>JBBPCX010000141.1:26465299-26487695 GCA_037974365.1 Hydrocynus forskahlii | reverse complement strand
CTCTCACCTTATTTCTCCTCTCAGACATGCTGAGAGGAAAGGAGAAGAAAAGAGAGGAAATCTAGAGGAAATCTTATTCAATACACCACACACACACACACACACACACACACACACACAGGGTGAAACACAGTGCCTGACACCAGCATTCCCACACATGGCTCTCCTCTCTCTCTCTCTCTCTCTCTCTCTCTCTCTGTCTCTATATGACGGGTGCAAAGAACAGTAGAGAAGGAGAAGAAAGACTCCAGACCAAAGTGGTTCATCTTTATTTTGCAGCTAGTTTGAAAACTAGCCATACACACCACTTCCACCACTTCAGTACTTACACCCTACTGTCCACTTTATTAGACACTTATCACCAGTGCTCAGTTTCTGACGATGAGACACTATTGGCTGGATATTTTTGATTGGTGGACTGTTTTCAGCCCAGCAATGACATTGAGGTTTATAAAAACTGCAGCAGCACTACTGTGTGTATTCCAGTCTCTATAACACACACACCACACACACAACACACCCATACAGACACACATACACACAGCGAAAGCCTGAGCACCTAATGCCAGCATCACCACACTTGGCCTCTCTCCTCTCTCTCTCTCTCTCTCTCTCTCTCTCTCTCTCTCTCTCTCTCTCTCCCTCTCTCTCTCTCTCGCTTTCTCTTTATCTCTCTCTCTCACACACACATACGAACACACACACACAATCACACACACACACTGGGTGAAAGGCTGAGCACCTAATTCCAGCATTACCCCACTTGGCCCTCCTGTCTGTCTGTCTCTCTCTCACTTTCTCTCTCTCTCTCTCTCAGAGAATGATGTGAATGACTCTCCTTGAATGACTGGCCTATATATAGTATTTTTCTGTCAGGCAGCAAAATATATCCAAATACTGGAACCTGGGACTATTAACCTAACTGCTGAATGAATTTTCTTTTTTCTTTGCAGAGAAAAAACAAAAACAAAACAATTGTTACTGTATCTCTTGTTCAATCATGAAAAAAACAACAAATGGAAGCCACAATAGGCTGCTAGAACCCTAAAGATAATTTCCATATTTCACAAACACATGCACAGCAGACAGCACACCCCTACTCACCCCCAGACCACACCCAGGCTCTTACACCCATACAGTACAGGCTCTGTTTTACTCAGCCATTGAAGTAGCGAGATACAAGTCATGTGATCTTTGAAAATGGGTCAGCTTGGGACAGAGGTCTCAGCTTTCAATTATTCAGTGTTGAAGCAACACCGGCGAGGCGGTGAGCATAACTCTAATGAGCAAGACCAGACAGAGCTTTCAGTCAGTTGTCTTAAATCTCTTAAAGCAATCCGAAGCAAAGAGGTACCCTGCCTCACCCTGATGCACTATTATTCTCCACTCTGAC
Organism: Hydrocynus forskahlii; assembly: GCA_037974365.1. Classification (NCBI taxonomy): domain Eukaryota; kingdom Metazoa; phylum Chordata; class Actinopteri; order Characiformes; family Alestidae; genus Hydrocynus; species Hydrocynus forskahlii. The sequence goes on along the minus strand of JBBPCX010000141.1, from coordinate 26,486,302 downwards.
TCATCCCGTACTCTTGCTTTGTCCCCCTCTAGCAAAGCAATGATCCTAGACTAAGATGCAACCAAGACCAATCAATCACAGGGCTGGCAGCTCTCATAAACATAACCAGAGGTTTAGCAGCGGAGAGACGAAGAAAGAAGTTATCACGGGAAGAATAAATCAAATCAGCGTAGTATAGTCTCATCAGACAGATAATATCAGACCTTTCACAGTCTCCACCTGAATCTCTGGCTCTCACCAAGACGTGTTTATCGTTTTCAACGCTCTTGCACAAGTCTGCCACTGCTGTATCCACAGTCGCCTTTTCCATTTCAAAAGGAAGCAACTGCAGACTAGGAAAAACACACCGAGTCTGAACAGGAATGCCAAAGACAAAGCAGGGAAGCATGAAGGGGCATGCAGTTGCAAACTTACCACCAAGCACCAAGTTAAACCTGCTGAAACTTTCAGCAGATTGAGGCCTCAGTCGGCCCTCCAAACGCTCTCACTCAGGTCACGACCTTGGCCTAATTGATTTCCTGTAGAAGCTGTACGTGGAGCCAGTCACCATCAATCTTGCTGAGCTGTCTTATGGAGAATCAGTCTGGATTTCAAATTAGCAAGAGTTACAAGTTCTTCACCGGCAAAGCAACGCCCCACCGCCACCAGAAACATCCATCAGGGGGCCATGCAAATATGAACAAAAGCAGATGTCTTGCAAGTTTTTCGAAGTAAACTCCTTACATCAAAACATCATAACTAGTGTTTTTGCAATAAAAATAGATGCAATAAATGCTCAGCTGGTCTGCAACTGGGTTGTAGCAATGCAATGAAAAATTGTGATATCGCAATGCAAAAGTATGACAATGTTCATCATAAACATGCGACAATAAACATTTGCATTAGTCAAAATAAGCGTTCTGTTAATTATATTCGCTGTGCTTGTTTATAGAGTTAAGCCAGTGCCAATCAACAACCCAGACCTGTACACTGATCAAGTTCCAAGTTCCCCTGGGGTGCCTGCCCTAGTTTCATTAGTAAGCCATGTTCATTCTAAATATTTGTAAGAATACTGAATTGTTTTCGGATTTACTTGAATGTACTTGAATACATTTGTGAATGTATCAAACCATGAGCCCTGAATCACCGATCGAGCCGAATCGTGAGTGGACTTTCACACCATGAGTCTGCATCATTCAGCCAGTTGTACTCTCTTGCTTATGACTCAGCGCTGAGCTCATTATGGTCATGATAGCTCCAGAAGTGACCTTACCTCCAGAAGTGACTCCATGTATGGTCAACACCCGGCAGGACAGTTTCAACGGGAATCATCTGTGACTGGCCTACTTTATTCAATCAGTAATCATAATTTAATTTTGCTGAGCTAACACGTTAATGTCTTCTTGCCTCTCTAGTTAAAATCAGCTATATAAAAAGATGTTTTAAAGGTTGTTATTAATGAGGAAAGACTGGGACTTTTCCGAGTGCCTGACACTCTGAGGGGTGTCTGTATGTGGGAGTAGCTTGTGGGGCTGCTCATTTATGGCCTGTGGATTCAGCTACTGTTACAAAACGCAGCAGATGCTCCATAAAAATACCAAACAGCCCCACATTCCACTCCCTCACTAACGGGCCAAAATCGAAAACTCAGCCCCAAGTAACAAGACTCCTATTGTTATGCTTGGATTTAAAATCACAATATGATCCATCTTGGTTGGCGGGGGAGAAAAATTCCACACATTCTACTTCGGTACGTCATCCTATTAATTCTTTGAGCATAAAGGTGGCCTACACTACACTGTCGACACATTTCATTACACAGACAAAACATCCGGGCAACGTTTAGACTGTATAAGTGTGAATCATCTCACAGCAACCCTATGGGCCATTTTCACCTTTGCCAAAAAAACAGAGGGCAGGAATTACTGGCAGGGCAGAGGAGCATGGGGAGCTGGAGGAATGAGAAAGGAGCCCATTGTTCCATGCGGAGCGACTACAGAGACAGTCTGACACAGGTATTCTACAAATAAGGGCTGCATTGTGTTGGCCTGTGCAGGAAAAAAAATCAGGCAAGAGCCAGACACCTGTTAGTGCTGACCAAGACCTTCAGCCTGAAAATGAATGGCGCCTTCAAAACGCTTGCTGGAAAAGATAAATTTGCACTCCAGTCATTAAGACTAGGCCTTCAGCAGGCGTGGTAATTGGTTTAGGGTCGGTATTCTTTAGTTTATTATTGCCATTTTGAGGTTGAAACCAGAGAAGAGGAGTATGTGATAATGTTTTTTTGCAAGGGTTCTTACTGGCTCCCATTCTTAAGCCGGTCTCCATACCCTTATAAAATGCTGTGCATGTGTGTATAAGGCAGGGCCACAGACTTTTCTTCCCACACTCAGGGAAGTAGCAACTTCCTGCATGCCCACCACCTCTACAATAAAGAGAGTAATGGCTCTGTTTGTCCCTCCGTTTTACATCAAATCCAGACTGTGTAAGTACGAAAGAGAGGTGGTGGTCATAAAAGGTCCCAGAGGAGCCATCTGCAGTGCCCCCACCTCCTCAGCCTGCCTAACATTTCCATTCCAAGCCCTTTACACTTTTCCCTTTATAAACTTTTCCCCACTGTCCAGCCTTGCAGTGTCTACATCCTTTTTTCTCCCAACAGCAGGTGACCAGTGTGATCTAATTAAGGCTAGAAAGATGAAGTTACTCCTTTTTGCAGCCTGGCAGTATAGAATCTACTCTAGAGTGTGAAGATCTGAGCTGCAGTAGAAAAGCAGTAAATCCATATTAAGGAGATATGAGAGAAAAAGGTGGACTGCGGTTACAGAAAATGGGAAGAAGACAAGACGACCTCTGTAGGTGAGCTATAAAAGATTTTCATAAAAAAGCCCCTGCTGGCACTGCCAGTTTTCTAGAGTAATATTTTAACATTTTATTTATTTCACTAAAATATTTGGATATTAGAGATGTACTGATCATGAGTTATTATGGCTGGCTCTGGCACTCTTACAGGCCACTTTTCGGTTTGTTTTTTATTAGCCTTTTTTTTAGCCCAAATATCCCACTGTGTGGCATAAATAAAAGAAAAATCAGTCTGTTTAAATAACACAAATGAAACAAAGAGCTGCGTTCAACCGGATATCCATCATAGCGAGTTGTGCATAATTATGCTACAGGGATCAATTACAGTTTAAGCGCACTGACCTGCCGCATGTAATTTCACACAGATCAGCTCAAATCAATACAACAAATTGGCTGATTGCAACTGTGTGTTTTTTGTGTGCTTCCAATCATGCACCCCTCCTTAATATATTAAGTAGGCAATATATATAAGGTCAGCTGCTTCCAAGAAAAGGTATCACCTCTTTAAAAACAAACAAAAAAAAGATATCCGTGAATCATCTTCGAGTTTTATTTCCCACATTTAAAGAAATTATGAAGCCTGCAAGTTCACCCAGTCACTCTTCCTTTTTGTTCAGCATAGGAAATAAACGCGAGTGATCTGAGTGCCGGTTTCCCCTCATTTCTGATTCCTGTCTAACAGTTTCCACGTTATTTCAGATTCTTTTAACAACTACTAATCACAATCCTGTTAGTGGGGACGTTAACTTTATAGAGGATACTTGCAGCCTGCTGGGACGTAGTTTTACGAGGAGCTCATCCGAGACAGGACCACACATTAAGTTGAGTTTTTCGTGGGCTGCCGGCCTGGTGGACAGCCGAGGAGAACCGTCACTGCTGATAATAGCCACTGTCGATCACGCCATTGTTCCACGAACAGCTTGTGAGGCCATGAGAGAGCGCTGCACCAAACATGCGATGCTGTTTTCTTATCCCCGAAGGCGAAGTCTCATTTAAGGGCGTTTTTTTAAAGAGGGTTTTATTCAGTCTGGCATTGCAGTGGAGCATCATTTGACAGCCGCCTTATCAACCCCCAGTCAGAATGACCTGAGAGAATTCAGGTTAATGAAGAAGAAGCTTCTGAGAGAAAGTCCTGCTACCATGAATGTGAATTAGTGTCCATGAGGTGTTTCCATCAAATTAACTTTCTTTTAGTACAGTCTAACATTTGCCCTTGTTTCATCAGGCTCATTAGTATTAGCACAAGCTGCCACAGTAAATTGTTTTATTGTTTTAATGACAAAATATGTTTTTTTTTTTTTTTTATATTTGTCAATTATCTAAAAAAATGGACGAGGTAGAGAAGGGGTAATGAGGCCAATGGGTGCTGTTAACTGGGAAATACATTTAGGGATTCAAAGACTATACTCTACTACCCAAGTCTCAAAGTGAAAACTTTGAAATCTTCCGGATCCAGATGTGAGTGAATCAAAAGGCTGAAATGATGTGAATGCTACATCTCCTGCAGTGAGTATAATTAAGGGTGTATTCTCTTTCAGCACCAGGGTTGGTACACTTGCTGTGTCTGAAACAAGAAGGTCACCAGGCTAGGGTTACAGAGTGGAAGCTGCAAGTGTGTCAAGTATTGCTGGTTAAGACTACATGTCAATGAGTGCTTCTCTCATCAGCCCCCAGCAGTCTGCACTAATTACCACAGAACACGCAGCCAAGCCCTGCAGACTGGGGCCAAACACTCGGAAATACCAGCAACTGTGAAATGCCAGCCAGGGCTCATCTCCCTCCATAGCCCCAGACTCCATAAGCCCTCCCTTAAAACTTCAATTACTCCTAATATCAAATATCATTAGCATAATGTTGCCTTGTCTTATGGTAATGAGGCTTTACGATGACAATGAGGCTGCCTAAATGGCTGTCAGAGGGAAATGTTCTGTGCCCATAATTACACAGCAATAAGGGGAGAAAAATGTCCCCCTGATTGCTGGATAGAAAGCTGTGGGTTCATTTCTACAGCATGGCGAAGTCTGAGGAATAAGAGAATTACCTTTTGTGTCTCTTTCTTTGAATAGGAGGGATTATCCGAGGGGTCGGTTTTTAATATTCTCAAAAGGCAAGAGCGGTGAGGGAAAGTGGGATTAGAGAGTAGTAATTGGCGGTGAGCATTTCCACGGCATTACAGAGATACAGTTGTGGCCAATTAGAACCTTTGGCGCAGTAATAAATATGACAGAAGGGAGGAAAGCGAGCTTCTCCACACCACCCAGGTTGTTCACTCATCTTCTCCTGTGGGAAAAACATGCTCTCCACGGAAACAAAAGACAAGTGTGGAAAAAAATCCCTGTGACACTGCGCATCTACTCATCTCTTATCAAGCCCGGGGGGCCAAGCTTTTTGAAGACAAAGCTGAATCCAGCTGCAGACAGCAGGAAAGACCCTAGAGATATGGAGGCTCCTCTGGAACTGATCCCAGACCGGTCAGAGCGGAGCTTTCCCAGCCTCTTCCCCTCTACCGCATTAGCCTGGTGCTTCTCCCTTGAGATAAAGCAAATAAAATGCAGCTTATGTACAGAGAGAGGTATTTGTCAGGGTTCCGGCAAGCTTTTCATGACTCTCAGCTCCTTAACTGACATTTGAAGACCAAGCTGGGGATAAACGTCTGCCGCAGTTCATGACGGCAGTGCTTGGCCTACAGCAGCAAAGGTGAATTTATTCCTAACCGACTGACTGATTTACGCCTGAAAAAAAAAAAATTGTCGCATTCCCTCTAGCATAAAAGTACAGTAGACAGCGAAGCTCGGGTAAAAATGAAAAACAGCTGTCATTTTACCATGCAGCATAATGCGCTAAATGAATCCTCATGCCGCAAAAACTAACAATGTGACAGGTGCTCCAGATGGCTCTTCATATGCTGCAAATACAAAACCTCCCACAGTAGAGGAGGCATACTTTATCAATTCAGACCATATGTGGAAGGAGTCTGCTTCACATTACCTCAGCCAGCCACCAGCCTGCAGACTCTGGACCTTTTCCAGCTCGGCCTGGATCTGAGGGATGTCCCCTTGAGGCCATGATTGACACCAGATGGAGACCTGGCACACTCCCCGTTTCTAGCGCTACCCACAAGGGGCAAGACAGGGTCACTATAAGCCTGCGGCAGGAAAAGACTTGCAAAAAGCCGCCGGCACCCTGAGGAAACAGTAGGAAGCTGTGGTATGGAGCAAGCTATCAAAAAGAGGATTCAGCATGCCAGAGGATAACACTACACTGCTACTGTCCAGGGATGCCAGGCTAATAGCTTAGGTTAGCTTAAAAAAAAGTGCTGGATTCTCAGAATAGATGTGCCAGCTATATTAGTGTAACTATTAGCAGTATAGGAGTGGAGTGTACTGCAATCTGTAGTGCTTGGGTATACATTGTTCCCTTATATCTCTAATTATGAAGTTTACAAACTCACTGGTAGCATAATTATAATATATTTCAAGCGTTAGTCTGGATTCACCTACACTAGACCATCAGCCTGTTTGAGACATAACGATAGCATGTAAATTAGCCAATTACATTGTTCTTTTCTATTCATTAAATGTAATTTTTAAAAGGAGCCCAACAACTGCTTTTGCACTAGGGCCCATAAAGCCACTGGGCCAACTGGGTAACACAGGTTTCATTTGCCATTATGGTATTCAGTTAACATCAATGCCATCCTGGAGGTTCAGAGTGGAGGCTGTGTGTGGGAACAAATCCAAGCAGTGGAGCGCAGAGCATGTATTTCATTATGTGTACAGCTGTAGGTTTGGGCAGACACAGGAAGTGGCGGGGAGGTAGCAGCTAATGGAGGAACAGTAGTTGTTATTAGTCTCAATCAGAGTGGTTCACCGCCAAGGGCCAGTAGTCCATATTGCAGTAATTCAGCCAGCCACTTCTGCTGTACATTTGACATTTGGGTTTAACACCCTGCTGAGGGGGGCTTGTAGATAAGTCTCTCTAAGGCCCACTTAAGTGTGATGACTAACAGGGCTATGATAGACAAGGTTATTTCATTCAAGGGAGATAAAAGACAGACTGTGTGTCTGGGGAGAAGTTTGGGAACACCTTGTATTTGTGAAGCGTTAGTGCTTTTCACTGTTACGCTTAAATTCATTCTTGACCCCTAAAGGTTTGCAACAAAAAGATCAAATTTGCGAGGTTCGGCAGGACATTTTGCAGACGTCCAGGGAAAAATGACAAGATCTGAACAGATTCTCGTGTTTCATGAGTTATTGCAAACCACTCAAAGAAAATATATGTTAAAAATGTTGTCCCCAAACTTTTACCGATTCTTTGTTCAAGATGGTCAAATGGCTGTTCTACACCAGAACGGAACTATGAGTGTGGTGTTTCTCCATCCCTATTAGTTTTAACAGCCTGCAAAGTGAGCCCACTCTACCTGTCGCAGCAGATCTGAGAGCGCCTGAGTACAGCTGCTGCTCATTAGGCCCCTCCAGGCTGCTACTGGAGGGAATTCTCTACCTAATGACTTATATGGCCAATTACTGACTCCTGCAATGGCGAAAGAGAGAAAGGGCAAAGAAGATATTGTGACGTATATTAAAAAAGCGCATGCAGAGATATGGTTGCATGTTCAAGTTCCTTACTAGAGGAGGCGGACGGCGGGTCTCCAAAAGTGGCAATACCAGGTTAGTTCAAGGTAAAAGAGTATGTGCGCCCTGCCTTTGTTTGAGGATTACGCCTCTTGTTAAGACTGAATTAGATTTCTGATGGCCGCCTTTTGTGCGTGACATTGTCCAGGTCTGAGTCAAACAGGAGATTCTCCTCTTTATCTCTCAGATAAGCACGGCTTCAAATAGTTTCTTAATTAGGCTATTTGCTTGGCCCGCCTAGAAGACTTACCTGGAATGTTTGAAACATCTGCCAAAAAGTCACACTCATTATAGCTTGACTTCTAGCCACTGCAAATGAATCACCGGGAAGCACAAACGATCTCTAAAGCACCTCGGCATTGTTCCTGTATTATTCATCGTTTCTTTGCCCATGAGGCATAACCTGAGTTGCTGTAGGAATCTCCGATAAACAGACCTTTCATTCGCGCTCTCTCTTGCCCTCTCGCTGTCATCTCAGATCATTGAAAGTCAATAGCAGAGCCTTAATGAGAGTGCCTCCCTCACAGCCAATTTCCCTAATCAAAGTTCATCTGAGCATGCTCCAGAAGAGTGACTAAGCCAGCACATAAACACTGACTCACCCAGCCAGCCGTTTCCGACCTTCAATCACACGCTCTTATCAGAGCAGGCTTTCATACACTGCACCAAGCAAACATAGCAGGCCTGAGGAATCTGAAGGAAAAGCCCTGTCCGCCTAGCCGGTGATAACGCTGGATGGGAATGAGTATGGGAGGTGGGTGGGGGGGCGGGGTTAGAATAATTATAAACTCACTGACCTGTCCCAGCCATGTTTCTGTCCAAAATAAACTGTTGAAATAGGCAGTGCTTTAATCAGCTCGGTTTCGGCAAAGTGACCTTTAACAACTTCAGGGAGTTCTGAGGGGATGAGCGTATTAATTACACTGGGTCTCATTTCTCATTGGCCACAGATGAAGGCCAAGCACCTTAAGGTCAAATAGTAGAGTAAATAAAATTACTTCCAATCAGGGTATCGTAAAAAATGTTCAGAGCAATAGCTCAGCTTTCTGATTCCCGTACGATACTTTTGGGTGCGTTATTTTTCATTACAAACCAGAAGTGGGTGCAGCGGTGGACCAGAAATGAATGTGCGGCACTGGAAGTGAGTGTATTTACTGAAAGTGATGAGTTGCAGCTCAAGAAGCGCTGATGTTAACAGCATGCTTAGAGAAGGCAAAAAAGACAGCCAATCACCAGTTTAGATCTTGCATTAAACATGGCTCACAGAATATTGGGTACGACTGACCGGTATTGAATTTCAGTATGGAATGAATTTCAATACGTAGCCCTAACTCACATACACACCACCTATTTAACAAAAGGGTTTTTTCCATTACAATACATTGGAGTGTCTTTTATCAACCAAAAAAAAATCCACCTCAACTTAGTATTATTCCCATTTCTTGTGATATTTATTTTTATTTATTTATTTGTACATGCCTTACAGCACTTTGCATAAAAACACTTGACGGAAATGCATTCCTCACTTCCTTTACCTGCCTCACCCTTATAAGAGTCAGCGTACCCTGACACAGCACAAAAGCTCAGTTTATTCTCCATAGCGCACTGAGAGTTAAGCTGTGACGCGCACACAACTAGACAATGTGCAGAAGTTCACAAATGCAGCAGGGACCAGTACTGCCTGTCTGGCTACACAGCAATAAGCTGTACTCTTCTGTAATCCCACTGTGAATATCCCACCAGCTTTGACAATTCAGCCCACTGCAGCAAAGCAGGCACTTCATTCTGAAGGGCAGGCGAGGTGCAGGCAAGGTACAGACAGTTCAACCTATGTACCAGGAAGGAAATGAGACATGAAATAAAGATTAATTTCCTGATCTGAGAAACCTACTGTATTTTGAATGTGTGAAATTAATAAGCATTAATCTAATTTTCTATACACTATATAGCATGAGTTCATCATCATTACTGAGTTCAGGTGTTTCAGCCACACTCATGTCTACCAGGTATATAAAGTCAAGCACACATGCAATCTAGACAAACACTGGCAGCAGAAGAGTTCAGCAGCTAAATGTGACACATTTCGCCTCTGATGGATCTGACCGGTCAACAAAAAGTGCTATTACTGTGAAATGGAAGCGTCTAGGAGCAGCTTAACTACTTAGCTACTAAGTGGTAGACCACACAAACTGTGTAAAGTGCATACATACATACATACACACACACACACACACACACACACACACACACACACACACACACACACACACATATATATATATATATATATATGGATGATTTTAAAAGAATACTTCTGTAAACAATGAATGTTAAGAATTTCCTTGAAGTTCCAACCCCCCCCCCCCAGATAATGTGAATTCTATACTCAGCAAAGCTTTCTCCTATAAATGTACATCCATAAACCATTTAGTTTTGATTTTCATGACTCCATGTCTAGTAAGCTATGATGACTGATATGATAGCATCCCAATATTATATTGTTATGAGACATCACCATTGGCATAAAAAACCAAATGTTCTAAGCCTGCTTTTTTGTCATCCCCTGTGCCCTTTGTTTCTTTCTCTTTCTTTCTCTCTCTCTCTCTCTGTTTGTCTCTCTCACACACATTCTGTAACCACATTCTATAATCACAGGAGTTTTTCTTTTGAAGAACAGAAGTTTGCTTTTGCATAGGGCCTATCCATTGGAACAGGTATGAGGGGGAGAGATAGAAAGAAGTGTGTGTGAGTGGTGGGGTGTTAGGGGGAGGCAGATGTGGGGGAGGGACTGATACACACCCTAAACCACAGTGAGGCATTCCACCACCACTTCTCTTTCAGAGTTCAGACGTTTCTCCTTTAAATCACCCCTCTTTTGTCTTCCTTCCATTTTTCTCTCAATATTTCCTCAAAACACCTGTGTCCACACCATAACATTCGGCAAAGCCTTTCGTGATGCAGGTACCAATTAATGTAGACGCCCCCACCCTCAGCACCACCGCAGCTCCATTTTAACATATCTCTGTTTGAACCTACAACAAAAGTTCCAGACATGCTAGTTAAGCAGGGACTTAAAACCCATGTCAGTAAAAGCCAAAATAACACGATCCTTTGTTTCAAACTGTTTACATTCTTAAAAATCAAGGTGCCAAAAAGAGTTCTTTGGAATGATACTACAGAGGAACAAGAACCATGTTTGGAGCCTTCAGTGGATGGCCCTGTAGAAGGTTTTTTTTTTTGTCAACACAATGTGCAAATTTAAAGGACCTCCACATGATTTAAAGGTTCTACATCAACAGTACTAAGTTCTAGAACACATTGCCCAAGCTAGAAACCATTTTAGAACCAGTAATCTGGAGTGTGGCAGCTTGAACACCTCATCAGAGTCAGATTGGTGAGGAACCTGCACAAAACCCATCATCTTTCCCAAAGGTCCTTTTAGGTTAAAGTGCGGAATGCACCTTTTTTGAGCCTCCACTCTGTAACCAGGCCCTTCAGACTCCCCACAGAGGGTCCTCCATTCAGCAGGATTATCCCCTGCTGTAGTTTTTCCCTCTACTTTCTTTTTCCTCTGACTGGAGTTGTGTTGTTAACAGGAATGTCCTCTGAAGTCCGCCGAGGCCAGTACGAGAACAGGAGATCATATAAAATTCATCCACAGTAAACATTTTAGCAAACACTTGTTACCTAGTAAACACTTTAGAGACACTTTAAAAGCATAGAACGAAGAATGAATGAGTGATCAATAATTAAATTACAGTAACATTTAAACTTCACTTTGTACAGCTGGCAGTCAGGCATTTTAGATGATGGTCTTTCGGTGAAGACTCGTCGCTGGCTAGGTTCAACTTTGTCGCTAAGAGAACTTATCCATCACGGTCACTGGGAATGATTCACTGAGGAATTATTTCACTCTTTAGGAATGTGTTTTATGCTCAATTCTGGCTTTGGTCACCTTTGGCTTATAGATTTGATGCAATCAAGTCGGATCAGGTTTGGACAGAATTTTGTCAGGCTATTTTTGGGACAGGACCAACATTTCAGGCTTAATTAACGCACTATCCACCATCACAGAAAACAAGAATGGAAAAGAAGGCCAGAAATATCCAAAAGCAAACAGAGCGCCTGAATTCGTTACTTAATGGGTTCTTTATATGTCCTTGCTAACTGGTGCTTTAGCACATTAGAACTCGGCTGTTTAGAATAACAACAGCCTCGACGACCATCTGCCCTGCAGTAAAAAAAAAAAGTGATCCACAGACAAATGCCGAGTTGAGGAAGAGGTTCTATTATGTCCAGGTCCTGACAAGACTAAAGGGTGTTCATTTCAAAGGAGCTTCCCCCCTTCCTGGTAGGACGAAGACAATACCTGGGTGGAGCTGTAAGGTCGAAAGGTGAACTCAGAGGTCAGACCGAGTGGTAATGGAGCGAAGCAAAAAACACCACCACACCTAGAGAGGACTGTGATTTGTTCAAGGTGGGGCCTGACTGTGGAACAACGCTACTATAGCTTGCTGCCAAGTGGCATGTATAGGAGAATGAACGAGAAAAGACACGTCAGCTACAAAGCAGTGAAATCAAACACCCATCAGTTCATCGATAAACTTGTACATCCATCTGTTGATATTGAAGGGTAACATGCTCAGTACTTGGTCCTTCTCATCTGACTACATTAAACGGTCATCTGCCTGACTTGTTAACTTGGATAAAACCCCAGCTTAACCTCATACTTTCTCCTCACGTTTCTCTAAGCCCAATTTACCCTCGTCAGCTGCAGACATTTCATTACTTAAGTGACAATTTCTTGGGAAGAAAAGGTGCTGCTTAGCGCCACATCTGCATCTGCATATCAATGCTAACCCCTGGTTTTCAGTCCGGGCACGTTTTTAGGAAAATTAAATAAAGGGATGTTGCTTATGTCTCCATTTGAGGCCGTGCAGATATCCATGGAAAACCTGGATTCCAGGCACCAATCAATTTACTTTTATGTCCACTTAGAAGAATGATATTGTTCTCTTTCTCTGGGGTTTTGCCAGGCTTCTGGAAGCGCCATTTTGCAGGAGCAGCGATCTTTTTGTCCTGCAGATGTCAGAGTAATCAGATTACTGCAAACTGATAAGGGCACTCATCTCAGAGTCACTGTCATGGCAGCCTCTGAGGAGCCTCTCTGAAAGAAAGCTTTTAACAGCGGAGGATCGAACAGTACAAGGCTGAGGAGTTTTTTTGGCCCATCTGTCAAGCTTTGACACTGCATAGATGAGAGTTCTCTCAATAGTCTCTTCCTACAGCTCACATGTCAGGAGGAAGGAACTGATGTCTTTTTTATGAGTAGTTAACCAGAGATTAGAAGAAGTGAGGTCCAATACAACAGGTGCTTTGATGATGTGCAGATAAATACATGAAGAGGATTCAAAGGCCTTTCTTGTCTCTATCGCATTCTTCCTCTTCCTTTTCTCACCCCCATTCTTTTGTCTCCCGCAATAGCTTTACAAAACCACATTCTCTGTCCGTATCTGGCAATAATAATGTCATTTAAAAGCCCAACATAAATGACACTCATATCCAGCCCACTTGTACATTGCCATGTTCATAAATCCTAGCGCAACTGCACCTTCCAGCCAAGTAAAGTTCACCCCTGTCCACCTCAAAGGGAGGAAAGAAGCCGGCTTCTTCAAGGTTGATTACACATAATATGAAAAATAGAGCACCTAGACCTAGCTTTGAGCACTCATTGCATGAGCTGGAAGTTAATAGTTACTGAAAAATTGTCTGGCCTTTACAATACTGCAGCTAATACACACAGCATGGCCAAGCATTTCAAAATGGTACTGACAGTATAGCTATACTCCTCATGAAATGTGAGAGTCAGCTAGGCTAGCACACACCAAAAACTCATTCATTTGTTTATTGCATATTTATCACTTTGCATTCAAATATGCATCACTTTGAAGGTTAGCTGAACTCTGGCATATTCTGTAAGCAAAAACAAAATAATTTCCATGACACTTTTGTTTTCCCACCAGAATGAACTGGATTGAGGGAATGTATTTTACACAAGCTAAAAACTGCCATGCCACGTGCAGGCAAGAGGCCAAACAATTGCGTAAAACTGCACATTACACTTTCTCTTGCTCTGTTGTATATGCTGTACATTCACAAAATATGGGAGCATACAGCAAGTCAGAAAACCAGACTTTTGATACTGATTTCAAGTGTAGCATCACAATGCCTGATATCAAACAAAACTATGGGGGAAAAAATTGAATGCCCAACTCTCTCTGAACATTAAATCTTCTTTGGATTGAACCCAGAAAAGTGTTCAACTTAATTGGCATGTCTTTTTAGTCCAACATCTAGCAATACATAACACTCAAATGCAGGCAAAACAAACAATGAATTGTTTGCCAAATTGCTGTATTGAAAAAGAATTGAATTTTTGATACTTTGTGCAACTCTAATTACAATCACATTGGCTGCATGCCCAGGATGTACTGTGGGAAGACAGATCAGGGTACAGTTTTGCTAGATTAGTAAGTCTTGGTAAGTTGCTGTAAATGTAGCTGTACAGTCCTTTGGCAGAACAGTGAGGACCACTGAGCAGGAGGCACTGTCCCCCTCCCACCTCCACCTTGCTCAGCAGTTAAGGGGGGAAGGGTGAGTATCTTTTGTCCCCAGCTCCTCTGGGGGAGTCAAGAGAAAACACAGCTGGAGGCAAACCAAGCGGAGACAAAAAGTTGATATTTACCAAGAGGTGGCTTTAATGGTGTAACTTGGCTTTAATGTAAGAGAGAAGGACACAGAAAAGAGCAAACGGCAGGTGCTAGGCCTACACTAAACACAAATGTGAGCTTCTGACCACATTACACTTTGGATCTCATTGTATTGTACTGATCAGTGTAGCCGGTAAAAGGTATTTAATTGTGCATGTCCTTAGCTGACAAGCTTTTTTTTCGCATCATTAGAAAAATGTCTAAATCTAATCCTAATGTCTAGCGGCTTATCAGGATTACATTCCTGAGAGTGGCAGTAAAAGCCAATGAAAATATGGTCAAACATTCTGTCCAGGAATGACTAAATCCTTGAGTTCACCATCAGCTCGGCAAACAGAAATGATATTCAAGCCAAATTTGCACATGCTCCTAAATGAAACGTGTCAGACCACTGCTCCATGTCAGCTCATTCAGACAGGCCCAACCTCGAGGAATCTCTCAAATGAGGGTTAAACAAACGCAAACAGAGGGACATTTGCGAGGCATCCTAATGGCATTCCCAGATGAAGCCGGAGCCGGCACAGGACAAAGCCAGCGGAAAGCCTGGCTAAGGGAGAGAGGCACCAGGCTAAGTGCTCCAATGCTGTGGGCACTACTCTGTCCGTGTTCACACACCAAACGTTGAGCAACAGTGCGGCTTTCACATCAAAGGCCTGGCTGTTTGTGCATGCAGGCATTTACAGCCCCTCTCTGTACACAGAGCTAAGCCAGTCTTTATTAGCCGAGAGTGCTCTCTCAATGGGGAAAGAGGCAGGTAGACGTGACTGAAAACCACCTTATCTGGCACTGCTGCAATGCAGTTATGCTTTAAGATGAAAGAATTTCATTATTTCTGAGGCTTCTGCCTGATACGTGGTATCTTGAAAGCCAGTAAATCTGAAATAACCAACAGAAAGCACCACAATTAATGGGAAAGGATGACAGCGCTTCTCATCCTCAAGTATGACAGCGCTTTCGACAAGATTCATTAGACTTCTTCGACCATTAGCATCCCACTGACGATACATTCTGTGAGTCCAGTTTTTCCCCTTTAGACACAAGCATGTTGGGTTTAGTAAAATAGAGTTTACAAGCTCTGAGAAATCCCATTCTGTAAAAAGAACAGCATGTTTAAATGCACAAAGACAAAAGGTCAAACAGGCTTGCTGTCTTTTATCTACAGGCACCACGGTCACTGTCAAATATTCCAGGCATGCAAAGTAACAAGACAAAAAAAATGTGACTTTTGGGCCACGATCTGGAGTGGAATTGCTTCAACCCATTAAAGAGGAAATCTCCATGAATAATCAGCAGACATGTGGCCTCATCTTTTTGACTCAGAGAACTCTGGAAGGAAAGAGAGGCTCTCTGGGCCCCATTATCTTCCCCAAATTAATCCACAGTCCCTCCCGGAAGAGCCGCGTTCCAGCTCCAGAGCCCTGGAGCCGGGTCCGGCTGACCCCATTACGGATCAGAGTCAACTGGACAAGTCATCCTGACAAGCCGTTTCCAGGAACGTCATGCCTGGCAGCACGTAACAAGGCAGAATAGAACAGTGTGTGTGGGTATGTGTGAGTGAGTGAAAGGGTGTTAGTATGCCTGTCTTTGCTGCTTTTAAGTTTTAAGTGTGTTATACTTTAGTGGCTCTACACCCATTCTGAATAGCTCAGCAGAAAGCAAGCCTTGTTTGTCCTGCCCACTCTCTGCTCCTGGCTGGCCAGCACAGGGTGTTGGAGCCGCAGGACAGAGAACAGGAAAGGATTGTGCTGCTGCTGTGCTCCCTCTCCCACAGCCCAGCAAAACTCGCTTTTACGCTTTGATGAACGGGCCACAACAATACGCCGATTCTTCCGAGGCACCACAGCTCTCTTCTCCTTAATCCTGTCACACAACCCTCCTCCTTTAGTGAACTTGGGGTTCCAGTGCCGGGGGGGCAGCGCTAATCTCCGCCTGCCCCTAGCCTGCCACCGGCAGCTCCCAGCACTGTCACTCCCTCATCCAGCGGGACCCGGAGCAGCCCAGCAAAGCCGCCATCCTGCTGACAACTCATAGAGTCAAGTAAGATTAGAGTCGCAGTTGACTTTCAAGAGGCTTTGTGAAAAAGTAAGGGGTGTAGGCGTTAACCCTTAAAAGTCAAAAGCTTGTTTCTCCTCCACATTATACATGCAATTCACTCACAGTTACACAATTAATTAACAATTAAGACAATGAGTTACAGTTACATCGGATTTATAGTCTGTTTTATGAGGTTTGAGTCTGCACCACATAAATGATGACAGCAGTGATGACAAGACAGCATTCAGAACAAGTTTTCATAAACTCCTACTTAAATATCTCTTCATCTACTAATGAAGACAAAAGTACAAAACACAGAGATGCACACCTTAGAAGCGACCGTCCTGAAGTACCAGCCAGTAAAACTGCTTCAAATGTTTCGAGTACAGATGTGTGAAAAATGTGTGAGGCATGAATGGCTACTGTTGCAACATACCTGCCTCACCTTCTAAGGAATTAATCAGATATAAATTAAATACTAATATTAAATACTGTATTAAATACAATTATGAACATAAATATAAAAGTCTTTGTAGTTGTAGCTTTTATAGATTCTAGCAAAACAGTGCTTGCAGTAAATGCTGTTGTCTAATTCTTTTGTGCATTAGTGAATGGTGTTTTTGTCATGTTATGTTTGCTAGAAGTATTTTTGCCAAAATGGGAGATTACGAAAAGAATTTGGTGCCACATCCAGTGAGAGGAACTACTTCTATCTTAATTCATCACTGTGATATCCAACAGCCTCACATTTATAGCTATTTCATGCAGCCATAAATATTTCTAAGGGTTTTGCTGAAAACGCTGTTTTGTCACACTCCAAACAACAAAATAATGTAGTGAATAATGAATAATGCAGTAATGTAATGAATCCCAGTGGAAGAATCGGTTTCAATTCCAGTATTTTACACAGCACAGATTCCCAGATTAATAGAAAGAGCTGTGCTGATTCATTCAGCCCCAGAGATTTTGAGAAACTACTCCCACACTTTACCCTATATTACCCTAGATCATGGCTCTTAGTATCATCCCATCACATCTCTGAGCTCAGCCTTATTAAACAAAGGGGAAACTAAACTCCCTCTGAATAGCAATTGAATCCAAAGTGCAGTATAAAGCCGTCCTTTTTAAGGGAACCATGTTTTCAAACAGACCAGCCCGAGTGACCGATGAGGAATATCTGATTTGCAAGGCAGATCTGATTTCTTTTTTTTTTGTCATGGGTCGAGGTGGGCTAAAGCAAGCAAATCCAAACCACAACACCTGTGAGTGACTGCGAGTAATCCAGCAAGTGTAAACTAACTGCATTCGCTTGAGAGAAGCTGCGCAGTGTGCTGCTGCATGATGGTGGCGTTTAGTCAGGGGGCATGTAAGACAGCCCATTTAGAGAGATCATTTTTCATTTGAATAACACCCTGCATGGGAACAGATGGAGAGGGCCATGGCAAGCCTGGCCTGAATGAATGGAGGGATGAACAGATGAAGGGAGAGAGTGAGGAGGAGTTGATTATGTGTGGGCATTGAGAGCAGCCTGGTCCTCCATAGCAGATATGAAGTCCGGGCCCCTGCTCAGAGCACTCTACTGTAGAGAAGAGGTTGCAGCTCGAGACCTGAGTCAATTATTCTTTTCTCTAGTGGGGCATCAATGCTCGGGCAGAGATCACAGCTAAAAAGAGTGAAGACATGGGGGACAGGCAGAGATAGAGAGACAGGAAGGAGGGAGGGGGAGCTGGGTAAGTGAAAGGGGAGATCACTTGAACTTGCTCTATTGTCTCCATGTAAATACGCCCTGATCAAGATTCCAGCAGCATTCTGCCATCTATTTCAATCTGTGCAGACATGGCCAAGTGAGGAGAGAACACAGGAGGGAGGAGGATGGAGTCGGGGGTTCGACAGGGGAGAAGTGGGCTTTAGAGGGAAACTGCATACATATACCCACGGGCAAATGCTCCAGGCGCTTTAAAAGATGCCCCATGGACAAAGAAAAGAGCATCTAATTAACCCATTTAGCTCTCACGACAAGCGAAAATCATGCAATCACTGGGGTTACCAGACATCTTAGTGCAGAATTAAACAGGTTAATTTAAAAAGGTGTCATAGATAGATTACATTCATGTTTATCTTTACACTCAGTAGCAACCGCTGAACACTGGATATTAGCACGTATTTAAATCAGTTGTCGTTATCATCAACGACAGCAAAACCATTGTGTAATTGGACTTAAAGCAGAGAAAAGCTTACAGTTGATACATGCTCCCATTCACATACACACAAATATATGGCTGAAACATGAACAGTGAACAAGTCACTGTGAGACAAAATATAGAATTATTTAGGTACATCTGAAAAGTAGATATACCCTGAAGCACCAGTGTGAACACCTGCTCGTTACACTGACACTGTGCAGCTGTACTCTGAAGAAAACTGCCCCAGTCTAGGCATGGAAGCTGTGTTTGCTGAAAAATGTCCCTCCTGCCCTGCTGTCCAGTCCCTTACACCCCTCCCCCATGAGGTCAACCTGTGGTCCTTCAGCCTGGCTGCCTGTCTCACATTGTGACCATGCACCCAGCACATTCTCCCTGCCTCTTTGAGAACAAAAAGCCAGAGAGAGGGAAAGAGGTGCAAAGGAAATGGGAGGAAAGAGCTGGCGTACAGATGGCTTGTGAAAAAGCAGGCTGAGAGAGTGCTGCTGAACATTTAAGAGGAAAAACAGTAAGAAAAACCAAATGTATGACACTGGGATTATAGATCAATGCAAACTGAAATTTCACTCCATATTGAATCCTCTGTCCTTTGTGTGTCTTCCCTCTAAAAAAAGACAAGAGCTCATTTCCATTTCCATTTAAGGAAAGGGAATTTATAGAATGGGAGCATGCACTCACCTGCCCTGGACGTGACCCACACAGCCATGTCCGCTACCCCGGGTACACACCCACACTCACACACAAGCATGGACATCCACAACATCAGCGTGGAACGACCTGTATCTACCTGACCCAGAGATCACAGAAATCAGGGGGAATTCCAAAGGCATTCCAACTGGATTTCCACTCGCCCCACACATTGTAAACCCATACTTAATGGTTTTATTGTTAAGCTTTGCCTCGGCAGCACTCACAAACTTTTCACAACAGGCAACAGAAAAGCTGAGAATCATTAATAAGGGGCAGAAATGCAATAGCTAGTTTACCCTACCCAACCATTGTTTAGTCTGGGAAAGCTAAGGAAATCACCAACCTTTATCAAAATACACCATAAATGTAAATATTTGTTGAGCACTAGCAAAGCAGACATAACATCACAAACTCCTCATCATCCCGATCTATGCATGTACATGCACTTTATCCCCTGTATCAGGACAGTAAAGAATAGGTCTTTGAATATTGGCAACATGCCTAGAATGACCTAAAATAATGCACTTTTGGGAACCCTACCTTTTATAGTCTCTTAAGTATAAGTTACAAACTCCAAGGTACCAATTACATTGATGAAAGTACCAAAACTACACTGAAATATGTCAAAAGTACAAATTGATTGTTTAAGGTAAAATGGTGATAAATACAGGAGGGCTATTTAATATATTTATATAAAGACCAATATCATGATTATAATTAACAAACAACATACTGTGAAGCCTTTCTATCCCTCTGTTGAATAGCTCTGAGTGGAGCGTACAAGAGGGGTCTGGACAAGTGTTTGGACCAAAGTCTTTCTCTGTCAGCCTCCATCTCTGTCTTTTCTCTAAGAGTGCTCCAATCTCTCTAGCCTAAAGTGGTCCCATGAGTGCACCACTTTATTTCCCTCTGGTTCAGATTTATGATTTTGCCTCTTAAAAGTATCTATCAGTGCAGTCACTGCAGGCCCTCCAACAAAGTTCAGCATGAGATATTTCTCTTCCGCCAAAACAGCTGAGACAGCCATATTGCTGTGCATGCTGACAGAAACATGCGTGAACAAAGGCTTCAACTTTAGCTCTGAAAGATGCAGGACTGCAGTAAGTATAAGAGATCCTCTGACAGCGAGCCTTTGAAGGAGGACGGTCCCCCCTGGGCTACTGTCTTCTGGATGGTTTGCTTCCATGTGGAAACGCTGGGGGCCTGCTTGCGGCAGCTATTCGATATGCTCAACGCTTTCCTCAAATCCTTTATTGAGGAGACACAAAGCAGGAAAGATGATCGCCGGCACTGTTCCGTGCGGTCACCCTCTGCATCTGAAATAATAAACACATCTGCCGGAGCTCTGTGAGAGAGACAGACAGAGAGAGGAAGAGTGAATGTGTGTGTGTTCCATAGCCAAGTCTGTCGGCGTGTGGCCTGTGTGTCTATAAAAACACTGCGAGATCGAGTCCTCTTTGACGTCCCTGTGGGGAGAAGAGGGGAAGAGATAAGGGAATACATCCCACCTGTAAAACCCACTTCCTTCCCAGCTGTCCCAGAGCCAAGTAAAGAAAGCCAAAGCACACTGGAGAAAAGGGTTGGTCAATGGGGCCTCCCTCTGCTCTCCCAATGACTTCATCCTAGTATGGATAATACAAGCCTGAACTCAAAGCACAAGCGCTGGCCCTGTTCCCTCATTACTGCTCTGTCATTTTATTACCTCTTTGCGCTCTTTTCCTTTCGGAAAGGTCAGTGAATTCCCTATGACCTGACAGAGGCTAAGGAACTGCTTATGCGTTTAAAATAGAAAATCCTTCATTAATCTTTAATCAATAGAACCCTAGAGTTATTATT
>JBBPCX010000141.1:26452683-26465039 GCA_037974365.1 Hydrocynus forskahlii | reverse complement strand
CTGGACTCTGTAAAGCTGCTTTGTGACAACCTGGTTGTAAAAAGCGCTGTATAAATAAAACTGAATTGAATTGAATTATTGCCATTATTGCCATTATTGCTGCATTAATATGGGAATTGTGGGTTGATATTAATATCCAGTATTCTAAATGTACACATCAGCTGATACGGATACAGACACATTTGTAAAATGTAGAAATGAGGACCTTGCCCAAAGGCTCCGAAAAACAATGAATACACTGCCAAGTATCTTGGCATATTGGTCAAATCTAAATGTTGCTGATCCCAATAATTTGTTTAAGCACTCCAGTATTAAGCATACCAGTATTACTCTATTATCATTGTGCATGCCTATTCTGTACTAGTTATATGCTGTCTAATAGCCACTGCTTTACTTGATCACACCATTAACATTTCAGCATCTACATAACCTCTCCCCACCTTTTCTATACAAATGTGGCAGAATCTGCATGTGAAAGAATTTCTCTGCTCATTTCAGTCATCTGAGGACCACTTACGATTTCTTTGGAACCATTGAATTTAGGGTGTTTTTATTACTGTACCTTTAAGACTGATTTTAATTTCTGTTTTGATTGTCTTGTATTCTGCCTCACTGAAAAAGCAGTTCAGGCTGAAACACTCTTTACAACCTCAACCCAAACAGGCAGAGCTATAGAGTTGCAGGCTGAACAAGTGGACAATTTTAAATGTACTGGTCTTTGTGATATCACAAAAACAGTGTATTCAAAACAGGCTATTTTTGCTGCTTCATTTCCATATAGGGACCATAAGGACTAATAAGGAATAATTTATTTTTTATTCTTCCACGAAATGGATCCTTTAAATACAATGTAACAAGAGCCAGGAAGGTCAGCAAGATCTGTACTTCCTATTGATGTCCTACAATCACTGATCTTGTTCTATGTCTTCACATGGTACACATAGTTCAGTAGTCTCTGCATGAACGCTAGCCATGCTACAAATGAACAGCAGCAGTGAGCAACCAGCTCGCTTCAAAGGCTATCTTCGGCACAAAGCCTGTTGTACTTCTAGTATACCCCATTCCCACATGTTCCACTCCATAATAACAGGGTAGTAATGAGTGCCTTCCTCTCCACACACCACTGTTCAACACACACTGACAGCTCGACACAGTAGGCAGTAATTCCCACTGTGCTCATCTGTAGGTCTGTGTGGGTAAGAAAACACAGAGAGAGAGAGAGAGTAGAGGAAGGGTCAAGGGAAGATTATCAGTCTAATGTCATTTGTAAAAATAAATAAAAGGGGGGGAAAAATCAAAAAGCCCTCTGCCTCTGTGTGTGTGTGTGTGTGTGTGTGTGTGTGTGTGTGTGTGTGTGTGTGTGTGTGTGTGTGTGTGTGAGACGAAGTTTTTGAGATGCCCTGAGCCAGATATCTATGTTTGCCTCTGAAAGCCAGCACTTCCTTGCTATTGTTAGTTAAAACAACAGGATTGCTGGGTGACTTCGAGCCAGACAAATCTCTTGGCTCAGTGAAGCTGCTGCACAACAGTAGAACAGACAGGAGCGGAGCAAAGCAGCAGAGCAGACCTGCACATTCCTCTGAGAGACAGAGACCTGCTACTGAAGAATCTGCACTGCCATCATTTCCGTTTAACCCTGATCTCTAACACACTTTCACTGGAACACACACCGCACCTTCCAACTAACATTATAATAAGTGTATAAAATGTTGATCTGAGAACACCAACTCAAGATACCTTTCAGTGACTCCTATATGGACCCCTAAATTAATTCAGATCTGTGCAAAAAAGCAGCTATTTTTGCTATTTCTTCTACCCGCCTCCGTTATAAAGGCCATGGCTCACTGCAGCCCTTGCATTTATTTGATATCTAAAGAACACAGCATGTCATTTCATGTTTTAATTCTGCGTCTGTCACAAACTTCCCCTTTGTGCAAGAAAACACATTTCACATAAAATACCGCCATGCACAGAACAATAAAGGCAAGATTTCACATGGTAACAGAAAACACTGTAATACAGCTCTAAAACTGATCCATCTAATATGCACACATCGTCACCACTCTGTCCACAGACTTGTGCAAAAGAGTCTCTGAATGTACTCCAGATGATAGATTTGATAGGGCTCTGACATTAAATCTTACTTTTCTATAACTCTCATATAAGCTGTCTTCCATAAAATAAGCTGCAGGTGGGTCCCCGGGTTGCTCTCTTATAAAGGATCTTTGTTTGTGTTACATAATGCAAAACAGAACACTCTGCCAAGGCCGCATGTCAGGTCTTCAGAAAAGAGTCGATAGTGCAAATGAAGTGAATGACGTGAATGTCGGGAAGCTGGCAAGCAAAACATTTACGTGAATGACAAAACATTTATGTAACATGACAGGGAAAACATCACTTTGTAGTTACATGCTGTCCAGAAAGCTACACTCGAAAAACTCAAACTCATACAACAGATAAAAGTCAAGAAATATAGTACTGTGTATTTAATTGTACTGGACTCTATATACAACATGTAGTAGCTTCTTTCATCTATAGACATTGCTATAAACTTTGCAGAGTCAGATGTGTGTGCAAAGTATTATGGCAACAGTTGGTTACAGTACTACTCATTTAACATCCAGAATGTAGCCTGTATTTCTTGCCTGTGTTTGAAGGTTTTCTGATTGGAAAAGCCTTCGAGACATAGTAGCCCACAAATACAGCATTTGGGCCGCAATCTAGCTTTCAGAACGCAGCTGTAGAATCTCTGCTCTGTAACGATTATGTGTTACTCAACTTCAATCATGAATAATGATCAAAATAATCTGCCTTCATTAACTATTTACAAATTACTTGTTTACAAAGGTGATCACTAATGACAGAACTGGTAACTACTGTGAAATTAACATGTAAGTTTAATAGTTATAATAAAAGAGGGCAGACAGTCTAGACCCACCGACAGGGCCGGAGAAGGAGTTCAGTTCTGTACAGGCTGATCAAACTTATCAGTCCATCTAAGCAGGTATGGACATAACAGTTTCCTCTGGCTCTGGGTGGAATTGAAGGGTTATGGGTGGAGTTTAGCAGAAGTGGGTCAGGTTGCTGGTGTGGAGGCCTCGGTGCTGCACCTGGTGGTTATTACACTGGTGCTTTTACAGCCCAGATTCCAGCGTAATTACAGGTATGCTGGGCCAAGCTCAGTGGCATAGAGGACTATGGGAACAGTAGGGGCAGACTGACTCTGCCACAGTGCAGCACACATACACACAATGAGAAACAATGTATCACAGGCTGACAGAGAGACACAGCTGAGGGTAATGGCCAAACAGCAAGGTCATGGATCAGGAGATCAGGTCATCACAACATTTAAGTTTTTATTGAGCACGTATACAGAATACAAATCAGTTTGTCTGATGCTAATGCCAGGACACATGGGAAAAGTTTTAGGGGTAACAATGCATTGAAACATTGTGATGTGTGACAGGGCATTGTGAAAAATGGACACTCTATTGATTACTATATCTGATGCAACTGCACAGCTTGAACAACCAACATCAATCAACAGCCCTGTCCAGCTTCATTGAGTCTCGTTGGTAGATTATGTAACAATGTGGATACAGTCTTCATTTTTCATCATTTTGTTAAAGAAATCATGCGAATACTGAATCCAGTATCCTGAATTGAATCAAATAGTGGGCTGAATGTATCGTTCCCTTATGAGAAAATACGGATTTTAGCAATACCACGCAGCACTAGCTGACAACTCCGGAGCACTCGTTATGTTAGAGCACCAATATTTAGTGATTGGTTTTACACAGACACCAACAGCTATCTCATATTAGAAAAAAAAATTGCTCCATAGTCAGCCAAGCTGACAGTTACTTTTGCAAGACCTTTGAGGGCTCACTGACAGGAGTCCTCAGAGGGGAAACCAGGAGACAATGCATCAGGGACCGGAGGAAGCAATCTAGACAAGAAAGAGGCACGAGAAGCTCACATCCCTCTGCAACCGTCTCCGGGAGCACAGGACCCCCTACCAGCCGACGGCATCAACATCCTGCAGATATGAAAATCTGGAAAAGCTCACGTCCAGCAGATAGGACACGCTGACACTCACTTAACACGAGTACAAAAGCTGAGCGCAGAGCAGAGGATTCAACAAGTCCGCCCGCACAGATCGAGAACAGTGCTGTGTCCATTAAAGCCTAATCCTCACTCCCTCAAGCCTCCCATCCTTATTTCAAACAATTCATTCATGTGCAGCTAGTGTTGACCTAAACCTTACGTAATACCTAAAGTATATTGGCTCTGGCTGTGCTGGAACATGCTAACATCCCATGGCTGCGTTTGAAACAGCTGTTTTCAATGAAGCTTTGCACTTCATGGCCTGGCACTGACAGGAGGGATGATCCTGGAAAGGGGTATAACATTTTTAGTCACAATTGAAAGATTTATCAGAGCAGAAGATTTCAACCTTGAAGAGACAGAAGAACTATTTTGATTTCACGCACGCTCTCCTTTGTTAAATAAAATACTTCCAACGTCAACAACGAACAAAAGCAGCAGCAGTTCAGTCGAAATTTTTCAACTAGGGGGACAAAGGACTTCTTGTGGGAAACACTGTCAAGTTTTGTATTCACTGCTTGCCAGTGTTAAATATGTTTGTGTCCATTTAGATTGAGAGGGTTGTTGTAAATCTAACAGAATAATAAAATGTAAAATTGAGCCTAACTGTGACTTTAAAATTGCAAAATTGCACCAGTTTGCTTTTCACTGTTACACTGCTAGTTCTGGGTGAACGTCGTACCAGGGCCATCCCCTCAAGTACCTGCAAAAGAACACCACGGCAGCCTCAGTTTAAACATTTACCAACACCAGCTGAACTTCCAACAGACCACACACTGGTGTTCAGTCTTTTTACGGTCTCACCGGTGAAAATCAAATCACTCTTTCTCTGTTATCTTGTGCTATTGTTCTTTTGCTCTAGTCATCTTTTATGCCCTTGGGAGCCACGGGAGCCATCCCATCATACTAAAGAGGCCCCTACCTAACCACCCACCATGAAGAACCAGCTCACTAAGCAAGCAAATTGTGAAAGAGGACCAGCCTTTGATTACTTCACTGGTTCTTACAACATAGTGAAATGTACATATTTTTTTGTTCATTCTGTACAAATTTGTTGCAGTTGTTGCCTCCAAAGTGTTAAATGTAAGAGAAGGAAAAAAGGTTCAGAGGAACAACAGATAGTGATCCTGGCGGTGGAAAGCTCTACTGTCTCTGCAGGTCATTTATACCGGGACATGCAGGACCAGAGCAATCAGGATCATCAGAGACACGTCTCACTGCAGTAACTGTTAGTTTGAACCGCTGAAATCAGGCTAACACTCCAGGAGTATTATGGAGAGACCAGAGAGGCTCAGGAGCAGCTTCTATCCTCAGGCCATCAGACTGTTTAAGCAGGACACGACACCACAGCTGTAACTGTAACTCTCTACCTCACTGTATCTCACTGGCTGTCTGTCATTTAAGTCTTTATGTTAACAAGCAAACCAGCACACTGCACTTTACAGCACAGATTTTCAATTCTGTTACATTTTGCACACTGTACAAATCTTACTTCTGTTTCTAATATGTAATATGTAATAATATTTGTTTTAGATTAAATATTTTTTTGTTTGTATTTTATTATCTTGAGTTTATCCTTTCCAAATTTCTCTGTAATTTAATTTAAATGATTTGATAACTTTATTGCACAGTCTCATGGGCACATTTCACTACATGTTGTACTTGTATAACTATGTATGTGACAAATAAAGAATCTTGACTCTACGTTTTTGTTAATGGATATTTTAATGTCTTACATTTTTCTTCGACCGTGTGTTTTTTCCTCCTGAGGTCCACTTGTAATGTTTGCATGTCATAATTTATCCTACATGCTCATTTTCCAGCCTCTCTTTCTCCCTTAGAATTAAACAGGTGTTTTAGCGACTGTGCTCTAAAGCAAGCTCTATTTTTGACTGATTCTCCTGTGCTCTGCCTCATTCAAATATCCGGCTGAAATACTCTGAATATCTCCAGTGTGGACGGGTGAGTCTAAAATAATGGAGGCTAAGTAGGAGGTTTCAATGACAACAGAAAAACACTGACATGAAAATGGGCTGTCTTTGCAGCTTAGGTTCTATTTCTGGACCATACGGAGTGAGGAGTGAATGGTAATTTTTAATAACATTCATAATACTGTTTTTCAATAGTGACAATATAGTAGTCTGGAAAAATACCTAGATACTATATGACTACGACTACAAACTATTACTTTCCAACAGAGTCATTCCAAATCATTTTACTCTCCTCTGTACAGTTCAAGTCTTTGATAAACAGACAATTATGGCAGTTTAATCAGTGCTTTAACCCACGTCATACCACTCATACAAAACTTCACTTCACTGGGCCCCGATGATAAAGACAGAACGTAAATGAAAATCAAAGTGCTGATCTATTGAAGGAAAACTGGAAAAGTGAATTTCAAGCTTGTAGCCTAAAGATTTTCTGTCATGTTTTTTGGGGGGTTATTTCTCTCTTCAACAGACATGGAAGAAAAAAAACAGTTGTTTCAGAATAATCAGGCGCACACACAGTACAGTTTTTTTTTTTCTTTCCTGCAGCAAAAGTCTATGGATTAAGCCATTGACCGATAACCAAAACTAAACGGGGAACAAATTCCCTCCCAGGGGATCGGCAAACTTTTGGCCCATGGCCTTGAGCGGTTTCTGATTAGCCACACTGGCCATGGCAGCTGTGCACTCTTTCACACTAAGTCCGAGTTGGAATGCTGTCACAGACCTCAAGGAAGCTGTATCCCACAAGGCTTTGTGCTTTGGTCTCCGTTCAGGCCTTTGTGTCTGGAATCTGAGGGGTTTTCCGGTTCACTTCTCATTCAAGCCCCAGGAACGCAATGACCAAATAAGTATTTCCTTCTCGCAGAAGGAGCTTGACCGTGTCTCATCACATCCCCTTCTCACGCTGGTCAGAGGTAGAGTCATAGTAATACAGGCCAAGGTAAGTATGACGAGATACATGAGTGAGTGGGGTTCTAGACTGAAGGGGCTCCCATTTGAAGAAGGGGGAATTTCAGTTTGCCTTCCTTTATCAGTCTGATGAACAATGTCAATATGACTTGTGTGGGGAGATCTTTACTCATGGCCTTGTGATAAAGTCCATAACTGCATATTTGCTGTCTGTATTTGCTGCTTTCAAGACAAAAATCATTAGTCAACAATGCATGAAAATTGCAATGATTAACCAGAGCGCAAAAGGTACAAAAATGTCTATGGCTCGTGCCCCTTTTAATGGCTTATAAAATAAGCACTTGGTTTACTCAATCACGCCTGTTTTAGACAGTTGCCATTTTCTCACTTCTGGAGAGAAAAGAGAGAGAGACAGACAGGTAGGGAGTGAGAGAGAGAGGTGGGGGGGCACAGAAAGAGAGATACAAGCAGAAGGCTGCTAATGCTCCTTTGTCTTTATCTTTCATGTCTTTTTTTATATGGAGACCTTCATCATTATTCCAAGCAGGCGAAGCACTTTCAAGATTTTAATTAAAATTTTAAAAAATGTAATAACTCCAGAGATTCTCGGAAGCTGGCAAACAGGTGTAATTTCCAGCCTTTTGTCACTCCACTGGTCTTCTCCACCGAACTCTAATTATCTTTTCGCTGCCAGTTTCACTTTCTTTCTAGCTATCCTCCTTCTGACTGCTTCGCCTCAGTCCAGCTCCCCCACCAATCACTTTCCACACACACACACACACACACACACACACACACACAGCTCTAGTGATGCAACATGCTGAGAATAAACCCATGGGGACAAATCACTTCCCATGACTTCTCTTACAAAGAGGTATTTGTGCGGACGCTAATGTACCAGGCTAGTGAGACCCACTGTCCTATTTAGAGCACGGGCAGAACTAAAGAGTTTACTCAAATGGCAGTTAGTAGGAGTAAGGACGAAATATCATCTCCATTTATAGCCATAAATGCAGCTCGTTAAAAAAAAACCCACAGAAGTGCAACAACTCAATTAAGTTTTTTAAAGAACCATCAAGCCGAGTGGGTCTATATGACATGTCACCCTGTGATATCAACTCCTGTTGGCACTTTTATTTCAATTAATTTCATTCCCATTTTTGAAAAGTAAATAAATTGTTTGCATTATAGACATGCAACCTCTGGTTCCTATCATCACCACTGTAGAGGTATAAGAGCTGACAAATTTCTTAACAATGCATGATTTGACATCAAACCACTCTGAATGAAACGGTGGGCACTTCAGTGCTTTAATTATGCAGAAATGTGGAAAAATCGGTGGAATTTATGGCAGGTTCCTGTTTTTAGCTAGTTGCCCTGTCATGCAAAGAAGCAGGTAGCACCCCTGCAGAACGCCGGCTGTTACAACCATTAGATGAAAGGTCCAAGCAGCATCCTATTAACCGGTGTCCCCTGTAATCGTTCAGCTCCTCTTCCAGCTGTCTAGCAGTCTGGCAGTTACAGTTCTCAAAAACTAGCCCCACAAATCTCCTGAAACACTACTGGAAATCCCTAGGCTAAAGAAGAGATCAAGCTGCAATAACATGCAGGAGCACTTTTAATAAAACTGCTGGCTGTGAGCAACCTGCCCAAATGAGTCTCACGCAAAGACCATTAACAAGGCGAAGAGAAAGTCCTTCACCTCGATTATTCCTTACCTGTAAATCATTACCTGCTTGAGGCTAATGGCTGGGTAGCCGTGGGGCAGACCTTTGTGCAGTACGGAATCGAGAGACATTCCTAACCTCCTCCTTGCACAAACAGCAGGAACAAAAGAGGAGTGCTTCCATAGGACAGCACAGAAGCCTCGTGAAGGGATGTTTGCTCCACAAACCCACCCTGAAGAATTCCACCACACGTTCATCATTACTACAGACCACCTGCTGATACTGCTAGACCCCCGGTGCTTTGTGCTGGAGCCCTCACAATAACCATCCAACCTGACACAAGCTTCCCATGGCCTCCCAGCATGAGGGGTAGAAATTTTAGAGAGAGCACGGAGAAGAAAAAAACGAAATAAAACCTTCATTCTTGAGTCTCAGTGGTGGAACATGCAGTCAGGTGACCAGGTTGGCAGCTTCTAGCAGATTATGGCAGATAGCATCTAGCTCTTCATTCAAAACCTAGCCATCAGAAGAAAGGGTTTCCTGGGTTTCTTTTCTTGCTCTCTCTTTGCCTTTCATTTCTTTTGTTTCAATCTTCGTCCAGAGAAGCTGTGTTGTTCAGTTCTAGACCACAAATGAACAACAAAACCACTGCTGTTTATCATCTGTCCCAGCATTTCTGATATTATGGGATATTGAGGCCTTGTTCTTTGCTGAATCAAGCCCTAATCAGAACCTTCTAAATGATTATGCAAATTATTGAGGAAGCACTAATCATCTAAATTCAAAAACTGTATTAGTGCATATCTGGCACCATTTGACTTGTATAGGTTCCAAGTAGTCTCAAGTGACTTACGTTTATTGTCTTAAAGCTAATACTTTAAGATGTGGTCCATATTCCAAAGTAGCATTTTAGTCACCACGAACTGAGTGCTAAATAAGTATGTCTGCATCCCATATTTTAAGAGAAGATAATTTCATGGACAAAAATACATTCAAGCTGGGATTATTTTAAATCAGTTTAACCCATTTTAACAAGCAAGTGCAGATAAACGGAATGTTTATTATAGTCCCAAAGTTATTTTGCAAAAGCATACTATCATAAAAGCTCTACAAGTCACTGGCTAGAAATCAAATGGCTCCAACTGTACCCTAATACGATGTGAATTAACTTCACGCTCAATAATTTGCTGAACAAAGTTTAAGTGATTATTTTGAGTTATTACAACACATAATGCAGCCCTTACATGTCCATAACAAAACCCCAATGCCTGTTCTTTTAAATAAACTGTACTTTATTATGGAAGGCATTCTTTTCCTCACTCAGACCGTCAGAAAACACTCCAACAAAGCAGAATGCCAAGGGAACCAAAGACCAAAGACCAAGCGTTCTGCAAGTTAATCAGGAGGCAGCAAGAAAGGCTTCTAAAGGTCATGTAAGGAGGCTTTGAGGGCTGTGCTTTTTGGGCTAATAAAAACATTAGTCCAAGTGCTCCTCTAAGAGCCCTGAGTAGCCCAGGGCAGTGGAGAGGCCGGCGGAGTGAGAGTGAGAACACGATGCCTGTAGGACACTTCCCTGGGCTTCGGTCACACTCCCACGAGCAGAAGCGCCAAATCAAACATCCTCCGCATTCCAGTCGACACCTGTACCAGAGCATTCCTCCGTGGCCTCGCTCTGTCTTTGGACTTTATCTCTCTTCCCCTTTCCCGAACTCATCGGCGAGCTTTTCTCTTTTAACAAAGCCCTTTGTTGTTTGACTTTGGTAACGCTGTTCCCAAGCCCAGCCAGGAATCCCTTCATTACTCGGTGCTATCTTAGCTGTCAGAAGTGTGGAGTGAGGAGAGGATACACTAGACAGGCCTGCAGGTACAGTCTTGTTCTCGTGCTCCGTCCCCCACACGCACACTCCCTCGCACTCAGCTTTGCTGTGCTTACAAGACCTGGATACAACCCTAGCGACAAGGGGGAGGGGAAAAAAACACTTCACCTTGCTTAAGAGCTAGCTCTTTATTAAATAAATGATGGATGGCAGCATTCTTTATTCCGTTCGGCCCACACAAACAGAGCGAGGCCAAGTTGTGCTCCACGTACCGCAATCCTCAGCATTTTAAGAACAACACCAGTTTTAGAATATATTAGTGTGACCGTGTCACGTGTGGTTCAGCAGCCTAAACCATTTACAACTGGTGAAACAACTTACTGGCCTAGCAAAACACAGCCGGTCACCATTCCTAGTGAGTTTTTAAGCATCTAAACATGACACAAGAAAGGAACATGTGGTTTGACAGAACCACATTTCCCACGCTAGCTAATCGCAGTTTACCTTCTATGAGGTAAGATTTCAATCTCTGTTTTGGTGAGGTGTTTTGGTCAACAAATTTATTTAGACAACCAACCGCGAAGCCTCTCCCCAGCACAGGCCTCCTCAAGAAGACGCAGAAAACAACCGACGCTTGGCATTAGGTGTAAAGAGAAAGGAAAAAAGCTTGAGGAAGACTACTTCTCGCCCAGACAGCAGACAGACAAAGAAAGGAATTTTCACGTGTGTGCCAAATTCAGAGAAATTATTGCAAACAAGTGAGGGCTATTGGAATCACCTGCCAAGAAGCCCTAGGGAGATGGAGATCAGCCATGGACCATGTCTTAGTAGGTTGCTCATGCTCTGAATGTTCCGTCGCTTGTAATTCAGGTCAACTTGTGGATCCAAGCCTTCTTTTGTTTAACCCTATCTTACTTAATCTATCACTTGTGATGCATTCAGATAGTTCGGTGATGTCCTTAAGGCCAACACGAAACAGAGGCTGTACTAGTACAAAGAACTCGATCAAAATCACAGGAAGCCTCATGCATCTTTTATAGTTACAGAATAAACAGTAGAACACGGAAAGTCCCGTTTCCACATGCTGATCCATTTGAAGACATGTCATGTTGCCTTCATTGTGATATTTTGATGCGCTGGATTTCTGGATGAGCGTATGCATAGATTCAGAATGAAATTCAGACACCAAAAGTCTTATCACTGATGATAAATTATAGTGCAATGATAAAAAACGATCATAAAACACATTCCCCATATATGCGCATGCTTGTTCAAAATGACTGTCTGTAATACAAAATTAAAATGTTTGGCTTTCTTAGATCCTGTTCTTTACATATCACAATAAATATGACAGCACTGTCAATCATTAAATGACAAAAGCAGAAACAGCTGGTTGCTGGCCTTGGCATTAAAATGGCTAAACAGCCACCAGTGTTGTCAAGCATTTACCAAGACTAAAATGCAAGCACAGGTACCTGCCACAAAGGACACAGTCATGGTCAGGGCAGATGTTATGCCAGACTGGTCCCTGGTTTTCTGCCTGCCGCAATGTGCTTTAGCTTAAAGGGTCCACTGTGGTGTAAAAAGGCCACCTAGTGCATGTGTCCCCTTTTGAGAATATTTAACTAAACTGCAGCTGCATTGCATAGACGATGCATGGACTACTAACTTATTCATTCAGTCTCAACGTCCATTTCTTTCTGCTCTTGGTCCAATCTGCTGCCTAGACCCCATTCAGATAAAACTGGCAATCGGGCTCTTTCACTGCATTAGCTCACCGCTTTTAAAAGAGAGAAAGAGAGAGCGAGAGAGAGAGAGAGAGAGAGAGAGAGAGAGAGAGAGAGAGAGAGAGAGAGAGAGAGAGA
>JBBPCX010000141.1:26419424-26441924 GCA_037974365.1 Hydrocynus forskahlii | reverse complement strand
TGTGACATAGACATTTTCTTCATGACCTTTATGTTTTCAGTTCAGTCCCTCCAAAATTGAGATGAATTGCCAGTTGGGTAAACAATTATGGGAAGAAAAATCAGGATGAATTACTTTACGGCAGGTCAGAGCTCACTCTCCAAACATTCAGCAACAAACATTCTAGTGTTTGCGGTTGTGCTTAGAATGTCCAGAAAAACCGATGAGCCAAATGATCCAGAATGATTGAGCTCCCAGTGATCAAACACAGGTATGGCACCTCAACCAAATATTTTGTGTTTGTCTGTGTTTGTTGGCGTTCGTCTGGTTGACATGTTCTGATCTTTAGGTTTCCCAGCAGATTGAAAATGATCCATGCTTTGACTGCAAATTAATTTATCAACATTTTTATAGTTCAGGAACTGTTTCAACTTAAACATCTGCACGATTGACAAGTTTTACAGAATGTTGGCAAAAAATCCCATTCAACCTGACATGAAAGTGTCAAGATCTTTTTTAGGATACTAAGTTGTAGGGCATTAGCAGAAGAGGCAGTATGGAGATACTTCACTCTAAACCACACAAACAGCACGGTGACCTGCACAACCTGCCGGTGTTAAAGTACAGTAAAAGTACCAGCGTTTAAAACCGCATCCGCTAGCTAAC
This sequence comes from Hydrocynus forskahlii, assembly GCA_037974365.1. NCBI lineage: Eukaryota > Metazoa > Chordata > Actinopteri > Characiformes > Alestidae > Hydrocynus > Hydrocynus forskahlii. The sequence goes on along the minus strand of JBBPCX010000141.1, from coordinate 26,441,279 downwards.
ATGGCTAACGCTAGCACTGCAGAGAGTCGTCCAGTCCAGAGGAGCAGAGTAGCTTTACAGAAAAGCCTCTGGCTGATAAGATAAAACAGCAGCTCACAGGTCTGCTTGTTAATTTCATCGTTAAAGATGTGAGACATTTGGCTCCAGTACAAGGCGAGGCTAATGTTGAACACTTGTGTTTCTCCGCTGCGTCTGTGTGATGACATCATCAAACAACTTGTTGACTCGACTTCGACTTTATTGACAGATAAGTCCATCTGAAAAAATCTGAAGTCGTTAATGCCCTACTAAGTTGTTTTTGGCCAATCAAAGCTAGACAAAATGGAAAAAACGATTTACACCCAGTCTGTTTTTAGGAGTGTGTGATTTTTAAGCATACAAGGGAAATATACCTTTAAAATAATGGCGCTGCATGGACAACGCTTTGTAATTTTTTACTTTGCTACATAAATATGACAGTTTTTATATTGTGACGTGATTTCATATTTATGTTTATATATGCAGTGAAAATATTTTTACAGTAATGATTGTTATACATTATATCTGTGTCTTCCTAAAAGTTAACATTGTGGCGAAGCAAGGTTTTGTTCCAAACAGCGACAATTCCAAATTTTCAGCCTACTGCATTAAATTGTGTTGTGGGCTTCAGATCCCTCATCGGGCTGAATGGGGCTTTTGCTTTGTTCTGGTGGCTAAAGCATGTCCAGCCTTTTCAGTTGTTCTGAAAGACGGCATTTATGGATGGAGCGTGTTCATTAACATTGTGGGCCGTTCATTAAATGGTGTGTGTGAGTTCTTCGCAAAAAGCTATTCCAGTTCCGCCATTTTCAGAGGCATGAAAAACAGACTCCATTGAAATCCTGGCTTTATCGACAAAGCCGTCTGTATTTGGGTCTTTTGTTTCCTATCTTTTTTTGGCAGTATTTAGGCCTTTATCAGGTTTTAGGCTCAGAACAGAATGACAGCCGCCCTCACCAACCCTCCTCTGCATGGCATTTGTATCCGTTCAGAGCATGGAGGCATGTCTGGGCTACCCACCAGACACAGTACAAAGTGTGCTCTCTCTCTCTCTCTCTCTCTCTCTCTCTCTCTCTCTCTCTCTTTCTCTCTCTCTCTCCCCACCATCCACAACTCTTTCATTCTTTTATGGTACTGTACAAGAGAGAAATCATGTCCTTATGCTACCTCTTTATCCATCACCCTCCTCATACCTATTCACTCTCCACTGAGCATGACACCTGCCCTATTGTGGCTGGAGCTGAGAGAGGGCATTTGGAGCGTTTTAACACCTGGCGGACCACATTGTTCATCGCAACGACCCTGCAATCTTTAACAAGCCACTTGCAGACGAATAACGTCACTGCTAGTGATGAGATAACTGCAAGTGCAGCCTCTCAACAGTAGGTAGTTGTGATGTGCAAAGCGTAGCAATACACCACCATAGCCAGCACATTAATGCCTTATTGCTTGCGTGACCATGTTATTTGATGTTTCAGACCCAGAAAGCGAGCACGCACGCGGACTTGTTCTACACTTACCGGGCAAAAAAAGGGAGTTTTTGTCAAGTATCATTTGAGAAACTGCAAGATGTGAAGGCTCTGCAGTGTTGCCTTATTTCTCCAAGATAGTTTGATTCTTCAGGCTGTTTGCATTTACTGCTTGAACAAGCACACCCACTCAGCCACTTTTCTTACTTTTCATTTACACAGGCCGCTTCAAATGTCTTTGTTAAAGCTAGAGAGCTGTTACAAAATGCCAAAATTCACCCCCTGGGCAAACACAGAACCCTTGCTGTATCGTGACATGCTTTTGTGGTGATTTTGTGTCTATATCTGGTTTAAACTGGCTTATAAAGTCAAACATGCGTGGTCTCTCTACACCAGACTCTGCAGCAGCCATTGTTGGGCTCTCTACAGTCGCAGAAGGAGAAAACACATCATAATACCACAGAGAAAATGTCTGTATTAAATTAGGAAAGTACAGTATTCACTTTTGTGCCAAAATATAAAATCACAATGTTGTATTTTCATGATGCAAAATATATCATGATATGCATTTTTTCTGACATTTGAGAAACATAATTTTTTTCACCTTTTAAAAAGTTCAGTCATTAGTTGTACTGAAATTGATGACAAAATGGTAACAGATATTAAAATCTCCAAACAACAGTTAGATGTTAAGATGAAGAAGAAAAAGAGGAAAAGAGCCTAAGCCCAAGTGTCCTGGCTTGCATCCTAATGAGAAGGTGAGAGAATGAAAGAGCTGAGATTTGGTGAGATCCATGTTCGTTGGGCCAGCAGAGAGAAATTACACACATATGTACAGGAAAGACCTTCAGCGATATGGCAGCTGCACACACACATTACGGAATGGGAATCGACACTGAGGTTTGGCCAGTTTCCTTTAGTGCGGTGAGTAAATGAGCAGATCACTGAAGAAAGTCTAACCCTACAGGAAAGAGAGAGAGAGAGAGAGAGAGAGAGAGAGAGAGAGAGAGAGAGCAGAAGGCTCTGGTTGCACAGGGCAGATGTTGTCCTCTTTTGCAGGTAAGCTCTCACACCTGGTGCTGGACTGAGTGCTGGTCTGGAATACCCAATTTCTCTCTGCGCTCTTTCATAATTCAGTCCTTCTTTCTTCCTTTTAGAGGCAAGTAATTGCACAGCAAATTGCTGCATTCCACCACATGCAGAGAGAGAAAGAGAAATAGAGGGAGAGAGAGAGGAAGACAGAGAGACGTAGCATAATGTTTGACCAGAGGTGCAACATTTCCCAAGGTCTAACAGCACTGTAAACAGCCAAGCAAACACAGCCCATCTGGACACACTGTGGAGGGCAATGTGGTCAATTCATATGGACTCCAGACTGTCCTTTTGCCCTTTTTCATAAAACAAGTGAGTCTATGCTTAGATTGTCTTAACACCTCCAAAACCACACACTGTTGCATTTTACCACAAACACACACACACACACACACACACACACACACACACACACACACACACACACAGCTGGTGGCCTACTGGTTAGGGATTTGCCCATCGGAAGGTGTTGGGTTTGAATTCCAGGACTGCCAGTGGCACCACTGAGGTTCCCTTGAGCAAGGTACCATCCCCACACTCTGCTCCCCTGGTGCTGTGTTCCTGGCTGCCCACTGCTTCACTTGGTGAATGGGTTAAATGCAGAGAAAAAATCCACACTGTCCACACCGATTGCTGTGCTGTGGTGTGTTCACGCGTGACAAAAAAAGGCCACTTTCTTCTAGTACTTCTAGTTTCCTTCTAGTGTAAGTTGCTGATCTTATAACATTTAGTGTAGTACTATCAATATCAGAGCATGCATTTATCACAAATTAATACATATTCACCTGCCTGTGTCTGCATTCATTTGAATACATATTGTATGCACAAGGAACAGGTCTAATTGCGCATTCTTATTTTTATATAATGCTGTGCAGTACTTCAGGCAATAGGCTCACTGCTCGTCTCTCATTAGGCTCCTTTCTCTGGTATAAATTTAAAAACCTCTTTGCTAATGATGCCCCGGTCTTACCTGCAGTCTGATCTCCCCTCAGCATGAACCTGTTTCAGCACAGTGCTTCTTACACGTACACTTCCTGCTCGAGCTCAAAAGTACATCTCAGGCAATGGAGCATGTTTATAAAACGGGGATGAACAGGCGTCTGATAAATGGCTGGAAGGCATAAGTCAGTGGGTTTCATAATGGAGGAAGATGTGGCCTCCTTCTACTGGTTCACGCGGGAAGAAAGAGTATTATAGGGTTTTTGTGGAGAAGACAGTAAATAACTATCAAAAATGGGTGGAAAAAAAAACTGAAAAATGTGGGAGCTTGACACTGTCTTTTCTTTGTGAGGTTTTACATAATTTCTCACTCTCATAAATAACTTACATAGTCGTTTACTGATAATTCAAAGCTGTAGCTAAAGTCTGAAGATTACTAATTGAATGATAAGCTTTGGCTTTCCTTAGCTTATTACTGTCATTTTGTAATAATATTCGTATATTCTTCTGTAGCTGCATCTGCATTTCATTTCATTGTTCATTAAGCAGCAAATTACAGTTGATTTCCGTTCACTATTTGCAAGTTTCAGTCTGGACTTTGGACATTTTCATTTGTTAAAAATAGTCAGCTCGTCAAGGCAGCTGTGCATTCAGCCATCCTTAGCCATAAATGGCTTGTTCAAAGACAGCAAGTTAACATGCCCTAGTCATTCAGCAGTTACAATCAGAGCCAGGCACTGAAGGAAGAGAATTAAAAGATCACAGGTTCAAATTCACTATGCGAGTATCTGTTTTAAAATGCAAACATTTTTGCCAATAAAAACAATGTTTGGGTTTCTCCAAACACAATCACACTTTGCGTTTTCCCATTTAAATGCATCTAGTTATCATTAAAAATGAGTTTTTAGAAAGATTACATGACCGAGTTAAAATTACTGAGAGGGTTGTAAGCCCAAATGCTGTAAATGAAAGATTTTGAACTTCCTACAAACTCCTTCTTATTTTTATCAATAACTGGCACGTCTCCCTTCGTCTAGGCATGTGTTAGGTTCCCCACCTGGAAGACTCTCTTCGAAGCCCCTAAATCGCCAACACTTACCAACAAGACAAGGCATCCATGCCATACTGGTTAATAATAACTCATCCACTTTGCATAGTTTTCCAGGTAATTGCTGAATTACAGCCGTAGGATGTAATAAGTCTTGGAATGTAGGGGCTTAGTAGCCAGTAGTGTATTGACCTCTGACAGAGAGTGGAACTCCAGGCCTGATAAGAGGAGACACCTGTGTGCCCTGCACTGATAACCTGCATTAGGAGCCTTCAGGCCTGTTAACCTGCACAGCCACCCATATACACACACACACAGAGCCAAACCCATTAAGGACAACAGAGCCAAAGGCCCAGGCAGCTGTATCAGCCTCCAGCCTCTTTATCACTGTGGTCCAGCCCCAGAAACGGGAAGCCACTGATAACGTCTCTGCCCTCAAGATTACACTTCCTGTGGCTGCACTCGATGCACTTGCTGCAGTACAACGATGGCTCATGCACCGTGATATAAATCACTTGACCATAATTCGGCAGGAACCTTTCGCTGAGTAATGTATGTAAAGATCTTATTTTCCCTGAGTCAAAGCCTGCGAGGAACGCGTTTTCTTCTCCTGGCGTGTCAGGAGAAAGCCAGCGCGAGCTGGGCAGACATGATTTAGAGATCAGTTTGGCTTTATGGAAGCGATTCATTCTCTGAGCGCTCGGGCAGACAGTTTGCACACACACTCAATTAGGAAATGAGTCCGCTGGGGCTGCTCCCACGCCACAGTAAATTAGCTCCAATCAAAACGTCTCCGCGGGCTGATCTGCTTATTATGGGCCAGAGAGAAAAAAAAAAAGAATAATAAAAAAGGTGCCCTTTCAGGGAAAATTAGAAGCATAAGCAGGGAGGATTTTCAAAAAGGTTCTCAAGGGAACAATGACTGTGATGAGCAATCATTCCAGTCCACATCCAAGGATGGCTGGGCTGGAAACTGCAGTGTTCCTAATGAAGTAGTGACAGCTACACTCTGGGAAGCCACTCTTTATACCAAGGAAGACACTTTTATGAAAGTGAAGATGACTGTTACAAAATATTACATGTTAATACACTCTTAACAACGACAGGTTCATGGCTTGAACGCATAAGTTAAACTGGTATCCGACTCAACATATAATGTGAATGTACTTTGAGCCCCAGAAGGGTTCCTCACATTATCAAACATAATGTAAAAAAAAAATGTCTGTTAAAAGGTTCTCTAAGGATCAAAAAATGGTTCTTCTAGAGTGTCATTAAGAACTATTTCTGGCTCCTTTATTTTTTTATTGTCTTTTGCATTATTGTGACTTGACACCAAAATGGATGGGTTTTTTTTTTCCTTCACTTTATCAGTTCATTTTTGTTGGTCTCTGGTCAAACAAAAATAATTTCATTGAGAAGACCATATATAAGTGTCTGTTACAAGCTTCAGATAAATCATGTTGTGTCTTTTACAAGAGTCTAACATCCAGGTCTAATGTAGAATGGCCAAAGACATTCATTTCTGTTAGCTTACTGCTTACATACTACTAGGGTGCCATTCGGGACACGAGTAAAAAAAAATCATTCTCACAGAGATGTCTTTTCCTTGTATGATGAGTTTTTTTCCTTTTATGGCCTGATCTAAACGGCCAAGCTAATTTTAATCTTAACATTTGCACTGTTAATGTCACCTTTGCGACCTTTGGAATAACATCACCGTACACCAGTGGGCAGGGAAAAATAATGTGACCATGCCCATCCAGTCATCGAGTGAAAATGCTGAACTAGCTCAGAGACCCCTCTACAGACTATGTCTGTTGATTTACTTGCTATAAATTGGAGTGGATAAAGTGTACTGGGGGTGAAAGCGGGTTCAGGGGGTTTAATGCTGCACAAATTGAAGTGATGATCAAGACCTGAGTCACATGAGCAATGGATCTGGAGGAATGAAGGTGGGGGCTGGCTGCAGTTCTAGAAACCACGATCCCCACTGCCCACTCTGCTAATGGCCTGCACAGCTCCATTAGGTAATAGCACAGACAGATGAGCTGCTGTCTGCTGGCAGTGATCTGATTGATTGGTGCTGATACAGATTTGCTTTCTGCTGCTGTGGGTATTGTTCCAGAAAGCTGCTGATGTGTGGTGCACTCAGTAATGTACCCCACTGACCTGAGAAATTTAAACTTCTAAAAATCCAGATAGAAGAAAAAAGGACAAAGATGAAAGCAAAAAAAGAGACATAGAAGAGGTAAAAGGTCTGCGACAGGGGGCGTTTGACGACTTTTCTCAGACATACAATTCACTGAGCACCACCTCCATGTCAAACAGAAACAGATGTTGTGAGCTCCAGTTGCAAAAGAAAATGTAAACTGTGGCGTGTCACCTCCTTGACCCGGTATGGACCGGTGATCCCATCTGTTCGTCCTTAACGGAATGATCTTTTGAGGATTTTTCATAGCTGAACGGGGGATGAAGTTATGTGAAACATGAATGTGTCGTTACTCCTGAACATGAACCAGGGAACCAAACTAACATGGTAATAACAGTTCACTTAAACAGCGGTCCTAAACTCTCGAATGATATTGTAAACACCAGCGATACAGTCACGAGAGCCAAGGCCTCATGTCTGTCAAGCAGCGAGGCAGCCGCCAGTCAGGGCATGTCAGGAGCTCCGATACACTCCTTCACCTCCAGACTCCCTCCACCACGCTATCTGAGTGCAGCACATCACACACCGCTCGCATTGTCATGCCTGCGGCCCAGCATGTCTCACCGCTGAAGAATGCCAGAGCCTGTATCCGGGGCCCATGCTCCCGCACAGCCGCCGCACAAAAGCAGTTGTTACACTTCTCACCACTGCCTTTTAATTTCCTCATCCAGCGGCGGAGAACCGGCGGCGATTCCTCTCAGCACTCTGGCACAGGCAGGGCTGGAGCAGAAGAGAACAGGCCCACCCTCTAATGATCACTCTTCATTCCACACTTTTATCCCACTCTCAGGGCTCAGACGCTGCTCCAGCCTGCAGAACAGAAACCAACAGCATGTCAATCATCAGAGATTTCCAGGTACTTTCCAGCGCGCTCTTCAGTTATTCAAACCCGTCTTTGTTGTATTGATCAAGGTGGGAAGAACCCTCCAAAGGCTGTGTCTAGAACCTGTGTCTAGATGTGAGATTAGGAAGAACCCTCATGAGGCTCAAAGCACCTCCTCATAATGTAAAAGATCTATTTCAATTAAAAGGTTTTCATACAACTGAACAGCCAAGCCAAGAACCATTTATGGACCTTTATATTTAACAGCAAATGTCTATTTTATGAAACAATGTACAGTAACAGCTGAAATATTTGGCGTTGCCCAGCAACCTCTATTAAATAGTTGTCATTCAAGATAATAAATAAATAAACTTCTGTGCTTATGTATTTTTGTGTCTCATGGATGGGGTTCTGGATAAATCACATCATACTCAACTTTGTGCTTAAACTTCGCCCGTTTCACTGTTTTTGAATTAATTAAGGCTCTTGAGAAAGAACACAGTGTCTTAAAACATTTTTTTATTCTGCAACTCAGAATTTGTCATAAAGTCATAAAAACACTCCCGATCAATTTTGTTGATTTATGAAGTATTAATAACACACCTCCTACCGAGAACACACTCAGACATGCGCACCAGGGCCTTTGGCTCTGAATGGCTGTATCTAACTGCACTGTACATGTCACTGCCTCCAGACAGTGTTACATACATGATGATAAATAGCACAGTTTAAAAGTTTGTTGGGGTGCTTTTACTGTCCAACCCCACAGATGTCAGTCTCCATGCATTATTTTTATTGAAACCTGTACTCAAGCAAGTCAGAGGGGATACGAAATGAGTGCTGAGTGGCTTTATTCTGGGGTTTTTCCTGGAGCTGTTGACATAACAGGCAGAACGCAGGCGGGTCGTTAATGCAGGCAAATCCATAACAGGAGCAGGCAGGCCAGGGTTCAGCCCGGAAAACACCAGAACACTGAGAAAAAGAAGAAAAGCATTGTTATTCTCCTAATGAGTCCAGAAATGAGAAACGGGTTCAGGTGCTGAGACTAGTCTAGAGTAGACGAACTGGTGAGGAACTTTTATTATTCCAAAAGAAAAGTCCCAAAAGTGTTCAATCTATGCTCAGAAATGTATTTTGTTTTATTCTCAGAACACTTAACACTGTCAGTATCATCTAACTTTGACCTGTCAAACTAAACAATCCTATAAGTACAGTCCAGTCAGTGACTAATTACACAGTATTTCTGGTTTTGACTCTATACAATGTTTCCCAACCCTGTTTCTGTCCTGTACATTTTAGCGCTTTCCCTGATTTAGGTCACACACTTCAGTTCAGTAAGGAGTTTGTTGTAAGTTAGATCAGATACATTGAGGGCAGGGAAAACACTGAAATGTGCAGAGCAGTGGGCTTCTGTGACCTCCATGTTGGGAAATGATAGAAAAAGTGTCATTAAGAATGAGTGTACTGAAGTTGTAAAGCAGTCTATCATGACTCTGAGAGCTCAGAAAAAATAACAGTAAGGGACATGGCCAAAACACTGGGTGCGCCATTATCAACAGTTTAATTTACACTGATAAGAAGAAAAAAGCTTTGATTTGAGACCAAAAACTCTGGCAATGGATGACTAAAGAATATTATTCTGAAAAACTGTCCGGTTGATCAATACAGGTATGGGTATAGTGTATAGATGGAACAATTCTAGGGCAAAGTGTAAAGGGCAGGCTGTGGTAGTTTTACTACCATGCAGACCATACAAATCCACAGGACCCTGGAGGCCCCCTGCTGACCACATGTGGATGCCTGAATACACAAATAAATGGAGTATGTGGTTTTATTTTATCTCACTGCCTCTGAATCGATACCGTGACTAGAGAGAGTCCTTGAACACAACCCTGAAATGATCATACTCTAGTGGGGCCCCAAAATTAGAAACACAATTATAGAAAAGTCTGAGACACTCTGGACACTTGGACGTCAGAAGCTGCATTTGTTACTAAAGCTGCCATTATTTGCCCTGAGCCTTCAGAGTCACAACCATCAGCAGTAGATAAGGCGATTATTGAAACTAAAGTTACCATTCTTTCTCACAATCCAGCACTGTGGCCGCATATGTTGACTGACCAACATACAGGACATAATAAAGGCCTTTGCAATAAAAACGAGGATGATTATTGCAGACCTGACTCCAAACACTACACCAGGAACACCAAATTTGCCCTTGACCAGGTGAAATGAGACGAAGATTAAACTGCATTACCGTAATGGACGGTGTGATGAACGGCTCGCGACCGATGTGTGAATCATACGACGTGTGAATCATACGATGTGTGTACATGTATATCTGCCAGTGAAACTGACTCATTTGTCCTCGCTGCTGATGTGCAATAGCAGCAGCTGGAAGTATCCTGCAGAGTACAGATCCAACCAAATACCTACATTACAACAAGGCAACGACCCCAAACAACCCGATAAAGCAACCATGGAGTGTTTCAGGGTCAAAAAATGGAATGCTCTTCAGTCACTTGACCGGAACTAACTGAGCATGCATTTCACTTAGTGAAGCATTCTGTAAACAGAAACTGAAATGTCTGCAGGACAGACCTATCAAAGTGTAAACAGAGAAGATATACTCCTGAAGATGTCTGTGGACCAGGGACCCCTGTTCGGATTGACGACCCTGTAATGTTTGAGCAGCACTGTTGTGGGCTCAGTAGGCAGATATGCAAATGCGTTGCCTTTGTGACATCACAAAAACAGGCAGTGTAAAAGTAGTTTTGAAAATGAGTCTTTTCACATAGGGACTATTATAAACTTGAAAAATAATTACATACTACATCAGAAATTTGGATTTCCACAGTATGGGGCCTTTAAATTATGTTCATTTTTCTGGGCTGCTTTCAGGCTGCTGAAATGGAACCACATGTAAAACAGCTGTGACACCCATGGCAGGTTTAGGTATTGGAGACATGGACTAACACCCAGGGTGGCATGTATCTTCTTAGGGGCATCACGGACACTCTGAAAAGTTGTACATCCTTCTCTAAGTTGTATGTACTTGGTATCTATGTACTTAAAGTAGTTGCCAGCAATTAGCTAGCAAAAAAGTTTTTTTTTTTGACACCCACGGCTGTTCTGCTCCGTATATGACAAGCAATCATTGATCAAATAGAGCTCAATACATGAGGGAGCAGTGCGCTCAGAGACTAGGCTAAATTGAAGAGAATTGCCTTGCTTTATTCCAGCAACTGCAGAACTTTAAATGGCATCTGTGCCTCACTATTAGTCATGCAAAAACTCTGACAGTGATGCCGGAGTGGCACTTGCTTAAAGGCTTATTCTGGTATCTGAGTAGCAGTGTGGAGTTCTCAGAGGAGGCCTGCAGCACCACTCATCTCCAGGGAGGCCATCCATAAGCTCAGAGCTACAAACTCCCTGGCAAAAAAACAAAACAAAAAACAGCACAGCTCACTTCTACTCAATCTGCTTTTGAAAACAGTATACTGGATTATTTGGCAGTGAAAGAAAGAAACCCAGGCCTGGTGCAGTAACTACAGGCCAGCTGAAACTAATGCTATTCTGCCCCCTGTTGGTTGAAAAATATAATGTAATTGCTGCTTTTTTTACTGAATGAGGCCTTTTAAAAGGCAAGACCTGTGATAACACTGCCCTCTAGTGGACTCTAGGCCTGTCTGCACTTACTCAACGCATTTCCATCATGCATCCAGCATAAAATGAATTCTCTGTGGGCTGCAAAATATGCAAATTGTTTGGATAATTGCCGGCAACACAATTTCTCAGTCGCATCTGAGATGCTACGAAACGGGAATCCTGACAAATCTGAAGATGTAATGAAAATGAATGCTGTAGTTTTGTTAGATTATGAAGCAGTGCACAATGAGACTGGATGTGCATTATGCCTAATCTTCAACTAAATTGCAGCAAATTACTTTTGGATATTTTGCCCACATTTAACCTTACTTACAGTTATAGCATGTGCAACTGACTGATATGGCTTGAACCAAATATAATAAAGGCCAAAACATGGCATGACTGAGGAATAATTTTAATTAAAAAAAGCAACAACTGATCCATAATACAGTCCAGGTTGTGGGATAGTGTATAGATCCTGGAGTTCTAGGAAAAGCCTTACATTAAACTTTAGATTACTTAAGGCTCAAAGCACCCCAACCTGCTAAAGATTTTTTAGGGGCAAAAAATACTGGAATGTTCTTTACTGCTCAAGTCAGACACCAGGCCTGAACCAGCTGAGTATCCATTTCATTTGGTGAAGCATGAGGTAACCAGATTTCTGCAGTGAAAATCAGGGATATTTCCAGTTTGGTGGTCAATACTTCACAAAACATTTAATGTTTTTGTGCAAGAAATGAAAAGGGGGACAGCTCCAGGTTCATCTATTTTGACCACGTTAAGTGCTGTACAGTAATACATCTAAACAGTGTCAGCGAATCACATAGCCGTCCACCAGAGTGATTGAATCTTTCTCTTCCTATTTTCTTCACTTGCCTTCCTTCTCTTTTTTTCCTTTCATTCTCTTTATCTTTCCACTTAATTCTTCACTCTCCTCACTTCACACTTTTTGCTCCCTAATTTTTACTTCTCCCTCTCTCTTTTCTCCTTTCTACTGAATTACCAGCATCCCATTACTTGCCTCATTTTTGTATTTTATGCTTTAGAAGCATGAACTGGAAGGTTCTGTAATCATTTCTTTGCCTCTCTTCCTCTATTTCCTTCCCCCATCCTCGGTCTTCCACTCTCCTTCTTCTCCATTCGCCCGACGGGGACAATAAAAAAACTTCTGACTAATAGAATCCATTTACAAGTTGTAAAACGACTTGCAGAGGCATCCCACATTATCCCTCGACACCCGCACCAGCATGTTAATTGTGTTCAGTTTTAAATGATGCACTAAATTTTTAGAATTCAGAAGGTCTCGGTATACAGCCAAACAGACTGTATGTCTGCAAATCACCTACCCATGACCTGGTTGTACAGTTCGTAAGTCTCATAATCCCACCCCTGATTCTAAACCTGGGTTGCCTACTGGACTGAAAAGATGTTTGTGGTGATGTTGTGGATTCATCTGCCCCTTGCTAATTTCTGGTCAAGATTTACACAGCAGTTTTCTCTGGAACTAGGCGAACAAGGACTCAATAGTACAATAAGAGGTATATGAAGTAATAATAGTGAGCAACCAACCATGTCTGTTAGCCAAAACAAGCTCAAAACAAAGTGTTTGCCAGTCTGTTCTACTGTCTGGGCTGTAGTTAAAAACGGGACATTTCAGGAGACATCTCCAGCTCCCAAACAGGTATTGTCTCTGAAAAAATGTGGACGTCTGGTCACCCCTAGTGGAGCATGTATGAAATAGCATCAACCAAAACATCAAATCTGACAATTGTCAATCACAAGACTGCTATCCAAGTGCATAAATAAATGAAATGAATAATGTGACTTATGGAAGAATAAGCAAAGTGTGCACAACTGTTACATGGCAGTAACTGGCTATAATAATGCCTACACAACAATTCATTCATTCATTTTCTGTAACCACTTATTCCTTACTAGCCTATCCTGGGGTCTTCGGGCGCGGGGCAGGAGCTCGCCCTGGGTGGGGGCTAGCCCACCGCACACAACAATTAATAACATATTGACAAATAATATGTTTGCTTATTGCCTTTCAGCACCATTTCAGAAGCTCTTTCATGGATTGGGAACGACCTAACAACAACAACGTTTTGATCACTAAGCTTATAACATTCAAAAGGGTCAAGATCATGTTATAAATCAAGTGGAATCAGGTTCACCAGCTTCCAAGCCAATACTCTCCACCAGGTAAGAGACAAGACTTTGCTTCGTGTAAAAGTCTTTGCCTTAATTTACCATGGTTACTTCCAGCTTTAATAAGGCAAGCTTTTTCCAGCTGCTGCGCTGAGGAACAGAGTGACACGCTGGGACAGCACCCAAATTCCCTCTTCACAGCACTTCAGGAGTTGAGAATAAGTTCACTCTCACAACAGCTCAGCTCGGTGACTTTGTGTGCTTGATGGATCGTATGAATGTCTGCTAATCTTGGCAGCAGGCTGCAGTTAAATGGAAGCTTTATATCAACTTGATGTCAACTGACGGCGAGAGAGAGACAGAGACAGAGACAGAGTGAGAGAGGGAGGCAGGCTCAGGGGCAGGCTTAGACAGCATCCGAGAGACCAAACGCTGACAGTGACCTAAAAAGACAGAGAGAGGAAAAAATGACAAGCCCTTCAAGAATTCTTCGGCACACAAAGTTTTGACTCGTCTGCCTGCTTCATGCATACTAAACAAATCCTTCTGAGTCTCCGTGGAGACGTTACGCCATTTGACTTGACTGTCCTTCTTTTTCCATCGAATTTTAGAACGGGGTGAACTCTTCCATGGAAATTTGTAACGTGTGAATTATTTTTTGAAACAAAAGTGAAAACTTTAAATACATTGTTACAATTAACACAAAAAAATGATTGGAATTGAATAGATTTTTTTCTGTGCAAAGGTTCTGGGAAGACTGGTAAAGAATCTTTACGTTTAGCGAAGGTTCTTTATACCATTAAAAGGTTCTTCACACTTTTCTCATTTGCAAACCTGCTTGTTTGAGGAACTAAACTGGCAAGGAACCCTATTTGGCCTTTTTTTAAGACTGTTAAAGAGAACTCATGTACTGTCCTTGCAAAATCTGCGGAAATTAAAGTTCATACTTCAAGTAGAAAGTGCCAAACATAGAAAGAAAAAGAGCTCAGAGACCCGAGGAGGCCTTATGTGTCAGTAGATATTTGAGGGGTAACCTACAGAGGGCAGCAGTGAAACATTTTTTAACCCACATGGAAGTTCGTCAGACCAGAAAACTTTCCTAGATAACATCAGTGGTACACTCCTACTTTTTCTTTATGTTTACTGTGTTTGCATTTCCTAAGTATTGTTACTATTTCTATATATTTTGACTTGTATCAGTACAAGCATTCACAATATCATAACCATTAAGGAAAAGCCTAAACCATAAAGAACAAGCGTCCTCCTTGAAAAAGAAGCAACATTAGTGTATTTGATGCCTCAAAGAAATACCTCAGAAACTGTTTTCAGTGACTGTCATTACACTTTCACTCAAACCTGAGGTGTATGACCTTCTGCGCTGGACCAATTTAATGGATTTATGAGCCTTTAAAACCCACAGGGAGTGATGGGTGGGATTGTCATGGGAACCCTAAATTCAGCTCTAAAACCTCTTTTTGTTCCACCACCTCTATTGTTATCATCCATCTTGTGCCCTCCGCTCCAGCACTACATTCTCATATTCAATAATGCTCAGTTCCTTAGGAGCACAGGAGGATGGCTTTTTCTATGGATTCCAGTATATACACTGGAAGCCTCTCACAGGGAGCAATGATTCACTGCATTCAGGTTGTGCAAGCAAAACAACACATTTCAGGAACGCTTGTTGTCCTTCTTCATCTCCGTATTTGAGGCCCCTCGAAGACAGGGGCGGTTGCTTGGGTGGTGGGACCTTAACAGGCGCTGGATATGGTGATCTACAGTTTTCACATTCCAACTCGTACAGCTTCGAGCAGCGCGGACGGCGCAAAGACAATAGGGCAATAGGCGTCTTCGAGGCTTTGGAATTCCCGAGTATCCCATTAAGTCCACACTTCATCAGAACTGCCATTCATGCCAGCAATCAGGAGGAGTTATTGTGAGCAGGAAAACGGGAGAAATCTGTCCGCTCCTTGAAAAGCAGAATACCTTCCAGTACTCGCAGAAAGGACTTTGATGTGCCTCAAGATGATTGAGAAGCGGCAAGCATGGTTCGATTTAATTTGCCGGAGAATAGGCGGGCGAGGGAGGGCGGGTGGTGGGAGAACGTTTCATAAGAAAAAAAGTCAATTCACAGCAAATGACAAAAAGAGCACATTTCAGCCAGTGTATCAATCTGCCAACGAGGAAGCAGAAGAAAGAGAGTGAGAGCGCAGGGCTGAATGAGGAAAGAGGGTGGGATGGAGAGAGGGGAGAGAAAGCAGGTTGTGAGAAAAACGCTCGGCTTGGCTCCTCTATAGAAAAGGCCTCCTCTCTCCTGCTGGGCCCAGTTCGGCTCCTGTCCCCTCTGTCACAATGCGAGGCCGGCGGTGGCCCCCAGCGGCCCCCTGCCCCCTGACTGCCCTCCATGCGCTGGGGGAGCGCTCCCAGCCTGGCTCCAGAACCCCAGCATATGGAGGCCAGACTCTGGGGGCTGCACTCCGCTGCGGGCCCCCCAGGAGTAGATACACTTCTCTGGCTGAGGTCTGGAGGCTGCTCCAAGTGAGCCAGACATGAGTTATGCTGAGAGGGTCAACCAACACTCTACAGCTGACATTCAAAACAGCACAGAGAGACACAAAGGCACATAGTCTCACACATCCAGAATGTATAATCAGACTAGGCTGTCTATAAAACGTATTACAGAAAGGAATGTCCTCAGGATACACTGTAGCTGTAGACTCTGGTATTATCACCAAGGCTAACAAAATCATGTTGTCAGCTGATATTAATTATTTCTAAATCATAGCTCATTAAAACAAGCAAAAATCCACAGCTGAAGGGGACGATTTTATGCTTTCAACTGATATCACTTTTGTGTTCATACTCTGGATGCATTTTTAAATGATGTGATTTTAATGAGTATTTGTGCATGCATACTTGTTTTCCCCCTTTATTATTCTTGTTGTTTTCTTTTGCTGCAGAAAGGAAGACCCTGGAACATTTTTACACATGCCGTGTTACACGAGTAACTTTGCAATCAGTAATATAATTACCTGGAAATTCCATGAATTTTGTTCTGTTTGTGTTCCACTGATATTACCTTTATGGATGTGGATGTAAAGTTCAGACTGAAGACCCTTTAAACGCGGGTAAGGTGTCCTTCACAATAACCTATGCACATAAATAAATGAAAAGATTAATAAAACCTCTCTACAGCATTTAGAGAACTGCATTCTTGCCTGAAAAAATGATTGTGATGTTTATTAAAAATATATGTAAATATAAAGGTGTGTTCATTTAAATCTTTCATGAAGTTTGCATGTTTGGTAATAAAAAATATGCATATTCAGATATTTGGCATATTCCCCGAGGCACATATACGATGAAATTCCAAAAGATCTTGATAAATAGACCAGAAAGTTTTCTTTTATTATGTTTTCTTTCGTGTCAGTGATATCATTTTATTAAATGATGAGCTCATGTTATAAGTACAACCCGGTGGCCCAAATTATAAAAATAAATAAGTGATTTAAAACATGTTTATGTTAACCATACTGGATTGTGCTAATTCTGTGCTCACAAACTGAATCCTGCTTTTCAACCCTGTTATTACTTTTATGCCACTGACACCAAAGAAACCTGTTGTTTGGCGAATATCATAAGAAACTGGCTAAATGGCACCTCAATTGTGGAATGAATCAACTAATTGTGCCTGAATAAAATAGCAAATTGACAGGAAGGTTAATGAATTATTACGGCTTTCTCATGAAAGTATTACAAACTGCAAAAACATTTCACTTTTTAACAGTCAGTTTTCTTACCTAAATCAATTACTAAAGTCCAATGGAAATCCAGTCCAGAACTCAACCTACAATGGCTGGAGAACCCAAAAATAAAGCAGCTGCTGATTTTTTTTTAGCTATGTCCTGTAAAATTTCAAAGATTAAAAGAATAAAGAAACAAAAACTATCGAACAGGCTCTAGGCTCACTAATGATCTTTCGGCACAATAAGTGCCGAAAGGACCCTCAGCCGTGATGTCTTATAAAATCACTCTGTAAAAAAATTGAATTCAAAATTGTTCATTAAGACGAGGCCACACACGCCGTCCCAAATCAAGAAGTGCAACCTCTGCGCCCAAGAACACTTTACTCTGAGAGAAAAGCTGCTTTTTGGCCTGCCCCAACCCTTCAATTCTGACATTAACTAATGTTGGTTCACTGCAGGAATATGCAGTCATTCTAATGCTAATGGCAGATTTAACCAGCTCCTTATCCCCAGTGTTTGAGCCCTCGGCGCAGCTTGATCTGCTGGGAAAAGAGGAGAAAAAGAGGAAAGGAGAGAGGAGGGTGGCCAAAAAAGAGAGAGTGTGTGAAGGACTGTGCATTACTATAGTTAGGGACCATTAATACAGTACTCAAGAGTGTTACAATAACAACAACAAGCCATTGTGACTGTAATGGTAGAGGACACTTGTTGCCTTGGACCAAAGCATGGCCCATATGTGTGTGGTGAGTGAAGCTTTACAGGCGCGGAGAGCTTGGTGGCCAGTCCCACACACTTTCAATGCAGTGCAGTAGAAAGGGCAGGTGGTCATTAAAAGTCCTGTAATCCTTTCCATGAATAGATCACGGCCTCGCTCGCTGTGATGGAAGCAATGCCGCAGAGAGGGAGAGAGGCAGAGACGAGAGAGAGAGAGAGAGAGAGAGAGAGAGAGAGAGAGTTAGTGAGGGAGGCAAAGCAAAAGAAAGCGAGTGAAAGAGTGAGTGAGAGAGAGAGAGAGAGAGAGAGAGAGAGAGAGATGCCGTTTGATGCTGGGCCCCTGAGGCTCTTTAGCACAGTGGCTGGGCCGTGTTTCTGAGCGGATGTGTTAACAGTTTCAGGCTCAATGGAGGGAGAAATCCCAACAAAGGGTGGTGTACAAATATTGTGGGAAATCCGTTCACTCTTTAATATTTCATGAAGGCCCACAATCTATTCATGGGACTTCATTCCTTTGGAGGGGCCCGCATTCAAGTTCGCTCCGTCGCCTCAATGGGCAGCCCTTAATTGAGTGCCCGCTCATTCTCCGGCTCCCTGGCAGATTGTTCCCCTATGAAAAGCCCCTGGCTCTTCAACCTCCTCCTCTCCTGCCTGAGAGTGGGAAACAGAAAGGAGGGCGCGCCTTGCTGGTGGTGCATGTGGGAGGGAGTGCCAAGGGGGATGGATGAAAAATGATAATAAGGAGAGTGACGGAGAGAGAGAGAGAGAGAGAGAGAGTGAGAGAGAGATGGTGAGAGTGAGACAGGCATAGTGACCAAGTGCTGCCATGAATTGCTTAGGGGCGGGCAGTGTTCGGTAATCCCGGGGTAATTCGGTGTGCCCCTAGCATGGGGGTGAGCGAGGGTGGATGACTGAAGAGGCTGTTGAAGGCCCTCCTGTGCCCTGAAAGAGCCAGGCCGTGCCAGTGCAAGACAAACTGCTGTTGAGCGGGAGGCCGCAAGGCTGAGTGATGGTTCAGCGACCTGGCAACCTGCCGGCCTGGAATGACAGAGAGGCCTTTCAGCAGGGAGAGAGATCCCCCACTTGCACCCCGGGAGCTCCACGCAGCCCACTGTCAGGCCGCACTGCCGCTTAGAACAGGCTGCAATGATAGATGCCGCTGCGCTAATCACCCGTTTGTGCTGCCACGCTGCGACTGAGGAGACGCTGAAGAGCTCTGAGAACCTTTTTGATCTTTTTAAGTGTTGTGGAGTAAATTGTTTAGTTTACCGCCCTGATGAGGCCCTCCCCTATGCCCCCCCAATGCCTTGAATAGCAAATAAACTACAGTAACCTCACCGCACGTCGCATCTGTTTTCAACCGAGACTTGTTTAATTGGCGAAATGCTAGAGACTTCAAAGGGTATCTCAGAGACCAGCCAAGCATTCTAATGGCGACTGGTCTTTGGTGAATTATAGATTGCATACGAGGGGTGAGAAAACATAAGATATGCTTCTAAAAATATAACTTCCTAAATAATTTTGGGCCTGGCAAGAGCCTTGAACTGGAATAAAACCTTATATTATATGGATGCTGTTAAAACTTTAACAAAGGTTCTTCACACTCACATGTCTTATTTAAAAGGTTCTTTAAAGAATCATCCCTTGAAAAATTCTTTAGGGAGCTGAGAATTGTTCTATGTTCTTCTATGGCATCACTCCAAAGAACCCAGATTCATATTTAAAGTTGTGGAGAGAGACAAAGAGACAGAGAGATAGATTCAGAAACTGATGTGCAAATGCATATGACAGTGATGACCATTCCTCACTATGGATTTACATGCCATCATGCTGCCTAACCTCTGTGTATATGGGCGCCTGGCTGGGATGACCACTTCATTGTGAGGTGCATCGCAAAGGCTGAGGTGTAATCAGGCAACCTGCAGGCGTCCAGCTGCATATACTGGCCTCTGATCCCTGATTAAAGGTCATCCGGCTCGCTCTAAGGGCCTTTAAGAGAGGCTGAGGCTGGTCACTCCAGCTGGGCCCGCTCACTGCGCCCTGATGTGTGTCCAACAGGCTTAGAGTGGCTCATGAAGGATGGAGAGTGCCTGTGCGGAGAATTCCTAGGGAGAGGAAAATCCTCCAACACTGCTGCCCGATCCCCCATCACCCATCCTCACCTTCCCACCATGCCCAGTCTGCTCCTGGGCCCCGCTGTGGGGAGCCCCAGAGCAGACGCATGGAAAATGGATTTCCGCAAGAAGAGCTGAGGGGCCTTTAAGTCTTCACGGTTTAAGTTCTCGTCTTCCGGATGGTGATGTGTGTCTTTGAGAGAAAGTTGGCAATCTTCTTTATGCGCTCCCCTCAAAAGAAACAAGAATTTTGAGCAAGAGCTTGCTTTACATGGCTCAGAGCTGATGCTCTGTGAGTGCAATTCCTTGGCGAAGACAAAGCATGAAGCAGCCGAGATCAAAAGAACTTTTTCTTGAATTGCAAACAAGATTGGAGTCTACAATCTCTCAGATGGAATTTCTAGTAGCCATCCAATTGCACTGAAGTGTTTCAAGTGGGAGATTTCTGCATGTAGAATATTAATACATGGTTTTGGGAGAGAGCAAGAGGAGGTCTGAGCTGTGTCTGCATCTTGGGGTCTAATCCTACATTTCTTAATGAAGTCCAGGAATGCACTGAGAGGCTTAGAGACTTTCAGGAATTTGACTTCAGATCCATAGCCTTGATCCGGACACTGATTACATCCATCACAGGCCTTAATGCACTTCCTCCACCTGCTTCATCTCCATCCACCAATATAACCATCAGCGCACACACTTACACACCACTCAGACAGTCTATATACTTTACAACAAAACTGCCGCCACTTTTAAGAGCTGAGGAAAGTCAGATCAGACAGAGTAATGTGATTGCACCTTGCTTGTTAACCTAACAAGTCGATGATTAATTCAGAGAGCTAATCCTCTGGTGCCCGGGCAGAGAGGAAAAACCTCCGGTGGCCTAATCCACCTAGGCCAGGCCTGGGACACTCACTGTGCCACTCAGCCAGACCTTTTGTTTTGGACAGGTCTGTCCAATGCTATAAGAGAGGGAGGGCCAGGAGGAGGCCACACTCATCAAGGCTTTCTGCTTTTTTTTATTTGCTAGACTTGCAATTTCCATTCACCTTGCAGAGCAGATGAAAGGGTTTGAGTCTTTGAGCAGCCTTGGTGCCCCTTTTATTGGACGCCGTTTGAATTTGAGTGGCCAGACCAGCACCTGTGTTCTCTCAATGTAAGGTTTGTTCAAGTTGAGAATGATTTCTGCAAGTCAAGTCTTACTTGTTCTCTTGTCTTGTTAGCTTGCCAACCAAAAAAGCCCCACCTAGAGCTCCACTGTTAGACTGTGCCTGCTTTAAGAAGTTTCCTTCAAGAGCTTGTGCCTGGACACAAGGATTGAAACAGCTGCCTGATTTGGAGGAGCAGTAAAATAATTCTGCTGAGTGGCAGGTTGCAGGCTCTAAATATTTATTCCTTTACTATGGGGTGGCGAGTGACTTATATAAACAGTGCGGAGGTTCATTTCATCTGAGCCACAAAGAGTGTGAGTGTGCCGCCGCCAAAGGCTGCAGTGAACTCTGACCCAGCCAGGGCACAGGGAGCATTTGTCCCTTCATAATTGGACAGAAGGGCCCTTTCGCTCTTCATTTAACCTTTTCTGACTGATTCTTTCTTCCTCAGTGGCCACAAAGCCCCTGGTCCTGACCCAGTTGTTCTAGGCCTATCTTTCCACCCCCAGCCCAGGCCTTTGAAAGCTGGAGAAAAGCTGGAGTGTGCTTGCCCTGTCAGGAACAATGGTGGAGTTAGTGACCCCTGACCTGAGGGGCTTTGAGCTTTCTTCCTGGATCAGGCGCTGCCTTTCGCCACGGTTGGTTACAGCTCCCCAGCTCCGCAACAGAATGAGGGTAAACACTTGTTAAGAAGTGATTCTTCTTCTCCTTCTTCCTTGCACGCCCACACTCTTTT
>JBBPCX010000141.1:26382751-26404423 GCA_037974365.1 Hydrocynus forskahlii | reverse complement strand
GCACGCTCAGTACACCTAGGTAATACCTGTCAAGAATACTTAAGCAACACCTGTCAAGGAAGGTGGAAAGAGTAAGGGTGTGTTTTTTTTTTTTTATTATTAAATTGGTAGTAGTATGCAAGTGCAGTGGGAGACAAGTCCACTTATTTAGTAAGTATTTGGACAATATGTGAAAGTATGAAATTAATATTATTTAAACATCTAGTATTCTTGTCAGGTTATGTTCAAATCGATAGACTCTGCTGTCGATTTGCTCTACGGTAGCATTTTTTGACAAGGCAGCATAAATCGTCAGAACACCGCATTTCAGTGAATTATTGTTTGAGTGCATTTCGGGGGAGAAAACAATTTGGATGACTGTTGAGTCTTTGTCAGCAATGTTAGCATCATAGGTCGAGTTTTTGGACTCCAAACATTTCTTGGCAGATTAGGTATATCAGGTGAAAGTGGAAAACTGAGTGAATTAGATTTTCTTAAACCATTCCTTTAGGTGGAAGTCCATAGGTTTTTAGACCACCAAAGTGCTTTTTACACCTGTTACGGATAATCCTTTGTAAGATTGACCCTTGTTTACTTGTTTTAATAATCTGAATGTAAGTTTATTGGATAGGATAACTTGTTGCATATAAAGTAGTGTGAGTGTGTATTACTTAGGGCTGGGCATGTTAACGCGCTATTATCGTGTTTAACTCATTATTTACTTAACGCCGACAATTATTTTATTATTTTTATTATTTTATTAAAAAACGGCGTTAACGCAGTTTTTAAAATCCTTTCATTTTGAAAATGCGTTTCTGTTTTTGGTTCTTGGATGCACGCAGCACACAGTGCTCTACTGTCTTGCCTGGTTTTCATGGGGGTCAGGCGCTCCATTTTTTTTTTCCATATTATATGGACAAAAGTATTTGGACGCCTGAACATTACACCAACAGGGACTTTAATGACACTGTATTCAGATACATAGACTTTCATATGGAGCTGGTCCCCTTTGCAGCTGCTGTAGTGCTCTGGACTCTGAGGGTAACTTGTTGTTCTGTAACAAACTAGATAAAATGGGAATGCCCTGCAGTGGCAAATTGCTTTGGTTTTATATTTGATTTGATTACATTAATGTTTAAGAAATATTTGAACTGCAGCTGTATAACGGTGTTAAAGGACACACTGCTGTAAAAAAGCTCCTTATTTGCTTGAAGTATTTGCAAATCAAATGTTATTGCACTTTTGTTCATATAGCAGTGCTTTAAAAATAAAAGTGCACAATAATACACTACTTTTGAATTCATTATTTAATTTTGCGTATGATAATGGCATGGTTTCCTGCACTTAATCGCAATAAAAAAATTCAATCAATGCCCACTATTGGCGTTAATATAAGTGCATGCGTTTGTGTGTGAATACAGGCCTGCTGGGCGGGTGCACTAGGATTCTGATGTGCTGCTTGAGCACAAGAATGTCCCAAATCATCAGTGCAGCAGGAGATCAGTGCCAACATTATTGGCTTGCCCTCGTCCCCTGGAAGGTAACCATGTCTTCTGCCCTTTACTTTAATATACTGGCTACAGGAACCTGGCATGTCTCAGTAGTCATACTGTCTCTTCCTTTTAATTAAATGTGCCCATGCTGACAGTGATGGCTTCTCTTCTGTTTTAGTTTTTTTCCCCTTCGGTCTGCACTTCTTTGAGCTCAGCCTGAGAACATTTCACTTCTCCTAATTAGACCAACAAAAAAAAAAACCAGCGGTTAATGCGTTTTCTGGTCAACACAAATTCACAGGTCTTTTCATTTATGATGTACCATTTGAGAACCTCAGAGACATTTTACATTTCGTGCAAATTTAAAGAGGAATGAGCCACCAGAAGTGGTACAAAACTGCTTAGAATAAGAACAAACAAACACACATTTCAGACTTCTAAAGTTATGACAGTATATATATCGTCCAACCTGTTACAGCCTGTCGCACATTTCTTAATCATGAGCATCTAAAATGGCTGCATGTGAGATTTCTGAGATTAGAGGAAGATTAACTCTGAACTAGAACATCTAAACTGGACAGCTGAGATGTGGAAGAAAGGTTTTATGGACAGGTAAGTGTAAATATGTAATTGGAATTACTAGAAGCAGAAAAATGAAAACTTTGGAGGAGTATAGAAGAAGCAGAGATATAGCTCACTATGCACTGAAATAACCTCTGAAAATGCTGATGTTATATTTAGTGTACAGAGTCTTCTGTGTACTTTTCTATAAAAATATATATTTTCAGCTTTTTGTTCAATCCAAACAAATTTGACTTTTTTGTAAGGAAATTAAATAAATGAATGGTTGGTCACTGATTTTTACACCGTTCTGTATTTGTAGTGTGCTTTTAAGCTTGTGCCGATGGTTTCACTTGTTAGCTGGTGAGGACGGATGAGATGAAATGGCAGTTATTCAACAAAGTCATAAATGGCCTTCAGCGCAAGGTATGGTCGTGAACAAATTCTCCCGGTGTATGACTACGGAAATGATTACCCAGGATGATTTAGGCTTTGTCAGGCCTCTAGCTGGGTGTAATTAGGAGCGGAGCCGCTAGAAGCCAAAGACCTGCTGTGCAATTCTAATCTCACTACATCAAACCAACCATAAGGGTCTTATTGAACTAGCCTCCACTAAAAATTCCGGTCCTGCAGGATAGAATAATTATTTGTAAATTCTTTTTAAAGGGTAGTTCATTTCAGTGTCCATTCATATAAACGCTCCCTCCGATGCTATCTAATGTGCACTCAGTCACTTAGACTACACATCAGTGACAAGGACTTAAGAACAAGTGGAGCCCTTAATGTGCATTTGATAAGACAACTCCTGAAGGGACACCAGATCCAGCAGTTAGAGGAAAAAACACATCATCCTTTAATGGGCAGACTGAGTTTAGGGGATGAGGTTCGGGGGTTATCTGGCTGCTGTGAACTCACGTGCTAAAGGGGAAATTTAAGGTCTCGTTATTTAAAGATTATTAGCCTTAATCTAGTAAAGGCGGCGCGAAGTCTCCATCGGCCTGGAGGCTTCTCTGACCTTTTTTGAACAGTGGGGGGTTTCACTGGAGCTGTGATGAGTCATTGAGCAAAAAGAGCCTCCTCTGCCATGTGCTAGAAGGCTGCACTTTTTGGAATGTGTTTGTCTTGAATGCAAAGTAATAGTGTTCTGCTTGGTCATGCTTGCCTCAGAATGTGGTGTTTGTGTCTGTGAGGGGACACAGTATTAAATGTGAATGTTCAGGAGTGTATGTGTGTGTGTGTATGCGTGTGTGTGTGTGTGTGTGTGTGTGTGTGTTCGTGTGTGCGTGAATAAGCTCTAAGTTGTTTGATGGATCACTTTGTTACCTGCGGAGCAGAGGTAGTTTGCCTGGAGGTAAATTCATCTAAAGGCCCTTTGATGGGTTTGCTCAGATGAGCTCACTCAGTGGCCCAATCAGCAGGTTCTCCTCTCATTAGGGTTTTCATTAGAATGAGCCGTAATGCTAAAGCTACTTATCCCTGAATACTCTCTCTTTAACTTTACATGGCAACAGATGGCTTCAGTTCGGTTCAGGCACCCACATACTCTCCGTCCAAACGGTTAAAACATTTAAACAGAGCACAGCCCATATAGAGTCCTAATTTTGTATCGCTCTTTCTTTGATGAATGAAGGTTCCTGAGAGGGGATGGGCCAGCAGAGCCTCATGGGGGGAGCCTCACCTGAGGCCATGCTTAGCTGTCCAGCAGAGCAGTGTGCCTGAAGGCTTGTTCTCAATGGATCATTGTCTCCTCCCCGCTGTTACTTTCAACTCAAATCTGTCATCATGCAGTTAGTGAGGAGTAAGCAAAATGCTGCTGTTTGCATCTTCTCCTTGAAAAGTAACTTTGTCTCAAGTCGCCTCCCCCTTTCTGGCTGAAGACACCTGTTGAGACTTAGCTGTAGTGGAAAACCACGATACTGATCTCTGCATCTGTCGACGAATGTGATGCACACGCAAATGTCTTGATCTGTGATGTTAACGTGTTCTTTGAGCAGTCAAATGACACCATGAACCATCTCTTAGGGTACAATTAACTGATGACAGTCAGTGTTCGTTGAACTGGCATTTTAAGGGACATCTAACATCAGTTTATGATATTTTCTATAACTTTGGCTACCGTAGAGAAGCCTATCTCTGTCTCTGGAAGCCAGGAGTCCGGCACGGTGTAGTGCATTCTTTGGTTGATTATGACTTTTGGAAGGTGTGTTAGGGCATGAAAATGACAAAGCTGTGCAGGTCTGGATTGTAAATATGGAAATACGAACACATTCTTGTCAGGAACTTGAGGCAAGATATTCTCCCACTCAAATGGCCTTAAAATCAGCTACATGTTCAACTCATTTGTGCTTGAGAGCATTACACTGATTGTGTGGGTCCTAACACCAGCAGAATAAATCGGTCGTAATACTTGCACCCGCAGCCCTGTACTTGCAATAAATGATTACATTCTTCCTTCCGGTAAAGTAATAATACTGCTTAAGAGTATGTGCTGTACAACCGCATTTCAGGACAACATTCTAGCCACACCAGGTGTTGTCTATCATCATGGATCACTGAAAACCTGAAATATGTTGGCTAATTCTGTTTTCCATTAAATTTGCTCCTAACAAAGTGCGAAACCCTAATATGGTCCTTTAACTGTACTTGTATATCTTGACAGCTGCGCACATATTTAATATTTACAGTCTAACATCTTCTATGTTATAAAATAAATCTGATTCTGAAATTGTGATTTTACGCTGAGTGCCAGTTTGGATGGTGCAGCATGGAACCTGTTGTGTCATAGTCTGTGGAAAGAGCACTCCAAAATAAGCCGAACAACAGTAACTACAACTTGGTGAAATATCTCTAGATAAAAACAGGTGTGGGAGGCAACACCAAAAAACGAAACGTGATTTTTAAACCCGAATCAGTTTCTTCCTTAAAGTAATTCATACTTTTTCATGTAAAGGAGGGGCGGGTGATTAATAGGAGGTCTTAGTGAGCCACTGAGACAATTAAAGTGATTGGGTTGGGTTTGGCTGAGGGGTGAAAGGGGCCTCGTTACGCTGCTGCTCTGTGTGACCATGGCCAGTCGGCCGGCTCCAGTCAGGCAGTGGTGTCATACTGCTCATAGCCCAGATCAAGGCCCTGCTTCCCCCCACAGGCCGCCCGCTCACCTCCAGGTGGGCACACTAATGAGCCCAAGCCCCAGCTTGGCTGCTGCCTCCCTGGGCAGGAGGGCTACAGGCTGGGGGACGGAGGGTCAGCTGCCGGTAGGGGGCTGGAGGTGGACACAGACGGGAGAGATGATTTAAGGAGACATTGAGAGTGTGGAGGTTTCTGGCCTGGTCTGTCACACAACTACAAAACATGCTTCAGCAAATGCAGCACGAGAAAGAGTGATAATGTATGAGGGATGTTCAGAGAGGTTCCACACTTTTATATTTTTGTTGGAAACGGTAAAGGCTGGAAGAGTAGTAACCTGACAGTGTCATGTGACTAGTTCTGTCTGGCAAGCCAGATGTAATTTGTTTCTGAAATTCTGAAGTAATAGAGCTAAAGAAGTACGGAAACTTTTTGAATGCCCCTCGTATTATGATGTGTCAGCACTAATGGTGTGTGAACATCTGACAGCAGTCCTTGAGTGAGGTTTTAAGGCTGGAGTCAAGCAGCACTATGTACATAACTGTTAATCTGAGTATGGCAATATCTCTTTCTGGAGGGGTCCTTGGTGGCTCCCCTGTAAATTAGCTAGCTACTAAAGCTAGTTTGCTCTGACTTGCCCATTATTGGCTATTCGGAGCTGCTTGCTATTTAGGCAAGCCGTGTTGATGACAACTAGTCACAGACGTTTTCTGTTTAATGCAGTAATCTTGTCAAAGAAAAAATGCAAACTTTAAAGAGGCCATATTATACATTTGTCTTGGTTTTTTTTCCCCCTGAAGTCCACTTTGTGTTCGATTATGTGGCTTTATGTGACTTTTATTTCATTTTTACGGAATCAATTTTGATAACACTATATTGAAGAACAGCATTTATAAGTCTACATGACACCTGCATGGGTCTTTTATGACAGCTGGCATAAACCTATGCTAACATTTACTAGTGTTCTGTCAGAATGCGCCATTAAAAATGTTTATATAGGTTAAGAGCTGTCATAAAAGGCTCATGGAGATGTCATGTACCCTTATGAATGCTGCACTGGAGAAAAATGTTTTATCATTTTTAGAAGTCGACAACTATATTTGGTGTCTATGTAGGTCATCTCATTTATTGTGCTTCATTCTGAAAGCAGTCCAGGCTGAAACACTTTATGTAACTTTACCATGAATGGATGTGCTAAACTACTTTAGGTGGACATATGTAAGTGCATTGAGTTTTGTGACATCACAAAGAAAACAAATTCACACCCGTTTGTTTTTGCAGCTTAAAATAAGCTCTAGGGAATGAAAAGTACGCTTTGAACAATGTTTACATACGACAAGAAACTCTTTTATGTGAAGCAGTTTTCCATGATGTGGCCCCTTTATGCTATTCTGTATGGTTCTGGATGGCCTTCAGTTCATTGAGTCTTAAGACCAGGGATAGCAATATTAGACTCTTCTCAGGTCACAATGAGAAGAGTCACAGTGAGGCAAAGCCATAAAACAACAACATCAGCTCACCATCTCTTCTTCTGTTGTATTAGTTTGTTTGTTGTTATTTGTTGACAAAGAAGTGAATGATCAGACCTTTGTTTTTTCCACTCAACTCTCCTGCTTTACAGTCCAGCAGTATTAACAGTGTAAACAGAGGAGAGGTGAGTGTTCCTCTAAAGCTCCTCACAAGCTTGGGGGGCCAGGGAGAATCGGCTAATGGGTGTGTTTGTTCCTTTCGTCCAGCCCAGCCCTTTGTTCCACTGAACTCAGACGGCCATTGATGCATAGTGTTGTGAGGAACGCAAACTGTCTCCTCAGCAGTGTTTGGCCCAAAATAAGATGAGGGGCCCAGGACGTCCCTCCGCAGACGGGCCACTTCCACTGACGAGAGAAGAAAACGAACAGTGTCTACAGTGTCTAGGCGATATCTGGCTCGCTGATTGGCAGTCAGAGAGATAATAACAGTAACTGCAGTAGAATCGTTTCTATCTTGTTGTTGTTATCAAAGAATGCTTTCTTTGATAACAACAACAAGATAGAAACGATTCTCATAATGTGTGTAAAAGAATGTAAAAAATTAACAGTTGATGGTATGGCTGACAATCAGTGATGTGCAACCATAACAAAGTTTCAAAGTTAACATTAGAATAATTGCAAACAAACAAGAAAGCAGTAAATGTATCAATATCTGTTTTGTGTGTAAAAAAAAGTAGTTGTTTTGTGAGCTGGTGAGGAGAACACAGGTTCGGTTCCAGATTTCTCGTCCACGCCTCCAGCCACTGTTTGGATTTGTGAAATTTCATCAGAAGCTCCTGATTTAATCTGGTGAAGGACTGACTGAATCAAACCAGGTTTCTGATAGAAACCACAAGAAATACTGGGATTCCACAAGGAACACACTCACATACTGTACATTAAATCACTATTTACTGTATAATTTTTCTTATATTTATTATATTTATATTTATTGCTTTGTATGTTTAGGAATAATCATCTGGCCAGCCTCCATTTTCCGGCATAGCAGCAAAGTCATCTCACATCATTCTTATTCAACGAATACAGAGCAAGCAGTCTGAGACCACTCCTCAGAACAGAATCTCTCCAGATCCTCCAGCGTTCTACATCAGACAGCCTCCTCACAATCATATACAATCATACTGTAACTAAAACAGACGCGTTTACCTTGAATTTATTTCTCCTTTATGATAGATTAGTTTCAGGATATGTTATTTTGTCAGGGAAGCAGATGATGTTTCTTTTGGTAAGTGTTAACATAAATTTCAATTCAATTAAACACACAATAGAAATACAGATAATATTCCACAAATATGCCCTAATGGACAGTGAAGAGCTGCTGGTAAGCAATCTGAACTGCAGTAGTTCAATAGTAAAGACAAATGTTCATCCCAGACTGCCTCTCCCTTTTGGAAGAAAAGTGTCTAAGTGCATGTCCAGTCCAGTGGAGATGTATTTACAGGAAGACTCAACTTTATAACTCAGCTGCCATGCACTGCGGCTCTTCCTGTCCTGTAGAGAGGGTGACTGGAGGGTGTTCTTGTCTGATGAGTGACTTGGAGCAAATCTGCAGCCAGTGCTACCTTGTGTGTCTTCTTGTCCCAGAGAGTGCTTGTTAAGAATGGGTCATGGCCATGGATTTCGTGGTTTATTTTGCCGGTCTTTCATGAGGGTAAATGGTCTTGGTTGTGCAGTGGCACAGATTGAACATGGTGGGTGTCCCGCAGCGCTGGTCAGTCAGAGAGGAACGGACTCGGCCCATACAATGTGCTGCCTGCATAAAGGCCTCTTTGTGGCTGGAGAGAGGGGTCAGCTTGGTGCTCCAGCCAGCTAATAAATAGCCACATTCTCTACCTTTCTGATTTTGTTTTGGCGAGTAAGCCCAAACAAAAGTAGAAAGACGTTTAATTATTCACAGGAAAAATGCATAAAGGATTCATTTGCATTGATTTTGTGTCTCCACAAAGAGAGGCGTTTTGTGGACTCAAGTACCGATGCAGAACGTTTCTTTCTCCGACCAGCCAGACGGAACAAAAAGATCAATGGCACCTTCAGTGCGGCTATCACTGAGAAGAATCTCGCAATGGTTCCTAAGCACAATGTTGGTTTTGAGCATTTTCCACATTGTCCTTGCTTATAGTCGTGTGCTTTTCTTCTTTAAAGAATGCGTGTTTCAACACAATATGGAAAAAAAAACACCCTATAAATCTGAATAATTTGGCTTGTTAAGTTCACAAAGAAAGGTTTCAGATCTTAAATAATTTGGATTGATGATAGCATTGAAAATGGTGACAAATGGGCCTTGCAGTTCAGCTTTTAAGTTTTTCATCCACTTTTAAGGAACGTGAGAAACCATGCTTATTCACATGTCCGCTTCAACAAAACAGATTCATCACAACTGATGTTTTGCTTCAATTACACATAAAATACAATGGTAACCATTTCACTTTGTATATTTTTACTTTATGCGATTTTTTGATGCTGCTTCGTGTTACATTATGTTGCAAAAACATGAACTGATGTTAATATGCTGAGTCTTTATTGAAAAGTACAGAGAAAATCTGGCAGTCTGATTACCGACAAAATTGTTTTCCACAGATTTCCCCTTGTCATTCAAAGGTAAAAGGGAACTATATGCATAAGTTTAGGAAGGTGCCATACACGTTGAAATCTGCATATAAAATTAAAGAGGAAGCATATGTGTGGTTTTTTAGTTATTAAAAACTGTTTTGTCATGCAGGTGGCTCTCTCTCAATAACATGAAATATATTATTATGTTTTAAATTTACTATAAAAGCTTTATAGATTGCTTTCTAATAGACCCATATCATAAAAGCTGAAAAATAGCCCTTATTTTTGAGAGCTCAGTATAGTACTCAAATATTGCTGAAGTTTGAAAAATCTAAGCTGTAACAAGAGGTGTGTGATGTCTTTGTGATGTCACAAAAATAAAGGTTGTTACATATATCTATTATTCAGGTTACAGCTAATTAGCCCACCCATTCACGCTGAAGTTGAAGGAGGTGTTTCTGGCTGGACTGCTTTCTGAAAGAAACCCAATAAAGGGCTACCACTTGCAACAGAGGTCATTTATATAGAGCAGTCTTTAGGGCGAATGGTAAAGAGTGGTTAGAAAAATTTTAATGGTTATATATAAAATGAGTGATGACCATTTTGGTCACATAAGCCCACTTGGTAATAATAGTCAGTACACCCCAGAGGAAAAAAAATGAGACAAATATAGGGCATGGCCCCTTTAAAATTTGCATCTCTCCTTTGGCGAGGTTACTGCTGTAAACACAAAAAGCCTGGGACTGCCACTCTCACCTGCAAGCTGCTCAGAACGCTCAGTGTTTTGTGAGCTAGGGCAAACCAGCCATTTGAATAAGTGACAATACAGGGCAGTGAATCAGAACAGTGATGATTTGCATACACGTGCTAAGGTGTAGGTAGCCGTGAAAAGTGTGCAGTGTGTGTGTTTTTGCCCACAAGAGATCTCTACACAACCATAAATCAACAAAAAGTTTTTTTTAGATTTCAGGACAAGCTTGTTTAGCACAATTTAGTGAGAAAAACCTGGTGTCTGACTTCTTCTTTACATGGAGGTGTTCAAGTCCATCAGCAGCCCCCGGTTTACCTTAATTGCTGATTAGCTGAAGCATAGCTCTGAATGGTGACTGTGTATTGGATTTCCTCAGGGAGACGTTTGGAAACACACACAAAATCCCAAAGAATTTTTTTTTGTGTGTTTAATCAAATGATTGTGGAGTTTTTTTGTTTTTTTTAATCATACAGCCCAAGTACAAAGAGTCAAAACATACTTTTGCAAAGTACTACAAAAGCACAGTAACAAAACAACCTGTTTAACTCTGATGGGTGAACAGAGATAGGAAACGGTCACAGTGAAAACAAACAAACACGAAATAACATGAATACAAACAAACACAAAAAAATCAACTTTGTGGAGAAAATCCAAGGAAATGGCAGAATATGGGCCTTTAATTGGTTAAGGATATATGTTTCTTTAATGAACCACTTACTTCTCTACAAACATCTCCAGGCAAACCCCCCTTTCCTCGATGACACGAGACATTCACAGTCAGATCTAGGCACCTGCCTTTGGAAATAATTCGATTTCACGTGTCTCTTTGTCCATGCCCTTTGATGCATTGTTTTAGCTGTTCCTTTCCTAAGCGTCCGTATTATTTAGTCTTCCACATGCTAGTGGTGGGGCTGGGCGGGGGGGCTGGGGTCTGTATAACCCTGACTTGTTCCCCAGCGGTAGGCAGGCACATATCTGTCAGTGTGAATTTCACCGCGAAGCTGTTGATATGGAAAAAGTGTACCAGTGGGCCAGTGCGCAGGACACGCTGAGCTCAAATTGTTGCTGGTTCATAGTGCTGTAATTACAGTGACAGCCCCCAAGATCTATTAACTTGTAATATCCCCATAGTGCCCCATTCAGCTAGCGTGCCACTGCCCTGTCTGGAGAGAAGCCTCTTAAACCACATGAAAAGAGCTCTTCTGTACTTTTTGTGCTCATTGTCTCTGAAAGCCTGTTATTAGTTCAGGGAATAAAATGACCAAGAGCCTCTGGTCAAAAACATCAGAGAACTTACAGGTGTTAGATCTGTCTCTAGTCTCGCTACTTTCAACCACACTACTACGAACATACTACCAGGAAAGACAAACATTTTGAGAAAGGTCACTTAGTTGGAACACTTGTAAAAATAAAGGTTCCTAAAGAATCTTGGCTTCACACTTGGCAAAAAGGGTTTTATATAGTACTTTAGAAATTCTTCGGCAGAACCCGTTTTAGTGCCATTTTTAAAGAGCAGTGCACACCATGTTTCCCATCTTAGAGAAGAACCGTGCAAAGAACCGTTTAAACATCAGACGGCTTTTTGAATGTTCATTGTTCCGTATAGAATGACTGCCGTTACTAAACAGCTCTTGAAGAGCCACTGTTTTAAAGGGTGCAAAGCTGTTGTTTTTTTTCACTTAGTAAAAAGCTCTTTACAATTACATATCTTATCAATGAAATGGCTTGTTTACAGAATTAAGTGAACATTATTTATGGAACCAAAAGAGGGTCTTCTATAGGATCTCATTTGGTTTCTTTCTTGTGGTTATTTTTTTAAATTATTATTTAAAGAATGTAATGTATATATATTAATTTAAACTTTTTCTAGATCCATACCAGCAAAAAAACATTTGAGGCGAGAGCCTTTAAATTATAAGTGTAATGTTTACACTCACACATCACATTCACAGGAGTAGTTCTTGAAGGAACCCTCCACTGAAACATTTTTATTTTTTAGACAACAATAAAACTAAAATGTAATTAAAATAAATTGTTGAATGTAGACTTGTATTACTCTCTGTAGAGTCGTACTAAGACAAATTCTGTAGACGTCAGATAACTAATTGTGGGTTACATTATTTTTCACTGTGGTGTAATTAGACAATGAACATGGATAGTTAAGGTTGGGGAAAGGGCTGATTGTGGATTCTGCCCACAATTAACATGCAAATCAACAAGAAAATCAACAGTTTGTGTAAGCAGTGCCTTTTATTGTTCTCTGCCCTTCGTTTCCTCTAATCAAGTAGTTTACACTTGCAACTCAGTGTTGAAAGACTGAGTTACGCCTCCCATTTTAACTGAGAACCATGGCCTCATGATTGTTGCAGTTACAACTTACAAGCGACCATGAAAAGTTTGATTCCGCATCATTGTTTTATCATTGCATTAGTCTTGTAGCGAATGCAACCCCTAACAAACATTCATCTAGGAATTAAATTAAAGGTTACGGCGATTTTCCCAATTCGATTTGCCATTTTGTGTTTCCGCCTAATGTGCCACGTTCTACTCTTTTACACAGACACCAGAGCAAATGGTCGGATGCGTCAATGCACAGCTTTAAAGCCTTCGTCACCGGCATTACGGTGAAGTGACCCATTCCAAATAACCTATATCGGCCTGGAACTAGAGTTTATAAAGGAGTCCTTTGGAACCCTCTCTCAAAAGATTTTTCTGGGGGAAGCCTTGATGAAAAGTGCCTTAAAAAAGATAAAGAAAAAGTATGGGGACATGTCAGCAGGGCTTTGAAGGAAAACAAACTGCGGCGACCAATGTGAGTTGACTTAATCTGATTAGGCTAACCTCATCAACAGCCCACTTAAAAAAGAGAAGAAAGCCATGAATCGGTCAGAAAAGCCAGGGGCTGGGGGGGGCTGGCTCGCTCTGTCCTGGCCTGAGAGGGCAGAGGAGCTTCAGTGAATACGCCACATTGTAATGGACAGGCTGGTTCACAGATGGCAGAATGACAACAAACAGTTTGAAAGGCGAAGCGAATACAATTGATCCAAGTTTTTCACAGGTAGAAATACAATACATGGCTAATAATATTAAAGAAGAATGGACTGGAAAATAAATGAAATACCACGCTCTCGCATGCTGCCAGTGCTAACATTAAGCTTTGAAGGCTTGAGGATTGAATCTAAGCCCTCCTCCCCTAGCGCTCCTAAAGAAATATCTCCATATTTGAATGAATT
The DNA here is from genome assembly GCA_037974365.1 of Hydrocynus forskahlii. NCBI lineage: Eukaryota > Metazoa > Chordata > Actinopteri > Characiformes > Alestidae > Hydrocynus > Hydrocynus forskahlii. Next base: position 26,391,201 of record JBBPCX010000141.1, on the reverse strand, counting down.
AATGTGGACTCTTACCTCTCTTATGAAACACCCCACTGTGCTAGTAATAAATCAAAGATGAAAGGTAAATAAAGCACTAAAAAAAAAAAAAAAAAAAAAAAAAAAAAAGCCAGCGCATACGTGCATTAGGCTGGTTTTAATACAACAATCTTGGGTGAAAGAAGTGCTTAGGAACAATGTTTTTAGGTATCTTTCCATGCCAAAAGAAACTCTTCAGATCTTTTGCCAGCATTTCGTTCCCATGCAGGAAATGATCCTTCAAACGAGTTAAGAATAAGCTTTCAGCAGCAAATATTACAGTGCATTAAAGCTTGATGGTATTAGCTCATTATTCAAAATGAGGTTAAATTACAGCTTTAACTCTTGAAAGCCAATGTGGAATCAAACGTCCTGGTTCTTCCTGGAATCAGATGAGCAATCTCTGGTGAAAACATTTGTTTGGTGGATTTCTTCCCCGTTTCTTCCAGATACCTTTATTGCAGAGCTTTACTGGGTAGATTCCGGATATCTTTCACAGGCCTTTGAGGGCCTTCTGACTCAGGCTCGCCATCCTAGGTGGTAACGTAACAGTATCCAGAGGGGCTGGACATACTGTCAGCATTTGCGTGTGCTTTGTGTGGGGGATTCTGTGCGTAAACACAGTTAAGGACAGTGCGATTGGAGGGCGGGTCTGGGGATTGGCCCATCAACAGCAGCTAATGCTGATCTAATTGTCTGTTTTTTGCATTCTGCACACAGATTTGGACGGAGGCTCTGACTTGTTATCTGCAAACAAATGGGTCGGCTAAGAGTGGACGAACTTCTGAGCTTGCTCTCATTCCACAAGAGCCTTGGCCTCTTTCAAGTCCGCAAAGCAACCCCAACATCTGCCACTTTTCTGATTCTGTTCTAAATGAGATGCGGCATAAACCGTTTCCTCCTCATCGTCTCGTTTATTCTTGAACAAAAAAACAATGGGAGGTCAACTCGATCAAATTCACTCTCTTAAAAGTAAAGGTAATACGCCCCGGTCTCACAACACAATAGAAGATCCACTTTTGGATCCCTAGGACATTTTCCAATGCATGGTTCTTTCCAGAACAATTTTATAAGAGAATGAAGAATGAACATCAACGAATCTCAAGGTTGTACACAGTTTAAAGTTTTTTGGGCTCTAGACGCATTTGTCCAAGCCAAGACTTATGATGAAACCTTCATTTTTACAAAGCATGCCTAGTGTGACTGTTTTATGAACTGGAACATTGGAACATTTTAAATGGCTCTCTGTGGTGTAGGTATTATGGATTTAACATATACTTCAGGCAGGATTTAGGGCTGCATCCTTTCTTCCAATCCCAGAGCAAACAGGGCAGTCGTGAGCTGATGTACACACAGCTGGCCCCTGAGCCCTCGTGGATCCTGGGCAAACAAGGTTCCAGCATGCCCCAGCAAGGCTCAGCCACCCAGTACAAGAGCCACCAAACAATGGCCAACAAGCTGCAAGAGGCCAAGCTGAAGATAGACTTAATAAAATCTCATTGCCTTGGGCTTTTCTCCCTTCACACACAAAATAAACTGCTGATCACAGACTTAGACAGCTATTTACTCGTCAGTGACTGGAGCACACACAGCAGGATATATATAAAAAAAAAAAAGTTAGATCCTGTCTTACCTAATAGTGTTATTTATCTAGTAAATGACTGCATAATGTGTTGTTCATACACACATTTAAGCAAAAGCAAACTTATTTGCTTCACAAACATTATACACTGGACAGGTACTGTCTTATACACGCAAAATGACTATTATAAAAGATTCTTTATTTGTCACATACACAGTTTTACAAGTATAACGTGTAGTGAAATGTGCCTCTAAATCATCTGCCAGACTGTGTAATGTAGTTACAAAAAGTTAAAGAGAAAACTAAAGTTATAAAAAAAGTTATAAGTCCTAAAAAAGAGGTACTTTAATCGTTATACAATTGGCAAACTCTCATGAAGTTCTTCATGTTACGTCATAAATGAAATCAAATTAAATACACCAAAACAGCATCAATTTGATGGTGAGTAGAAATCCTAGAGAGCTGCAGTCAGACTCCACGAAAGCTGCAGTAAAGCAGCTTTCTCTTTTTCTTAGAGCTGTCAGAACAAAACCTTGTATCCCATTTTTTGTGAACAGCTGATGCTTACGCTGCTTCAGAAAAATTCAGGACCCATAAAATGGATCTAAATCAGTCCGAAGAAATATTTAACATATGTTGAAAGTAAAGGTGGCTTTTCTTCCTTCTCCAGCAAAGTTACTGATCAGAAGGCATGAGCTTCTGCTTGAACAGCAACAATGTTTTATTCATCACTTTTGAATACTGGACCTTTTTGTCAGTGTGTCTGATAGGATTGTGAACAAAAAAAACATAAATCCATTTTGGATGCAATGAAAATAGGAATGGGAGGAATTTTAAGGTAAATTTGTCTTTTGTTTTTGAAATGTTTTGAGTGGTCAACTAATTACAGGGGAACCCATCTCTAATCTCACTTAATGCGACATGCTACTTACACGTTTATTTCTTTGTTTCTTTTAGATGTTTAGACAATTCGTTCAAGAAGAGCAAGAAGAGCATCTCCTCTTCTTGCACTACTCCCTACATAGAGATTTATATTTAGAACGCTCCTCTGTTTTTCACACTGTCCTGAAACTTAAATGTTTCCTCAAATTGTAAGCCGCTTTGGAAAAAAGCATCTTAATGGATTTAATGTAATGGAATTTTTAAATCCTGATCAGATTTGTTTTCTCTTGCATTTGGAACAATCTGATTGCAGCTGGTGAGGCGACCCACAAATAGGATGCTACTTAGCCCCCCAATCCCTCCCCCTCCATGTTCAGAAGTGGCTCTTGGTTTGGCTGAGTTGAGGCTCGGTGCTCCGCCTAGTGGTCATAAGAGGCTCAGTCTGTTCTAGTGAAACTTGCAGCGACTAGTCGATAGGTGGCGCACAACACTCATGAATCATAGAGGATTCAACTTATTCAAAGCTGCATTTGCAGACGCGATGCACGGACAGTTTGGAAGCTCTGGCGAGACTCTTGACATAAACCTCCCATGCTAAGTGTTTAAAATCAGTTTCCCCGGGCCTGGTTTATATGTATTTGTAAGTGCAGGCGAAGTGGACCCTACTGTAGATTATTCGTTGGATTATTCGGGCGGCTGGTGGCCTGGTGGTTAGGGAGTTGGTCGTGGGTTTCAGTCCCAGGACTGTTGGTGAGCTTCCCTTGAGCAAGGTACCGTCCCCACACACTGTACTCCTGGCTGCCCGCTGCTTCACTTGCTGAATGGGTTAAATGCAGAGAACAATTCCCCACTGTGTGATGTGCATTGGTGTGTGTTCACATATGATGAATACACACGTTACACTTACATCACTAAAAAGAAGCCTTCGCTCACGGAAAAAAACAGGCATGGATTTTTTTTTTCTGTAAATCCAAACCAAAAGTCAAAAAGCAGAATCTGAGTTGGGGATCGCTCCCTCAGTACTCGGCACGTGCTCGGCGGATCAGTCGTGCAGCGAGCGGGCGCGCGGACGCGCTGGCACGCGGGCAGACAGAGCACACCCTCCCCCTCCCCCCCCTTTCCCCTCACACACACACACCCCCCCGCCCCCTGCCCCCTGCCCCCCCTCCCTCGCGCTCTTCTCATGACGGACGTGGAGCCCCTCATCCAGCCAATCAGGATCGAGAGCTCGGGGCCCAATTTGCATGAAGCGGCTGCGTTCCATCAGGTTTCCCGCGTGCTGCTTCCTAACCGCCTCGCGTGCCTCTACAGCTGCTGATCCCTTTGAAGAGCAACTGGATCCCCCACGCTCACGGCGCGAGCTTTTCTGCACATTTTTTCTTCACACTTCACCAAAGATTTAGAAATGGCCGGGTCGATACAGTTATTATTACATTTAAGTTATTAATAAATATAAAAATTAATGCATGTTAGATGAAGTCACGCACACACAAATAAAGTCTCAGTCTAAATCACTACACCTTTCAACTGCTTTGTTTTTATATTTTTAAAACTTTTTTAAAGCCTTTTTGGGTTCAACTTTGCAAGCAGAATGAACCTCTACAGATGTCAGAAGAATGCTTTATCAATATAAAAATTAATGCATAACCTGTTAGGTAAATAAAGTCTCACTCTAAATCACTACCCCTCCCAAGTGTATAATTTATTTTTACACTTTGACAACTTTTTAAAGCCTTTGAATGCTTCTCTTTTACAAGCCGACTGAGCTTCTGCTACTTCACATTTAATTGACACGTAATTGTATCCTTTAAAAACAACAAGAAAAAAAGAAATAAGATCTTCTTTCCTGTTCTCAGATCAGAACCCAGGCTGAATGTGAGATGTGACAGTGGTGTTTGTGGTGAGGTGTTTGTGTGTATTATGAATACAGGAATGGCGGGTTGGCAGCATGCATGCAGAACAAGGTAAGGAGAGGTATTTAAAATGAAGACGGAGAGGAGAAAAAAGAAAAACAGGAGGTGCATTCCCTCGCTTCTCCTTATCTCTGCACGCTCGGACCGCCTGCTCCGGCAGCTCGTCCCTGCAGGGCTGATGGAGCAGCGCGTGACTGACAGCGCGCGGGGGTGTTGTCCAATCAGCGCGCGGTGGGTGAGCCCGCGCGCCCATTGGCTGAGGCGAGTGTGGGAAAGAATGCAGAGAGGGTTTCACACGAGCTGGGGGAGCGCGCGCTCTTCCTATAAATAGGGCCGGCGTGTGGCGACCGCGAGACACTCCACTCCTCTAGAAGAGCCGCGCGCTCCCCTCCCTCCAGACACGCACGCGCTCGTGCACTCCGCGTGACACAGACCTCGGCCCGTTCGGTGGGGGTCTCGCGCTCTCTTCCCTTCTTCTGATTGTTTTTGGAGCCTGGGTTGTCAAGAGAACAACAAAACAAACAAACCTCCATCGGAATATATCGGTTCCTCCAGAGGTTTCTTCCTTAGGGAGTTTTTCTACGCCTATTTGGGCTCACTAGGGTCTCGGACCTGGACTCTGTAAAAGCTGGTATAAGAAATAAAATTGAACTGAATCAAATATTATCAACTTTGACCGAGTTTGAGTGAATCATGCCAGCTGACAGCATGGAGAAACAGACCGCGTCCCCCATCGCCGGAGCCCCCGCCAGCGGATCACACACTCCGGACAAGCCAAAGAGTGCCAGCGAGCACAGAAAGGTAAACAGACTCTTTCACACTTAAAAGGACCATTTGTAAAGTCTGCTCTCCTAAAGAGTAGCTCTAGAGGACAGACAGACAACTTAATCAAAGCTGCGTGTCGCCCCGCGTGTGGTTTTGTTTATGTTTCTGCACGGTTGGTCATCACACAAACAAACAAACAAACCGGTGCTGTTTCTGTCTTTCAGTCGTCAAAGCCCATCATGGAGAAAAGGCGCAGGGCCAGAATCAACGAGAGCCTGGGCCAGCTGAAGACCCTCATTCTGGACGCTCTGAAAAAAGATGTAAGTGTTTTTTGACTAGGAAAGGAAGAAAGAAAGAAAGTAAAGAAAACACAAACTGTGTGTTGACTGTTAAGGCCTTGTTGGAGACTGACATGTTTGTGCTTCTTTCCTGCAGAGCTCCAGACACTCCAAGCTGGAGAAAGCGGACATTCTGGAGATGACAGTAAAGCACCTGAGGAACATGCAGCGCGTGCAGATGACTGGTGAGTGTAGCATGGCTTAAACGTTTACGCATGTCTGCAGACCCCGTCCACTCATTTTGTCCACATGCAAACCTGACCAGAGCCTTTCTCCATTCGTTTTATCTGTTTCTCGATATGCACTCCTAACCAAACCTTCTCTTCTCTCTCCTCTCTTCTCTCTCAGCAGCGATGTCCACAGACGCAGCCGTGCTCAGCAAGTACCGCGCGGGCTTCAACGAGTGCGTGAACGAGGTGACGCGCTTCCTGTCCACGTGCGAAGGCGTGAGCGCGGAGGTTCGCTCGCGGCTCCTCGGACACCTGTCCGCGTGCCTGGCGCAGGTGTTGACGGCCGGTGGGTACGCGCACCCGGCGCACGCGGCTCAGCAGGCGCACGCGGCCGCCGCAGCAGCAGCAGCGCAGTCCCTGCACGGCAGCGCCAAACTCGGAGCCCCGTCCGAACCGGCATCCCCCAAAGTGTTCGGGGGCTTCCAGCTCGTGCCCGCCACGGACGGACAGTTCGCGTTCCTGGTGCCGAGCCCTGCCGCCTTCGGCTCCGCCACCGCTCCCGTCATTCCGCTCTACGCCAACGCGGGACTCCCTCTCGCCGTCAGCGCGGGACCGGTCCACGCCAGCGGCGCGCCCCCCGCCGCCTCTCCAGTGCAGGGGATGACCTGCTTCAACGGAGCCCCCCGGACCGCCAGCCCCGTGGGAGTGAGCGCGGGGCCCGAGAGCAGCGAGCCCGTGTGGAGGCCCTGGTAGAGCCCCACAGTTCACCCCCCGTGAACAGTTCCCCAAAGAGTTCCGTTTTAAGGGACTGTGCGTTTTTACCTTATTATTTTTGTTTGTTTCTTGTTATTACTGAACACTGATTCATGTTGAAATGTTCACTCTAGTTCGTTTCCAAAATTTGGATTTTTTTTGTGCTATAAACATGCTGTTGATTCCGTAGAAGATAAAGAAAAGAAAAAAACACTCTCTAAAGTACTTTTTTTATAAGATAATTTAGTTTTGTACAAAGTTTGTAAAAGATTGTTACAAGCCAAAGTGTTGTCATGTTTTGTTTTCAATGTTTGATGCTGAATAAATCTAATTCTAAAGAAAAAAAACAATCTTATCCTGTTTTTTTTCACAGGGCATGAAACTATCCATATCAGAAGGACAGATTATATTGTTGATTAGACTACTAGCTGTCAGTGTCTAAGGTTTATCTAGACTTGCGGTATGTAAACCTAGTTTCTCATTTTACATTTCACTTTTGCACTTTCTTTTTCAAAATGTAAACGCCATAATAATGATTATTCACCGAATATATCTGGTCTTGTGTGAAGAAGCGCTGGTTGTGAGGCCTAGTTACGAGGTCTGTCTTGCTCAGCCTTGGAAAACCAGAGTGGGTTGACAGGCGGTGCTGGTGTTATCTTGTTTACTTCTTTTTTCTCAAGTTCATTAAAATCTGAAAGGGGTTGTCCTGTACGAAGTATAAGAAGTTCAAATCTTGATGTGGGTAACATATCGCCCGGCTGAAGAAGGAATATGGAGAGATTCTCTTTTTTTGCAAATATCTCCGGCCTTTAGCCCTGTTCTGAATGGAGACTGGGTTTATTCCATTTTTGCTCTCTTTGACACATTGAATTTAGTATTAACCAACATTTTTAGAGCATTCTGAGTTATCTGCAAGCTAGCTAGTATGCTATAAATATCCGAACAACACATTCAGTTCAGTCACTCAAGCCTGTAGTCCTGTCCTGAATGGAAACTGGACGTATGCCATTTTTGCTGTCCTTGACACACTGAATTCAGTACCAACCAACATTTTATTTAGAACATTTTGAGTAAGCTAGCTAGCATGCTACAAACAACAGAACAACACCACCTTCAGTTCAATCAGGTCGTAAAACATTCGTTAAACGGCTTGACAGAATTTGTTGAAATTAGCTGGCATTATTGTTAAAAACACTAAAACGCGTGTGCGTTATTGAGCGTATCTCCCCCTAGCGGTGAGCAGTAGAACTGGGGGCGTGGCTCTCCTCAGTGACTCTTCAACAGTGGGTGTGTCTCAGAGAAAACGGGCGTGGCTCTGTCTGCCACTCCCTCTAATAGGCTCAGATTAGGTTTCGCACCCATGCCGGCCTGTCATCGGGCTCCCTACTTAGCAGCTCACTTCACACATCAGATTAATCTCAGCAGAGCTTCAGTGGGACACTTTTCCACTGAGAATAGCTCCTAGAAAGCTCCTTCTTAGCCAGTGTGCGTTATTATTAGCTTTCACAATGATCGAGACCTCGAGTGTTTTGCAAGCAAGAGGCCGGGGGAGCCGGGCCGGTTGCTTAGTTGAGGGAAAAAAAGCTTACTTTTGCACAATTGTGCGCTAGCTGGCAGTGTGTGGGCTCCGCGGCTGCTCCCTCTGCCTGCGTGTCTGTGCTAAGAGTTCAGAGATGCCGTTGTGGTGCTGAGGTCGTGAGAACCGAGTGAACTGGAGTGCTTGTGGCCAGGCAGAGCGCCAGTCAGTAAATCCCCGCTGGCAGCCCGGGGCGCGCTTTGGCCGCACCGCCGCGCGCTGGGAGGGGGAGAGGAGCACGCGCGCGCGGCCCGCCAAGGAACGAGTCTGGAGCCAAAGGATAATAATTACAAGAGCCACCAGCCAACTTCAGCACACACACAAACAATATATATGCATGTATATATACACACACACGCATATATTCCAACACACTCACGAACACAACACACACTCACACACACACACACACACACAGAGGTCCAGTCTTCGTTTGGACCACTCTAATGATAG
>JBBPCX010000141.1:26309177-26331399 GCA_037974365.1 Hydrocynus forskahlii | reverse complement strand
ACCCACACACAGATACACACACACACACCGCTCACGCCTGTGTGCTATTACTCTTGTCTCCAGGCTCCAGACACCTGCCTGCACGGCTCGTGCAGGTCAGGTTACAGCGATGAGGCAACATCTGACCAATAGGCTGCTGTGAGAACGGCAGGCGAAGGTGGTGGGAACTCTCCTCCCCTCGCTTTCTTTCTCTCTCTCTCCCTCTCTCTCCTTCTCTCTCTCCACTGCGTTCCTTTACACAGGCCTTACCTGGGAAACTCACACAGGTTTCTCAGGGAGGGGCCAGCGACCTGCCCGCCTAATGAATGCAAAACAAAACCTCTCACCACCAGGTGAGTTACAGAAGTCAAGTGTGTTCATTTTACTCTTTCTTCTCCCTCCCTACCTCCCCCTTTTCCTCCTGTCTACCCCCCCACCCCCCAACCACTCATTTTTTTTTCATTCATTCATGGCATACGGCTTTGCATCGCCCTATCGTGGCACTATTTAGAAAAGAGAGAAAGGGAAGAGAAAAAAACAAAACAGAGCCAAAGTGTGGGAACTTTTCCTCCTTCTTTTATTCCCATCTGAGTGGTTTCATTGTTGTTAACTCTGTCTGCGCCGGCTGGATAGCACCTGTGCACTAGACACATGCTCATACAGTGGCTATGAGAATGCTCTATTATTTTTTACCAGTATTTAAATATTGTTGTAGTGTTTAATACACATATCTATTGAAGTTCACCTGAATATTTACTTTATTATTACTATTATTATTATTATTATTATTATTATTATTATTATTATTATTATTACTATTATTATTCCTCTTCTTCTTTTTATTATTATTATTATTATTGTTGTTGCTGTTGTTGTTGTTATTCACAGGACATTATAGCAGATTATTTTGTTAGAATAAAATGTTGTTCATGCCCATAAGACATTTTGTTATTTTTGTTTACATTTCATTTCATGTTCTTTTCATGACAGCTCCGATTGTTTTGCACACACCACTTCGACTAGATCCAATACTGCCCCCCTAAGGTTATGAAGCACACTGCTTTTTTAATAGTCAGCAACACTATGTTTCTCCACAAGTAATGTGCAAGCTGATAATCATGTGAATGGTCAGGAGACACTGGACCTGGATGTGCTTTTAAATATTGATGTAAAGATTCTTTCTGGATTACTGTGTGTTTTTCCAGCTTGATTTGATGTGTAGTTGGGTTAAGGTGCCTGCACTGTTTCAGTGCAAGACATCATTGGGAGGGCTGCTTGAGGGATTTTGGAGTTTGCATTGCGTAAAACATTTGAAACAGACCCAAAGCCTTGCTCATTTGAAGCAGTTTTGGCTTCGCGTTCAGTGGTGTGTTTTGCATCTCAGCATGTTGTCATCTTTGAGCAGGGATGGAAGACTGGGATGATCAAGCAGCCTAACACCCAAGTGTGAAAATCACTCCCCTTCTTTTTACTACACATCTCAGCCTGCTGCCCTAAACACACCAAGAAAGGGCCACCACTCCACTTCCACATTATGGTGATCCTAAAAGAACTGGGCTTTGTCCTTTCTTGAGTTGGTCTCTAGTCTTAAAAACCTTAAAGGCCTTCATTGGTTTCCTCAGCCCCTTCCTGCTTGTATATGCATTTTGTTATGGTTGTTATTTTCTTTGGTTTGATCTGCACAAAACCCACTTTTTCTTTTTTGTTTCACACAGCATGTCATGTGATTTTACCACTGAGGAGTGGTGATGAGTTTGGCGTGCTTGTTGCTTGTTGCAGGAACAGAACCTTCAACCTTCTTCTGAAAAAAGTGAGGAAAGTGCTGTGGAGAAGCATAGTGGACTCTTAAGCTTAAGGTCTTTGTGCATTTCTTCCTCCCTTGCTAATGTACATGTGAATGGGTTCACACAATGACACAGGTGTAACCTGTGTTCTTAGCCCATCTGCAAGACTGTAGCCCACCAGTTGCTGCATAATTCACCAGCAGGGCTCTACCCTGTCCATCAGCTGGAAAGGACAACCACTGACCTGGTATTATTTTGGTGGTGGGTTGTTGTCAGGACACCACAGATGCCAGCAAAACACTTAAAACTGTGTTGGGTCCGTTACAAGAAATGTAATCCAGTATAAATTACATGAAATAATAGTACAATAATAGCGGTTCTTTACCGATCACATTCTTTATTTATAAAGAATTACCCACTCGCCATAAATCGCATTAAAGACTTGTCACTGTACCTTGTCGCGACCTTTACCTTGAACACGCTGCAAGAACGTAATTAAAATGGGCTTTAAAGAATCAAATTGTTTCCTGACCTAGAAAATACTCCATCGAAACAGATCATATGATGCTGCCTCGTTGTCTTTATTAACCACTTTCATGTGGCATTCTTTAAATGCTTGGAAAGTTTGAACATGGAGTTGTGCTGCTCACATTCTTAATTAAAAGCACACAATCAGATGTGATTATTTTTGCATACACTGGAAAATGGGATAATGAGCTTACAACAGGTGTTTCTCAGTCATTCTAGTCACATCAGAAGCTACCATGTCAGTTACTTTTATGGGCTGCATGCCCCATGTCAGTAAAGACTTTCATGGCTTTTATTTCTCATAACTATTATATTAACCGCAGGTTATATTATTCCAGTGCCTACTAAAAAAGAAATGTTTTCAAGTATTTTCTTAAGTGTTTTTATGCAACAGTGTTGATTACTGACTGTGAGTTCCAAACCTACTGGTGTAACTAGTGTAATACTGCACTCACAAAAGACAGTTACTGAAAACTGTATGATAACTAAAAACTGCATGACTCTCAAATTAATCCTATGCAAATAGTACAGCAGAGACATTTGAGTAATTCTAACTGTAATGGAATTACAAGAAGCAGTCATCTTACTACTACTTACCCTACCATGTTTTAAATAAGGGTTGCCGAAAAGGATTCTTTGGAGCGATGTAACAGAAGAACCACTTTGGTTTCCTAAAGAACCTTCCAATGGATAATTTGTTAAAGAGGAATATGTTTAACTTGGATGTGCAAGAAGGACCTTTTTGAAGCTCCTATGCACAATATAATAGTTTTCTACTTATTAAAGTTTTTTTTTCTTTGAACGCTACATCCAAGCGAAGAACCATTTAGGAATCTTTATGTTCAAGAGTGCATGATAGAGGCAAAGTGAGTGTGCATCAAACACAGTTTCTAAACACTGTAGGCTGCTAGCAACTTCTATACATATTTTCTAAGACTAGTGATGCGCCTCTGCAGCCACGGCAGAAGAACCGGGTTTAGCAGTAGCGGCAACAGAGCCGCCTTTGGTTCTCCGGTCCTCCAATGCAGTAGCTGCCCCTTCAGGTTGGTTCCGCTTTCTCCTGGCCTTCCTCTCTCACCTTTTTGTGCATGGTTCATGGGAAATAGGCTCTCACAATGGGCTAGAGGCCTTGTGACTCATGTTGTTTTTGTGTGTGCCTTGGAAGTGGTCAGATTACGTTGCAGGCAGTTGACAATAACAACATGTAAATGAGTCTGGACGGGGAGCCGTGAGATTGAGAGGAGGGCTGCTTGTTGGAGGCCAGAGAACAGATCTGTATTGGCTGAATTGATCCTTTCGGTCGCTCTCCGGGGACAGAACTGTGCGACCAGACACTCTCCATTCAGAGGTGCTCTGGTTTCCCACCCTGGTCAGTGGGGAGAGAGTTTGGTAACTAACTTGTGTGTTTGTTCCTCGACCTCTTCTCTATGGAGGAGGCGAACCCTTATGATGACTTGGTCACCATGTGGATGAACAGTAGAAGATTGTTTCACTGTAGTGCCGCCTTTCTTCACTTGGGTTTGCTTATCGAAACGAAGCTTGACAAACTCACTTCGAGCTCAATTTATGATATTTTCTTTTTTCTTAACCCTAAAAACAGTGGAGTAATTCAATTTACTTAAATTCAATTTTCACTCATAGTCCACTGAAATGTTCCAGTAAATTGGAGATTCTAAACCTTCAATGGACTCCTTTTGGGTTAATAAAAGAGAAGATATTGGTCACATTGTATTTTGAGAGTGCACTTATAATTCGCTTTATGTGCAATTGTTAACAAACTATGTGGTAGAACGTAATTAATTACCATCAGCAGTAGAATTGGAATTAGGTTTAGGATTCTGTTAAGTTAAAGTTTTACTTAAAGGAAGAAAAGGTTAGGGTTAGGTTTAAGATTAGGGTTAGACTGAACAGAATCTTACATTCAACTCAAATTTCAGTTACACTTATGCTCTATTTTTGCGTTTCTTTTCTTTGCGTCACTCACTATGCAAGTAAATTCAAATTTGAGTAAAACCAAGTAATAACTCCTGACTTCTAAGAGTTAACCAGTGCAGATTGAGCCCATGCTAATTTTGACAGACATTACTAATGGTTAAGCAATTTATTCCACGCAAGTTTTGCTCTTTGATGTTCTTTCATAAAGACGGAAATGACATGAGTCAAAATCCAGTCTGACAAGTGGCTGGGTGTTCTTGCCTTTGAAATGGTGACCACACACGGTTTCAGGTAAGAGTCTTCACCGCCCGTCATTCGCAGGGTGAATAAGAGCAGGAGCTTTGGCAGGTCCAGTGAAGTTTCTTTCAACAAAATTGGACCGAATCCAGTCAGACTGGTTCCTCTGGGGATTTAACATGGACGGAATATAGCTCCCTGCACCGGCCTGAAAGTGCGTGCTCTTTCAGCTTGACATCCAGAGCAATCAAAAGAGAGTTTCCAGTTTATTAGACATCACAGCCATCGTGGCTGCACATGCTTGAACATACACCCTGAAAAGACTTCTTGAAGAGTTCATAAGTATAGGCAAGGGTTCTATATAACCATGAATGTTCTTTGAGTGTTCATCATTCTGGACAGAACTCTTGAAGAACCCTTTTCTTCTGCATTTTTCATTTAGAAAGAACCATTTTATTGTTTGTTATCTGGTTTTAAAGTTTTTCTGACAGTAAGCCTGTGGTAAATAGTTCTTTAAAGAGCCCTTTTTAAAAAATGATTCTGTAAAAAAATAATTGACTGTTGGCACTATCTGAGTGACCATCTGTACACACGATGCTAGAACTTCACATTGTTTTATAAATTCAGGAAAAAGTCTAAACTGGATTTTCACGGTTGTAGCACCTTAAATTGTAAAGTTTAATGCTAGAAGAGGCTTGATCTGTATCAAGCAAACCCCAATTAGGTAAACCACAAATTATTTGTTAAGAATGTATTGCTATGGGTCGTTTAGGCTGGGATAAACATACCTCAAAGCTGCTTGCTTAAAGTAGAACCAATATCACAAGTGTTATATACAAGCCTCCAAGTGATTCTTTGGAGTAAGAACACAGAAGAGCCACTTTTGGTTCCTTAAAGAACCTTTCAGTTTCAGATTTTTACAGACCTGTCCACTCCAATGGCATTTCTATGACAATGTTCCAACGAACACTTCGATTTTTTAAGAGTCTACTCAAAACACATTGTAAAGCAATGTGATTATTCCTTTACTGATATATCATAACATTCTGTATTTTCCGCTCCAGGACATAGCCTTTTCTAAACATTCCCTCAGTCTGAACTACCATTTTTCATCACCGCACACTTAAAGGGCCCCCTCCCCAACAAAGTTCTACAGTGTGCTCCTAGTAGCCCACACACACAGTCTGAGTGGAGCACGCTCTGCTGACATGACCTCAGTGTAGCCACTGCCCATATAAATGTTATTTGCTTGCGAAGTGGCAGGACTGAGCAAACATCATAGCAGCATTTCACTGCTTGGTTTATACAGAGGTGTTGGCTGGAGGCGCTTGGCTAACGCCCTAAGTGTGGGAAGCCTAATCTCTGGCGGCCTCGCTCTAAGCTAGGTGAGACAAATAACAACAATGTGTGGCAGAGGCCATGAGGATTAAACACACTGTGACGGCATGCTAAGTAGACCATTAGCAGACGTGAGGCACGTAGCAGAGTCAGTAAATGTTATCTTTGTTTAAGCCACCTTTTGAATACCCTCAACGCCAGAGCCGGTGCACTAGGGGTGTACACTTGCCAAATTGTCTTTGGGCGAAGAAGCCATACAAGCAAAGGAATTCACTTTATAGCTCTTGTCTTCAACTGTTACATTGTCTTGAGGACAGATACGTTTACAGCCTGTTTGCACCAAGCTAATATTGACTGCAGACACAAGAGTCAGTTTCCTCTTTGACCAAATACAATACTTCAATATAAAGGTGTCTTATCACCTCCAGACCTTCCTCTGTGTGCTAACCTAGTCATAATATCCAACACATACGCTGTACAGCTTCCCCAGTAAAACAGAATGAAGGCTCACTGCTATAAAATACAGGATTTTTTTGCCATTCATAATTAAAATGCACTTTTGAAAGTGCTGTGCCAAGGGAAAAAAATGATTTTTTGTCAGGTCATGTTAAACATGTTAAAAGTGGCACAAAAGATGAGCTAGACATACGAATGTGTTATAAAAACTGTATATGTTGGTTTAATAAATCTGCTTTGAAAATGAGGGTGCAGGTTTAAAATGATTTATGGTAGGATCAGCATTAACAGGACTGAGATAATACTATAGAAGTCTCTGGAATATGAGTACTGTTTTCAGTGCAAGTTACATTTAAAGAGACAGTATACAGAATAGTTATCTGCAACATTTTAGTGGAATATACTATTTTTACTGAATAAAATCCATACAAGCATTGTTTATTGACTATTTTGAAATACGCACATGGGTTATAGTAAACACATTTATATGAACCCTAAAGAACCTGAAGAAAAACTGAAGTTCCTGCTAAAGCCTGAGTAGACTGATAAATCATAGTGATGAGCCAGTTATTTATCTCAGCTGTACTGAGAACTTTTGATTGAGCTAAACAATCTCTGCACTATTCGATAAGTTCACCAGCGATGAGCTTAGCATCAGTAGGGTCCTGAAAGGTGTTGTATTGTACTACTTGTTTTACATTTAGGAGGTCTGTGACAACTGAGGTTGGTGCCAAACAAACTTCTTCCATGTGATAAGTGATAAGTGAATTTTTCATGAAACATATTAAGAAAGGAATTAAATAAAGAGGACAATCAGGCAAAATGAGGTCAGTGGAGCTTTTCCTGTGTTTCATCAAGATTCTAAATGTATTCTTAACATATTTTGAGTATGTTACTGTTTTATGTTTTGCTGCTGAATGAGTTTCTGAGCAAACTTCTGACGGTGCATTCAATATCTGATCATCATTAGTTGTCCAAAATATTCTGCCCAATTCCAACTATTATCAAATCATACCCATGATTCATAAAATAATTGTTTTTGGTTATTTAGGTTGTGACAGATGTCAAAGATAGTTGCATAGCCAATATAAGCAATTGCCTTCTTATTGTAGACTTAACACTCCTAAAGAAAATATCCCAGATTCCCTCCTTGGCTTCTTTTGCCCTCCAGTATAAATTTCACTTTGCAGTTCATCAAAATGCACCTCCTTCTCTTCTTTAGAGGAAATGTCTCCTAGTCACAGTACAAAAGCTACCTGGCCAATAAATGGCAGGGCAATGGTGAAAGCAGACTGAGTGAGAAGGGAAGCGGGAATGGGGGGCAGCTTTGCTGTTGAATGTTAATTGAAGCCACTGAAGGGAGAGTGAAGTATTCCCTCAGGCCTACCAGGAGAAAGGACAAACTACAGCACCAGTGGGGGTGTACAGCAGTAAAACAGATGCTTTCCCACAATGGCCTCCATTTTCACTAGAAAGTTGAATGATTGACTCAAATTTTCACGGTAATAAAAGGGTCTGCTGGGTCCGTTCTTCAGTGTGTATTGTTTTAGAAAACTACATTTCCCATTCTGACTTCACACATGCTTTTCTTGAGCTGTGTTGTCTCAGATACTCAAGGGGATCAACATAGCAAATAATTTAGTGCACATTAGAAGAAGAATATTATCTTTTCTTCTAGTGACTTGGGCTGTTTTGATTGACTGCATTTTTGATGCGTCAGTGAAAGCTGAAACATTTGAAAGGAAAAAAGAAACCCAAAAGGCATTTCCCTCCAAGCTTCAGCAAGAGGTTCTAAAGATTGTGGTTGCTCTACTCTTTGGAGAGGGGGATGATTGCAGCTTGTTGTCTTTATCTTTCCCTTTTTTTTTGTCATTTTAAGGTCTCCACGAATCCTGCGGTTTTGCCATTTTAGGCCAGACTTTAATCTCTGTTTTGTTCTGCCACCTCCTACTGGAGGCTGAGCTGTAAGACAAAGTGCTGTTTACACTAATGGCCCACTAGGCCTTTCACTGCAGAAACAAACAGAACTGGGGGAAGTGAATACAACTTAACATTTTGACATTTTTCACATGCTCTCAAAACCAATATTGACCCAGCACCCCTGCGAGGCAGACTTTAGTCCAGGGCCTTGGCATACAAACCAAGCCAATGCATCCGGAGCAGCAGGCAGCGAGTCAAGGGGAGAGGCCAACAATACCCTGCCCAGGATGGGGCTCTCCCACCGGGCCGGCAGAGTGGCCACTGTCCTGGGCTCAAGCTGCTCCACAGAAGCAGGCACTATGAAAGGCTTGACGCCATTCCCCTGCTTTAATGATTCTGTCTGAGAGGGTCGATTGTGGCCTAACTTTAGGCCCTGCTGGTGTGCAATGCAGACAACAGGAAGGGAACTGTGGGGGCACTCGCATGTGTAGAACAACCCCATAGCGAGTAGTGCTTCTCAAAGGCCACATTATAATCAATTAAGGTTCTAATGAGCGGGATTTGGACTTGTAACCTGTGGCTCTGGGTCGGTATTTAGCAGAGTCCTAGTGGCACAGCTGGGCGAGACGTCAATAAGCTCTGAAATAGCTTTAGACTGGAGGAATGGAGCCAGCAGGGAAGTGTGGTGTGTGTGGAAGTGTCTGTCTACACCGGCCTGCCTTAAACCATACACACGTATGAACCCACGCACCAATACCTCCGTCTCGTTCAGACGCGAAAGACACCAGCAGGGAAGAAATCAAAAGGGAGTACATCTTTGTTCAATGAAACGGACAATATGGCCTTTTCATTTAGCCTCAGATAAAAGCACATGCAGTATGCATTGGAGATGCTCATGGCGCGTGAGTGTCAGAGAGGATGGCAGCGAGGTGACACTGGGGGTCATGCGGAGAGAGCAAGCGGAGAGCCTCCAGGCCATCAGTTAAATCGCATTAACATACGCGGCTAGCAGCCGTTTTAGCAGCCCCGCGTTAACAGGGGGCGGGATGGAGAGGTGAGAGTGCCGTGTGTTTGTTTGCACTAATGCCTTAGGGGCTCCTCACCTGTGGAGCTACGGAGCCCGCACAGAAGGGCTCTCACACCATGGCCTGCTCCACAGCTGAGAAGGAGGGCATCTCAGAGTAAACCAAAACCAGCAGGAGAACACCGAGGAGGAGTGACTCAGCAGGGAGGACACATCAAGACCCCTCTCTGGTGACTTACATCTCCAGCACAGACACTCACTTAACCAAAAAAACATTGAAGAACTTGAAACATCATTAGCTTACACAATTAATCGCATTACGCAAATGGAGCTGATAAGCCAGGGAATGTTGCACTGGAGCTACAACACTAATTTAATAAGTCAAGGAAGCTGACAGGTTATTGCTGTCCAATCTGTCTGTCTAAAAGCCCAGGAACACCAAGCTGGTGAGGAAGAACCAGCACCAGCTAAGGTCAACTGGTGATCGCCTTCTATCAGCTCAATGCCAACCAATGTCTCCTGTAAAAACTAGCACCTCAGAGAATACAGCCGGCAAACACGTCTAATGTGTCTGTATGAAAGGACATAATTCTCACTAGCAGGAGCTGGCAGTGGTCTGAACATATAAAGTGAGGATCATATTAACAAAATATCAAACTGGGTTTAATGTAAACCTTTCCAGTCTTTTGCAGCAACCCCTCTGGGCAGTATTTTCTAGTCATATGAGACCAGACTCCTATACGTTTGAGTGGGGAGAGACCTATAACCAAAAATTGCACAAATATTTGGTAGGCTCAAATAACGCACAGGTTATTCTGGGTATAGAGCATGCACATATCTCCACCTCAAGGGTAAGCGTGCCTTACCAGCAAGACAGCAGGTTGTTTTTATTGAAGGCAAGACATTCCCTATAAACAGCCATTAGGTGACGACCTATTCAATCAATTTTTCAACAAGTGAACTGAAACCCAAGTGTGTAAGTGAAAATTAAAAACCTTAAGTTTAGTGCTAACATTACAAAAATCTCATAATACACATCATGTACAGCTTAATATTTGTTAATATGTTTGTGAATACTACTTTAAAATATTTGTTAAAAATGTTTTTTTTTTATTTAATAGCAAAACAGTAATACAACTCTAGTAACAAAACATTTTTATTTGGAAAAACTGTTGTGTGTGTGTACCCTCTTGAGAGTGCCGTTTGCAGTTTTGCTCTTTGTTTTTTACGTTGTCTTTGTGTGCCGATTCCTCTCAGAAACGAAGTGTGTGAGGAATTAGACATGCAGTTTGCGCAAATGCTAAACAACAGCCCATAGGTTTCCATTACTTGTTAGCTACCCTAGCCTTAAAACAAAAGTAAAGAAGCAAACTTCGGATGCCAAACATGTCTTTGCCGATCGATCACATTTGAGGCAAGAGGCAAAACTGGCTGAACCACTGTTCAGTTTACAACAGCTTCATACTTGGGAGAATTCTTTAAACAAGTTAACAAAAAAAAGGCCTTCTCAGCCTGTGGCTAGCCAAAGGAGAATGTGACAGCCAACACAGGAAGTGTCTTATCCTGTGTTAAGCTTAAAAAAGGGAGCCTTTCTGTGCCATTCATAAGTGATCCATTCATTCCAAACACCAGTCTTGCCCAACAGTGGTTAAACTTCCAAAATCCTTTGAGCAGAGCTGATAAACTCTCACAGTTTTGATCTGTCCTGAGGCCTCTGAACCACAAGCCAGTGCTGAGAGGGAGCATGCTGCACAGCCTCCAGCGGACGTCACCTCACGCGGCTGTGTTCATGCGCAAAGCTTGGAACAGTGAGGCCTATTGTGAGAGCAGCTGTGGAGAATGATGATGAGTAATAAGAATATCCGGCTCTACGCTCCGTTTGAGAGACGCTCACACCCATGAGGGGGTGTTTTAATCAAATGTCCACAGAGAGCTCACTCCCCCCCGCACAAAATACATCCCCTCCAACTGTTTCACCTCAGCAACCACACCCCAACAGTAAGTATTAAACGATTTAATGCAGTCTGGCAGTGCTGCCCTCATAATGTAGCGGAGACCCTGACCTGCCCTGACTCTGTGCTGATATTACCCACAGTGGGAGTTTGGGGAAAAGCGCAGGAGCTGAGAGCTGTTCCCATGAAACCGCGCTGATGTGGACTCATGTTATCCCAGGCCCTTGTTGGGGGAGACAACTTCCCAGCATGCCGTTCTCTCTGTAGTTTGATTAAAACTGAACCGAGCATGGTGGGGTGTAATGTGTTTTACTCTAACCCTGACTCCCTATCGATATCCAGTCCGCACAATAGGACATGGTTTTGCCTTTCAAGGCACAAAAATACAGTACAAATGCAGTCATGTACCGAATGTTTGGCCACCCCCGGAGAGATTAAATGCACATTTTAATGCACAGTTAATGCACTGTTTATTTTCTGAAATGTTGGGAAAACATATACCGTAAAAAGTAATCTGTACAAAAGTTTTGGCACATTTTGTATTTTTAGATGTTTTATTTTATTCTGAAATGTTAAACTCGATTCAAAGGAAATGTTAATGTGTGTTAAAGTTTGCGTTCAACAAAGCATTTTTTACTTGCAGGTTTTTCATACGACTATGAAATAAATAATAATACTCTTAGCGTCTTAATCCTTATAGGCCCTAAAACACATGTTACTCTTTACTGTAGGGCATTTGTGAGGCTACAAGACACCTTTAGACATGTCTAAATCGTTATCAGAGGAAACGTCAGTTGTCATAATACTGGCTGACATCAAAATTGACAAAAGCAGACTTTCTGACAGCTGACAATTGCTGGACTAAGCCTTTATTTATGTCCGCTCTCAGGAAAGGATTATGTAGGTGTCATGTAGCCATTCAAAAATGCCTTGTCATAGATTCCTGTCATAGATGTATCTGGAACTGCACTGGGGGTGGAAAGCTGTTCTTCTGAACAGTAGTTCCTCAATTTCACCTTTTGACAATAGCGGAGAAGAGATCTGGTGTCTTGAGGGCATTCTTATCCTGGAAGGCACTCATCATTACAGAAATGGTAGAAAGGTTAACAGTCAGAATGACTTTGTATTCCTTTGTAGAGCCCAGTTCCTCCAAGGGGGCGAGTGAATGTCAATTTTGCTGGTAAAGTATCATATCAGAGCCACTAGACCAGGGGTGTCAAATTCCGGTTCTGGAGGACCGGTGTCCAGCACAGTTTGATGGTTCCCCTCCTCAAACACATTCACTAAACCTGACAATTAACTGACAAGGTGAACCCGGTGTTTCTGAGCAGGGAAATCACCAAAACGTGCTGGAAAAACTTAATTCTAGGGGTCAAGCAAGTATTCACATTTTATATGGTGAGTATTCACATGGTGAATATGGTGAGGCATAACTCCTCCAGCCATATTACTTTGATCTACATTTCTATAGAAGTGTCTGTGGTTTCTGCTCCACTGAACTCTAAATTGCACAGAGGGTTTATGCAATGGAGCTCGTCAATAATATCTCTCTGTATGTTGCTGTGAATGGCCTGTTCTGACACAGTCTAATCATGTCCTAAATTCCCAGTCACCTGAGGAGCAGCTGCTCCTCTGTTTTTCCTTGCACATTACACTAACAAACATCATGATCATTGACTGTGCACTGTCAACCACAAATTCCAACGCTAGTTACTGATGTCTCCTGGAATTTGAAGCCCACTACAAAGCCTCTTTTAAAGTCACTTAGATCTTTAATACAAAATCAAAGTGAATTGGGCTTGTTCATGATATTTCTACACACCACAGCGCATGATAAGATAATAATTTCCTTTGATACCCACCTGTCGTTGCTGTCAGAACAGTATCTCAATTTTTATGATATGTTGCACTGCTGCAGCTGGGTAGTGGGAAACACCACTGAAGTACACGAAACAGTCTGGGGTCAGGGCTGTCAGGAGGACATACTCCACTACGCCAATGAGTCCTTGAGCAAGAATCTGTAACAGGATTCGGTGATTGTTGATTATGTTTGTTCTGGAGTGTCTGCTAAATGTAAAATGGTTTGCATAATTTGAGAACACCAGCTGACCTTTGCATTGTGTGGATGAAAGTGGTCCCAACTTGTTACATAATCTTTCATTAATGCTTAGGGATGTTTGTTTCTTATCCATCAAGTTGCCATTTGGAACAATAAATTGTAGCGCAACAGTACACAGAAAAGCACATTTTAAAAAGATGTTCCCATTACTTTGCCTGAGTAGCTCTGAAAGAAAGAAAGATGTAGGACGGTGTGGTGTGGCTTGGTGGTGCTATTGTGAGCTGAAACTTAGCAGACGTGTTTTGGCTGGGTTTACACCGAGACTGGCCTGCTCTGATCACCCGGCGGATCACCGTCCAGTAGCTTAGAACATGTCGTGCCTCATGGGGTGGCAATGACATCATAAGGATCTGAGTTAAAGAGCTGTGGTGCTTGGGAGCTGTTTGCTGTCTGGCAGGTGTTTCTTTCTTTCTCGCCCTTCTTTTTTTCTTTCTCTCTTTGCTCCCATGCAATGAATGAGAGAGTAAATATCACTTCAAAGCCATGGCTGCTCCACATTGAACCGTGGGAGAGTGGCGCTGGGAGTTCCAGCAGGGAGGCCTGAAAAAAAGTTCTTGTCTCTTGTTGGCAATGTACAACACAGATTAGCAGCTTAGGAGGCCATGTTGGCTCTCATTCGCAGTCATAAGTCTGCACCCATCAGCTCGATAGCCTTGAAAAGTTACAGGTCACGTTTCGAAATATGTCAGCGTCCACGACGGCCTCTCTGTAGTTGGTCTGTGCAATGTTTGCCTCCGTGAAGGGACTGAAAAGACCTTCAAGCATGTCTGACCTCCAACTTTCCCCCTTTTGTCATGCCTCATTAAACAGGCTAATACATCAGTTGCAACTACTTATTACCCTCTGTTGGGGCAACATTCAGGCAAATAAGCTCCATCCAGCCGCTATTGGTAGGAGCCCTCGGCTCAAATGCTGTCGTCATGCTGATAAGGGCCATTAGCCTTCAGCAGAGCACGCTCCTCCAGAGCAGGACCCGGCCAGCAACACTTGTCAGGAATCCACTGTTATTGTCTTTAGAATAGTGCTGCCTCAATGCAAATTCTCCCACGCTCTCCATGTAAAAAAGAAAGCATTGACTCAGTGGTTGTGTTAATTTAGTTGCTTTCACCTCCACACTTTATCTGCCGTCTTGTTGCACTCGTTGAGCTCAACGGAATTTGAAAGCATCGGGACAAGAATGCGCCATTCAACGAGGGGACCTAACAGCAGCGCCACTCCAGGGCCTCTTCTACAGTGACAAGAACTGCGATAAAGAGAAAGGATCGATCGGGGGTTCCTAGAGAAAGCAGTCGACTTAGAGTGTTAATGTATAACAGTTTGTGTGAGTGACCCAGAGAATTGGTTCATACTGGCTGGCACGACAGAAAGTTTACTGAGCTGTGGATGCCGATGTCACTAGTGACTGATTAGCCAGTGCTTTTTTTTTTCTTAGGTTTTTGGTTCCAAAACTGAAGGGACACTAACAGAACTCTGTGGAGAAGGAAACACCTGTGGTCTCTGGGGCCTGGAAACTGAGAAAAAAGATAAGAACTGCGGTGACAATTAAACAAATAAATGTCTTCTTAATTACACCAGTTTTTTTCCACACCCTGGAGGGTCGCTGGCCTACATATATGGTGTCCTCCTCTAACACACTTTATCCTAGATATCAGCTTAATTACCCAGGTCCATGTGTGGGTCCATGCTTCAGTTCCTCACTAATTGAATAATTAACCTATAGGTCAAAAGATTTGGCCTCAGAGGTCATTATGGTATACAGATATACTTCATGGTTTTCATAATGTTATTGATGACTTTTTACTAGGTTTATTTACCTTTTACCTTTAATTTGCTCATTTTTCATCACACATAAACTGGTATTACAGTTCCATAACACCATTTACAGTGGTTACTTTTATTTAGCCAATTGTGTAACAGTTCATCATTTTATCTTGATCTGAAATCAGTGATGGATCCTCTATACTGATGGTTTCAAGTTACATAATCTACAGTCGAAAAACAACTAATATTACACCATGCTTTTGTCATCACCTGTGATAGAAGTGACTTTTTTGGGTTAACATACTCTTTCTGACCTGAAGTGTAGGTGTAAGAGCAGGCAAAACAACTAAACATGTCGGTTTGGGAACCACTGATTTACAGCAAGCAAATTTCTCCCTCCTGAGTCTCCTATAAACTGTTTTAAACAAATAAAAGGCTGTCATATGATTCAGAGGAGTGTGGGTAAACCCGGGCTCTCAGTGATGGGCATGCTTTAGAGCATGTGAACTGGAACTGACTCCAGCCCCGGCCTGAAGTCTGGCTGTGATGAAGGGGGAAGTCCAGGGAAAGTACCGCACTGGCGCAGTGAGGGCACCCAGACGACTCCCTCCTTAACATTTGCACTTTCTGTTTGCTTATTTGGAAAACCGCTACACATATACGCTCTTACTTTAAAGTCAAATTTTTTACATCCATTTACATCTCTTTACTAGATATGGCTGTGACTGATCTTTTAGATCATCCGGGTTATAATTTCTGGGTTCTTTATGATTTAAAATGATATACAATTGGCTCGTCTCCGACTGTTTGCGCATTTGTAATAAAACTCGTTCTAAAATCTGTTGTAAATTCCTGTTTAAAGCAAACGAAATTCTTATTTAGTTGTAGTCAATGCTGTAGGTCATTAAAAACTACTGAGCTGTTCAGGGACTAATTTGCGATCATTATGTGGCTTGGCAACCATAATCTAACTGTTAAATTATAATTGAACGTTAGTGTATTTTGTCATATTTCATTTTGTAATAAGCTACTGCAGGCATAACTATATCATATTGTGCATAACCAACTCCCTTAACCCTAGTATCACATGGCCTCCTGATAATCTGCATAAGCAAATGTAGGTGTAAGAGGAACTGAATGTGAGTGAGTCCAGACACGTTCCCGTCCGGCTCCACAGGGTGTGTTTGTGGTGAAGGAGTGGATGCTTGGTGATTTAGTGTCTGATCCTGCTTGCCTCTCCAGCCCTTATGTCATTCCCACCACACTCCCTCAGCGGCAAGCTCAAAGACGCTCCAACACTAGCTGCAGCAGTAATGTCTCACTCGCCTCCCTGAACGGGCGACAGGCCAGCAGTATGGAGCGCCGCAGTGTGGCCCCCGCAACACGCCCAGCCAAGTCTGAGCGTGAGGTTTAACGTCAAGCGGCTGCCGCTTGTGCATAGGTGAAGTAGCATCTAAGTAGAGTAGAGAGTGCGTATTAAAGAGCCCTGCGTGTTGAAAACCAAAGCACTTGTTTAGGTTCAAAGTAAGAGTTAGACAACAGGCTAGCTGTCATCTTAAAATACTGGGTTCTTTCAAAGTTGCTGAGGCATTCATATGAGAAAAGAGACGGAGCGGAGCACTGCGACCCAGGCAGAAGCCTGTCGTCATCTGAAAGCACCAGAAGGCAAACATAGCTAGGAATCTGCCGTGGTGTAATTTCACAGAATGCTGTTGATTCTACACACCCCTCCAGACAAAGACACTTCTGAGAAAGAATTAACCCTGGCATAATCCTTACAGCATGAAAAAACCACCCACATGCTTTAGGAGTCAGCCAAATCTCTGCTACAGCTGCACACAGTGGCAGGCCTGTCGCGGATACTTCATTGCAAGTGAATAGACTGTCTTCAGTTTGATTAGATCAGATATCCAGTTCTACAGTCGCTACACTGATGAACCGTGTTTTTTTTCTTGCCCAGTAATGATACGCTGATTTTAGGACTCAACCTCACCCGTTAAAATGAAACAAGCTCAAACCATCATCAAACTGACCCTTTTAGTCCATTGTCAGTTTATGTCCCTGATCGTGTTAAAGGAAACTGATTTCTTTGAAGTGATTCTGGTTCAACTCTTCTACTCCTAAAACAGCTTGTGAAAACAGTTGTATAAAAAAGCTGCACACATCAATTGTCTACACGGTGAACTTTTATGCATTTTTTAATTGCTTGAATACTGTGTTCTAAAGAAACTTTAGTCCTGGAGCTCCAGTTCTAACCAAAGTTTAGGCTCCAAACATGTCTCGACTGGTTGACTGTATTTGGGGTAAGAGGAAAATTGGGTAAATTAGATTTTTTTTGCTGAACCATTCCTTTCAGCATGCTTCAGTAAACACCATTTAAAAGAAAGAAATCTTTTATTCCAGTATTCCTACATCAAAAGCAAGTAACTTTTGCCAACCTCTGAGGCATTTTCTGATTTTCAGAAACAATATGCCCCAGTCAAACATAATATGACCAATAAAATCATGTTTCTCTTTCTGATTGTATGTTACACAGCAATAAGTTGCATTGCATTTTATGCAAAGAAAATACATTTTGGTCTGAATTTAACAGAAAAAAAAAATTGTAATTTGAAGCTTTTCCTCTCATTGTGTAATGTATTTTTGAATTTCTCAAGCTTTGTTGTTTCATCATATTTTGTTGGGTTTTCTTGCTCAACAGAAATCCCAGTAAAGCAATGGTTAGTAGCAATAGGCTGAAGGTTAACCCAGGTCAGAGAGGCATGTGTCCAGCTGGCACTGTGCTGCCATACAATACTTTGCCTTTGTTTGTTTGCTCTCACTGGATATCTTTAATGACGTTCGAGCACGTGTGACGTCAATACAACGTAAAGTGTTGGGAGACTGTGCTATGGCCTTCCTCTCGTATGCTGTAATAAACTTGATACTTTTAAATCTCACTCGCAAACATTTTAATGTCTTTGAATGATATTGTATTATACAGTGCTTCCGTCTGCAGATTGGAAATTCTTATCCTTAAAACACCAAATACTGTTTTTAAAATGGAAGGGCACAAATATGCATGTGTACTGTAAGTAATACATTGTGTAAGTAATGTAAGACCTATTTTGATATAACTGATTGTTAGCAACACAACATTCCTGTATTTTAGTCCTCATTAGTGATGCAATTTTATGATTATTTTATGACTTAAATTTTAGTCAACCATTATCACTTTGACCAGACATTTCTGAAGCCAAGTTGACATTTGGCTTAGTATTTAAGCCTATATTCAAAACCAACTGTTCATAATAAAAACAGTCATTCCTTCCTCTACCAAGAAGCATGAGCTTTCTCCTAATATTATTTTTCGCAGGCCAGCTACCTCCACACTCATTGTCAAAAAGGCACTCACTGTGAATCGCTGCATGATACTAGTGGCAAACCATGACTATTATTCTCACAAAATAATTTCCATCAATTTGAAATTACGTTTTCTCCTTCTGTTCCTAATTAGTTTGGAACAATACAACTTCAAACTAGCATCTGAAAACCTAACCAAAGGGAGACACCTAGATACCCAAAGAAATTAACATCCTGATCAATGGGCTTTTTTAACCCTTTTTATTTCCAACAAAAACTTAATCGTGAAATAAAAACAGGACTAACTGAGTTTAAATACAAACAGGATACAGTTGAACTGAATAAAAATGAACGTCTTCTTTTAGTTCCCAGAAATTGCTAGACCTTCTTTGAAGTCCCCGAGGGTTCCCCTCTGTGTGATACTGAAGTGGCAGTTGATGGAGAATGTGTTCTTTATCGTATTGTACACTCTGGAAATGGAGCTTTGCAAAGAATGACTGTTTACATTTAAACTGGACATAGCATTACTATGGACACCAGTGTACCAATGCACTAGAGAAGAAAGAGTAACTGATTAGAGTAACTAAAATAAACAGGCTAAGAGTTAAAAGAAAAAAAGCAAAAAAACATTCTGAACTTAATGTATGTAATATGAATACATTTTACTGTATCATTTCTTTTTGTCATTAAACCGACAATGTAAAGGGCTGTCACCTTCTTCCTCCAGGTTTCGGGAGTTTTTCCTCGCCTCTGTCGTCCTTGGTTTGCTCACTAGGGGCTCGGACCTGGATTCTGTTAAGCTGCTTTGTGATTTGTTGGAAAAAGTGCTATTCAAATAAAACTGAACTGAATTTAATTGAATCATTTTCGAATGGTACAAAAAAAAAGAAAAGTGAAACACTTCTTCCCAGATGGACACTGGTGGAGCAGTAACTGGTAATTAGGGGTTCTGTCTTGATGATACTTGTTTCTATTATCCACTTCTTTGACCAAGCAAACACTCATTTGCATTCCTTCTTTATTGAAGGTTCTGTTTCTGCCACCCCGCAGAAGCCGTCCTGAGCTGATTGGGCGGTGAGGAGTAATAGCTGGGGACCCGAGAGGTCGGAGGTCACTCCTCTGTCTATTCATGGCATGGTTAAATGAATGAGCGGTGACAGGCCTGCCCTTGTTATCAGCGGTGCTGAGTGACGAGCAGAGGATGCCATTGCTGTTTCCACCTCTGGCTTGTTTGGGTCTGTAGGCATGGAGCGTGTCAGTGCCAGAGCTGGTCTGGGCCCTCGGCCTTCCTCTTACGCTTCCCATTGTTTTACTGGCCCTGATAACCCAGGCGACCTGTGGCAGCGCTCTGTGTGTGGCAGGGTGTCTGTCATGTCTTTGTCACCAGATCAGTCATTAACCAGCACTTCCAGCAGTGCCGAATGCTAGGTCTGCTTGGACCTAGTATATTTAACTGAGTGCAAACAGACAGGTTTTAAGAGAGGATGGGAGGATGGGAGGATGCTCTGGATGCGTTTTTTCCCCCTGGACACAAGGCTGGAAGGATCTTATTCACCATTTCCTGCCCTGAGCCGAGCCCAGACTCATGAAGCGCTAGCATTTTGATCTTAGCTGTTCAAGTTGATCTGGCCAAATCTGTTATTCTACATTTGCTTAGACAGTGTGCTCATTATACGTAAAAATTGAATTTGTTATAGTTACTTTAGCTCCTTTTGTTGACTATTGGGTGAACGAGTGAGCGAAAAAGAGACAGAGACAGACAGACAGAAACAGAGACACAGAGAGAGAGAGGTCTAAATGACTAATTTTCTAACACATTTATCTAAATGATGTGTTCCCTAATTCTTAAGGGGATCACCCAAGAGGGAAATTTCACTAAAAATAACACTCGCCCTCATCCTATTCCCGTCCACATCTGACCTTTGGTCAGAGAATGAGTCACGGAGGACAGCAGGAAGGCTGTGGTCTGAGGCCCTTCCCTAAGCATCCCTTCCAGAGCTGGAGGAGGGGAGATTCCCTTTCCCTGTGTTGAGTGAGTCGCTGTCCACTGAGGAATACAGGCCTACAGCCACGCCTGAGTCAGAACCATGCACTAGTATTTATCACTGAGTGGTTATAAGTGCACTGTATCTGAAAGTAAGCAAAATCTTCACTCACCTCTTACATTTACACAGAAACCTCAAATATTAACCATCTTCACTATCTTCATTGGCCTTAGGATTAAAGTTTTAAGTTTAAGTTGCGTGTCCACAGATTCTAAATTGGGTGTACACAGATTCTAAAATTTCATAGGAAAAAAACAATCACGCGCACTAGACAGTTCTTGAACTTTCAGAATCTGCACTGCCTTCTGAAATGGACTTTGCTTGCCATCTGGTGGCAAACTAGCTAACTGCAGCATGTGCAACAAGTGGAACTCTGAAAATTTATTATTTATTATTATTATTATTATTAGTAGTAGTAGTAGTAGTAGTAGTAGTAGTAGTATTAATGATAATAATAATAATAATCATCATCATCATCATCATAATGATAATATTAATCATTATCATCATTATCATCATTGTCATTCGTCATCATCATCATCATCATAACAATAACAATAATAAAAATCACAGTAATAATCATAATAATAATAATAATAATAGTCCTAATCATAGTAAAGTATTATAATTTTTTGTTGTTGTCAGGTGATGCTGTGTCTATGCTTGTGTAGGTCAATGAAGGTGACATTATGCCTCTGTCCACATAAAATAATAAGGAGAATCTGAAAAACAATAATAACAATTAGTAGTAGTAGTACTAGTAGCAGTAGTAGTGATAGTAACTGACCATAGACACGTCACCTTTATAGACCTACATAGACACAGTGGCACCTAACAATATAATTAGTTTAGTATCAATCATCATTATCAATATTATTATTATTAGTAGTAGTAGTAGTAGTAATAGTAGTAGTAGTAGTACTAGTAATAGTAGTAGTAGTAACAGTAGTAGTGGCAGTAATAATAATCAGAATCAGAATCAGAAAACTTCTTTGTTCCCAGAGGAAATTGCTTAATAGTAGTAGTATTTTTTTAAGTAGTATACATATATAGATTTTTTTTAACCCATATCAGCAAGTAAACACAATTTAAACACACGGTTGCTGTCTTTGTGGCGAACAGTTTAGTTGTCACCAAATCCTGATCCTGACTAAAACAAGAGTTAAGCACTATGTCTTTGTCTTCAGCCACTTAGCTGGACAATGCAGCTGGTGTCACCAAACGCAGGTAAGCTCTATGAAATCCCATGATTGTCTATTTTCGTAGCTGTGAGATGCCTCTGGCTCTCTGGCTCTGCTAAGACGAAAAGCAAACTGCATATACAGTCTCACATTACAGGACTTTTGACCATTTGACTTTGCTGCTTCTGCAACCATCTTGTGCTCCGAAGACAATTCTGTGCAGCTTAGATAGTGCTCCTGTGTGCTACGCACCAACTTACTTCATCTAAACACAGAATCATTTAGGCTGTGCCACATAGCTGTTGTTTACAGGGATTGACTGGAGTGACTGAAGAGTGGACGTTGCTGCAATTAGAGAGAAATACTGGCATATTAGCCATTATTGCCATTATTAAGCAAGCCAAACAGATCTTAATCCCAGAAGTGTACTAATTGGGCCTAATCCTGTTTGTGTAAACAGAATCCCACCCACAGTCTGGCAGCCCAGCGCCCCAGGTGCAAAGCCACTCGGCCGTCTGCAGCAGTCTCTCTCTCTCTCTCTCTGTCTCTCTCTCTCTCTCTCTCTCTCTGTCTCTGTCTCTCTCTCTCTCTCTCTCTCTCTCTCTCTCTCTCTCTCTCTCT
>JBBPCX010000141.1:26287155-26309077 GCA_037974365.1 Hydrocynus forskahlii | reverse complement strand
TCTCTCTCTCTCTCTCTCTCTCTCTCTCTCTCTCTCTCTCTCTCTTTCTCTCTCTCTCTCTCTCTCTCTCTGTCTCTGTCTCTCTCTCTCTCTCTCTCTCTCTCTCTCTCTCTCCCTTTCTGTCTGTCTGACTCGGTAGACCTCACTGCCTGTAGACCTCGGGGCACACTGCCAGTCTGGCTGCTTCATCAGGTGAGCTGTTATAGTTAGCTGCACTTAGCAGAATCAGTGCTGTAATGATCAGGAATAACTTAATGAGAGAATGCAAAGTGTTTAGGCACAAAGAATGGAATTCTACTGCCAACAACACAAGCATAGGACCATGGCTATTTCTAAACATTCTAACATTTGGTGGGCTCTAAGTGATTTTGTATGCAAGTCAGGAAAAAAACATCTAATATTCAATTGAGTGACAAAGTAATTGTTCATCAAGATAAAAGTTTAGTAAATGCTAAGGAAAACAAAATAAAACAATGAACCATACACAGGAAAAGTAGACCCCCAAATGTCTATTTTTATTATGTGTCTTATTTATGAAAGTCTTCAGAGATGTTTCTCTGACTGTACTGTGAAAAAAAAAAAACATTACCAAATATAAAATAAAAATACTTTTAGGACTCTGTATTGTTATGGGACCCATTTATGGCGTGGGGGTCCTTATCAGTGTCTTATACTGCCTATAGCAAGGAACATCCCTGAATAGGTTACTGCAGTTTATAGAGGAGCCAAGCAAAACGATGCAATACTGCACTAATGTGAGAATGTCTCCGATCTTTGAGGTTTTACATACACAATGACTCAACTGATCCTTCCCTTAAACATGTTGCCATCTGTCAGGTTGGAAAATTTCCATCGTGGTTTTGGTGGTTGTCAGGAGCCACAGTTAGTATGTGACAGCTTGAATCTGAGTAGATAACAGGATAATGAGTGTTATCTCAATATCATAACAACTCTGTAACACTTTGTCAGATGGGGTAGTTTGTCAATCCCATTGTATTCATTAATAATCTTGATGTCTGTAAACGCAGCCACACACCCATTAGCTCCCTAACCTGAGGCTCAGCTGGAGCCGAAAGCATTTAACTGTCAGCAAACATGTTTGTGGCCAAAACTATTAGCACCTAAACTTTAAATGGCATTTTATTTTGACACACAAAAAGGCAGGGGTGAAAATATCCTTCAGTTTTCATTCTGTTCTGATTGTCATGATGTAAACGTTTTTACCATTTTAAGGCATTTTCCAAGAACCTTTACATTATGTAAAGGTTCTTTACACTTTAAAACGGTTCTTTAGATCTACAGCTCACTCACCAAAATGGTTCTTTCAGTGAACCAACATGTTTCGAGATTATTTTTCCTATAGCATCATGATAAATTTCATTATTTTAAGGGTTTGTACTATAAGGTGAACTTTGTAGATTTGCAGTTACTGTTGTCCATATGCTGCTATATCAGTTATCAGCCCTTCTCTACCACATCCATACATGGAAAAAGACCATCACTGAGCCATCACTGACTAGGTAGTTTTATTATATCATGGTGTGTTAGTGTGTGTTGAAATGATATCAGTCTAGACAACACACTGAAAAAATAATGTACATGTTTAAAATGAGTTAGTCAGTTTCACATTAATTGTGTTACTTCAACACAGTTCTTCACCAGACCTTCTTCGGAAAGCGAGCAATTATGTTAATGCCCTATGCATCAGACATTTCCATTTACAAAATATCACACCTTAACTAGTACTGTAAAATGACAAAAATGTATTTAAAGCCTTAGTAGTAAAGCAGTATGTTG
The DNA here is from genome assembly GCA_037974365.1 of Hydrocynus forskahlii. NCBI lineage: Eukaryota > Metazoa > Chordata > Actinopteri > Characiformes > Alestidae > Hydrocynus > Hydrocynus forskahlii. The sequence continues at coordinate 26,307,280 of JBBPCX010000141.1, read as the reverse complement.
TTTAGATGGTTACAAAGTTACAGCAGTACATTGTAATGCATTATTATTCAAGGTTTAGACTTCACAAATCAATGAAATTCACTGTGCTTGTAGCCTCACATAGCTGATCATTTTTGGGCAATAGCTTGAGAACCATTTTGCCAAAAAAGTTGGCCTCTAGGTGCATGGCCATGCAAATAATGTCAGTGCAAAAATCTTGTACTTCACGTGCTAATATCTTGTGAGAAAAGAGTTCAAACTTCACAAAATGTCGCACAGCTTCATCACTACCACACTCTTTGGAAGCACACCAAATTCTGGGAAATTTAATCCTGCAACTGGCACCTTTCAATATCTCAAGAACCATCCATCTCTTAGAACTGCTTATCCTAAACCAGCGTCATGGGGGGTGCTGGAGCCTATCCGAGTGGTCAAGAGACAGAGAAACACCCTGGACAGGCAGCCAGTCCGTCACAGGGCAGATAGACAAACACATTCACACTTGGGGGCAATTTTGCTTTTCCAGGTCACCTGGTGTGCGTGTCTTTGGACTGGTGAGGAAACCGGAGCACCCAGGGAGAGCAATGCACACAGAAAGGACCCTCGGCTGCCCCAGCTGGGGATCAAACCCAAGGTCTTCTTCATCTCAAAAACTACTAAAGCAAACATTTTGAAATTTGCCATTTTTACTCTTAGCTACATTTGTTTGCATCTCCAAATGTTCACAATTCAGCAGCCACAATATGCCTGTGTAATGGCCAGGCTTAAAGAAGTTTGATAGCTCATTTATAATGGTGTATAGAGACAATTTAACCAGTTTTAAGCCAATCAACCATGAGATGTAAGCACAAAGTGTGTGTGAAGTGTCCATTTGTCATATGCGAACTCAGCACACAGTGTGAACAGCACGAAATTCTTCTCTGCATTTAACCCATTCAACTGAGTGAATCAATGGGCAGCCAGGAACAAATTGCCTGGGGAGCAGTGTGTGTGGGCGGTACCTTTCTCAGGGGTACCTCAGTGATGCAACTATCAATCCTGGGATTCAAACCCACAACCATCCAATTGCAAGGGCAGATCCTGAACCACCAGACCACAACAGGCTGGAACATGTTTTTCTTGGTTCCTCTTCATTTTGTCTCTAAATTCTCACTTCCATAACAAAACTTTCCCATACTTTTTAAAATGAAAAACACGCAGGGCGGCCAAACAGAACAGAGGTCATGTACATATATGAGTCTTTAAGTCGCAGTAGCATTAAAAAATCCTGTTTGAGGGGTAAATAGAGGTTGGAAAATGGCCAGGTAAATATGAATTATTTTTATATTATATTTACCTGGCCATTTTCCAACCTCTATTTACCCCTCAAACAGAATATGCAATAAATATGGCATATAGGCCCTTGACGATTCTAAAAGTGCTTATTGTTGTAGGAATCTTTACATTTATGTTGTCCAGCATTCATGAAATAATCTCCACTTGGGACAAAAAAGGCATTGAATTAGTAATTATATCTTTTATTTAATAGTATTTTATTTCATTTTTTTTTAAATGTACTCTTTCAGAAGTAAGACAAATAATGATGTAATAATGGGCTGTATAGATATGATTAGATTGTGGGCTGTATAGATTTTAAATGAATGTTTCTGTTTCGTTCAGGTTAAGGATTCTACCTTTCATTGCCAGTTTCATTCCTCGAAGCAACTGAGATGCCTGTTGTGTGTTGTATGTTGTTAGATTTACATGTAATATTTTACTTCAGTGTGATTCATTCACATCCGTCACTTTGTCAGATGATGACCATGTGAACATATTCCATGAGCACTGGTCAGCAGAGACATGAACACCTTCCGTGCTTTTCTCCATGACTAGGAGGGAGAAAGGAAAAGAGCTCAACATCTCTGTCCATCTGTGACATCACATCAGACATGCATCAGCTGACACACACACACACTTGGCTGACCCTCCGATGTGAGAGTCTTACTGTTCTTACCAGTATGTTCCCAGCTGCTGGAACCCTTTTACTGCCAAGAAAGTAACACAATGCCCTGCCTTTATCACATCCAGTGTGTCATGAAGCTCTCGAAAAACATGTAAAAGCATAAGTAAAATAACAGAAAATACCCAATAGTGCAATAAAGAGTTGACTTTCTTTTAATTTTCTGTGAATGTCCTGTCTATGTCATTTTTTTCCTTAAAACCTTGTAACTCTCAAGACTGGTCTTTTTATTCTCATCTAAAAGTTTGTTTTTCCAATATCACATACTCTTCTGTTAGCACCTTGCCGAGTGAGGGTCTATTTAAGGTGTCGAAATGGTACGCCACTGTTGCAGGGCCGATGGAGGGGGCTCTGGGAGAGGAGCTTTGCGTGTATTACGTGATACACACACTGCTCTATTTATAACAGATCAGAAGGCCTGAGCGGTGCGCCACTCATCCACATGAGGACGGCCTTCAAAAGGCACTCACTGTCGCTCTCAGTAAGCACACAGGACTGACCTGCCCTGGCAGCTGAGCCAGTACCACACAGGTAAGATTACACTCCTGCATGTCCACTTCCTGCACTCCAGAGGAGAAATCTCAGAGAAAAAGACGATAAACAGCACGAATGCAGTGAATGTGAACACATGCAACACTGTGTCATGTTCATTACCAGGCCAATTATTGCCTGCTGACATAGTGACAAAGTTTCATTGAATAAAATACCTTCTTTTTGTTTTTTTTTAGGGATTTAAAAAAGCCTTTTATCCTATCTGTCTTTATTTTAGTACTTGCATATGACTATAGACCATAAGGTGTGTTAAAGCAGTTTTGTATAAAATGCTTCACTGTAGTCAAAAAAAAACAAAAACACAGCACTGTACAACTTTCCAATCTGTGTTGCTGGCTTAATGAAATATGGTAAAACAAAAGAATGTTCATTGATTTGTGTATTGTGTCCCTAATTGTATATTGTTATATGTAAAACCATATATGCATGTAAATGTGACCTATTAAGAGCCCCAGGAAGGCCTAGAGTGCAGATCTTTTTTTCCCAGGCATTAGAAATCAAATAGTGATTTGCTGAATCCATTGTCACTTCCTAATTACACTCATTTTGTTAATCTGATGCCTCCTGTTCAGCTCAGCTCATGAACTAACCAGTAGGAGAGCTAGCACTGCTGTACCCAACCAGGCTGGACAATTTTCCACTGGGGGTGTTCAAGAATTAACCCCTTTGCTTCCAATCAGAGATTGCCAATGGAATAACACTATTACTTAAATACAGTTAAACAAGCCTGACAAATATATCACATGATAAAAAACTTAATTAAATAATAATATAGCACTTCGATGTAATTCATTTTTATTTTCTGTGCACACATGCTAATTTATAATTGTAGTGTTCATATTTTGAACGCATGCATCTGCTAGATACAGTTTGAGTCAGAGAACTGAACTGGTCCCATGATTTCTGATTATCCACTTGATAGAGTGCCAGAGTTTATTTTGGGTCTGTAACACTCACTTTTTTGTATTCATATCTGCTGATGTGCCTTTAGGTTTGTGGTGCTGTGTGGATGTACATTGTTTCAATATATATTGAAGATATTGTTACTTTGTATTTCTGAAATGGAAACCATGAGAGAACAAAAAGGGCCTTGCTTTATAAGAACAGCACCCTGCTGATTATATACAGATGTTCATATCTGGTGTTAGTGTCGGGCTTAGGTTTTAGAAACAGGTGATGGACAGGTTTAGGTTTTAGGTTGAACTTAATGTTAGGATTAGAAGTAGGGTCAGGATTAAGTTTGGCGCAAATTAAGGTGAATCAATTAATTAAGGTGACTATAGGGTGAATGTAAGCTAAAACTGTCTGTGACTATTCAAATGTGCAATTTTGTCATTTGTAATTTCTATCAATCCATTAATCATGAAATGGTTGCATGATTTAAAGGAAAGCTCTAGTTCACAAAAGCATAGCTCTAATAAAAAGTGAAAAAAATCCCATGACAATAACTGTATAGATAAATCTGAACTCTCGGTACATGGCATTGCTTCATGCTGATCTATGTTTTTGCACTGTTTTTCACAGTTTTGTGGTTGTTACTGGTGCTTCTCAATGGATGATTTTGACTACAGTGTGCATATCTCAGAACAAGACTGGGACTCATTTTTCCTGGAATGTGAAGAGTGTAACCTGCTGCCCCCAGTGTTAGCAGGCATGGAGGACTCAGGCATGAGTGACATGGATGAAATTGCAAGCCGCAGAGCACGGATGGACACAGCGAGCAGAGTGCCAGAGCCAGAGCTTCAGACCAACAGTCCTGAGCGTGTGGAGTCTCCTGTGGATCTGTACCTCAGCAGATATGGGATGAGCAGCCCGGTGCAGATCCTCTCTGGCAGTGAAGATGACTTACACATGGAGGCCGTCAATGTGTTCTTTGAGCGGTTGAAAGGTTTATCAGCCAATGAAGAGACAAGCAAACTGCAAAAGCATTGCTCCGATATGAGAAGTAAATTGGTTGGCCATTTAGAGGGAGCTGTGCCTGTAGAAACTCAACCAAACCAAAGAAAAGAATCCATGCAGAAGAATGACTCCTGTACCTGCAGATTTAATAAACCTACACCTACTGAATTGAAAGTAGTCACACAAGTATCAACCTATCCTGATAGAGAACTGGTTATCAAACAAGAGAACTCGTCCTGGGACACAATAAAAGAGGTTATGAAATGGGATGACAAGGAAAGTAGGCTCCAATCAGGCATTGGGAAGATTCCGTGTTGTTCTGTGGTCAATGGTAAAAATCCAATTGGCCCAATTCCAGATAAGAAAGTAAACTCTCAGCTAGTGATAATAAGTGATTCTGACTCTAAAGAGTTGCTAGTCAGTCAGAGTCAAACCTCCACTACCCCAAGAAGGAAGAGAAGGAAGAAAAAGAGAATGAGCGCTGAACCAGTAGAAGCAGATCATGGACATGAGATCCTATTTCAAGCCAAACAGAGTGAGTCTGACGATGACATATTTTTGCGAAGAAGAGAAATGGAGAGAGAGACATGTCCACCGAGAGACAGTACTTCAGGGACTCTTTCTGAGACAGCCGGTGCACTTCATATCTTACCACCACCTCTTAAGATAGACAGCATTTTAGAGAACCTTATAGTACATCCACAGTCCTTTCCAGGGACTGTAGACAAGCACATACTGGTATACCATAATGCACAAAAAACTTGTCAGGGAAGTCTTGACTCTCCAAGCACAATAACAACTGTGCAAAACAAAAGAACACCAGATTTCATGTATGAGAAGAGTGATCTCACTGGGAAACCAGCATCAGCTGGGCAATCTGACAGAACTGAAACAGGTGTGCCTGTTAAAGAGACAGGGCTGCTAATGCTTCACAGTGGTTATAGCATATCAGCACCCACTAATGGAGATAATGCTGGAAGTAATTTACAGCTAAACAGTAATTGGTCCTCAGAAAATAAAACTGCACCACAAGCTCCTAAAGCCTTGTCAGCATCGATTACCACTTGTGATGAAGTAGAGGTAGCATTACAGGCAGCAGAAAAACCTGGAAACCCTGAAAATACTCAGTTACTGTCTGGTAGAGACCTGAAAAAAGACTTTTCAGTGTCACATGACTCAGGCAATTTGCAAGTGAATAGTACAACATTGGCACCAACAGCGCTTCTGCTGTCAGGTCCTGCAGTCTGCTCACAGCCACCCTACAGTCCTCAAGTTCAAAGCCAGGAGAAATCCAGAGAAACTGTGACATTGCCAGACTTTCAGTGTGAAAGACCTGTCGCAATATGTCAAAGGAAAACTTCAACATCAGCTGACGTTTCCTTTGTGACATTTCCTGAGATGACACAGGAGTTGCCCCCCTCCGGATTTTGCAATAATGCTGAAACGGAACAGAATTTAACTTGTGTGACTCACAAGGAAGTTCTCACGACATATAGTCACGACATTCTAGGTAAAGAGAATCTCTCAGGAACAACTGATTCCAAGTTAGGGACACAGTCCGATCCTGTAAACGTATGTAAAGCCCAAGAAGGTCTTCAGAATGCTCAAAAAGAAGTTCATAATACACAAATGCGAGCAACCCAGTGTCCTGATACAAAACCAGAAGTTAAGAATGAGATAGCAGACGTGGCTGTCATATCAAATAAGTCTGAAAATGGCAAGCATCCCTTGCATCAACAGCATGAAGACTGGGCAAAAGACATCTCCTCTACTTTAGATCGCTCAGTAAGTTTACCTGAAAGTAAGCAATGCATACATTTTAAGGAAGTAAAAATGCGATCTCCTGCCTCTGAAGACAGAAATGAAGGTCAGTCCCTTAAAGAAAAGTCCAGGGTGTGCCAGCCTTTGATGCAGAACAATGTCCTAGAGAGTCAACTTAAGGAGAACTCAGCCTCACTGAATAGTACTACAGCTGGTAATGAGGAGAACTTAGAAGTGTGCCAGGTTGCAACCCCTAATGGTTCATCGGCAGGTCATGAGTTATCTCCTAATCCAATAAAGCAAAATATTGCATCTCCTATTTCAGGTCTAGAACCTGAAAACGGCAAACTTTACTCACATTCACAAAGAAAAGATTGGGCAGAAGAGGCCTACCCATCCTTGAGGTCAAAGGGCATAACTGATTCAAGTGAGAATGGCAAAAACATAGTAGAAATTCTTTCTCCCACTGCTCAAGACAAAAATGAAGGCCTGTCCATCAAGAAACGCCAGCCTTTTACACAAATCACTGGCCAAGACAGTCAGCTTGATGAGAACTCAAAATCAGAGTACATCTCATCACATCATATTTGTACTAGTAGTGATGAAAAGAAAGTCCATAATGCACCAGCTCACGGCCCGTTGAAAGACCATGAGGTGTCACTTGGTGCAATAATGCAGGATATGACATCTCCTACTACTCAGTCACTGGATGGAGCAGAGCACACCCCATGTAACATGAGTACCACTTGTGATGAAGAGAACGGAAAAGTGACCTATATAAAACCTCAGTTTCCCCCCAAATCCCATGACTGTTCACCTGGTGCAGTAACGCAGTGTGTGGCACCTCCAACCTCTCAGTCAATGGATGGTGCAGAACACAGTTCATCTAATATTATTAACACTGGTGATGAAGAGAAAGTGAAAGTGCAATATGTAGCACCTCCATTTCCACCCAAAGACCTTAAGAGTTCACCTGGTGCAACAATGCAGAGAATGGCATCTCCAACTCTTCAGTCAGTGGGTGGAGCAGAACATACTTCATCGACTATTATTTTCAGCAGTGATGAAGAGAAAGTGAAAGCGCGCAATATACCACCTCACCTTCCACCCAAAGACCTTGAGTGTTCACCAAGTGCAGTAATGCAGACTGTGGCACCTCCAACTCCTCAGCCAATGGGTGGAGCAGAACATGTTTCATCTACTATTATTACCAGTGGTGGTGAAGAGAAAGGGAAAGTGCACTATTTACCATCTAAGATTCCATCCAAAGACCTTGAGTTTTCATCTGGTGCTGTGATGGAGAAAATGACATCTCCGAGTCCTCAGTCATTGGATGGAGTGGAACACGCTTCATCTACTATAATTACCAGTGGTGATAAAGATAAATCTCAGTTTCCACCAAAAGACAATGAGTTAACAGCTATTAAAATAACAGAAGATATGGCGTCTCATGCTCCTGATTCAATGGATGGGGCCGAAAGTTCTGAAACATCAGATGCTGTAAGTAAACCTTCACATCCTGTATATGCTATATCCTCCTTTTGGAATGAAATGGAGAAGCTTACGATAAACGATATTTTGCGACTTCGCCTAGTTGGCCAAGCCCAGCACCCTGGAGTTCTGCTTCAGTCAGAGGACAGCGGTATTGCAGACATCTCAGATGCAGCTGATTCAGGATACTTCACACACTTGGATGACTCCAAGCCAGATCGCTCCAGTGGGGACATGTCATTCATATCCGACTTTGACGAAGAGCTTGCACAACTCCATACCCAGGAGGCAGCAAAATTAGATGAGGAATCACGAGAATCTCCAAACTCAGGAGGTGTCATGTGGGAGAGTGATCTAGATCCGTCTGGAACAGGGACTGGAATGGAGGACGTGTTCATGCTAAGTTCTGAAACAGCACTCTCTCCACCTCTTTACAGAGACAACGCTCAGCAGTGCTTCAGAAAGATGTGCAAGAACATCAGCGTCCAGAACCTACAAGCTCTTGAAGCTCAACCCTTTCGAAAAATCCTGAGAAACGCCTCTCTGCTCTCCATCCACTCTGTTCACTCGACTCACTCCCTTCACACTGAAGCTGAGGAAGACTACGTAGATCCGTTTGATCGCATGGATGCTTCGTCCCCAGTTTGTCTCTCAGATGACGAGGAAGATGTCGAAAGCACTGGCATCACTTTTTCTGAGATTGTCCAGTATCTGTTCGGTGGAGATGAACCTGAACGCTGTGCTTCTGCAGCCGACAACATAGCTGCTTCCTATCTTGATGGAACTGGAACTTCTCTTCCTGAAACGTATGACCATTTCTTCTCAGAGTTTGAGGATGGAAGTTTGTTTTACCCACTTGCAGAAGACACTAGCACCAGTAAAGATGAGCTGGTGCCCATTTTCTCCTGCTCACGCTCAGCAAACAGAAACCTTCAGTTCCCTGAGGTGTATGACTATTTCTTCTCCGACGACTCGTCCAACCATTCAGATGAGGATGAGGAACACGTCATACAGGTGGTCACGCGACATGACTATATGAGGGCCGAGAGCCGCCGTGCAGTGACAGCGTCAGATACTCATGAGGAACTTTGTCCTGAAACAGGCTGGAATTTCTTGAGAAATAACCCTTTTTCTTTCAGGAGGGTTCGCCGCACAGGCGTCACAGCTCCACCTGAGCAGTCCAGCTCGTTGGCTCTGACACCTGTGAGAAACAGCAGCAGGACCAATTTCAGAGGAATTCAGCCCATAAATGCCATGGGCGCTGATGAGAAGCCATTCGTTGACCCGCTTCTCCTCGACCTGGAGAACCGTATCTTTAGGCAGCTGGCAGAGCAGCAGAACGTACGCAAAGAGATGCAGACAGCTGTTGCTGATCCAAGTAAGCCTTCAGCTATTTTTACCATCGTATTTTTTTTAACATACGTAAAGAGCACAGACACATGGAAAGTAGCGTGTGCTCTTAGGAGTTCTGATATCTCTCCTTACTCATGACACACAGTGTTCCTATGTGGTTTCACTTTTACTACCAGTACCTCCTACCCATTCACAGAATGTTATAAATATATTTAATCAACCTCGTGTCAACCTTGAGTCCCCTCTGTTTTTATATGTTAGTGTTAGGCATTAAAGTACGGACAGACAAGGTCCTTTTTTGGGGGTACACTTATCTGAAATTAATACTTATTGTCCATTTTCCAAACTCCTCTTATAGGTGCCCTTTCTAGTTTAGAATTACTGATCTGTTTCTCTGCATCGTTTGTTAGCTCGCTTTGCTTCACTTACCCCTTTCCTTTAATTTATTTTTATTTTGCTGCTCTTGGTTGAATCTTGTACTTGCAGCTGTCGGTGGTGGCTGACTATGTGCACGTAGCGTCAGGCGGCGTGTGTTGACGCCAGTGGAATGGTTGTATGTGAGAACTCCTCTCTGCTGCTGTTGGCTGGCCTTTCAAACATCCCATGTGCCAGGAAGCATACGCGTGTTTTACTTTGAACTGCACGTAAAAATAGACAGAGCTTCGGTTCTTCACAAGTGTCAAATCAGGTCATGAAATGCTGTTTTGTAGGAAAAAAAAAAAAAAAAAAAAAAAAGCAAAGTGGTGAAGGTCTTTTAGTGTCTGTGCTCCAAAGATTTGAAGTTCTTTGCATACTCATGCATCTTCCAAAAATGTAATTCTTCACAGCAACATTCTCTCTTGCGATTTCACTATTTCACTGAATTTATTCTTCCTGCATGTCTTTCTAGGAGTGGATGCTGCAGTGATGCCACTGAGGCAAGCAGATATGTGCTTGGTTTGTATTGCCTTTGCCTCATGGGTCCTGAAGTCTGCCAACCCCCAAGGAGCAGATATGTGGAAAGCTGGTACTTTACCATCATTCATTTTGCTCTTTTTAGCACATAGCTGCCCAAAGTGTAGCCTGAGAACATTTGATTTGGCCCACCAGAGAGTTTGCCCAACTCCACAGTCCACCACCTCAGTGACATACATATATGTAGCACTGATACATGTTATTCAGTTCATTAAAATAGCATGTTTAAGTATGTTATAGTGTCATGACATTTAAAAAAAAACCCTTCTTTTGAAATCTACAGTATTTTGATAAAAAGTCTGGATCCAGAATGAAATTCCATGCTTTATTTGACACTTAACGTGCAAAGTTCAACTTAAAAGCCATGAAGTGGTACTTGGTGGAACTTAGCGATGAATGGTGGGAAAGTAGGCCAAAGGTGGATATGCTACTAACTCATTTCCATTGTGTCATTATTTAGCTCTGTTGGCGAATGTAAGTGCACTGTCCGCCATCCGATACCTCAGGAGATACACGAGGGATGAGGCAACTAGGAAAAGTCCACTGCGTCAGATTGAGCCTGCATAAACCCCGCTGTGCTGCTGGGCCAGATGTCCTTTCTGTCACTCAGCTATGCATGGAGGAAATTCATATGATGTGAATATTATAACTGTTACTGCAGCTTATTGGTGAATAGCTGTTATAAGCTGTCATCTATGTAGCAGGGAAGTTTCCAATTGTTTGCACATCTACCGCTGGAATTCCTTCCTACACTGGTGATATATAAATACATCTTTATTTTTATATGTTTGGGTAAGAGGGCATTAACTTTTGTGATCCTCAAGTAGCATATCAAAACCATGCAGTATGGTAGTGAAATGACCAAAAGCCTTCCTCTTATGAAAGATGTAGATATTTGTATGTGTAAAAGTAGGTTCAGACAGAGAGAATAAGTGAGTATGAGGATAAGTGAGAATAAGAGATTTTCAGAAAGATGCACTTTCTGTGTTGTTCAGCGATGAGCAAGTTGGTTAGATTTTGGGTCCAAACACAAAAAATCGTGCGTCTGGCAAAATATGACATTATGGTGCACCTCTGAAATGTAAATTATACATATATTCCTATATTTAATGCCACTGAATTCTGAGAATAAATTGCTTGTGAAGCAACAAGAGAGAAAGACAGAGTAAATTAGCCCCACCACTTATGAAAAATATTGTTCTAGTGGTATTTATTCAAATTATACTTGCCTTAACACTATTAATCAGCTAGAATGTCAGTATTGTTTTTCTCTCTCTCTGCAGTATTTTTTAAAGAGAGAGGTAGTCTTATTTCAATTAAATAAAACACTATTTTGGTTTGCCCATGTCTTTGAATTGCACGTGTGACTGTAATACTTCATGTGACCACAAGAGGGAGTAAGATGACTGCGTGCTGAAGTGGGAAGTGATCATAGGGACAAAAGTATTGGGACGCCTGATCATTACATCTCATTTAAATATATAGACTTTAATATGGAGTTGGTCCTCATTTGCAGCTATAACAGCTTCCACTCTTCTTGGAAGGCTTTCCACAAAATGTTTTTTTGTGATCATTCACTCTGTAGAGCATTTATGAGGTCAGGCACTGATGTTGGACAAGAAGGCCTGGCTCGCCATCTCCAGTCCAGTTCATCCCAAAGGCGTTGGATGGGGTTGAGGTCAAGGCTCTGTGCGAGCCAGGCAAGTTCTTCTACACCGAACTGATCCAACCATGATTTTATGGAGCTCGCTTTGTGCACTGGAACAGCCATGCTGGAATAGAAAAGGTTCTTCTCCAAACTGTGTCCACTAAGTTGGAAGCATGGCGGTGTTCAAAATGTCTTGATATGCTGAAGCATTAAGATTAAACCCTTCATTGGAAGAAAGGGTCCTAGCCCATTAATTCATTCATTCATTTTCTGTAACCGCTTAATCCTTACTTACCCGGAGCCTATCCCTGGGCGAGGAACTAGCACAAATCCTGAAAAACAGGTGTGTCCCAATACTTTTGTTCATTTAGTACATCACGTATTGGGGGTAAAAGCTCATTGTCCTAGTGTTACCACCAGGAGGCAGTAAAGGCTTCCCTCGGATTTACTAATCCCATACACCAGTGGTCATTAGTGGATTGATTAACTTGGTGACATCTGCATACCCCAATGGTCACCAGAGGAATTAATGGTTTGGATAATCTTCTGGATACACCAGTGCTCACCAGTGGATTGATGACATTTCTTTTCATGGGTTGGAAGTGAAGGAACAGGCCATGCACTTTTCCAGACTTGCACTTTCACTCGGAAGTTTTAGGAATTCAGAAGGTGATCTTTTGTTCTGACAGTTCTATTATTAACACAAGCCATCAACAGTCAGAGAGAATAAAATATTTTTTATTGTCTCTTTTGAATGTCACATCACCCCAAACGGAAGCACTAACCCAAAACATAGATTACTGCAGAGCCAGTGCATACATATAACACCATTAAAACCAAACCCTGCCTTTGTATAGACAGTGATTCCAAACTGTAAATAACACACACAGTTTTCATTGTGTTGCTGGAATGGGTATCAAATGAACATCTTTCGAACATGATCGAAAATGAACACGAATGAATAAGTAACATATAAATAATAAAAATAATTTTATGACAGTAAAGAAACCAGTGCAAAAATGACACTATTTTAGAGTCAATTAAAAATAATTATTTACATTATGTACATGTTCAAGCGTCAAAAAGGGCCCTCGTGTATTCTACAGCTTCGTACCGGTTTCTAAGCCCAGTGCTACAGTTAGCAAATTACTGTAGAGCAGTTAATCAGCCATGTTTGAGTTCTGCTTTTTATATGAACAGTAGTGTAGGATGCAGAATACTAGCACAGTCTGAAGTTATATAGTATTAAATACAATTTGTAAACAATGATGATGGTAATGATAATAATAATAATAATAATAATAATAATAATAACAATAATAATAATACGTCTTTCTACAAAAAAACTAAAACCTGTATTAAGCAGAGCTGACTGTGCTCTTAGTGCCCGTGCCTCCAGTCAGCCCATGTACATTCCCCTGGGCAATCATTCAGATGCAGTCGGGAAGCTGGGCCTCATGTAAAGCCCCTTCTCAATGGCTCAACGAGGTGTGTGTGTGTGTGTGTGTGTTTAAGAGAGAAAGAGAGAGAGAGAAAGAGAGAGAGAGAGAGAGAGAGAGAGAGAGAGAGAGAGAGCGAGAGAGAGAGAGTTAAGGCACAGATTAGCCTGCTGTGTGCACAAGTCCAGACGGGTGGAAGCCCATTGTTTCTCTTTATGACCATCTCTGCTGTGTTGCCATAGCGCTGAGGCCTCGAGCAGAGAAGTCAGGCTGCGTCCGGTGTGGTGAAATTCCAGGCAGGCCTTGAATCATCCCGTTACTGCAGTCATACTCCCAAATGTTGTCATAGTCTATTTCCCGGTCGTCCGGTTCCACAGGCTCTAGGTAGGAGTTGTCATCTGCGAGGGCGAAAGAGGACGAAACCTTAACTTCCATGAACAGACAATAAACACGCAGCAATACAATACGCAAATATGCCAAAAATGCAAAGCGTGTAAGTGTAATAGATCCGCACTCTGACAGCTGACCTGGTCTGTTTAAAACCTGTACAGCGAGAGATCTGTGTAAACCCACCCTTCAACAAAGAGGAATGAATGTGACCACTACATCAAGCATGGAAGTTAAAGGTACTGCAGAACAGACACTCCCCAGATCACCATCAGCATTGTTACGTGAAAGCCATAAAGGCAGCAGAGATCATTAGATCGTGGCAGATCATCAGTTACAGAGTTATGTACTGTCACAGAATGCTAAAAGGTAACTTCATGCCCCACCACCACCCACACACACACTGTACAGTTTTTCATTCTCAACTTCAACTTCAGTGCAAAAAATGGTCTTCTTTTTCAAATATTTATAAGCTCTAAGATGCTCTCCTCAATGCTAAATGTTGAGCACTACATCCTCCAGTGCGGTACTTCGGAGAGGTCCTCCAGCTGATGAGCGGGTCTACGTGACTGCTGGCCTGCACGGTGTCCGGGCTGTGAGCCGTAAATCACTCTCACTGGTAATCCTGCCCTTTCACTGGGATTCCCCCAATGTGCCACCTGCAGAACTGTCATCTGGACTGTTGCTGTGCTGAGCTCCATTACAAACAGACACACACTTTTCCTGGGCTTATACAGGCTCTGACTGACACGCGCACTAGCTTGTGTTTGTATGCTGTCATGACAGTTGAAAAAGGTCAGTCTAAAAACATCTTCTGAGCTCTGTATCTTCTTGAACGGTGCTATCTATGTCTGGGACATTGTCACCACAGGTTTTTTCCTATGGCACTGTCTCCAAACCTGAGAGCTAATGACATCAGCATAGCACAGCCATGGAACAGGGTCAACACCACAGTGTTGTTTGGCATGTACACATTTGAAAAAAAGAAAAAAAAGTTAACTACCAAAACTGAAAGCTCATATTATTTTCCTATGTATGTTTATGTTTGCCTACATGTTGGGCACCAACAGTTCAAGGAGTTGATGTTCATGGCAAATACTCTAGTTCTAATTCTGAAAACTTCACACTCTTGAAAATGTTCTCTGTTCACAACCTGCCCTGAAATATCTAGTTCCAGTTGTGTATATGAATGTCACTGCGATACTGTGGAAGCCATATTACTTTTGCATGCCATGAATTCTCACCTGGTGAGTGACTGTAGGGTAAGGCCCGCGTCTCAGTGCCAGAGAAGCCTGGGAAAGCTTTCTGTGAAGGACAAGAAAACACACATTCATTCGGCGCTGTAATCTTCATTCTGGTTAAACCCACAGCGGGCAAGTCTGTTCAATGGAATGGCTTATTTTAAGCTATGTGCTTCTGGCATGTCTTCATTTACCATTGTTTTAGTTTCTATTGAAATTCTGACTGTTTTATAAGTAGCGTGGGTACCTGCACTATGTGGTTGTGCTGTGGGGCTGCATTGGGGGCGGTCAGCAGCTTCAGTTGGGACACGGCCCGGACGCGCTGCTCCAGGGCCCACTCTGAGCTGTCCTCCTCAGACTCCTGGGGCTGAATGCCCCTGTTCCTGCGGCCTGGAGGAGGGGTGCACAGGCGGAATGAAGCTGGGAGGAGTGGGGGGCAATGCTGTTCCATGGAGGTCCGTGATGAATGTTGCTGAGGATGGAAAACACAGATCTTCAATAAATCTCTAAATAGTATTAAAATAAACAGCCCTGGGCCACTTGAGAAAACTCTCCAAAATGTAAGAGGCTAACTAGCCTCGACAAGTTAATCCGAAACTAAATGAAGAAAACTATGGGATTAATAGTGTTTCTTTCAGTCTCTTCCATTATGCAACAGGACCAATCAATTAATAATTGTGGCCGCTGGGACTTTCCGAGGTTTAGACTCGTCAGTTCAGTGCCTGTGTTCTCCACGTGCTGGGTCACACTGAGCCGCAGTGTAAAGTGAGAAAGCGGATCTGATGTCCTGACCCACTTACCGATGTCTTTGCTGATCCCTCCCTCAGCGGGTACATCCCAGGGGTGGTGGGGTCGTCATATAGGGGCGAGAGAGGCTTGCGGGGGTGCAGCATTTCCGAGTGCCGGTAGGGAATGGAGAGCTGGTACTTTATGGAACTCTGGGGGGTGCTCCAGCTGTTAGACTGAACAAAGACAGGACATAATATGAGAACATGCAGTAACCTATTATAATATAAGTAAAACAATATATAGCACCAGAGAAAAGTGAATCCACAACATCTTTCTATTTCCATCAAAAATATGTTTTTTTAAACTGCAGATTTATTGTTCAGCTATGAAACTATGACACTAATATATAGACCCATAGATTAGACAGTAATAAAGGATTAATCATGAACACATGGTTGTGTATGACAACAGTGTAAAGGTGTGGAATTGGGCTACCTTGATGAGCGGGGCTTTCTCCACACGCTGTACAGGGGTGTTGCGGTGCACTGCGCTGTAGGGAGTAGCATAAACTGGAGACATGAGTTCATTGTTGGACAGAATTGAAGACCGCTGAGGGGACGAGTAGCGAAGGGACATGATGTCAACTGCAGGCCTGGTCTGAGACGACATGCTGTTACTCCTGCTGCCCAGTCGCACAGAATACTGCGTGTCAGTGGAGGTGGGTCTGCTGGAGACGTACTGTGTGTACACAACGGGAGACGGAGAGCAAATTAGAGAAGCAACACAAAGTCAATTCACAAGTTTTACCCAAGAAGCTGCAGTTTGTGCGGACAGTAGCTAAAGCATGTTGGACTGATATAAAATGTTTAGGTTTTAGCTTTTTTTGTTAAAGTTACTACTGTTTGTGTCTTATACTGCGGAAGGTTAAGGCGTAAGATAAAATTTGGTGGGCTTTTGTAATTTTTTTCTATCAAAGTAACCAAAACATCTAAAGTACGGCCTCAAACCTTTTGATTCATAATGTAAAGTAGTAGTAGTAATTAAGTAGTTATATGAAAATGTTAGTTCAAAGTAAGTTAATATGCCTTTTTTGCTCAATTTTCTATTTGTTATGTATAGTTAAACAATATATAGACCACTCTAAGACTTTTGCACCGGCTAATTTTGTTTTCTCCAATTTTCCATGTTAAATAAAGCGAATAAACAGTAATTCTGCACTAAAACACATCCTCTACAGGTGATGTACTTTTTACTCGGTAAATCAGTAAATCAGGGGCGCCTGAACATTACGAACAACTGTAAAAATGTCATTTAAATAATGATGTACTCTTAAATCTAATGTATAATAAAATAGCATTAACACTGATAAGCTAACTTATAGTTTGTTCACGTTCCTCACCATTTCAAGGAAATTTGAGTCAGATTATGAGTGAGAGGCATATCAGCTCTTCACACTGAGCTCAAAAGCTGTTATCAGCAGTGAGTATGCTGTGATAGCTACACCCTTGGCTCCCTTTGGACACAGTGCCCTGTCACTGGTAAATTAACTGGGCTTGGTGCTGCTGAATCGGAGGCTGGGAGGGAGATGTCCTGGCACTGACAGCATGTGATAGCAACTTCAAAGCCATTCTCCGCTCAGGCCGTATACTGAGTTATGTAGTGCCGTGTGGGCGAATCCCATAATGGAATGTTTCTAATAGCAGAAAACATCTGAGAGGGGTTGTGGGATGTCTTTCAAGTGTATGTCTTTATTTATTTTTGCACTACAAGACAGCATAACACGCAGCTGCAGGCTGAGGCATTCGTCGAAACAGCGTGAGATCAATCTGTTCAGCGGGAAACAAGAAGATTCTTTTACACGGTAAGAGGAGTAGAACAGGCTGGAAGGTGAGTTAATAATTGATCGCTCCACAACCACAGAAACTGCTCCAACTCACAACTAGCTACTGCTCCTCCAAAATAAACACTTACAGTAAGCTTGATAAGCAGTGGAATCCAACCCCCCCACCCCCCCAAACTTCTGATTAACGGGAAATAAGGTGGGCCGTACTCACACTTTGTAGATTAGGTGCTTTTAAAGTTTTTAAAGTGAATAGATCCCATTAAAACAATGTTTTATGGCAGAGAACTCTCTACGAATTTGAGGACGAAGAATTATCATTAGAGCTATAATTAGAAATATTATTAGTGATGTTATTACTATAAAATACTATTCAATTTGATATTAAGCTGTATGATTATCTACATAATATCTAGACTATATTAGTATGTAGACAATTCCAGTCAGTGCTTGGTCAGGGTCTCAACTGGCGATACCTCAAACAAAATGATCTCCGACTGACATTTACAGCGGCAGCTTGACAACAGTTCACTTAGCAAGACTGGGTGAGTTATAATAATACAAGGCAGCTGGACAAACACTATAATGGGCAGCATGAACTTAATGGGCACTTACACAGAGGGGCTCGGTGTAACCAGGGGAAAGGGGGTTGTCATCGCTTCGGGGCAACTGCAGCTCGCGAGACACACGTCCACTCTGAGACTGCTGTAGTGGGTCAGCGCCCCCTCGGCTCCCGCTGCTCCATCTGACATCTATCTCTGGAGCCTGGAGACAAAGCACAGGGTCAGTGGTGTAACAAAGAGCTTATGGGTGCAAGAAAATGATCCGAAAATGATCTTCGATGAATAGAAGTGTGCGGTGCTTTCTTGCCATTGATATACTACTAGATAACTGTTAAAATACATATGCTTCTGAAAAGGCTAATGTTTAAATAGCATTATTGTAAGTTATTGTAGCGACCCAAGATACAAAAATGCATCACTAGAGACATAAGGGGTCCGGGTAAACAGGTTGGGGGCCAGGTCACCATGGCCCATGTGTGGTCTTCCTGTCTGCACTGTCAATAATTACACAACTGGATAGGAGCAATGTCTCACAACAGCAGCAAGGCACACCTACTATGTGCAGTATGGAAATGAGTCATGTTGACTTATTGTCGAGTGCTCAGATAGTTGGAAAAGTGCTTACCTCTCTCTGAGTCGGAGTGTAGATGATGTCATACACTGGGGGAGGTGGGCTGAGGACTGGGATGTCTGCAGATTTGAAGTGTTGGATCCACTCAAGGAACTCGGATGTGTTTGGGCACGACACCACAATAGGATTAATCAGCTTGCCTGCCATTGACAGCGACAAAAGCGAATTTAGTATCAGATCATCTCTGTGCAGAAATGATTCACATTTAGGGTTGCCTTCCTAGGTTTAGTCTAGGTGTGGACAAAATACGCTCTTCATAATGATAAAACAATTAGCATTGCAGTTCTTCCCAAGATTAGGCCTAAACGCTGTACCTGAAACTACCCCATTATGTTGTGTTGCTCATAGCATAGGAATTAAATAGAAGGATTTAACAGAGAGTTAACATGATAAAGAATGTTGTATGATGATGAACCTACCTTCGATCATAAATGTGTTTGGCTTGACATCCTGGCATGGGGTGGTGACAGTAATCATGTTCAGGGGAAGTTTTCCCTGTAAGTGTAATAACAGTATGCATGGTTTAAGTTGGTGGAACACTTTTTCAGGTAAGGTGATGGTAATTATTGCATTTGATCTGTAAGGCGGGAGGTGTTTGATTTACCTTATAGAAGAGGCCATCACTCTCCTCGGACAGTATAATCAGATTGTTAGGGTACATCACCAGCAGTCTGTCATACTGCTCCTGCGGGGAGATTGGAGAGACGTATTAGTCTAACAAACAATTTTTTGGTCTTTATTTTCTCTGTGATATCTGTGCAGATGGAATTGTTGTGCTGGATTGAATACTTGATTTACCACTAACATAATTAGGTAATGACAGTAGAATTTACCCAGTCATGATTTGATTTACAGTGGGTGGGACCAGTTTAATGAGGGAAAACATCATGCTGGGGTTTTTGAAATTCATTGACTGTGAATATGAGGGTAGTCTAGCCAGTGGGTTTCTGTCAGACAGTGGCATGATAATATATGCTTATATATACAAGCTTCATCTAAAATACAGAATGTTTTTTGCAAACTTGATGCATTCATGTTCACCTTACCATGGCCAAAAAAATGTTCATGTGCAATGTCGTTAGCTCGAAAGTAAAAGACTGTAAAAGAAGTGGGTTTTTTCTCAGTTTTTTTGGCCATGCTTGATGTTTATGGCCTGAACTGCATCAGAAACTAATGACATGTAATGATGAGAATTTCTGTGTCTTTTACACTGGTAAAGATAAAACAATGCCCTTACACTACAAGGGCTTCAGAAGAGGTTTTAGTGAATGCTTTCAAACCACTACTTCCAAAAAAGAGTATCTACAAGGCATTAATACCACACAGATGTTGCTTGAAGCTAATATGCATGTCTTGCAATCTGTGCTCCAGCATGCACACTCAGTTTTAGTGTAAACTGCGCTCACAACTGCTTCCTCCGTCATGGGACGGTGATAACGGAGAGCTTGCTCTGACAGTGGTTGTGTGTCTTTGCTCGGTATAGCGCTCTGGGTGTGTCAGACAAACAGCTGTGGGGTGAGTCAAGTCCGTACGTGAGCAAAGCAACTGGTTTACACACCCAGTCGACACAAAGACACACACACTTAAAAAAAGAGAGACCTGCCTGAATTCTCACCCTTGTCTGTGGGAAAATTGTTTAGAGATTTGGTTACCGCTAGC
>JBBPCX010000141.1:26263287-26278360 GCA_037974365.1 Hydrocynus forskahlii | reverse complement strand
GGCTAATAGGAGTGGTCCAAATAAAATCCTTTTTACTGTAATTTCAGAATAATGTTTTGGAGATACTCGGTTTTCTTCAAATAATGACAATGTATATAATAAAATGTTGCCCGGCAATGACCCATTTTATTTTATTGCTACGTACATTTTAAATTATTTAACTTAAGGAACACGTACAAGGCACATTCGAAGCCTATCCATTCTTTACCTGCGATACATTCTGAAAGTGACTGAAGCATTTTAAGCTGTGCATGATTCATAATCTGACAACATGAGCTTGTTAAACTTATGGCCAAGATCCCCCAGCATATAAACGTCATTCCTCTCTCATGCAACGCACACTATAAGCAAAGGGTGGTTTTTTTATCATTTTAAAAAGTCCAGACTGCCTTAAAATGTCTTATTCACTGGACTTCAAGAAACCAGATTTTTTTCCTGTTAACTTAGTATCATAAGGTCAGTTCACTCAAAAAATATGAATGCAGCCCAAAAACTTTCATTTTAAATGAAGCTTAAACATGTTTCAGCATGTTGCTGAAAAATAGGCCTGAGAATGTTACAAGTTTGGGACTTTCAGGGGTTATGACACACTTTCTTCGGTTCTTTGGTACTCTGTTTCTTTTTCAACATATGATCAACAAGGATACTGTACCTTTGTTCAAATTTAATTGAGACAAATGTAAACAAACGTAAGAACTGTATGAATATAGAAGCTAACATTAATAATAGATGGTCCCACCTAGTCAATATTATTCTCCATAATTTACTTTAGGTCTTGTTGGTTTTTCACTAGAGCATTCACTGACAGCTCGGTGTTTTAAGAAGGACTATGGAAATTCCTGTTAATCAGGTCAGTGATGAGATCTCTAACTGAAAGGCCTCAGGGTGCCACTGTTTGAGGAAGGAGCTGCACTGTTTTTACTCTGCCTTATTTGCTTAGAAGAACGTGCCGCTGAGTGTACGGCCTCCATGTGTATGAGAAAGATATGATCTAATCATATTATGGGCCCACCTACCCCACAGGCTCCCAGACAGGTAGAATACAAAGCAATCTGATCCCCACCTGTTTGTGGCCCTGATACGCCACTCTTCAAAGCACAGCAAGTACGACATTATCACAAATGTGTGAAGAAAAAGCTACAGGACCATCACTCTGCTCTGATCATGGTCTATGTAAGGCAAATACACAAGGAGACTGTTTACATTTTGACTTGTTTAGCCAGGAAAGGAAAGTTAGAGGATAAATGCTCTGGGTATTATCTGATCAGTCAAGTTTGTATATCAAAACTCTAGTCAAAACTCCTTTTTACTGAAAACGGATAATGGAATGATGATTCATTGAGGCTAGGAACTATGTTAGGTTCACAATAATACACTGTAAAAAATAAATATGGCAAAAAAAGACATCAGTTCTTTGGAACAATACCACAGAGGAACTGCCCTTGGTTCCCAAAAGAATCTTTCAATGTGTGTGTCTTGAAGCTCCTTGAATCATAGGTTCTTTAAGGATGCAAACGTGATTACTTTATGGTGTAGCACCAAAGAGTCTCAGCGTAATTAAAAATCAATGTGCACAGTTATTGTGTGGGTGGCTGGTGATCAAAACCAGATGATTCAGGATGTGGAAGTGTAGCATGCCAAATCAAGAGATGAAACTTTCCACTCCTTTTTGAAACTCTCACCAGCCAGTGTCCAGAAATGCTGATCCGTAGGCCAGGACTAGTCGTGCGTCAGAAAATTACAAGTCCTCACATGTCAATAAAAAATATCACATGGGGGGACTATGTTCAGAATCTGTGGCTAAAATTAGTTTCACATTCTCTTACAAAGCAATAAGAAGTTATGAAAGGTTTTAGGGAAACAAGGCTTGTACTGATAACAGTCCTACCAGGTTACGTGAGACATTTTTCTCTGTCATAGCTTAATGCTATCATGGAAAAATAGTCCTTCCTCGTTCACTACTCACTCATCTGTAGTCAGCACACGCTTCAGCTTGAGAGGTGACTCACTCAGCACTCACACTAAAGCCCCGAGAAGAGACAGCAGTTCAGGAGCAATACAAGGAAGATCCCAACACCGTCTGGGAAAGTCTGGGCTTCTGTCATGAGTTTCTGTTTGAGGCTGATTCTAAAACAGTTTCGGTTTGGAGTTCATCCCCAGGTAATTACTGCCAGCCTGGACTTACAAAATCCCCCTCACTATACCCTGTCATGGCAGGATATGGAAAAAGAAAGTTCCCAAGAGTCAGTAAGCTCTGATGAGCACAAACACTCAAACACAAAATTAGCAGTTGCCATAGAAGAACCACTCTTGGTGCCATTAAGAATCACGGATGATGCTTTAAAAGATCTTTTTTTGTTGTAGAAGTAGAATCCTAAAGTTACATGGA
This sequence comes from Hydrocynus forskahlii, assembly GCA_037974365.1. Taxonomy (NCBI): domain Eukaryota; kingdom Metazoa; phylum Chordata; class Actinopteri; order Characiformes; family Alestidae; genus Hydrocynus; species Hydrocynus forskahlii. Next base: position 26,275,971 of record JBBPCX010000141.1, on the reverse strand, counting down.
TGTTCTATGCCAATTAAAGTCTTTTTTTTAAAGCCAAGAGCTACTGAGGAGCCATAAAATTGTGACGCTATAATTGAGTTTGACCACAGCCTGTGAATAATCTCAGCATTTTTGGCTTTTGAATCATTATCTTAATGAGATCATTGAGTGCATTGACAAGTTTAGCATAAGTGCTAAGTATCATATCAGAATACTGTGCAGAACAGTATTGTAAGTACCTCACACTTCCAGTTTCCAGTGAGATGCAAATGATCTTAATTATGATTGAGCTTTCAGACAGACCTCCATTGCGGCTAACGAAAAGCTCAATCACTTGGGGAATCTGCCTCTGAATGGAAGTGTGTGGAGGCACTTTATCTTGCTTGTCCAAAGCGGCCTACCAGCTGCCTGTTTAAATCTACTATAGATCCTGCCAAGAGATCTGGTTTGATTTGTTTAACTTTATTCCTACTATCAGTTACATGCAAAGTAGTCAAACTACATGCTCCACTTATCCTTAATCAAAGTAACAGACCAACATAACACTAGTCAGCTTCCAGCAAAGTAGGTCCAAGTACATTGTTCAACGTTAGTGTGTAGTTTTTAGTATGGATTACATCAAATAAAATGTACATTACAACATCTAATACTTATATAAACTACTCTAACATGTTTCCTGTATCTGAACATGTTAATTGTATCTGAAATCTGCGGCGAGAGTGAAAGGGAGAGGAAGGAATTGTGAACCGCAGCCAAATTCAACACTGTAACTCATCATCTGCCCAAACATTTTATGAATGCACTCCTTTTTTCCCAGGCCTTGTCCAGGAAAGAGATCATCCAACTGAAAACGTGAAATTCCAGTTTTTCACCATGCAGGAATAAATGCTTTCTACAAGAGAAGTCGAACTACAAGGAAATACGTTGAACCAGTTAAACTAATCAAGGCCTATGAATCACACTCTCGACTCTCAGTTTTTTTTCCATAATGGCCACTGGGAAGGATCAGATGCTCATTACAAGGAGCTGATGGTGTGCATTGTTTCTCAGCATGCTGCAAATACTCATACAGACATCTGGGCTATACAAACACACAAAAATATGCAAAGGTCTGTAACGTGACCTGTAGCTTCCCATTAATAATATTAAGGAGAAGCAGAAAAACAGTACTTTTTTCACAACCATTTTCCAACCTCTGTTTACCTCTGTTTTGTTACTGTTCCTTTAAGACTCATATAATAAAAACGGTCTTCTGTCTTGTATTGTGCATCATTTAAAGTAAAGGTAAATTGGCATTTGGGAGACACCCTCATCCAGAGGAACTTACCATCATTAGTTACAGGGACAGTCCCCCTGGAGCAACTGAGGGTTAAGCATCTTGCTTAGGGACTCAATGGTGGAAAGTGAGGAATTGAACCTGCAACTTTGTGGCCACTGAGTTCACAGGCAAGTGTCTTACCCACTAGGCTACTACCATCCTTAAGAAGCAATCAGGACTAAAACAGTCTTTGCAACTTCAGTGTGAAGCTAAACTGTTGAAGGCTGAATAGGCGACTATGTAGGATGTCAGTGCACCATCACATACGCAATCGAGTCCAAGTAACATGTTTCTGCAGCTTAGTTTCCATATAGACATAGACAAGGAAATGACTGGCATATTTCAAAAAAGCGTTGCTATTCCATGTCACACTGTTTTATTCATCCATTATGTGGGTTAAAATCTTTTTTCATGAATAATGTCAATTTCATGCTAAATAGGACATGTCGAATAGGATATTTCTTAGGTTAACATGTTCATAACCATAATAATAAAAAGAACCACTCTAGTAGGTGGAGGTGGGGAGCACACACTTCAATATAAAGTTAAGCACAGACTATTTTTCAAAATGCCCTATTATTTATTCAAATATATTGTTAGTAGAGATGGATACAATAGCCACAGCTATGGAGGCCCCTCTATCAGTTCTATCAGTCAGGTTTAGGACAACCACACTGACTTCACTGGGCTTAACACTGATGATTTACCAAGTTGGCCTTTATATGGGCAGAGGCAGACATCAAGAACTAGCAATATACAAGTTTTATGCAAGTTCTTTGGAACAAATAAAACACACACACACTTGGTGTTCAAAAGAATTTGGTGCTCAGCATCCAGGAGATCCATGAATCTCTTATTTTGAGTGTCAGCTTTCACCAAAATTCCCAGGCTTTTCAAAATTCAGTAATTTCAATTCAAAGTCGAGCAGGTCTTCTTAAGCTGTAGAAACAAGGAACAGATGTTTGGATCTACTAGCAGGTCATGGCCATTTACTGACCTTCCACTATGTCTCTTAAATGGAAACCAGAAAAAATCTGATAAGAAAGTGAAAATTTAATCAGATCTGCAATTCAGAGTGAGCCTCTGGCCAACACACACACATGCACGCACACACACGCATGAGACGAGTCATCTGTTTTGTCCACCAGAGAGCTTGTCAGTGGACGTCTCTTGCGATGTTATTCCAGACTGAGCCAGGGTGCTAACTTCACACCTTTAGCGGACCACATGGGACAGAGCTGCAGTGTCAGGTGTGCGAGAAAGAACCGTTGGCGTCAAAGTTCTCGCAATACCAAACCAAAAAGTGCACCTAAATGCCAGAGTATGACTTTGAAGTACAGATCAAAAGGCTGTCAACAGTTGGATTAAATGTTGTTAGTTATTGAGACTGTCTTGATTTAATCAGACAAACATGAGCAGCCGCCGTGAAGAACTACTGCTGATGTCAGTGAAAATACATTCAGATTAACTGGAATTTTGTCTCGCCAAGAGTGTGGACGCGTATGTTTCTCAAGAACAACAAGAAGGAAGCCGTTCACATTAAAGGTGATGAAGTGTCATAGAAAAGGTTTCCCAGAAAAAAGGTGAACCTACACAGAAACTACAAGGGTTTCACTATTCCTGGGAAGCAACAAATTACTCCTGCTGTTGGGCTCTGTCCGACCATCTTCTGACTGATCCTAAAAGGACTCTAAAACAAGGGTTCCCAGTCCCACACCTGATAGCCTTAAACTCTGCATGTTTGTGTGTTTTATTTAATTTATCACACCTGAAACAACTCAGTCAGTATTGGGTAATATAATAATAAAGGAGAGCAGGGAACATGTAAAGTGTGCAGAGCATGAAGTTGTGAGGCCTGTCTTTAGGAATCTCTGTTTTATGTAAAGTGATGTAGACAGCAAAGATTAAACCTATTGTCAATGTTTCTTTTTCACTGAAAGAAAACAAGGCTTTTACACTGCTAGCTTCATTATAACAGTTTCCCCTGAAGTCCTAAATCAGAATCAGAATCAGAAAAATGTATTGCTCCCAAAGGAATTTGCTTATGATACGACTGCACAGACACAGAGACAAGAACAAAAACATAAAATCTAAATTTAAAAAATCTGTCAAAAAATACACTATGATACATACATAAATGTTGTGTATAAATAATATAAATAAATAACTTACAGCAAACTGGGTACATTATAATCTGAGATGGTGAACACAAGCCATAACCAGGGTATGAAAACAGCTCTGTCAGGGAGCTTAACTTAAAGAGTCCCTGTAAAACTACTACATACAGATGGATCACAATGTTGTTAAGCTTGAATGTATAACTTTTGGAATATCTGGAAAAAACAGGAATGTCTTTTGCCAACATCAAATGTCTGTTTAATCGGGAACAAAAGAAATCATGTGAACCATTGTTACCTTAGCAGTAAGGTACTACTATAATAGTAGGAAAATAAGCATTACTGGGTATTTTTCTCATTTTTTGGATGAGTTTTGGCAACTGTGGCCTGACTAGTCACTGTTAACCACTTGATATCAAGCATTAACTGTAAAAAACGTGCTATGAGAGCATCACTAATTTAAACCATCAGTTACATTAGTGTTCTGAGTGTACAGCTGGAACTACAGTAGTGGGACTGACAGTAGACCTACCTGACCCTGTCCCACTATGCAGACACAGGAGCAGGATTTAGAGCTGCATGTTTGTATGAATGAATGATGGTAGTATGAGGGTGGGACGTAGTCAACAATGGGTGGGTCAGACGTTTGGGTATGTGGACGGGGCTTAGGGCTGGCAAAGCTGGGGCCACTCAGTCTCCCTCTACGCTACATATCTAAGCCTGTGTTTGCCTGCCCAAGCTGTAAAATCATTACTGTCCCTCAAATCAGCACAAGACAGCCTGCTGCAGGGGGCTACTGTCAACCAGACATACTCAGAGGTGTAGTGCTAAACCCCCTCTTCTCCTCCCCCTAAACACACACAGGCTGATGTACTCACAATACCTAAAACAACTCAGTCACATGACCCACCGTTTCACTGTCTGAGAAAGTGGGTTTTTAAAAATAAAAGTGCCCAAAACCTGCCATAGAAGAATCACTTTGCTTAGAACCTTTTAATAAATGATCCACTAACAAACACATCTGAAATGTTACAAAAAGGCTCTAAAGAACAAAGCTCCAGAAAAATCACTTTCCCCAGCTTAAACTGGAACATTTCAGCTTAATTTTGAGCATAAAAATAAGACCATTACTAGTTTTAATGACCTAAAGCATAGGTGAGTAAGAACCCAAGAAGTCATGATTCAAAGCAGGCCAATCTTGTAAGGTATCTGTTTCATTTTCAGTACAGCAAAAAAAAAAGTTGTGTCTGAAGCAGTGTCTTATTTTAATATGTTAATGTTTCCATTTTCAGTTTCTAACAGATTTTTAACTGCCCAGTATTAGAGTATTTAGAACGGCACGGAGGTGCTTTGGCCTCATCCATTCCGTTTATTATCAGCTTATAAACAAAAGCTTTTAAACAAAACTTGGGCTTAATATATTGCAATATCCAATATATTGCAATACAACCGAAACCCATGTAAATATGTGACAGTTCATGACTGGCAGTTTATATTCCATTCCATCTTTGCTCGAATAACTGTAGTGAAATGATTTCAGGGTGTACTTTTTATACATGCCTTTTAAACACTTTATTACACTTTAACATGATAAGGTCGAGAACATCATTAATTTGGTGACTGATTTCATGATAGTAAACGTTCATACCATCCCATCCATAGAAACCTCAGTAAGACACCAACACAGTACAGGCAACATGTTGTTCCTATTAGACACACCATCCACATCAATTCTGCAAGTGTGTGTGTGTGTGTGTGAGAGAGCAAATGAGCTCACAGGTGTACATGCCGCATAGCTGAGGTCATGGAGGGTAAAGTGAGAGTGCTCAGCTGTCTGTGTGGATCAGACAGAGAGAAAACACCACAGGGAGAGGACAAACTGATACTGTAAAGAGCTAAAGCAGTCCTGCAGATGGCTACTCACTCTTTACCATGGTCTCTTTACATACTGTAATGCATTAAGCAACATTTTTCTTTAAACTAATGGGTTTGAACTGATACTTGAATATCTACAGTGGGGAAACTATCTACAGTGGGTAAAGATCTCTGAGGGGAACTTGTTTTTCTATAACAAACTAGATAAAACATGAATGCCCTGCAGTGGCAAATAGCTTTGGTTTTATATTTGATTTGATTACATTCATGTTTAAGCTGAGATTTACAAATATCTGAACTGCAGCTGTGTGACTGTGTTAAATGGAACTCTGCTGTTAAAAAGCTCCTTTTTGTTTCAAGTGTTTGCAAAACAAAATTTATTGCACGTTTGTTCATATAGTAGAACTTTTAGAATAAAAGTGCATAATACACTACTTTTGAATTAATTATTTAATTTTGCGTATAACAATTTGCGATCAATTGCAGAAAACCATGTGATTAATTACGATTAAAAATGTAATCGTTGCCCAGCATTAATATGTGTATAAATAAATATATATATATATATATATACACTGCATTCCGTTTCACAGTTTCATTCCATATTTCATCCCACATATTCAGACTCAGATTATCCTATATTGAATGGCTGTAGGCAGTTTTGCTGACTGCTGTGTGCTGAGTCAGCCTCAGCTTGGCATCAACAAGACCAAAGAACTTGTGGTGGATCTGAGATCAGGGTTTCTTGTCACTCCCCATTAGGGGGGTGGATGTGGAGATTCTTTTGGTGTACACATAGACAAGAAGTCAGATTGGTCAAAGAACTCTCTGGCCACCTTCAAGAGGGGTCAAATTAGTGTGTATTTCATATGTAGACTCTGCAACACCATGTTTTACATGTCAGATGAGTCTGTATTGGCCAGCACCGTTTTCTATGTTTTGGTGTGCTGTGGTGGCAGCATGAAAGTGGTGGACAGACACCAAGAGACTCAAGCTGGTCAGGAGCGTGGGCTCATAGGTTTGTGACGAACTTGACAATGTTGACAAGGAGAACACTGTCTAGACTTCAGTCAGTTATGGACAATGCTCACACCCCGCAGTGTTGTGGCTGAACTGAGAAGTAATTTTAGCCACAGCCCCACCAGCATAAAGTGTTCCACTGAACACTACAGAAAATCTTTCTGCAATTTATACTGGATTTATCCACTTTGTTTCTGTGTCTGTGCAGTTGCAAAATGTCCTCCTAGATCAATGAAGTTTTCTGATTCTAATTTAAATAATTGTATACACGTTTTACTTATTAATTAAATAATATTCTGAGGCAAATTTCATATGGTGTCAGTAGCACTTGGTTGGTAAAATGTCATGCAACAAGTTGCAATCATGTAACCACAACTATCGCACCTGGATTGGTGCACCATGCAAGAACTCTTTCAGACTACTGATAAGGAAGGTAAGAAAGAAGCTAGAAGTCCCCTGACAGTATTTCAATCAGACAGTAATGGCAATAATTCAGATTGTTGAAGAATGAAGAATTGTACATATGTTGACCGCCATACCCACTCTGAAGTACAGAGGTAGGAGCATTATGAGACATGTCTGCTTCTCAGCAAACAGTACATGGGTGGTACAAGTCATTGAAGGATATATGAATGGAAGGATGTACTTGGATATTAGCGGAGCACTTAATCTCATCAGCCAAGAAAGAGGAAAAGGTGAATATTTTAACTAGACATACAGTCAAAACACCTAAGACAAGGTTCTAATGCAGGTGAGGGTACTTGTATGACCTAGCCAATCTCCAGACTTTTACCCTTGGTATGACGAAGTTTATCGATATACAAAGGGATTTACAGAGAGAGCCTCATAACCTTGATGAACTGTAGGCGGTTTGCCATAATGGGCCAAAACTGAACCTCAATGCTGCAATAAAGCTGTTTAAGATGTAACTGCTAGTAACAGCTTTGCAACAAATAACTCATTACCAATCACTAGTTTATTTATACTTATGATAACATAAGTATAAATATGCACTAAAGGTACATTAAATCCAGCAAATCCAAGCTTTCTGAATACTTGTCAGTTTTATGTCAGTTTAATGTTTAAAGAAAATATTGATGACTCAAATCAGGAATCCTCAGGAATTTCTTCAAACAGGCTCCAGCTCACATCACACTTGAAAACAGCTTTATTTCCTTTTGTGTACAGTAGTGTATTGCTCCATCTGACAGTGCAAAAAAATAATTTTCAAATTTCCTTCATAAATATAACAAAAGTTAACTCACATTATAAATAAATGACCACAACACATTAGGACAACGACGACAACGACAAGAAGAACCCAAAAAAGCCACGTTTACATACACAAATCACACAAATAGATCAGAATATTTGGTTATGTACATTTCCTTTATCCACTAGGAAGGTTACCTTGTGCAATACTCATTTGCGTTCAAACCAGCAGGACACCATCCTAGCCACGAAAAAGGGCCGAAAGCCTTCAGACTGACGAAGCACTTCATCGTCTCTGTGCACAAACGTCTTCAGACCTAGACAAGGTTTGTTCAAAATCAACAAAATCCTTCAAAAAAAGGAAAAAAAATCTTAACTTCTTAGAAGTTATGCTACATTTCTGTAATCAAAGTGTATGCGAAAATGACTAAGGGTGAAACTGGTTTACTAGTTGTAAAAGCTTAGCTTCGTAAACCTGTGCCCTCAATTCCTGAACTCGATAACAACTCTACCATATTTAAATCCTACAGTTAGCACTCTATGGAAAGATGTATTTGTAGTTGCCAATACCCATGACATCCCAGCACCAGATATTCACACATTCCAACCAGATTTAAACTTCTCAACACAGTGGAAATGTTCTGAAATGCAACACATACTTTAGATAGATTTATCTATACATTATCTTCAACCCCTGCTTGTGTACTGAGTGTGCACCAACACAAATGAGGTAAAGACTATGAAGCTAGGTCAAACTGGAAAATGGCATTGTGCCATGTGTTACCGTGCATTGATTAATTACTGAGTACTGGCTCCATATTAGTCTTTCTCAAGACAAACATGCAAACACCGAATAACAGTGTGAGAGGACTATGTTGCTGTAGGTCATATCCACATTTCATTATGGCTATACCCTTAGAGAGGCCTTTCACAGTTGAAAACCTTAGAATGACCCCCCTTTTACTTATGTTACTCAGGTTACACTCAGATTTCCCCTAGGGGGGGTCAATAAATCTATCTATTTGAGATTACTTTCTTGAAGGCTTTATATAATCCATGGCTACGGAAACAGAACTTCACCAGACAGTAGGTTTAAAACCCTAATCCCTGCACTGAAAACAGCTCTACACATTTAGTCAGAACTCACACATTTTCTAGTTCCACAACTAATCATAACTCACACCATCCTCTACCATCACTGATATGTAAATAAGTTAAAACGGCAAATCTCTGTGGTCCTTCTGCAGTTCATAAAACTTCTCTGAAATAGTGTCACGTTTATATATTATATTAAATAAATAAATAAATAAGAAAATACATTTAAACATGTACTCTGTGGTCAAACTGATATGACCCCATTTGATGTTTGTCATCCAAAGTATCCAGCAATGGCTTTTTGAAGACTCTTTCTGTATATGTGCATCCATGCACAAGGGCAAAACCGGGCAGCATTGCGCATCACTGCCACCTAGTGTGGCACAGCAGGACTATTTTTTTTTTTCTTCCGCCAAGACAAAATTTCAGTAAACATGCATGGCAGAATCAATCAATAACTACATTCCGAAGGAAAAAAAAAAAAATCTCTTTTTTTGTATATTTTATTGCTCTTCCTCCAGAGCTCATACTGAGCAGTTGCGCCTCTTGGCCACGCAGGGCAGGCCGCTGGAGCTCAGACGGGTCTTCACCCTTTGTCAAAGGCTGGTGGAGGACACGGACAGGGTGGGTGAGGAGGGCGGGGGGAAGTTGAGCAGCTCCAGGATGGCCACGCCTACGCTGCTGCGCCGTGTGAACATGCATGATGCTGCCACCCACTTGTTGCTCCGTGGGTTATACTTCTCGATGGAGTTCAGGCTGGAGCTGCCGTCGTTACCCCCAACAGCATACAGCCAGCCGTCCATGGCGACAAGGTCATGGGTGCTCCTAGGTGGGGTGAGAATGTGTGCATTTGGTAACTGAACACAGATGGACTTTGGTAGAATAGGTAGGACTATTAGTGACCAAGTAACCTACTAAAAACTGATGATTCATTAAAATGTATTTATGTATATATAAAAACTTTAAGAATAGAATCGTCACAAACCATGAATGCCCTTTCTAAGCCTTGTGTGCATTTCGTTGCCTTGTACTTGTACATGTGTAATGACAATAAAGTTGAATCTAAATCTAATCTAAAAATGATTGTGTGCCCATCAGTATGGTATGATTACAAATCTATGATCAACTGTTAAGTGATCCATACCCATGTGGAAGCATACGGAAAATAGCGCAGAACATCATGTGGTCAAATTGTCAGATCACTGTCACAAAATCGTCAAGCCAGAATTCTCACATAAAACCATATGCAGAGTAAAAGCTAAATCGGAACTTGAAAGGTCCTGTATTGTTGTTTCTGTTGTGTTTACTGCTAACAATAGCTTCACATATGACCACAAAAAAAGGTTTACTTTAATGTTACGTGATGGAAAATGGCAATTTCAACTATGATTCAATTAATTCTAGATTAGACTTTATTTAAAATGTGCATTATTGCCATGCAAACTACCAACCAATCATTGCCATTTCTCTGAAAATGTAAAGAGTATATAGTGTTCCCCGCGAAGTCGCAGTTCAGAGTTCGCGGCCTCAGTTGCTCGTATATTTTTTCTTAGAACTGAACTAATAATTTTTCGCTGAAAACACCCCAAAATTTGCAGAAACCACAAATATCTCCAACATTTTATTTTTGCTTTTTTTATGGTAATACATAATTTTAATTCATTTTAGTACTAAACTATTAAGAAAAATATAATAAAAATTTACTTATTTATTAATAAATATTAATGTAAGTTTCCATATAAAATATAACTGTATACATTTTTTAGTACTGTTGGGAGAACACAAAGCAATCATATATCGGCTGCTGCCCTGTGACGCATCTCTGGCAGCTGCAGTCCAGAATTCCCACATCAGAACAGTTTCCCGCATGGAGCTATCTTGAGTGTTTCGCTGAGTGTTCTCGTGTTTTTTGTTTTGTTGTTCTTCTAAAAAAGCCCTGTATTTTTATAACTGTAAATCAAATTATTACTGATTTTACCCTGCTCATACCAAAGAAAATGACAGCATATACATTCTAGCACTGTGGGAGTTCAGTGTAAACTGTACAGTATGGATACGGGTTTACCTTTACATTTTTTTTTAAGGGTAAAGTATTAAGATGAGTTTAAAATGAAATTAAAGTGTTTTGGGAGCATATCTGGGGGCAAATCTAGGATTTTGCACTATAAAAATAGGCATTCTTAGGCGTTTTTTACCACATCACAAATTGGCGTTTTTTCACAATTCATGGGTGCTCTTTGAATGTAAACCCCGCAACTTTTGGGGGTTTACTGTATTGCCATGCAAACTACCAAACAATCACTGCCATTTCTCTGAAATGTATATATATATATATTTTTTTTTCAAATAATTACATATAATCAATCAGTGGAGCGCTCTAGTAACAGAGTTCAAGGGTGCTGCAGAGTGCTAGAACAGTAGTGTTCTACTGGAACAGAGCTTGTTCTGTAACAGGAAACTCCTCAACAACTGCATTGGCTGCTGACCGGCCAGTGTGCCAATGGCTGCTGATTATAGTAATAGATTATTAATAGTCTCTCCTCTCTTATGTTGCAGAGTCTGACAAGCCTCCGGCAAACTCACCAAGTGATTTTTGAAGGAGCACTAAATACACAGTGAACACATCTGGTGCAAACACTTGTAAAGTGGTCTTTTACCTGCGGATGTTCATAGGGGCCACTCCTTCCCATGTGTTGGTTTTTGGGTTGTACCTCTCCACGGAGTTGAGGCAGCTTGTTCCATCATTGCCTCCAGCAACGTAGAGCATTCCCTCCAGCACAGCCACTCCAGCACTGCTCCTCCGGCTCAACATGTTGGCTATGGCAGTCCACGTATTACTCTAAAAACAGAGGGAAAACACAGCATGGCAACTCTGAGGACAACACCTAAAGCTGAAGGCTGTGATACTACATCACATTATAATAATCACATGTTCCATTATATGGCACTGATTAGATAAATCATTTTTAATGGAGCCAGAGAACTTTAGACTGAGCCTGATAATCTTACACTGTCCTGTTTAGTTAGGGAAATATACTGTTCAAGTAAAGAAAGCATGTCAGGTACCTGTGGATCATACTTCTCTACTGTGGCTAAATGAGAGGAGCTGTCATATCCTCCAACTGCATACAGACTGCCATCTGAAACAAGAGCAGGGGATATAAATAGGTTATATTTATGTCAAAGCAAGCAAACCGTTTACATTATGAGTTTACAAGCACATTCAGGAACGTTGCAGCATAAAAAGGCAAACTTATCTAATTTCAAATTACAAGCAGTGGTTGTTTACAGAGAAGAACACTATTGTCATAACCAGAGAGAGAGAGAGAGAAGCTTTCTAGGGTTTGTAATTCAGAGAGATTTCTCAAAGAAGCTCACCAAGTGTGGCAACTCTAACATATCTTCTTCTGGTGCTCATGGCAGCAATAGACGTCCAAGTGCTGGTTAGTGGGTCATACCTCTCGGCACTACAGGAGGGAAAAACAGATGTATGAGCAGTAAGATTTTTTTTAATGGTTTGAATTGCTTCAAGGAAATCATAACATGTTCTGCCAAGCTCTGGGTGAGCTGGCACAACTGACACGATACCAATTAACTACAGAGAGTCTCAGTAGGTTGAACATTCTTTTAGAGAAGTATTTCTTAATTTTGCTCCTAGGTACATCTTGTGTTGCATAGTTTCTTATCTATTTTTGCCCTAGATCAAATGTGTTGAGGCAAAAAACAGTTGTACAACTGTGCATGGCAGAGAGACTCATGACGAAAAGGCAAAATTTATACATATCAAAATTCATGAAGATTATTTGCAGCCGTCATCTTTCCCAGCCCCTGTGAATATCATACCTGTTAAGGCAGGAAGCTCCATCATAGCCTCCAGCAGCATACAGCAGGCCATGGAGCACCGCCACACCAAGACAGCTTCTCCGGGTTCCCATTGACACTTCTGGCTGCCAACCATTGGTCACAGGGTCATATGATTCCACAGTAGCCAAATCAGAGGTGCCGTCATATCTGACGAGTGAACATGCTGCAGGTTCAGCGGAATTCTACTGAAACACTCAAGATCCA
>JBBPCX010000141.1:26246577-26259728 GCA_037974365.1 Hydrocynus forskahlii | reverse complement strand
GAGAGACAGAGAGAGAGAGAGAGAGAGAGAGAGAGAGACAGACACAGAGAGAGAGAGAGACAGACAGAGAGAGAGAGAGAGAGAAGAGACAAACAGAGAGAGAAGAGAGAGAGAGAGAGAGAAGAGACAAACAGAGAGAGAAGAGAGAGAGAGAGAGAGAAGAGACAGAAAGAGACAGACAGAGAGTGATTTTGAGAGAGAGAGACAGACAGAGAGAGACAGAGAGACAGACAGACAGGCAGAGAGAGACAGACAGACAGGCAGAGAGAGACAGAGACAGACAGACAGACAGAGACAGACAGACAAAGACCCTTTTCATCACCTACTGTCACTCACAGAATACTCTAATCAAGCCCTAAAAAGGGATTTAAGAAAAAGGATTTAAGGGAACCAAACAGCCTTTCAGCCTGAGAACGAGACTGTTAAACTAAGAGCAGCAGCAACACTACTCAGATTATTCAAAAGAGGGCTTTGCTTTGGAAAGAAAGGATTAAAAAAGATCATACACTGTAGAATGAGAAGGAATGATATCACTCGGGTAGCAAACAGGCTTTAGCATGCCTGAGCCTCCGATAGACAACCTGTGGTTCAGGCACGTGATTTGAGAAGAAGCAGAAAATCCACTTGTGATGCTGAATGACACAAGGTGCTGACCTAAAAGGATGATTTTTGTGCAGGTTAGTACATGTCAGACTGTGCAGCGTGGCAGTCTGTCCACCTGTTCGGGGGTGACTGGATCTTAACAGTGTGTATATGGCTTGTTAATCATTATCACAGTATTTGTCTTTGCAACAGTAATATTGTCTAGGCTTGCAAAATGTGAATTACTGAAATCATTACTGAGGGCTGATTTACCAGACCCAGATTAAGCCTAAGCCTAGACTAAATAGGATCTTTTATGGAGAAACACCAAAGATCTTATAATTAAGCCCAAGACTAAGCCTAATCCATGTCCAAGGAACTAAAATGTGATGAGATGTATTGTGTACTGTGAGCATCTTGACCAATTCTGACAAATCGTTTTTGAGAGCTTCTGAGAGATATAACTGAACTCATATCACTTTTGTGACTTTCCTAGAGGAAATTATAATAGGTATTTCTTTTGACCATGGACTGTGTATTGATATGCTTGTACATTTAGCCTATTTGACATTGCCGGGGGCTGTGTTCAGGTGGCATTTAGATTTCACAGGGCTAACCGTATAAAGATTGAGTGTGTCTAGTCTAACTGATCCAATTTATCAACTAAAAACTGAGCAACTGAAGGGGCAATTACTTTTTCAAACAAGGCTAGTTAGTGTTGGATAAAATCTTCCTTTCATAAACAATCTTTTAAAAACTATTTTGTAGTTGTTAATGGGTTATCTTTGCTTTATATTAACTTTTGTACACCTCCAACACGGACCGTTCACACTTATGCCCACGGGACGAAAGCCCAGAAGTGTGAAATCTAGAACCTCCAGACTAACTCCCTCTTCCCCACTGCCATCAGATTCCTTAACAGCTGACCCACCTCATACTGCAATTTTGCACATTAAGCTCCTTTGCACATCCCTTTCATCTACCTCATACTGTAATTTTTGCGCCTTTTTTGCACCTTAAGCTCTTCTGCACATTTCCTTCATTTTGCAAATGCACAGTTAATATTTATCTACAACTGCACATTACACTTAAGTATTCACTAGCTTATTTCATATAAAAACGTTTAACCTAATCTCGGCATTTGTGTGGACAGCAAAGAAAGAATTTCATCACACAGAGAAATGCGATTTCTACTGTACATATGACAATAAACGTTTTGAATCTTGAATCCTAAACATTTAAGTGTGACAAATATGTAAAAGTAAAATTTAGGAAAAAAAAAAACTCACTGTGCAACACCTTAAGACAATAAAGAGTATGATTAAACATCAAACCTGCAGAGTCTGATACACTCTTACCAGAATACCATGCACTAACATAACATTACTACATTAGAGTCACAAATATTATGCGGTCAGCGGTGGACATAAGGCAGCCCCTTTCCCCTGATGGGCAGGTAGAGGATGGCTAATCAAATGTTCCTATAAAAAGCAACTATGGTAGATGTTTCTGATAAAAGTCATGAGTCACCTAATGATCTGGCAACCCACTTTATATGCCCCCTGCACGACTTCCTCACCTGTTTAAGGGGCAGCAACATGAACTCCTCTGTCTTGGAAACCTCCACAAAGTTCTGCAGAACATACTTGTGGGCAGACTTGAGTAGATCACTGCAGGAGTGTGTGTCGGCAAAGCCACGGATGCCCAGGCAGTTAGAGGGGTCCAGCTGACTGAGGAGGAACTTGCAGCAGGCGTCTCTCACCCCATTCAGCTGCAGGAGACTGGCCGCTGGCAGTAGGGTCTTCATATATTTTACGCACACATTAAAGAACCAAGAAAATTAGCCGTAGCAGAGACGTTTATTGTGTATGTTCTTTTGTATAATAACAGTAATTACTTAAAAAAGTAAGCACGGAGAACTAAATGCTTTTTGTATTTGCATGGCACTGTCTTTTCAGTGTATTATATATTTCATTTGAATTTTTGCCATTCGTTTTCTTTAATGATCTTTCCGTTCTTCCCTCAAGCAATTCATCAATTTCACATATAACTACTGATTAATTACATAATGTTTCCAATATTTTCTATATAGTAAACATCAATCTGCACAGGGTCAGTAGATGAAAAACCTCCATTTAGGCAAGTCTGATGAACTACTATTCCTTATGCTTGAGGTACATTATTGTGAAGCATGAATGCGCCGCCTAAAGCAGCTCCATCTGACAGACACATTGCCAAAGTGCAAACAGAGTTAGTTGTTATCAGTTTGGGAATTCCATAGGCCAGGATGCAGTAAATCCACATCAGCACCTTTATAAGACAGAGGCTGAAGAGCATCGTTAACATGTACTTACCAACCAGATCTTTTTGCTGTGAATTATTCAAGCTATAGGGATTCTCTGCTTCCATTGTGCTAGATTCACATGAACAGTTTCAAGTGAATCACTAAGTAAACGTTAACATAGAAGCACATAAAGTATGTTTTTCCCCAGGTTCACTAAAGGAAGTATACCTGAACATTGCCTTCTCCCACCACTATCTCAGCAGTGTAAGCATACTGCACCAACTGCTCCAGTGCCTGTGGGTCAATGTCATGCAGGGTCACGTGTGTCTGACGGCTCTCCGACATCTCATCTGTTCACACACACAGAATGACAAACTGCATCTAAGGTTTTTGTGTAGTAGAAATAAAAGAAAGGTCAGGTTGGCAGGTGGTTAGAAAGCATGGTGATGATAAAGCCTGACATTTAGGTTAAACTGAACAAGCTAACCAGCACAGCTTGGTGTGCATTTTAGACATCTTCAGACAAAACCTTCTTAATAAATAAATAGGAATTCCATTCATGTTCACAGTTTTTGGTATTAGTCATTATCTGCTTCAAATTTAGAATTTTTTTTACATACAAGAGAGATTAGGAGCTGGGGTTTCTAGCAGACTCACTCGTCTGACAGAACAGAGGCTAAATCTGTCTTGTAACTAAGAAGTAAGCTGTCTATGGCTGTGTTTGGAATAGGCCTCTGCATACTGCTCACATACTGATTGAGCCCAAAAGTAGTAAGCAATATGCAATATGTGACAAGCATGTATTTCTCCAGTGCTCTAAAGACACCAGGGTGACTTGCTGTTATGGACAAATATTCCTGGAGGCTGTAGGACCACAGACCTAACTGCCTGGTTTGAACTGAACATTTTTAACAGCCAAGGTTTCAGTCTTGAATGGATAGCACATGAGTAAAAGTCACTCAGGCATGTATTTTGAGCAAACTAAATCCACACATGCTGCTAAATCTTGCAAAGGTTGCTAAGCAGCGACAGTAGGGCAAAGGAACATGGACTGGATCTTCAGATCAATACTCAGTGCTCAGCACCTGATGCTGGCAGTCTAGTTTTGCTGCGGTGTAATACAGTACATGTTTTTGTCTCATTCTGGGAAATATACTGTATACTACTAATACAGAGTAGCATGCAATATACAGCAGTGGACATAGCACGCCATTTCAAACACAGCCTTTATCTTCAAAACCACTTAGTATTCAAAAAAGATAGCATACAGATAATAGGTGACTGAGGAACACGTGTCAGGATGGAATTCTGCTTTAAACTGGAAAATTACAGGGTAGATCAGGGGTTAATGGATCTGGTCGTGAATTGCGCTGGTGTATGGTAAGTTCAGAATAGTAATGGCACAGTTCGGCCCACACTGTCCTGAGACATACCATCACACTCTAGCCTGAGGTGCAGTGGAGAAGAGGAGAGATAGGAAAAACACGGCACCTGCTGACCTAAGACCGGAAAGGGAAGAGAATACAGCATGGAAAACAACATAATGGGAGGTGAAGTAAAGCAGGAAATGCTTCCGAAGGAAGGCAAGCTAATGCAGAGACACAAACAGGGTAGGCTTTAACACATATTGAAATTAGCAGCTACGCAAAATATGAAGGCTTGAAAGGTAATAATAATGATGAACTTAAGAATTGTCTCTAATATTCATAACTGGTGACAAATGAGGATGATCTGTTGTGTTTCCAACAACATTAAAGCCATTGTAAAAAATAGGTTAAATGCAAGTATGATTGCATTAGCTGGGTGCGCTTATGCAGACGGGACAGAATGAAAGACAGAGATGGCTTGGTAAATTGGCATTGCCGTAATGAGAGAAGCACACTGGCCGGAAGGCATTTAGATACCAAATTAAGAGACCTCATCTATCTTTGGTCTACAACCATTTCCATGTTGTTACATCGCTTTAAGAGGAAATCAGCTCAAGTGGAATGTAGAAAAAGAACCTACTTGTAAACATTGCGTGGAAGTAGGGGCTGCAGGAAGCCAGCACCACCTTATGGGCCTTGATCTCCTTGTTGGCAACATGCAGGACGATGTCACACAGCAGCCCCCGCTGCCGCATCCGGTTCATGGACACAAAGGAGTCATGGTAGTGGCGTTTGGAGTTGTGGGAGATGCTGTGGCCATCACGATTCAGCAGTTGCATGCCTCCTTCCATCATGGCGATGTGCAGTGAGGCCTGCTGCTGCCTGAGCCTCACTCTCAGGAACTGTTAACACACAAGAGCAACACTTTGTTTACGCAGGAAAGAAACACCTCAAGCAGTTCCTGACTCTTGATGGCTTTGATCTTGCCATCACATGAGAAGATAGGAGACTGGTGGTGAATAGAACAACTGACAAGCAACCTGAATCATCAGCAGACCAATGTTGGACCAGGCTATAATGGTATTCTCACAATTAAGTTACAACAATTCAACATCTGGTACAATAGTCATTTCTGCACTACATATTCGGAACATTTTTTTATATTTGAGCATAAAAATGTGAATTAACTATGCTGGTTAACCTTTGGGGGAAGAAAACAAGAGCAACAACAACACATGGATTTGGACCGTTGTTATCGTAGGGCTGCAGCATTACCTTTGTAGATGCAGCAAAGAGGAATTAACTTGAAATGTATTTATTTTGTTCAAAATAAACTGAGACCAATCAGGTTTCCCCTCTGTGGATGACACAAAGTGTCAGACAAATATACGTTCACCATTTCTGGTTACATCAGATGGATCTTGTGAGCACCCCCAACGCTTCAACAACTGAGATTAAACCACATCTCACAATTATGTGCACTTTGAGCTGCCCTAGAGGCTACATCACAAGAGTGCTTTGTGAAAGATTTGCATCCAAGATCTGAATCAGAATTTCCTGTCTTGTCCTTTCAAGCTGCATCAAGTCATGGAAATGTAAATCAACCCGTGCCAATCAGAGGCCTATGGGCAGAGGCCCCAATGGTCTGGCCAGTGATAATTCACTGGAAAAGTACTTAGCCTACTGTGATGACATGTGGTCATAGTATTCATGCTGTGTGCCTGCTGCTGCCAGTGTTGAGTGATTTAGTGTTTGTTGTACTGGTTAGTTCATCTATGGCATGCTTAGCATCTCACACACATCTCAGAGTACAACATAATATGTATCTACATTTATAATGCACAAACATGTTCATATATACACACGAGCAAACACCACCTTTTTCAGTACAATTTAAACATATATTGGTATAATCAATGAATTGTTGGCCAGAATGTTTTCTCAGTCTTCCCAAGATGTGCAAAAAGAGATTTCTTTTTTCAAACATTGATACCTTGAATGATTAGCCAAGTATCTGTGCACATTCTTTACACTCCTAGTCCTGTATGCCTATAGACATTTTAGCTAAATGCAAAACAAGGGCATACCAAAAGGAAGCCATCATAAACATCTTAATACATAAGAAAACAAGGTGGAAAATCTTCAGTGACAAGGAGGAGGAACAGCCACCATACTAAAGCTCTCTCATGCATTAAAGTAATAAAACTCATCATCTGGAAAAATACCTTTTTGCCTTCCTCCATTCTAAATCTATGGTAACACCACTGTTCAAGCCGTCACATAGATATGACGAGTTGAACAATTGAACGGGTCAGCCGTTCTGATTGCTGGTCATTTTATTTGCCAAAGGCACATTGGCACACTGGCTTTAAATGATAGCTGAGCAAACAACCGAACAGCATGACTGAGGCTAGACAATGGAAACTCTGGTGCTAGGTGTGTTTCCACAAGGTGCACTCAAATGGGTGCTTGGACCACAGCTATACATAGGATGTTGAGAAGGCCACGTGCTGCATGGCCACAAATAGTTTGCTGCCCACATGCTTTCATTTAAACAGAACGAATGAATAATGCAGCTGCATGAAAGTGCACAGAACAGGAGCAGATGGGTAATGAGTTTCAGCATTAGAGTGAACAGCTATGTAAGCTGGGGCAGAAAAGGTTTCAAGTACAGAGAAACCTTTGGTTACAAATACCTGCCACGGAAAGGCGAAATCTGATAAAACTTAAATAATATATTGTGTGAAGCACATGGACCAGAACTGAATGGCACTTGCACTTGTAGAGGCCTTAACCTGACCCCACAGCTCCTCTACTCTCTCAAACATCCAAAAGAAAACATGCAAACAAGATGGGCTAATACAGTTTATCACACTCTTCCGCCAGAAGTGGTGAAAAAAACCCTGCTCCTGTAAGTGATACGTTCTGAGTGTCTTTACCAGATGAAATTCCTAAGGAAAGGAGCTTGCAAAGGTAACAGAATTCACAGTGATCTGCCTCTTCAAGTACACTGCATGGTACTTACTGTGCAGACACACTCATTACCATGTCCAATCTCTACAGCTAGAGCAACACCCCTCCATCTGACTCAGCAGACTGTACAGATCCTTCAGGATCACAGCATTAACAAATGCACAGAATAAAATGCAGTTTCAGCAGCTTCTCCTCTCTTGATCACACTGCCTCTCCTCTTACCACAGCAATGCAGATGCCCAGGAGCCCTGTTAAAAAAGGAATGAGGACCTTCTCTTGCAGCTCCTCACCCCACACTCCCTCCTCCTCCTCCTGATTTCCCCAGCCATCAGAGGGAACACAGAAGGGAACACACTGTCTTACCTGTAACCACAGATGTTCTCACGTTCAATCTTCCTTCCTTTGACCTTTTGCCAAGAAGTATGTAGAGTCCAGCAGCTGAATCAAGCAGGACACCAGAAAAATTGTGTAACCCCTTTAGTTTGGGGGGTTTTGTATGCTGTTGACGTAAATGCAAACCCTACGAGCTCTGGTGGCTGACATCAAATTTTTAAGGTGGAACCTCACAAACGGGGTCGCAGATGCGTCCAAAATCACGCACTAAATAGAAAATAACATAACACCAAACCCAACAGTGACAAAAAAAAACCCTACATCTCAGTCCTATCTAAGGCAACAGAAAAAGAGATTCTGTCTGTCCAGCATCTTCTGTTGTGCAAATACAGTCCACCTTAAGAGTACAGCTCAATTGAAATCAGTCTTGTCTCTCCTCACACACAAAAAGGCATTTTAACCTCAAAAACGGTGTGTTAAAATCATCGTATTGTTCTTACACATGTGCAGCTTGCCACTTTGTGTGAGAGACTTTTAGACATTTAATCAGAGAGTATTGGGGCAGCAGGCTAGCTAGGGTGCTAAATGCTACTGAAAACAAACATTAAGTGACAGCTGGGCTTATAAATGAACGAATGTTTGAAGCAGCTTGCTTAAAGACAATGACAAGAGGTTTAAAGAAAGGACTGATAACGAAATAGACTGTGTCGAGTGAATACGTTGAATAAAATGTATAAAAGAGCCTGAACCACAGACCAGAGGATCTCAGTGGTTAAACAAAGGAAAGCAACCAGCCACGACCCTTTGGCTTAACACTGCTTTAACTCAGTTTTGTGGTACTATTTGTGCTTTTTCAAGCAGGTAAGTGCTCTTAGTTGTTAACTTTGCTTGTCTAGCTGATTGGTACAGCAGCTTTTATAGTATACACCACTAAAAGCCTCCAAAAACTCACCTGGCGTCGTCTCCTGTGTCTGGTTGACAGCACACGTTTCCTCCTGTGCTGAACAACTCGCTCCAGTTTTATTGGCCAGCAAGGAAGACCCCCATAAAGGTAACTTTACAGACCCAGATGCAGCCTAGTCTAAGCAAACGACACCACAAAAGCTTCTAAACACTGACATGCTTTTTCTTACAGGCAGCAAAACACACAGCTCCCTCCCTTCTGTTTCAGTGCCTCAATAGTCTCCAGCAAGCTTAATTTTCTGTTTTGCGTGGACGCCTCAACATTTTTTATATTCAGCAATTCTCCCCGGCTTCATTGAGCGCACGAAAGGGATCGGTTCCCCCTGGTGAAGCAGCCACCATACTAAAGCTCTCTCGTGCATTTTAAAAATGACCTGATAATGCTGGGAAAATACCTTTCTGGCTTGTTTCATTCTCAAAGTATGGTAACACCACTGTCCAACCTGCTGTAGCTATGGGACCTCCTGATTGCTGGCATTATACCTTGAATGATTAATTGAAAATTCGTTCTCTGCATGTAACCCATTCACCAAGCGAAGTAGTGGGCAGCCAGTAATGTCACACCCAATGTGTGAGGATGGTACCTTGCTGAAAGGTACCTCAGTGGTGCTGCTTGCACTCCTGGGATTCGAACCCACCGCCTTCTGATCGCAGGGGCAAATCCCTAACCTCCGGGCCACCAGCTGCTCTTTATGCTCATAGTCTTGTATTCTTATAGACATTTAAGCTAAATGCAAAACATTGACAGTCCAAAAGAAAGCCATCATAAACATTGTCTTAATACATAAGAAAACAAAAAATGAGAACAAATAGCCATATTCAATTTTTTTCATGCATTAAAATAATAAAACTATACTAAAAACTATATACAGATAGTCTGCTGTGCACATGCTTTAACTGAAACAGAAGCCCCTTAATAAGGATTCTGATTATTTTGCAGAAATTAGTACTCATTAAATGAAATCAAACCAGGAAGAGAGATTATATAGTGCTGGTTTACATTCTGTAAATATACATTTGGAATGAACAATGAAGCTATGTGGATTATGTAGCACTGTGAATAGAGATTTTCCATTGAAAAGGAAAGGGTAGTCCAAGACTAGGCTTAATCCCTGTCTGGGAAACTGACCCATGATGTTGAGGTGAACATCAGTCTGTATATTTAATAAGGCAGATAGTTAATGATCTGGCACTATTGTATTTTTTATTTATATGTCCTATGTCCTGCATGGTAGGTTCTGTACACTGTACTGCAATTGTGCACATTTTAAATAGTAATGACATTTCATACCGTACATAATAACATTCCCAGCACACATTGTACAGTTGGTTATTCATTCCAACCTATTGCTCATATTTTCTCTTCTGTCAGGTTCCTGTCCCCATCCTGTTTATTTGTTCTGTAACACACTGCATAGCTTGCACACTACATTTTAAGAATGTTGATTTTTCAGTCGTATCTTTTATTTGATATTGTTTTAATTCTTGTATTCTTTTATCTTGTATGACTACACCAACCACCAAAGCAAATTCCTTGTGTGTGCGAACATACATGGCAATAAATTCTGATTCTAATTCTAAGTATTAGTAAGGCAAATATTGTTTATTCCAGATCACAAAACACATAGGTAACAAAATAACCTTTGCAGGAAAAGACAAAATTGTCCCCTTCAGATTTTTTTTAATGCTTTCTCCGCCTCTAACAGGACAGTGAAACAAAAGATCAACAGCGTTAAGCAGGGCATTGTGGGTACTGAGTCTACAGAGCACGTTGGGATCCAGCATGGCAGGGAAAAACAAGAGGTAAACTGTCTTTAAACTTGTAATTTATGAGAAAATTAGGAGTAATTATTTTGCCCAAGTGGTGGCCGGATGTCAGAGATGAGTGTCATTTCACCAGAATGAGAACTGGCTGTCTGAGAGTCTGTTATTCCCCAAAAGTAGCTTGTTGCTAACACCGGCTAACGAACTAATGTGCAAGACAAGCTCATGTTCTTTAAACTTCAGGTTCTAGAACAGCGGCACACTTAAGGTTTTTCGTGAATTACTCGACCTGAGCACATAATACGAGATGCACTGAATATTTAAGTTGTTTAACGTGTTACATGTTGTTCAGACTTCAGTTTAATTACTGTCAGTACTGTTCGATCATGTGGCTCTGGTTCTATCATTGATCTATTGTTCAGACAGTTTTAACATTCAGTCAGTAGATTTGAAGTTCTTGGATCATGTAGTTCTGGTTCTATTACTGTTCGACAGTAAAAATTGTAGTGTTAGTTAGCCATACATCGAATTACTACAATTATACCAGCCTGGTGCTCCCAGTGGTCCCTAATTCCTGCAGTAGCTCATCTCTCTAAATTATGGGGATAAGACTGAAATAGGCACCCTTTAAACATGATTTTCTGCTAATAAATGCAAACATGTTAAAAAGTAACAGATTAAAATCTTCCCTCTCTTTAGTTCTGTTAAATAGGACAATCGATGCGTTTTGTATGCTATTTTTTGGTGCAGTTGTCTTACCATGTGCAAAATCGTGACGTTTTCTAAACGGGCGTTGAATCACTTAATTACGTGCAATATGTTATGGGCAGTAGTCTTCATGTGCAATAGCACTACTTATGTCAATATTACCTTTTATCATTTAATATTAGTGCAGTAACATACTCCAAACTACCATGTGTGTGGATAGATTTCACTCAGTTACTTATTTATAGTATTCATACCCAGCATTTCTGTATATAGCATAGTGTATTTTCATATTGAGGGTTTCTAGAGATTTTTAAAATCTAGATTTAATTTTTATGTTGAGACAAAAATGTTATATTGTTCTTGTCTCTGTGTGTCATTGCAATCATTGCATAAGCAATTTCCTCCGGGATCAATAAAGTTTTCAGATTCTGATCAATAGGTCTGTTTACGATCATAGCAAATGGGTGAAAGGTTTCATTAGATTTGAAATTAGTTGTGGTCAGCAGAATAGACTAAAAGCATTATGTGCTAATATTTTGCTAATAGGATTGTCATAATTGCTTGGTTAAAATGGATTATTCAATTAAAAATAGATTAAAGTTTAGTTTTATTTAATCTGCTTAGTGATTACTTTGCCCACACATTTGATAAATTACTTGATTGCTAATATAGTCTAGTTGATACTAAAATTTTGCTTTTTTAAACAATACACTGACAATGCAGTTCGCTTGAGACACTTTGTGGGCTCACTCAAGAATTTCAGCTATTTGCTATCATCCGCAGTTTCTCACTTTCTGGCCCATTTTATGGTTCATCATTGGTCAGTTATGAAGAGCTAGAGAATGGCATTAGCTGTGCTACAGTCTTAAAAGTGGTCCTACATTAGCAGTAAATTGACCGGTGCTTGTACATTCGTAAGCCAATTTAGAAAATACTGAGCTTATAACAGTACTGTAACAGGCTCATTCATCCTTGCATGCTAATTAGTTAATAAGCTTGGCTTACCTTGACTAACTTCTGATGTTGTCCTGATGTGTCCTGTTGTTCAAGTGTGCTTAGCTCATTGTGTTGTGTGACTTAAAGGGAATTAACAATAGTGTTTAGACTCTCTAGATCATTACAAGTCATATTCAGTGTGAACATTTTACACATAGGGAGGTATCAGCATTTGTGTCACTTTTTTGTCCGTCACGGAAAGGGAGGAAACCCACATATTCTAACATGTAGGATTTAAGTTGCAAAATACTGTAAAGTTTAATATAATTACTGTACAAGTAGTCGTATGACTGCTTGAGTAATCATTGAAATAACTACGATTCCTTGATTAGTAATATAATTGTGTACATCTAACTGCAGCACAGTTTTAACAGTTAACAGTACTTTGCTTTAGCTTTTTTTGTTGGAGGTCACTGCTTTTGTGTCTGTTATGGAGGGATTGAATAGTTCCAAGTGAATATTGTATAGTATTTTTGCTAACCATACATTTCAGCTCTTTGTATTATTTTTGTTGCAGGAAGCTGGAGGACCTCAGTGTGGATGAGTTTATGTTGTCTGGATTTGATGACTTTGAGGAGGATGACTCTGAAAATGAGGCTCCAGTCCAAGAGGGTGGAACAGAGGAGCAGCCTGTATCTCAGGAGCAGTAAGAATGGATTTCTTTTTAGTGGGGCTGGACAGTGCAACACAAGGAAACAAATAATATTCAGGATAAGTGGTGCATTACAATATATATCAAATATTGAGTTTTGCTAAGTTTCAGAAGACCAAAACAAACCATCTTATGACTAAAAATGCCTTACAATGAGTATAAAATATTTGGATTCCGCATTTCACACTCCAAACTACACTAAATTAACCATAACTTATCTTGCTCACTTTGTAGCACATAGTCGGTCAGTGTTCTAGTTGTACTGACAACGTCCACAAAATGCTCATAAAGGCTTACAGTGATATGTAATTTATCCTGATAATTAAATCTTGTCACATCGCTCAGCCCTGCTGTCACATTACAAAAAGAAATCTCTTTCTGAGGAAAACTATGAAAGGAATAAAAGATGATAGTGTGGACCATGATAGAATATGGTTAAAATGAATGTAATATTATGCAAAAATTGTTTGATACTGATAATATGTAGAGAATGACATTTATGAACAGTGAAAAGAAAATGTTTATATCT
>JBBPCX010000141.1:26192268-26206733 GCA_037974365.1 Hydrocynus forskahlii | reverse complement strand
TATATGTGTATATAGATAGATAGATATAGATAGATAGATATATAGATATAGATAGATATACTGTATATATACATATAGATATATACATATAGATA
The DNA here is from genome assembly GCA_037974365.1 of Hydrocynus forskahlii. Taxonomy (NCBI): domain Eukaryota; kingdom Metazoa; phylum Chordata; class Actinopteri; order Characiformes; family Alestidae; genus Hydrocynus; species Hydrocynus forskahlii. The sequence continues at coordinate 26,206,638 of JBBPCX010000141.1, read as the reverse complement.
TATACACATATACACATATATATATCTATACATATTTATATATATATATATATAAAATATGGACACCTGGATAACTTTGGTTTTATATTTGATTTGATTACATTAATGTTTAATTTGAAATTTACAGAAATATTTGAACTGCAGCTGTGTAACTGTGTTAAAGAGAATACAGCTGTTAAAAAGCCCAAATATTATTGCACTTTCGTACATATAGCAGGCTTTAAAAATAAAAGTGCGCAATGCACTACTATATATTATTTACTTAATGCCATGCCCGAGAGCATAAAGCAAGCTCCATAAAGACGTGGCTCGATGTGGAAGAAGTTGACTGGCTCACACAGAGCCCTGACCTCAACCCCACCCAACACCTTTGGGATGAACTGGAACAGAGATTGTGATCCAGGCCTTCTCGTCCAACAGCAGTGCCTGACTAAATGCTTTACAGAATGCATGGGCAGTTTCACACAGAAACTCCAAAATATTGTGGAAAGCCTTCCAAGAAGAGGCTGTTATAGCTAAAAAGTTGGGACCAACTCCATGTTAAAGTCTATGTATTTGAAGACAATGTCCCTGTTGGTGTAATGCTTAGGCGTCCCAATACTTTTGTGCATATAGTGTCTCTCTTTTCACCTTGAGTTTTTTCATTGACTGCAGGATATTAGCTTTCAGAAACGGCTGATATTTGATCCTGGTTTGTCTTGGTGTTGAGCTGCATATTTCAGATATTTACTTTTGTGATAAGACCAGAACAGTCATTACCTTTTGATGATCCTTCCGTGTAGATTTTTGTGTGATGGCACTCTACAGTCAATCACTTGGCCAAACTGTAGGCCCCTATTGGTTTGAAAGGACACAACGTTTGCTCTTAATGTTTAAACCTGACTTGAATTAAGGTGTAATGGGTTACATAAGTAATGACAATGTGTATATGCATTGCGTTTGATCATTTTTAATATATTGTTTGAGCAAATGTATCAATATTTTTTTGCTTGCTGTAACAATTCAAATAGTACAGAACAGAATAGGTCAGCACAGATTTCAAGATTGGTAATTACGTACTAGCTTAATCCTGGTGATGGTCAGTCAGAGCTTGTCCAGTGCTGGTTTAGCTATGTGAGCTTATTGCTCAGGTATGGACGCTCGCCAGTAGTGTAATACTCCAGAGTATTCTACAGCAATCTGAAATGACTGTAGAGTTTTTGATGCCACTCTGTGGTGTGTGATTTGATGGGTGGTATTGGAGTAGCCTGGGCCTCCACAGACTGAGGTAGGAGGAGGCTCAGGGCTGGCTGGAAGCTCTAGTCTGCCAGGCTCTTCTTTGATCCTCTGCCAACCTGCAGCACACAGGTGGGAGAGCGAGCAGGGGAAGGAACACAGACCTGGCTGTTTTCTCGCCAAAATGTCTCCCCTGATCATTACTTTCACAACTCCTTCTACTTCTTGCCTTTTTTCCTGAACTACTACAGTCATAAACTTGACTCCTAGAAAGTAGGGCTGTTCTCGCCGTATTGAGCTTTTGGATTATTTACACCTTAGAGATCTGCAACATGCTTCACTGTGTTTCAGTACCAATGCAATACCCTTAATTACTCACGCATACCATTTCTTTTTTAAATGGACAGTGTCATTGATATAAATATCTGCTCTTATGAAGCACAACTAGCCATTTGAGTACTAATTGCTACCCCTTCTGGTGCATCGTCAGCATGCTAAACATGAGTGAGTTACACTTTACATCCATGGGGTAACACTTAAGGTGTTATTTCTACAAAGCCATCACACAGTTTTGCTGAGTAGCTAGATAGATACATAGATAGATATGCCGTCATTGTCACTGTACTGAACCAGGATGCTACTCATACTCAAAAACAGTAGGGGTTACTTAACGGTGCAAAAGCGTACAGACAGTGAACATAGTGCAAGTTACTTGTGTTATGTTTATTTCAGGCTGCATATGGATATTGTTCGAACCACGTGACTTCCCTGTGCTGCATACCATGATGTGCTACAAGCAATTTTGTGGAATTTCACAGAGGGCAACAATACTGTGTATCACAGTGATGCCTACTCTACTGTACCTGTATGCATTTTTTTTAATTGGGTACTTTTTCTGCCTTCATATATTCAAAACAGCCAGCGGTACAGTTGAGGGTACACTGCCACAGACCAAAAATGTCTCAGCCGGTCAGCATTACTGAAATTCTTTAGCTGAAAATATGGCATGCTTAAAGTGTTTATGTATTTGTGTGTATATATATGAGTGACATTCAGCTTTACCAAGGTCTCAGCTTAAGCCCAGTCATCAAGCGCGGCAACTGGTGCTAGAGGTCACAGTGTGCAGTTTTTTTTTTTTTTTTTTTAAGGTTGTTGCGCTGGACATCCCTGAAGGTCAGAGGAACTAGGTGGGACAGAGGAATCCCGAAGGCCTCGGCCTGGGACTGACCCGCACGCTCTGACAGCTGTTGTTGACCCGACCCAACCCCGACACCCCCCTACCACCACCACCGCTCGTTTTGTCTCTGACCAGGGGATTTTCCGTTAGGCCAGCCGGGCCGCCACTCCCTAACCCGACGGCAGAAGGGGAGGAGGAGGAGGCTGGAAATAAACACATTACTCAGGAGGAATAGAGGGAAAAGCATCTGGAAGTTTTCCATAGGATTTATTTCACCCAGCGGTGAATAGAAAAATAGGATAAAAGACAAAACATTGACAGAAAATCTAGAGACCGTTTTTAATTCAACGCTTAAGTCTTTAAAAAACGAAAACAAAAGAAAAGCCATTTCAAACATTTGCATAAAGAGCTTTGTGCCTTTAATTTCCCTGCAACAAAGACAAAGAAAAAAGTATTATTCTTTGGGATTCATTTAGAGGACGATTTATTTATACATTGTATTTTTGTCAATCCAGCTACAACAAAAAAATCCTATAAATAATTTTTCTCCCTCGTATTTATGTGCTTAAGTAGCATTTGAAATTGGAACTCTCAATATTTCAACTGGAATACATAGCAAACAAAACAAACAAAAAAAAAATGTGAACAAAAGTGCCACCAAGTTAGCCAGTCACATCTTGTTCAGTAATAAAAAATGCGTGCAACAACACTTAACAAAAAGTACCACTTATGTAACCTTCACTATATTCTCCTCTAAAGCATGTTTTTTTTGTACAATTCAGCGTAACGTTTTCCCGAAGTAATAAACATGACCTCTTAATGACCTCTCTCCATTTAGAGATCAGATGCCCCTCGAACATTGAACCTTCATAAAGCAAAAAAACCAGGAAACCCCAAAGTTTTTTTTTAATCTTCTGGCTGTTGCTTTGTATGATGGCTTTTGGTTGAGAGAGTGTTAAGTGCTCTGCATCTCTCCCTGGCTGAGGCCACCTCTCTCATCCTCGGTTATACCTTGCCTATTCATCACAGGTAAGCTGAGGGAAACAAGAGGTACAAGAACCAATGCTAGGTATCAGCTAAAATTCCACACGTCCATTCATCTTTGGTATTGGACTGTGGAATGCATAGTTGCACTGATGAAGAGAGCAAATGAGTTCCTTTCTGTGTTTGTATTTACTCCTCTCCAGGAGATTCAGTTTCTCAGAACCAAAACCGGCTCCAGAGGACTGGAAATGGCTGGAAGCTGGAGGAAGAGAGAAGAGAAAATGGGGACATTAATGTTTTTTGTTTTGGTTTTTTTTTTTCGGAGTTCTTCACTCTGAAAGGGCTGGGTACCATGGAGAGTTCATCCCTGGACTGTCTGTCTCCCCCTGCCACAAAAGAATGCTGTGTTTGTGGCTGTCTCCCTCTCTCTGGCAAAAAGGGGTCCGAGCTCCTCCGTCTGCTCACTCTCTCCCTCGCACACTGTCGCTTTCCTGTCTCATCCCCTGGGCCCATTTGCTCATCTTTGGATTCGGCTTATTTGCAGCCACTGCACTGGGTTCAGCTGTTTAGGCTTGCATTGTTTTATCAGCGTCTATCTACATAGTTCTCTCCACGCGTTCCTCTAAAACGATAAGTGCCCCAGAATAAAGGTCCTTAAGTTTGCTTGTTTTTTTTTTTTATTTGGTGGGGTGGGGGTGAGAGGAAGAAAAGAATAGTTCAAAGAAACCTCTGCGCCAACCCCACCCCACACCCCATCCACCATCTCCTTCTTCATCTCCTTCCTGTAGCGCTGCCGTACAGGGAAGCAGTCAGCATTTCTTTTTTATGGCCGCCTCTACGAGAGAGCTTTACTGGAGTCGTAAGACCCCGCTGAGGGGGGATTTCCGTTCTCCTGCTTGGGAGAGGCGCGGCAGGCCGGAGGCGCACTGAAGGGGGAAGAGGTGCTGCCGGAGGAGGGCGGCCGGGTCTCTGAGGGCAGGGGGTCCCGGTCCGGGGGGCGCAGAGCAGATGGTGGCAGCGGGAGGGCCAGCGGGAAGCTGGTCATGTAGAATATTCTGCCAATGCGCCGGGCCACCTGAGGGAAGCAACCACATGCCAGTGTTACAGCGCAAGCAAAACAAGAAAACACAATAAGACGTATTGCAATACACCATTTACGAAAAGCGTTGATTCCATTCATAGAAAGGAAGCTTTTTTTTAGAATGTCCCAATCGAGTTTCTGCTCCTTCAATCCTGATCTCATTCCTTTAATGTTGATGTACTTCAAGAACATGCTTGAGACTTCAAGAAGTTAGTAATCACTGCTCTGTGGTGTCTTGACTGCATTACTTTCATATTTCTTCTTGGTCTCACATGCGAAGTAGCCTACTCCTGTTTCACTGCTTTGAACTCTTAACAGTTGTTGTAACTCATACACTTCTAAGTTCCTTTCTCTTCCACACAGTGTTTTCACACAACAGCTTTTTGTTTTGCCTGGAGAGTTCTGTGCATTTGACTGAGTGTGAAAGCTGTTTCAGAGCCTGGATTTACTGATCATTGGTGTTCTTGAAAAACGAGGTTCATGTAAAAATTGCTCTGGTGTTCAGGTGAGTCTGTAGAGTGTGACACAGCTCTGCCTTACACTGTGTATCGAGTGGTGTCTTTGGTTCATTTTGTCATGTTACTCCCTATTTAAAATTCTGCAATGCCAAGAATGTTGTACAAGTGCATGCGCTGAGATTATCAGTGCCTGGAGTGTAGCCCACCAAACATTTGACTGTTGTCACAGGGCGAGGGTCCTGGGTTCAACCAGGGCCTTTCCATGTGTGCATGGGTTTCTGCTGGGAGCTCCAGTTTCCTCCCACAGTCCCAAGATATGCATGTCAGCTGAATTGGAGATGCTAAAATTGCCCCTGGGTGTGAGTGTGCGTGAATGTGTTTATGTGTCTGCACTGCGATGGACTGGCGATCTGTCCAGGGTGTTTCTGAGTGCCTGGATAGGCTCCAGCACCCCCTAGACCCTGGTTAACATAAGCGGCTGAGATAAACAGATGTTTATTGCGATCCCGTTATTGTCAAAAACAGCCGAGGCAAACATTATTTATGATTTAGCATAAACAGCACAGACAATTGTTGAATATGGAACTTTGCAACTGATCCACAGTTTTAAAAGAAATCTTTATCATGCATGAACAAACCTGCAGCAGCGAGCCCCTCCCCCAAAATGACCCCAGAATCTTGGTCACAAATTTAGTGTGAAATCGCCGTAACTTTTACCTCTTGCTATGTGCACGGGATAATAGCCACTATAATTTTCGGTGAAGGTGGCAAGCTTAACCACAGTCAGAGCACTGCTGTGAGAAATATTACTGGCTGTTGGAACTATGTTCATTTTTCATTTAAAAAATAATTCACACTGCAGACATTTAAACTTGCACGTCGAATAATGTCCACATTTGTCAACTCTTTCGAAGTGGCAAAAATACAGTGCAATGGGGTAAAATAGTCTCAACAAAGCATGGCAATTCAGCCAGGCTTAATATAATATAATAATAAAGTATAATATCGTCACTGTCGGGCCAAAACCTCATATGTCCAAAACGGCTATTTTTCAGGACACTCAAAAAACGATGTATATTCGAAAATAAATGAATACTGTGTTATCAAAATTGGTATAACTATTTTCAACACTTTTCATTAGTTAATAATTTCTAAATTTTACAGACCCACGTGGACACTGACCAATAGTATCGATTTATGAAAAAAAAACAACAAAGACCAAAAGTGGAGTTACGAGGTTTCCACCAGACAGCGACAACATAATCCGAAACATAAAGGCTCGATCAGTTCTGATCCAACACCTTCCAGATAAGACTGGGACATCTCTAATTCTTTTCATTACGAACCAATACCTCAAACCCTCAAGCAGCTGAGGGGCATCAATACCTGAGAGCGTATCTTGAGAGCAGGGCCCAGTTTCAGCCCCATGTTGTTGAGCAGGTGCTCTTCGGTCAGGAGCGGCAGTGTCTCGCCGTCGATAGCCTGCTCTCGAAACACCTTTGACAAGAGACGTCACTTCAGTCAAGCGTTACACACTCACCCCATGGACAAAACTTCCCAGATATCTAGTGTTCATTCAGCATGCATGTGGGAATGCACATGGAGATGTTGTGGAGAATGAATGATGTGTGAAAGCAGCAGGTCGGCGAAAAATCACATGAATACAATTTTCCCTCATAGTCAGTGAGCCAAGACAGGTTTGTGTCTTTGCAACGGGAACTGGGAGGGTAGTGTAACTAACAAGAATCAAAGAGCCATCTGTGTGCCTAAAGTATCACACACTTGCCTCAAGCCACCCTATGTTGTTATATAGGCAGGCTCATGTGGTTTCTGACACTGTATGACACACTTTTTGTGATAAGAAAGGGCAAAAGTACATTCCATAAGTAAAAACAGTGACAGTCACATTGAAGTGTTTTCCTGTTAAAGTCACAGGATTCTGATCACTGTTACTCAAATCATGGTTTGAACTTCCAAGCAGATTTCAGTACACACATGCGGTAAAAGAAGAATGAAGAAACAAAGATAAAACTTTAATCCATAATTGATAGCTGGACTTCAGGAGCAACAATGAGGTCTGTTACAGTGACAGCACTCTAAGTGACTGATAAATGGCAAATTACAACCAAATGGTTCTCCAGACACATACTGGTTATGAAGCACAAACCAGTGGGCAATTGGCTGTGTCTAAATGGAAATGTCACCATTCTTGCCACAACTGATAAACGTTAATGCAGTGCTTATGGCTGGATTGTCACATATTGGCAACAATTTTGTATCAGATAAATTTACAATCTCTTTTGAAAATGCTTCTGATAAATCATTCTTGCATTATTATTATTATTGTTGTAATTAATAATAATAATAATAATAATAATAATGAAAATACAGCAAATTTTGTAAACCTTGCATTTAAATTAATAAAATGAATAGTTATTCAGATTCAAACTGAACTGTGCATGAGAAACCAAGGATAACACCCTTGGATAACAGTATTTCAGAATGGGTCAGAAAACCATATAGGCTAGTGTGAGATGAATTAGGCACTCAGTTCGCACGACCCCATTTCCTGGAGTATAAGCTGCCTCAGCCTTGTGGCTCCAGTGCAAAACACCAGAGACAACCTATAGGCATGAAGCGTGTCTTGGCTGATTGACTACAAGTGAGGGAAAATGGGAATGGATGTGATGTTTTGCCAAACTGTCTGTTTAAGCATGCGGTCAGGCCTTTGGGTTGTTGGTGAGGTGTCATGTGCAATGGACAGAGCTGTGAGCGAGACAAAGATAAGAGCAGTGCGGAGCGGCCTATGGCCAGCGCTGGAACAGCAGACTTCAAAGCGCGCTAGTCACCGCTAATAGCTAACTAGTCACTATAGCCACTGTGATAGCTACTACAAATTGAATTTGCAGCCCGAGTCTTTTCCCCCCAAATCCCTAAACGTTCTCCCTCTCTCACATGGCCCCTGTTGAAGGGGGCCGGGGAGAGGAGGTGTGTGGCGCTCTGCTCCTGCTCTTGTCCTCACCTGGGTGTATTCTCCACAGCCTGCCAGGCTGCTGATGAAGCTGCACACCTCCTCCACACTCCACTTGCTGATGTCCTCCGCTGCAACTGCCGCAGCCGCCGCCTCCTCGCCATCCACAAACAGACCTCCCATGGCGCCTGGCAGCCCGCCGAGCCGAAAGGAAGCATAAATCATTAGAGAGAGAAGCCCCACGTGGCAGCCCCTCCCACTCACACACACACACACACACGTATACACGCACACATACACACGGCTCTATTAATGACCCTGTCTATTCCAGGGTTCAGTAAGGGTCAGAAACAGGGCCTCTTCCTATGGGAGGTCCCTGCACTGCAGGCTGAACACACAGGTAATGTGTTTCAGATGGCTGTGACAGCACCAGGGAAAAGGAAAAGAAAAACCACCTCCAGGAGCAGCTCTTAACCTTTAACCGACGCAATTATAGAAAAATTAGTTATTTAAAATATCCTCACTGTCATAAGAAAACCTTGTGGCTCCAAAATGCTAACTTGAAAGGAGATGCATTTTTTTCTCAAATTGTGTAAAAATTGAGCTACGAGATTTTCATAAGACAGTGTAACAGGATTTTGCATCATTTCTATTGGTCCATTTATCAAAAATTCCTCTCACAATGTAAAGTATTGTTAATTCTCTCTCTTTTTACTTGCACTCACTCTTTCAGTCTCTCTTTCTCTCAGTGAGGATGTATACTGTTTTGGTTTTAGATCCCCTTACAGGTCATAAAAACAGAGGAGCAGGCGTGAGATCTCACAGACGCCAGCCACACTGGATGTGTGTGTGTGTGTGTGTGTGTGTTGCTGAGGGGAGAGCTTTATCACCAGAGAAGAGGAGATCAGAGCAATTTGCCCAGGAAATGATTTCTTATCTTAAATACTTTGGACTAGACCTTCACAACATACTTATAAACTTGAGCTCAAAGTGTCTAGACTTTATTTCCCATTAGATGAAAACATTCTTTTATACAGTATTGTGGAACTGTACAATACTCTGACGTATGCCAGCCTTCAAAACACATAATTAAGTATTAGCCTATGTAGTCTACAAACATGTAGTCCTTTACACACACACACACACACACACACACACACACACACACACACACACACACACACACACACAAACACATACATGAAAGCATGTATTGCTTTAACTCTTTCCATAAGTGAAAATTCCAGTGTCCTTTACTTAAAATAGAATAATGTTATGATCCACACAACCATTGTGCTAGATTGCAGTATAGTACAGGAAGCATAGGGGGCAATATGGAGCAACAAAATGAGAGGAAATTGCCAAACAGCCTTATGGTTTGGCAAGTCATTTAATCTCCAAAAATTAATCAACCACTGCAATAATCTAGAGTTTCTGTCTGTATTGTACCGTGGGTACTCACCAGTGTGAAAGTAGGGGCTGGTGTAGGGGAAGCCAAAGGGCAGGGCCTGGCCTGGCAGCGTGGGTAAGGGAGGTAGAGCGCCTGGGGGAAGATACTTGGCTTCGCTCTTGCTCAGTCCTGGTGCAAAGAGATGGTGGCTTGGTGAATCTGGCCCAGCAGAGCTGCAGGGGGCGCTTAGCCTGCCCGACCCTTCCCCGAGTTCCTTCAGCCCCTCTCCGTGCTTGCCCCCATTCTTGCCTTGGCACAGCTCGGAGTTGAGGCCGTGTCCCTCGGCTTTAGCCGTCCCCTCTGGCCGCTCCTCCCCAGCCTCTGTGTCACTCTCTGAGTCTTTCATGTCTTCATCCTGGCCCTCTGCCTCCCCGTCCCGCACTCTCGAATCTCCCTGTGCCTCCTTGGCATCAGATGGACCTCCACCCTGGTCTCCCTGCAGGGTGCCCCCTTTCCTCGAGCCCTTGCGGCTGCCAGACTCTTTAAATGAGGTGCTGGCTGCTGCTCCCTGGTGGTTGAGCGACAGCAGCGGCGTGTTGTTGTGCCGCAGGACCAGCATGGCGTTGCGACGGCTGATCTCGTCCCGCAGTGGGTGGCCCTCTGGGATGTCCTGCAGGCTGCGCAGGGCTGGGTGCTCGGCGGGCAGGCCAGGATGCAGGCCCAGCGGGTCTGCCAGCAGGCGCTGCCGGTGCAGATTCTCCAGCTCCTTCTGCCTCAGCAGTTCAGCGGACATCTCCAACCTGCACAACAAGTACCCGCTCATTAATGGTGAATCTGGCTGTCGTAAGAGATCATCTCTTACATGGTAACTTTATGAGAGGAGAACATATATGCTTTCACCACATGTAATTGTACCCAGATTTTATTCCAATTTTGTTCCATTTTCGTTTTCACCTCATAATAAAGCATTATGTTGCTTATCCATCTGTTGTAAGCACTTGTGTAATCGTGTAATGGAAGCATTATAACAGCAGAAAAAATGCTAAGAATGTTTGTTAACGGAATACGATTTTGGGACATTTCTATTGGTGCATTCATCATGAAATGTTCACACAGTGTAAAGGACAGCTGCTGCTTTCATGCTGATTAAAAAAAAGTTATTAGGTTTCATTATAGCACATCTTTATGTGTTTTACCTTAATCTCAGGCTTGCTGAAATGAGGAAAATGTAACAAATGCCACAAACACGTGAGCAATTTGTTGACACTGTGTTAGATAATACTACTGAATGATGCATGTAGTCCACTAATAATGCAATACCTGGCGAGGTTCTGTTTGCGAAGCATCTCCTGCTGACGCGCAAACATCTCAGCCTGTGCAGGCTGCAGGAATCCGTATGCTATAGAAAATAAACAGAGAGAACATCATATTCATCCCATGGGACACAGCGGTAATTTCATACCCCTAGTGGTAGACAGTATGTCAAAAAAAAAAAAAGTATTTATTTACAATCAATATTTATGGAAATTCTCAGAATACATTATTCAGATAGCAATGTCTAGTCTACCTAGCCTAGTATGGGAAGTACTGTGTGTAATCAAATTAACAATGAAGCGATGCCATACTTTACTATATTTTTACAGGACTGTAATGAAAGATAACATCTTTAAATGGTCTGTATGACGACATTAGAAGTCGAGGGTATATGATCACCCCAAATATAATGTACGATGGTCTTCATAATGAATGCAAACCAATATTTTGTTGGATCACATGTCTATCGTGTCAACAGTATAGTCGTCTTCTGAATCTTAACAGAATGGTGTTTTGTTATTGGTCACTAAGGCGAGGCTTACCTGGTGTTTGGCAGAGTGCGGAGGGCATTCCCAGGAAGGGTGGCCGCAGGTGAGGGCCCAACGTGATGTGAGGAGCATTCTGCGGGGATAGCAATGGAGGAGGGTGGGATATCTCTCTGTGTAAACATAAGAACATCCATCCGGGTTAACAAGAAAGGACACTTTATCATAAAAGCAACCTTTTTGCTGAATCTGCCATGAAGAGGTTTAGGGGTTGAAAGGCAATCCCTCCTCAAATGATCCAAACACGTGGAGCAAGACACATTAAAGTGACAGTTTGGTGAAAGTGTAATTTTTACCCTAAACCCAAATGCAGTCAGTCAAGACATATTTGGTGTTTGCGGTTTGCTTCTTCAGGTTTTGCACTGGAGTTAATGACCATCTATTGGCATTTATGAAACTGAGCGCCTAAATCAACACAGACTTTGTTCAAACACTTTCAAACTGTCATCTCAAAAGGATATGCTTGTGTGGTTTCTGACACTGTATGACACTATCTAAAAAAATGAACGAAAGTATTAGCAGTATTCTTATAGCTTCAATTTTGTCTGTAATTGTATTCATTTCTGTGCAGTTGATTAAACATATCTTGGCTGATTAACTAGAACAGTAATGGGAAATAGGAAAATTCTGTAAATTTGTGTAAATCGCTTGAAACAACAGTGGGAGTAGAGAGCTGAGGGTTTACTCAGGAGACAGATTAAAATCTCTGAGATTATCGCTTTAATTGCTCCGAGTACATTGTACTCTAAAAATCACCTATTTCTCCTGTATGACGCATGGTGTGTGCGTGAGTCTGTGAGTGTGTGTGTGTGTTTTGTACAGTGCTTCAGTATTATGCTAATACTGCTGTGTACTTCCTCGCTGGCTATTTTTATCGCTCCCTCCAGTGCATACGAGCGGCAATAGCCCCTCATCAGTCCTGTCACGCTGCGGCCAGCGGCACTGTTTGTACCCTGGGTCTTTCTCCCCCTCCTCCCTCCCTTCCTCTCTCACCCGCTCCATCCCTTCCTCCCTCCCTCGTCCGCCCGCTCGCTCGCTTGCTCACTCGCTCGATCGCTCGGCGGCCCTGCCACTCTGGTAATGAGGGCTGAATACACAATAAGAGCATGTCATAGTCTGACAGCTGGGGCGGCCCCTATGCCTCGCCTGGGCTACAGGCTGAAGCACCTCCTAATTAACACAGACCTTCCTCTTCTACCCTCTCCCTCATACATACACACACACACGCGCGCGCACACACACCAGCCTCCTCTCGTTGTCTCTATGCCTCATTCAGCCAATAAAAGGCAAAGCAGCCCCCCTCTATTTTCCAAAAGGCCCTCAATTATGTTTTTCTCCTTTTGTGCGTCCAGAGAATACGGGCTGCTCTTACTCAATACTGCATACACCTTTATCGAGCGGTGGAAGGGGAGGTAGGGAAGGAGGGAGTACAAGGGGAGGGAGAGGGAGGGAGGGAGAGAGAGAGAGAGAGAGAGAGAGAGAGAGAGAGAGACAGAGACAGAGATTTTAACAGGGCAAGAAAATATGAAGATGTACTCTCCAGCTCACTGTGTAAGGTTGAAGGGACAAATGCTGGTGTGAGGGCTTCCAAAGCGGGGCTGAAGTCAATCTAGGGGATGCTGCAGTAGTTTTGTAAGAATTTACCTCTTGATAGCCAACACTGCCGCTACTGGTTACATTCAATATGAACCAGCTTCTTACATGCATACACATGCCAGGCCAGAACGATACTGCAGGAAAAAACTACACAGTAAATAAATATGGTTTTCTTCAAATGAATTTTTTTTTGCGAACTGAGAAGAAAATGAGAAGTTCCGAAAAAATAGTGGAACAGTGTCAGTAAACCCTTCATTTGATTGAGCAGCATTATTATTATTTTTTTAACAAAATTATGTTGGCTGGCTTAGGTGACTGCTTTGATTTTTCCCTGCACCCAAGAATATCTGTGATTGGTCACAATGCTGTAACCACACAATCTGAATAGAGGCTCATTTGCATATTGCACATTTCTGTGATATCAGCCAGTGTCTCCCTAAACATTAAGACCAGCTCAGGTACACACATAAAAGTATAGTGCACCTATAAACCTATACACAGGATGTGCAATATGAAGTTTGAACACACACACACACCCTCATACACACATATATGCTGTATGAAGTCTATACACACAGGCGAGAGTTGTTGTTGCTTTGTTGTGAGCAGCCCTTGCTCCGGGGGGGAGAATAGAGGAGCGGCGTGGCTGAAAACAAACACGGCAACATCCAAACACAAGGAGGGGAGAAGAAAAACACCATGAAATGAAAAAGACGAAGCAGGAAAAAAAAGGCACCCGGCTTTTGTTTAGCTCCGCACGCGCTCCCATCATGCCTAAACTAAATAGCCCTTGCATGTCATTATCCCTGAAAACAAAAAAGGGAAGAGGAAAAAAAATGAAAATCCTAGAGAAGAGAAACAGGAAAGCAGAAAGGACGGAAGGAGAGAAGTAGGGAGAGGGGGAAGCAAACAGAGGGGGAGAGAACAGAGAGAGAGAGAGAGAGAGAGAGAGAAGGAGAGAAAGAGAGAAAGAGGGGGCGAGTGAGGAAAAAAAATCATTGATCGATTGGGGCCACTGTTGAAATGTTAATGCTAATCGTATAACCGCTTTTCCGCCGGTGCCTTGCGCTTCGGTGGCAGCTCCAATTAATCTCGGGGAAGGCAGCGCGTGACCTTGGGGCACGGAGCCGGGCGGCCGGCCCAGCCGCGCTTATGTAATTACACTGTGAAGTGTGTAATCACCTGGTCTAATCCCTCAGGCCGCACAATTAGCCCGGGCGGCGCTGGCCGGGGCCTGCCAAGCTCCGCACCCGCCCTGCGCGGCCCCGCAGATGAATAACGGTCAATTAAAGCTGCATGACTGGGGCCGCGAGGCGTCCGCTCGATCGTAATTAGCTGTAATCATGAGGAGACGTGCCCGGCAGACGTGCTTCTCCTTTTATAGGAAGCAATTTGGGAAAAGGAGGAGGAGGAGGCAGGACTTTAACCGTTTCACTCTGTGTCCCTAAGCTGGGGGGTGGTGGGGGCGCTAAGAGAGGGTGGGGTTTGAAGGGTGTTTTCGTTGCTGAGACTTTACTCTTTCACACCTCTTCTCACACACACACACACACACACATACACAAACACAGAGTCTTGCGGCAATTTCAGAATGTTCTCAATGTTCACTGAGAGCGCACTTAAGATTTCCTCATTTATGTTT
>JBBPCX010000141.1:26178193-26190176 GCA_037974365.1 Hydrocynus forskahlii | reverse complement strand
CCTGCACTGTCCAGTTTTCTTGTTATTTCGTTTTACTTCACAGGGACTCTCTCGCTTTTTCGCTCTCTCTCTCTCTCTCTCTCTCTCTCTCTCTCTCTCTCTCTCTCTCTCTCTCTCTCTCTCTCTCTCTCTCAACCTCAGGCTGTTCCTTCATGTGTGACGACCTGTCAGAGTGGCGGCGCCGTCGCTCCCTGCCTGAGAGCAGCAGCAGTGAGGGAAGTATGTGTGTGTGTGTGGATGTGTGTGTATGTGTGTGCGCGCCAAACTGGCCAGGCCGGAGCGAGATGAGAGAAGAGTGGAGCGGAGCTGACAGGACGGCCCTTAATGAGGGGAGCGCGGGGGATTAGCTGCTCTCCGCGCCGCGCCTGCCTCGCCTCGCCTTGCCTCTGCAGGAACACATTTGCACAGGAAGCTCATTAAAATGCATGAGGCTCTCGCTCGCTCGCTCATTCTGCCCCCCCTCCCCTTACCACACAGACACACACACACACACACACACACACACACACACACTCACACACACCCCCCACCCCCAGACCACTGTCTGTTCCTCTCGCTGCCCCACATGCCAAACACATTAGGATTTGCCTTGCAGATTCCCTAAATGCGATCAGACAAATGGTTGGCCGAGGCTGTAGAGCTATTGATCGTGGTAATGATTTGTTTTTAACAATAGCCACTAATGGGCGTCAGATAATCAATTATGTAGAGTCGATGGAAAGGTGAGCTCGAGGAGCGGCTTTCGGCTCACCCTTTCAGCCTGGCTGGCTCCCGGTCGGTGCTTTATGGGAGGCCAGGGCAGACGAGCCCTGTCCTTTTTACAATGTCACTCGCTGTCAATGACAAACTTGTATGACCAATTCTGCCTTCGAGAAGAGGTCCTGATTGGAAGCAGCCTAAAGGAGACCACTGAATCTATACCACTCATACAGGCCAAGATTACAGCAAAAGAACCCTTAAACCCATGAACTGTGGGATTACTTTTCAGTCATATTGCTTGCTCAATGCTATGTAAGGTATTTACAGGAGTTCAGACCAAAAGGGCATTCAAGGGATTAAAAAGGACATCAAATGTATGAAGTTTTTTTATAAGTATTGTAATGCAGTTGGTCAGTCAAGATATGTCTGGAGCCCAAAGTGTGGTTCTTTAGTTTTGCTCCAGAGTTGCACGCCCAACGTAGCTAACAAGTAATAGAAGCTGAAAGTCTACCTTAATCATCACACACGTCCCTCAGACTGTGTCAAAATCTCAAGTAAACTTACTAATGTGGTTTTGGGCCAAATTATACACTGTTCTCTATTAAACTAAGCCAAAATTAAACCTGAATTTTGTTTGCACTACAGATAACACTATGTTACAACCATATAAGCAAGTTTCTCTGAGATTATCTGTAACACCTTGACATGGTTTAAGATTAGTCTGTGATTATTTAGGCATGTAGTTTGCATAGGGCTTAGTGATGTTGCATTGGCATCGTAGGTCCAAACCAAAAAAGCAATCTTCATACAGCAAACATAACAATCGACCAAATTCGATTGTAAAATTGTGAGTAAAATTGTGTAATTTTGATTTTTTTTTAAACTATCGCTTTAAAGGCAGCGGAACAGAGAGCAAAGGAAGGAAAAAAAGAAAAAAAAGAGAAAAAAACAACACAAGCCCCCCGTTCTCGTGCCCCCAACCAGGGAAGCATGCAGGCCTAGTTAACATCAGTGGTCCTGTGTGGCTAATTATGGCGGGTAAGCGGAGCTAAGGGCGGCCAGCCGGCCCGAGCTGCACGCTGAGCTGCCGACAGGGCTCAGCACAGGGCCAGGCGCCGAACAGAACGCAAACGCCCACGCTGCAACCCCCCCTAAACCACCCGCCGCCCCCCATCCCGCTTTCTCCCTCCCTTTCTCCCTCCCGCCTCGCCTCGCCTCGCCAGCCCATTATCGATCCTCCGGCTTCCCGCGCCACATAAATAATCGACAAGCAATTACCCGCCCACTCCCGCTGCCTGGGCTTTGTTTGGAGGCGGAGGGGAGCGCCAGGAGCGCCGGGGCCTCACTGAGAGGGAGAGCGGGGGGAGGAGGGGAATGAGGGTGAGGGGGGCTGCGTACGGCGCCTGGACGACCAGCTAAGCCCAGAGCCCCATAAATACCTCCTGACAAGATCAAATCGAACAGGGGATGCAAAGGAGTAAAGCCCACTGGCTATCAGATCCCATTAAGGAGATTTTTTCCCTTTATTTTTCGTTTTGACTGCCTCGGCCCCAACACGTCCACTGCTCTCCCTCTCCTCTTTTTCCCTCCTTTCCCTTTCCCTCTGTGCATAATTCAAATTTCTTCCTTTTTTCCCCCCTTCTTCAGCACGTGGTCACCCACTCAAAACGGCCATGCAGTATTCATTAGAGCCGGATGTTGGGTTCATTATTAATGTGAAATATTCATGTTATTTTAAAGCACAGGGCTTTTTTTTCCCTGTTCCCGTGGTCTTAAAGTGTGCCTGGGAGGTTTTCCCTCTGTGGAAGGGCATTTTATCCACATACACACACACACTCTATCCCACAATCTCAAGTTGTGAAAGCACATCCATATGTGTGGCCAGATCATGAAATGGAACTGAGAAATTGGGAAGATGGTTAATACAACTCGTCACCTCTGACCTTTCCTCCACCATTAGAAAAAAAAGTACTTGGCCATGTGTGCTGTATGTGGATTTCTATGTTTTCTACAGAAATTTCTGAAGAAACTTTTAGTATCTACATCTTATTTATTCTCTAGACATCTGACTGATATGGTCACTGGGTTAGGGCGCTTTCTGGTGATGAGCATTTAGCACTTTGTCTTCAGCAGGTGCACACTGCAGATCAGCACAAGTTTAAAAGGGTTCAAATCTGACACGTCACGTTTTACAAAACATGCAATTTGAAAACAAAAGGCTCTCCCTGTACTGTTACATCAAAACCATGAAGACCCAGTTAAAAAGTAAACTGCCATACATGACTGACGCATACAATGACTGCTCTTTAGAAGGGCCAGTGGCAAACAGAGTCAGAGTTAAATTTTTTCAGCAGAGTGGCAAGGTGGCAAACTGAGCAGCACATTTTAAGGATCTAAAAGTTCTGATTTCCGATTTACTGTCATACGGTCAATTAAACAGATCACAAACGAACTTGAAAATAGTCACCTCAGCTCAAAACAGCTGCTCTCTTGATGGGATGTCTGCTGTATTTTCATGTGGTGGTCAGTATAGTTCCCCTTATTCATAAAGCAAGTCATCAGCTGTTCTTGGCAACTAATGGATTGTTAAATGAAGCAACATATTTCTGAATGTGCTTTTCTTATGTATTTATAGAAACATCATCGGTGCTTTACCAGTGGGATATCTACTGATGCAGATAAACCTGAGGGTCCTTAATATCAGCCAAACAATGTGCTTGTGTATATGTCTGTGTGTGTGTGTATGTGTGTATGTGTGTGTGTGTGTGTGTGTGTGTGAGAGAGAGAGAGACAGAGAGTGAAAGAGAGAGAGAGAGACAGACAGACAGAGAGAGAGAGAGACAGAGACAAAGAGAGAGAGAGAGAGAGAGAGAGAGAGAGTATTTGTACCTCTCTGTGAAGTGGGCATCCCTGTGCTGGGGTAGGCCTTGTTTCCGCCGCTGGCTGGATGAGCTGCCTGCAGATGGCAGGTGGGCTTCCATGGCTGCTGGGTTCCTCACAGCGCTCATGGCCTCCTGACGCACACGCAGCAGCTCTGAGAAAACACACACACACATAACACAATCTTTAGAACCAGTGAGGAACTTTCGTAACACAAGGTAACACTGTTCGATTAGTGTCATGATCAGTGTTCCGGGGTATTAAACACACTTCCAGTAGTACTGCTTAGCTGCATCTCACATTAACACTTTCTGTAGTGTGCTAGCCACTTTTAGTGCAAGAAGTGTGTTGACACTGGAAAATGTGATAGATTGAAGTGTACCGTTAACACTCTGGTAATGTACTGGAATAGCACAGTGTATGCACTCAGAGGAAGCAGAGGAAGGGGAGGAGACGTCAAATTCCACTGCAAGCTCACAATCTGTCATTTTCGCAAAGTATCAAACTTGTTGACTTTCAGACGACACTATTAGTGCACTACTGGAATCAGTCGTTTTTTCCTCCAAACAAGCAATCAGCCAATTTATCAATGTGATTTGGGCTTATCAGGGATGCAATTTGATTGCTGCTGCCACATCTATTTCAAACGTCCTATAATGATGCACGACTTGTGGAGCTAAATATCATGTAAATATCAAGCACTTTTGACGTAGTACCTTATTTGACCCCGTTTATTGACATAGAGCTGATTTTAGTGTAAATTCCACTGGCTAATAGAAAGTAGTAGTTCTAGTGTATTTAATATGATCACTTAGCCCAGACATTGTGAGCCTTGAGTTTAAAAAAAAAAGAATAAACATTTAAAAATAAAATACAAAGACTTATAACAATTGCCCAACAGCCAACTTGGCTATAAAGAAATCAAAATCAATATCAGATATAAAAATCCATGTTTGGTATTCCACAAGGTAATCTTACCCTGCAAAAATCTAGGTTATCTAAGTCATTCATTTTAGTTCCTAGAGATCTACCTCGGACAGCCCAGATCCAAAACACCTGTAATTTTCAGATGCCCATAAAGGCCTTCGTCACCTAAATCAGGTGGGGAACACCTGGTTTGTAGAATAGGAACACAGTGTACAGGCTTGAACCACAACTCAAGGTGTTCAAGTGTGTGCAAATTAAGCCATTTTTGTTGTCATTTTCAGCGCACTAGAGATGGTATGATACCATTTTTTCTTTCCAGTAATGATACCGATACTGGTATTGAAATCTTGTGCATCAGCTGATATCGATACTGGTAGCACATTTAAGATGACCAAAACCATCAAATTATTCAAACACTCTACTAATGTAGAAAGCACACAGCTAGCAATATGACATGTCACTGGGTGTGTGTGTGCTATTTAAGATTAGCTTGGATTGGATAAATTGCTTCTCCTGCTGATTTTTGCATCCAGCATTTTCAACAAATATTGATTTTAAACTAAAACCTAGTATTGAATCAGCGTCATCTCTAGTGGCTACATACAGTACGCTCTGTAGATAGGTGAAGTAAAATGGACAGAGATTCTTTGGAAACATCACACATTACAACATAACCACGTACTCGCACATAATTAGAGAATATGGCTTGTTTGGCGGGTGACTAGTTAAAGGTGTGCTTACCCCCCTCTCTGTATTCAGTAGTGGTGCGGTGGCCAGCCTCTGTCCTCACGCTTTCCTATAGCAGGCTGGCCAAGCCCATCTTCCATCATTACCAAACTAACAGGGTCACAACAGGAAGCACACAATCTAATGAAAGGGTGTTAAATAGAAAATCCATCCTGTGTGCCTCCCTCTCTCCCTCCCTCCTTCTTTCTCTCTCCTCCGGCCCTTTTTTAATTAGACAGTTCCCGTGGGAGCTAGCGGCCATTTCCGAGGCCCGCGTGTGGGGCTGAGCGATTGGGCCGGGGGTGGCGCGACAGATATTAATGTGCACAGGCCCGCTGTATTGATCTGTTTATTGCACTTCCCCGCGGGGGACCGGACTGACGGCAGACAAGCCCTCTAACAGCCAGAGAGACGGAGAGAGCATGAGCGGGGAAGAGCAAGAGAGAGAGACAGCGAGAGAGAGGGCAAGAGAGAGAGAGAGAGAGGGCGAGAGAGAGAGAGAGAGAGGGCGAGAGAGAGAGAACGGGAGAGTGGAATGATACTTTTAGGATGGAGATAGAGATAGAAAAATATTATTTTGGAAGAGCAAACTTGAGAAAACTTGAGATTGGGGGTGGCAAAACTCCCATACCATGATAGTTCAATAAGTTTTCATGAAACACAATATGTAGTTTTCGGAGACTGGAACAGACAAAAAAATGTGCTACATTTAAGAAATACTATCAAAAGTAATCAAATATTTACCATTTCACACACTGTACCCCACAAAAATACAATTAAATAGGACTGAATCATGTGGAGTTTTCTTTAAGCATTGATATGGGGGCAAAAATTGTATATTTCACCATATTGTCAAGGAGCCAAAGCAAGTTTACTTTTTGTTAACTGTACCTACAAGGCAAATGTAGTTCACATAAAATGCTTTGAGTTGTTAGGTAATCTCGTTTATGCCTTCTGACAGTGTACAGTGAGCACAGCTAATACAGTATGTATTATATACAGTCATTTTTATAAACAGTATGTCATACCATATCAGAAACCATATTAGCAAACCTGCTTAAGATTACTTAACACTTCGACACAGTTCGAGGCCAGCCAGTGATGATTCAGCCATGCATTTTAAACAGTGCTAACTGGTACAAATGCTTTCACCGCTTGTTTGCTACAGTAGCCTTGTAGCTCTAGTACTTTTAAAAATGTTCAGCTCTTTGCCAAACTACTCCTTTAAGTTATGAGGTTACTAACACTGTGGAACCTTTAAGATGGCTGCAGCGTGCACAGTTCGATGGTGTGGTGTTATAAAAAGAAAAAAGCATGAAATTCAAAGAGGCTCTGACCCGCCTCCCCTCTTCCTCTCCTCTGCTCTCCTGTGGCAGGCCCTGTCCTGCCTGATGCACACATTTACATTATTCTCTTTCATCTGCAGGAGAGCTCGCCGGCACAGGATCACCTGGGGCTGCGCCCATGAGCAGAGCAGCCGTCCCAACAGCGCACGGCCCTTCCATGCCAAAACCTCCGGCTGCCGGGGTTGAGGGGGGGTTGAAGAAAGGCGAGATGCTCACCTTTCTTCTTTTTTATTCAGCCCCATAATGTCCACCTCACATCTGAGGGGATCTGGCTATTGCGTCCTGAAAAGAACCCCCACCAAACCCCCCATCACACACTTATCCTTTCCTTTGTCGCACCTGCCTGCTTTGTGCCTGAGCCCTGGTCTTTGTTAGTATTGCTGTGGAATTCTAACTCCTAGCCTCAGGTTTCCTCTGCAGCAGGTACACACAGCGTCCCTGCGACAGGAAGGGGCAGGGATTTGAAAGTTTTTTTTTCCTTTCGCATGCTTCACGTGTGTTCTTTAAATCTGGGAGCCGGGGGGACGCGGGATGAGGGGAGAGTGAGCTGAGGGGCTTTGACTTGGAAAACTTGCGGAATTCATCTTTTCCTCGTTTCCTGCTCTTCACATCAAGGCCAGCGCAGAGGCCTCCTGTTGACCTCGCGGCTGCAGAGAGGGGGCCAAAACAACTTACACCTCGCCCCACAAACATAAACCTCACACACACACACACACACACGCACACGTATATAGGCACACACACACGCCCATCCCTCCCAACCTCTCATTTCAGGTCCTCCGCTTCAAACAGATGAAAGGGCGCTCTGCGGGGACTCGGGCGAGA
The DNA here is from genome assembly GCA_037974365.1 of Hydrocynus forskahlii. Lineage (NCBI taxonomy): Eukaryota > Metazoa > Chordata > Actinopteri > Characiformes > Alestidae > Hydrocynus > Hydrocynus forskahlii. Next base: position 26,182,773 of record JBBPCX010000141.1, on the reverse strand, counting down.
GGGAGCGAGGTGGGAGAGGAGGGCAGGAAAGAAAGAGGGAATGTAAAAGCAGGCGAGTGCTGGGGATGTGTGGGACAGGTTTGGGGAGACAGTTGCAGGGGGTCATGGGGGGTCCGACCACTACTGTCAAGGACCCCTTAGTGGGCTATTCACCGCTGCACCACTACAGACACCAGTACGCATCCACACACAAATTCTCTCGCACACACCACACAGGTGCATGCGTACATGTCAGATGGGGTGTGCGGAGGAGGGCAGGAGGAGCAGGAAGGGAAAAAAAAGGTAGGAGAATTGTTCTGAAAAAAGAGACAACTTAAACAATGTACTGCCCCTGCATTCATCCTTAGAGGCTGTCTTCAGTAGGGCTGTCATTTGTACACTGTAAACTTCAAATGTTGAGTTTACATTAAAAAAAAAGTTGGGAAACTGCCCTCTTTTCTCTGTAAGTTTACAAATTAAGTTACAGATCGTAAACCAAGTAATTTTATTTTAAGTAAACTTTCTTAAACATTTATGTAAACTTTCTTAAATGTAGCAGTTCAAAAACTATAGTCAAACCAACCAAGCATGACCGAATCCACTGAATTACATTCTGCATTCATTTAGCAGTCGAAATATGAATAATGCTAGAAAAATGCCACAAAAAGCTAATTGCGTGCAGAAATGATGTTACATGAAAGTAAGTCTACTATTAAACTGTATTATAAAACAACACCAGTTACTCAAACGGTTGGCTACTACCGCCAAAGCTGCTTAACTCCCACACTTGACGAAGCTTGCTGGTTTGTGTGGGGTGTGCTGATGAGGTAGCTAGTCTTATATAAGTTATAACTGTTTGTTTGCTTGTATTTCGGCTACCTACCAACCCCAATATTCAGAGGTGACATTCTGAGGAAAAATGACTTTAAGGGCAAAGTGTATTAGCTTTAGAAGATGTTTGAAAGGCCATTTTCAGAAAACGCCAATTGATTTATTTCATCAAGCTCCTAATAATGGCACGAGGCTGATTACAGAATAATAACTACTGACACAAACATTGACACACTCAATATTCAAGAGAGATTCACTCACGAATGACATGACAACTTGTCACTTCTGTTATGCTACTGTTTGTTTTAAATCTATACTACCTCAGAAAAAATACATACTGGCTTGAATAGTACACATGACATAGTGTTCAGTGAATATAGTTCGTAATACGTTGACACAGGGAGAGAGAGAAGGATGTATGTATGTTAGGAAGCAGCTGGAACTTGTGGTGCCCTGTTCTTGAGAAGTCCCCCCCCCAAAAAAAAACCAACAAAAACCAACACCACTGCATGAGCTATGGTGGAGAAGAGAAAGCAAACAGAATCATAAATTAAAATGTGCGAGCAGGCCAAGTGACACGGAGCGAAAGAGCGCACAGGAAATTTCTGGGACAGGCGGACAGAGATTAAAAGTCAAAATCTCAAAAGCCTGGAAAATTTAGCCTAAAGTGCATGACTATAGACATTTTCGCCGGAGGTATACGCAGAAAAATATGCATGGCTGAGTGGAAAGGCAAATCAGTCCAGGAAGAGGAGAGGAAAAAAAGTTTTCTAGCGGTAGGTGCGGTAGAGCGCTGGACGTGAAAAGTGAGGAAGAGTATCTCCCCCATCAAAGAGTTGGCAGGCAGAGGTGTTGGCAGCGGCTGACTGGCACGGCCTTATCGCGGGGCTTATAAGCTCAGCGTGCACGGGCAAGCCATGGAGCTCGCATTCCTCCGGGGGGGACGGCTGCTTGGCCCCGAGAGCCTGTTTTCAATGGCACGGCTTATGAAACCATACACCTGACTACACTGGCCAAACTGTCCAGGGAGGAACCGATGGCGACGCTGCAAATCACTCCAGTGCTGCCAGTGGCCGGCTCTATCTCTTCCTTAGAATTTGTCTGCATTTGTGGCTGTTTTTCAGCCGCTGTGGTAGGAATGAGAGTAACGATTTCAATACTGCATTGAGAAATTAAAAAATGTATGTATTTCTAAAAGTGTGTCGAAATCTAAAAAGCCTTTATCATGAAAAAACTAAAGTTTCTTCCTGTCCAGAAACAGAAGACAGTAGTTGATAAACACTTTACAGGAACTGAGTTGCAAAAAATAGGCAGTTTTGAATAAGTTGTTTTTGTGATGTCACAAAAATGTTCTTATATTTGCCTGTTCAGTCCACGGCAATTTAGTTGTTACTATCATTCCAAAGCTTTAAATCACATAAGCATCCTTAGTGGTATAATCTAGGATGGGGCACGAGGTTCCTCAGTTGCCATCTTTTGTGGGCACAGTGTCAGTGATCAAACATACCAGTGTAAAGTGGGCGGGGACAGGGGAGGGGCCTTTACAATGCACAAATCCATATTTGAATGACAGTTTGCTCTTAAATCTTGTTATGAATGTAGGAGCTTAGTGTGTCCTGGTTTGAAAACTCATTTTCAAGAAACTCATTCATGAAAGTCTAGAACTGAGTTAAAAAAAGTAGCTTTCATTGGGTTTATGAACCAGGTGGTATAAAAACTCTGAGGAATTGAGACATTTGAGCCCCTGGAATATCAAAAACAGAATCAAAATTTAAACTTAGAATCGAAAATCGTATCCAAGCTACAGAGATGTGTATTGTCACACCTCTAGAAGAGAGAGAGAGTGTGTCAGGTTCTACAGGCCATAAAAAAGAGTGAAGCTGGAAGAGCTGTGGGTGGTACGACTAGAGAGGGAGATTTAACAGAATTGGGAAAGGAATCAACAGCGTGTGTGTATATGTGTGTGTGTCTGCAATGCGCCACTGTGCACCAACACAAACCAGAAAACTTCTGGGGGTAGGAGCGTAAAGCTTTGCTGCTATAAAATACACACACACACACACACACACACACACACACTCAGACAAGGGCACTAATTCCTTACAGATGCAGGAGGAGGGCAATTAAAACATTTATAGAGCATGGCCCTCCAATTGGCAGCCTGCAATTAAAAAAGCATTCCTGATCAAATAAAAATTAAAGTAATATGCTCTCCCATTCGGCACGGACGCAGGTCTGATTAAATTCGCACCACTGCGAATAGCCATAAAAGCCTGTGCCAATTAAAGACACATTCTTTACAGAAAAAAAGTCAACAAGGTTAATGATGAATACCCTGAGTTTAAAAGCATAATTAAGATGTAACCCACAAAATAAAAAAGGGTCAGAGCTGCTGAATTTTTGTTTATGCTTTTGTTTAATATCCTCTAACCTCCAGTGGCTCACACGACTGTAAATCCGAGGGGGTAGGAACGAAGGAAGAAAAAAAACAGCCCACTTGTCGTTTCCATGGTATTGGTAATTTAGAGGGTTGGCTCACAGCCAATCAAAGAGAACAAATCAATATACAGTGAACCTCAGGGCCCAATGGCAGTGTTATTTACTACAGTGTGCAGCGGCAGTCGCAGATCACTCACTGTGACATTCTGACATTGGGTGGGCTGGGGGCTGGAAATAGAATTGCCAGCAATCTCAGCCATAGAGCTCTGCTGGATGAGAGAAGGTCTACAAGAGTCCTAACCAAGGTTAGCCAGTATATGGTCAGCCTTTTGCTTTATAGATATCATATCACACTCTTTAATATGGTACTGGGGAACTGTGAAATAATTGAGGACTTGAGGACAAACACATCTAAGCACAGATCAATAAATGTGCAAGAGTCTAGTAAAAGTAAAGTAAAACATATATTAACCCTTTAAATGGCCAGCATTTGGGAATGCCCCAAAGTTTAACTGCACTGTATGAATTGCAGTCCAAGCATCAACTCTGCGTTGTAGTCCACATAGTTACTGAAATTATGACGGGAGACACACATCGGCAAACCGGATATTCCATGCTTTTCAATTGAGCAGAGACGGAAAATTCTTCGACTGCCAGAGGCAACGGCAGCACAGTGCAGCGGTCAGTGGAACATTCCGTCAAGAGTCCAATTTTCCCAACTTTTGCCGCCGGCCATGGTAGCGGAATGAACCGGATGGTGTTCTTTTCAGACTATTGTAGTTTAGGTCAAAGCGCCATGTACAATAACAACCCAACAGCAACTTCATCAGAAATACACCTTTAGAAATAATAGTGTGTGTTCAAAACACTTTCCAGGATCAAATAGTGTCTGACGTCATCATTCCCCACATGGCCAGGAACACCACAGCTACACAGTGGTGTCACCAGGCAGTGTCTACATGGCCATCGGTTGCACACAGTCACTGAAGACAGTGAATCGGCCATGAACTGGTTTACGGAATGACAATTTTTCAACTGCAGCACTGAGATGAAATAATCCAGGGGGTTTAATTTTAAACTCTCTTCGTATGATTCATTTTAAATGATTTATTATTAAACTTGATCAGGAGTTCTCCACACTTACTCATTTCCTTGTAATGAACTGTCTGCTACAGATGAAAACATTGGAGTATTCCTTTAAGTTTATATATATATACAGAAAAAAATAACGCGTTAATATTTTTAACGCAATTAACATGCAGTACTTCAATTCAAGACCAAAAATACGTCATCTTCCCGTTCAAAGTTTGGAGTGAACAGCAGGGGACCCG
>JBBPCX010000141.1:26166618-26178093 GCA_037974365.1 Hydrocynus forskahlii | reverse complement strand
TAAATGAACAAATATAACGATGCCATTAAAAAGGTATGCAGTCACGAGAGTGAGGATTTTAACCCTGGACCTGCAAGTTTAAGGGGTGAAAAAAGAGCAACAAGGCACACACACACACACCACAGTGATGGGTACACACTCACCATGGCTGGGGACGCCCATGTTGCTGGCAAGCTGATAGAGGCGCTGCTGTTGCTCTTCGTAAGAGCCGTGCTCGTTCAGCGCTGACATCATGCGCCTGTAGTGTTCCTCGGGGGTCATGTGAATGCCTGGCTCCAGCACAGGGGTGTGTGAGTTCTCTGCAGAAGAGATGGGAGAAGAGATATTATCATCTGAGTAGAACAGCAAGAACTCCTTGAACTGTATTTTGCCCTGTCTGAAAGCAGAGCAGATGCAAAAAACAAATGTTGGTGAGGCTTTTTTCTTGGATGAAGGGTTTCAGCACAACAGCCCGGCCCGACACATTATCTGTAATTATTGGCCCGAGCCCGATTAAACCCGACAGTTTTTTAATATGTGCGCCGTTATAACACACGTCCTCAGCTGTGGGTGCGTTCGTAAACTGACACTCCGCGCGCTTGATCACGGCCTGGCCCAAGGACAGTGACAGGAAATATCGACAGAGAATCTAAACTCTATCTAGAGGCTTTACAGTGAACTTAACCTGTAATATTTGTGTATTCATGCAGTCTTGCCTAGTACCTCATGATATGGTCTATTCTGTTATTATTTACAGGTACAGCAGCAGTGTCATTTTACTGATTTGCAGTAGATTACAAAAAAACTTCATGTAAGTTATGTGCTGGGTGTTTCAGGCTGATTTGAAAGAACAATTTGAAAATGTATAAAACTTTATGGAAATGTGGTTTCTGCCTGGTTAACATTTATAATATTGGATAAATGCCTTCTTTTTAAGAAAAGAAAACATTGAAACAGTCCAGTGAAAACAAGCTACGGCAGAGCAGCGCTACTTAGAAAGCTCACTAACTTAATAAGCATCTTATCATGTGATATTTGGAAAATATTCAAATTTTGCCATTGAAATCCAGCACAAATTTGCTCCATCTTGACCCAAAAACTGGACATGGATGGTAAGGAGGCCTTTTCGAGGTGTCTTCTTTCACTGAAAGCAGGTGTGGATCACGGAGAGGTGGAGATGGTAGAGATAGGGATGATGGCTGCAGACGTGAACTGGTGTTCTACTGAAGATAGGGGCAAAAAGGAAACTTTCAGCGCAGGACGAGTAAGCGAGAAAGAGCGACTGAAAGCGAGTGAGCGAGTTACAGAGAGCCTACATTATCTGCTCTGTGAACAGGTGAACGGAGGGATGAGTGAGTGAATTATTAGGTGTGGGTCTGGCGGCAGTCTGCTTCAGACACACAGAAGAGACGGTAATCTGAGACAGAGTCAGGGGACGGGTGGAGGAACGAGGGAGGGAGGGAGGGCGAAAGGGAGGTAGCAAAAGGAAGAGAAGCAGAGAGGGAGATGGCGGGGGAGAGGGGAGGAAAAGGAGGGGGATATTTTTACCCTCCCTCACTGAAAGCTGAGTCTGGCCCCAGGCTGGCGAGAAGGAGTTGGGGGGGTAGGGGGGGTGGAGTACTGAGCCAAACACCGGATAATCCACCCAAGGGCCTTCAGGTGTGCGTGTGTGTGTGTGTGTGTGTGTGTGTGTGTGTGAGAGAGAGAGAGAGAGCGAGAGAGGGAGGGGGGAGAGAGAGACTCATGCTTCCTTTGAAATTCAAACAAAATAAAACGAAAGGTTCTGGGCTTAGATGTATGTTTTTAGGAAAAGTCTGAACCTATCTATGCTCCACTCACAAATGCATTCTTTCATAGCAACTGTTGTTAGGATGGACAAGCTTTATAGAATGTTGTCAAAAATCCTACCCATCCTATTAAATGTTGGGCGTTTTGATTCTCTACATACACTCACTACAGTTTCCAGTTTAAACATCGCATTTGCTAAGCTATGCTATGCTATGCTATTGACCTGTGCTATGTGGCCACAGCTAATATAATCTAGGCAGGTTAGAAAACAAATTTCCCATGATGCTAATGTTACGTTAATCACATGACATGGCCTTTCAGATGCATACAAAATAAACATTTGAAAATGATGGAAAATCCCATTGCTTTTTCAAAATTCCCATACATTCCAATCACTGACATGGACAAATTCATTCAGAGTGGTGTGATTTACCTACATTTTACATGAAATGTTGATGATTATTTCATATCAAACCTCCCTGAATGACTCTGACATCTAAACCATTTCATTATGCAGCTATTATATGGAATTTTGTGGAATTTCCCTTAAATTATGCATTCTACATTTCCATATTTTGACAAAAACTGTTTCTCAACTGTTTGAAAGTCAGGTTTCTTATCAGGTTAGACCAGTCTGACCAACATGGGTCACCTGCATGTGCTGCCCACCCGCTCACCAAAGCTACGACCACTCACACAGACCCCTGTAAGCAGTTGTGTCAGTATGCTTCTACCTCGTAGATGTTCTTAGTCAACCCTATAGTGATATTTTTTTATTTCCTTTGCTATCTGGTATCGAACAGAGGAGGATGGGTTCCCCCTTTGAGTCTCAGTTCCTCTCGAGATCTCTTCCTCCAGCTTTTGGGAGTTTGCCCTTGCCTCTGTTACCCTGGCTTGCTGACTAGGGGATTGGACCCAATTTCTACAACATTCCTTGTAAAAAGCACAAAATAAATAAATTTGACTTAACTTGGCTGGACTTGACAGCTTGTCCAACAGTTGTTACTTAATAAACATATTTGTGTGTGGAGCACGGATAGTTCAACCGGTAAAGAACTTTTACAATACAGAGGTTCTTTAACCTGAAAAAGATTCTTCATATTCATACATCTCTTTCACAAAAAAAGAACCATCTCTGAAGGGTTCCTTATGGAACCAAAAGTGGTTCTTACATGCTCCAAAGACGTTTTCTGCCAAATCTATTTTTAAATGTTTATGCAGGAGTGGATACCCAGGTGACACTAAAGCAGTAAGTGGTTTAAGTGTGTGACATGATATTCTTGGGTGTCATATACATTTGCATTCATTTGACTGAGGTGCTCTTTCGTCTAAGACTGCAGAACAATGACATGAGTTCAGAAACATTTTGATTGTGGCAGTGCGTATGCTGAAAGTGTAATGTCTGCGCCACAGAGTGCGTGAAATGCATTCAAGTCTCCTTGTGTGTGTGTGTTTGTGAGCAGGTTTTTGCGTCTGTCGACTCCACAGGGGGTCTCGACGAAGCCACAGGATGACTAGGAGTCTGGATCTGCAGTTAAAAATCTGTTTGTATCGCCGCATCTCTCTCCGCTAAGCCTGCTGTAAGCTCGGCTCATTGCAGCTCCTCTGTCTGCTTTACTCACTAAAGCGAATTCCTGATGCGCCAAAATCTGCTGGCCTACCAGGTGTGTGTGTGTTTGTGTGTGGTTGCTGGGAGGAGTGGATATAAGATGGGGCCTCAGATAGGGGCAGCTGCTGGGTCCCTCACACACACACATACACATATGCACACACGCCCATTCTCACCCACCCACAAAAGTTGTTTGGGTGGAGCAGCAGATCACAGACACAAGACGTTAGATCAGCGGCGTCCCAAAGCCATCCTAATCCGCAGAGGATGACCACTACTGGCCCAATGTAATTCGCTCCGGCACCGGCGTGCCAGGAACGACTATGCTCCCATCGCCCTGCCGTGGTAAGCACCCACGGAGTGATGAGTTTGCAGGTAAGGCCTAAAAATAAGTCTGAGTGTAATGACAGCAATGTCTAAAAGCAGACCCGACAACATCCTAATTCTCGGGTGTGGATGTGCCACGTTAAATACAGTTATTCAGCTTCTGGGCCCACAGTCCAAATGGCAAGGCCTTTCCATGTAGGAGTATAATGTGTAATGTTAAAATGAGGCAGCTCATTTAATAGTGATGCAACTTTTTATTCTGCCTCTACAGTCCCAGTCATGAACTGGTCCAACTGGTAAGTGAATTACAGGGTTGGCTTTCAAAGGCTACAATACTGCACTAACCAAAATTTCCAACATGAAGCTTTTACCAATATCATGGTGCTCCATTACTCAAGCCTACATACACAATGAGTAATATTTTCTTGTAAGCAGGGATGCACCAATATGCAAGTTCGTGGCTGATACCCACATGCAATATTTCAGTTATTTCATAAGCGCAATATTTATAATGTACACTTCTGTCCATGCCAATAAAGTGTTAATTACATGGACTGGAATTATAGAGAAACTATACATTTGTATCTGTAGGGCCCGTTCACATATTGGTTTAATTTATTTTTCAAGTAAAAACTGCAAAATTGCTAGTATTTTTATGAAATTATCTGCCAATTTTGACTTATTAAGAGTTCAGAATGACATTTTAATGTGTTATGATGCGTCAGTTTTAATTCAGTGTATTGGACATCATATCAACAGATTTCTAACACATAAATACAAAAAACTGTATGTACAAATAGGGGCGGTACCCTCAAGGATTCCGCTTTCGTATCCCTGAGCATATTTGTACCATATTCCACTGAAGTCATATATTCTAGGGACCACTGCTCTGTGTAAATAGTTCTTATTTTAACCTTTGTGCATTCAGGGTCTCTTTAAAAATAAATCAAACTGAAACATGGTGAAATGTGAGAATTCCTGTTGGACCAAATCCTTTCTTAAAGAGCTGAAATCAAATAAAAATGTAAACTAAATACGAACTACAGTAACACAGTTAATCAAGTACAAAAAAATCATACATGTGGAGTACAGATACGCCCCTTTCACACACACTCTGCTCTGTGCTCTCTGCTTGAGCAGCTGACCTAATCTGGGTGGCGGGTGGTAAATCTGGTGCTGGGCCGCCGGGGTGTCACCCTTCTTCTCACCTCCCAGTTGTGCCGCCTTGGCTGTCGGCATGGGCGCACATGCATGTGATTTGTGCACACCCCTGAGAGTTAAAACGAAAGAGAGAGAGGGAGGGAGAGAGCGAGAGAGAAAGAGCGAGAGACGGAGGCAAACAGAAAAACAGAAAGAGAGAGAGAGAGAGAGCGAGAGGAAGAGAAAGGAGGGGAGAGGAGGTGAAAGAGAGGCTGGGGGCGTGGGTAGGAGGGACGCAACTCCCCAGGGGGCAGACAAAAAAAAGAAGTAGGAGGTAGAGAAGCCATTCTTAGCTTGGGCCTAAATAAGGCACAGGGATGTGGAAGTGTCAAGTCCAATACATAAAACAAGCGAGATCTAATCTAGTTATATAGCTCAGCGCTCCAGTACTGAATCAATTCAGATGCAGCCCAGGTGCAACAGTGACTTCACCATCTCCTGACCAGGCCGATGACAAAGACAAGCCAAATGGCAAACCTTAAAAAGCTACAGACGCCGGAAAGCAAAGAGCTACGGAAGAAGCGGTCATTTCAGATGAATCCTAAAGTCCCAAAAGTGTGTGTGCTGTCCCAGCCACAGGCATTTGTTTGGCCTCAGCTACACTTCCCTTTAAATAATTTCCTCCTATAACGGCCCTCCCCAACTCTGCTTCCTCTGCCTTCGTGCCTGATCGTGGGTGAAAGTGTGTTTCAGTGAAGGAAGAGGCCACAGAAAAGTGTGAGAGCGAGTTACGCCATGGTCACGTCAAACAATTGCTAGTCATTGGAACGACTTAATTAAATTGCCCTTATAGCTTAGTAAGCCACGATTTAATTATCACAACATAACTCATTCACTCAGTCATGGTCTCCCCTTAATTACCTCATTCACATGCCTTACTAAGTCCTGACCTCTACCTAATTATCCTGTTCCGAAACCTTACCAAGCCATGGCCATGACTAAACTATCTCATTTAGACTTCACTATCTCGTCCCAAGGCTTTACTAAGTCGCCCTCATACATTAGGATTTGGTGCTCATGCCTTGCCTGCTGGTTCTGTGCTATATTCTGTATATGTGTACAGCATTACCATTGTGTATTCACAGCATCTTTAAAAAACAATCATATAATGGTGAAATATGCAATTTCGTGACACACCAAACAGTTTCCAAAAGAATCGGATCCTTGTGAGGTCAGAGGTTTACACCCCTAGCCTTTTGTAATGCACACAGTTTGTGTTTGTACACAATCATGACTCTGCACATGCCCAGCTGTTTGTGTGTATGTGTGTGTGGGAGCAGGTTATATGCATGAGGGTTGAGTGGCTCTTCTACCCCTCCCCTCCCCTTCTATCACCTCCTGCTGTCATTCTATCCCACCCTCACCCCCACCCACTTCATCTTCCAATCTAAGGTTAAACGGCTCTGATTGCATCAGGCCCGTCCTTCTCACTCACCCACCCACCCGCGTCCACACATATACATGCGCACACATTTCTGTGGTTCTCTTACCTTTAGGGGAGGCACTGCGGGGCTTCTTGCTGTCAGATGGGCACTCGCTGCTGCTGTTGGGGGAGTACGCTCTCTTCTTTCCTAGAATGTCATCTGGAAAAGAGGAGAACGAAAGAGTTGAGAGTAGTAGAGGGGAGGTCGAGCCGTGCTCCTCCGAGCCTGTGGGAGGCGGGAGAGCAGCCCTTGAGCTCACTATGGCTGCGGCTACCTGAATACATGCTGGAAGCTGTGGAGAGATGAGGAGTGCCGCTCTGAAGGAGACGAAAGGGCCTTGAGCCAATGACAGATCAGACTCTGTCCAGTGTGTGCAGAGATTCAGTTTCAGTCTCTCCCTCTCTCCCTCTCTCGCACTCTCTCTCTGGCCCTCTCTCACAAAGCACAATATCCCCCTCTCTCTCTTCCCACTATCTATTATGCTTGCTCTCTCTCTCTCTAACTACCTTCCTGACTGTCTTTTTTCTCTTGCTCTACCGCTATCTCCCAGAAAACATGCTATCGCTCATTAATGCCTGCTTCTCTCTCTTTCCCTCTCCTCACTACTTGTTCTCTCTACCTCTGCCTCTTGCTCACCCTCTCCTACTGTTTCCCACAAAACACTCTCTCTCTCCTTCTCTCTCCCTTCCTTGCTACCTCCCTTTCTCTCTCTATCTGCTTGCTACCTCCCTTGCTCTCTCTCTCTCTTTCTCTCTCACTACTTTTGCCTTTTTCTCCTGCTCACCCTTCCCAACTATATGTCCTTGCTCTCTCTCTCTCTCTCTCTCTCTCTCTCTCTCTCTCTCTGTCTCTATCTATCTCTCAACTCCGATCTGTCTGTCTCTTCTGTGTTTACACAGCCCCCTTGTTCTTTAGCTCGGCCTAATGCTCCAAAAAGCCCCTAAAACGACCTCGCAGAGGAAAGCAAACACAAGAGACAGCAAAAAGAAAAATCTCAGTCTCAGTCGAGCCTTCGTTCATTACGAAGCTTCTTTTTCTGCTGTCTGTCTGTCTCGCCTTTCCTCAGACTGTTTCACTCGCTCTGTTTACAGTTTATATAAAACCTGCACCTTTAACTAATCTTCCTTCCTCTCTTACTCTCTCTCTCTCTCTCACTTTCTATTCCTCCCTCTCTACGCCCCCCCCTCTCTCTCTCTCTCACTTCTCTCCCTTTTTCTTTCTTTCTGTGTCTTGCCCTTCGCGCTGAAGTCCTCAGGCTGTCTGCTGTAGCCTACTGCAAACGCTGGGAACTAGCGTCTAGTGTACGATTACAGCACCCTCCTCCCCCAAAACACACACACACACACACACACGCACACGCGCACACACACACACACACACACACACACACACACACACATCTCAAATCAATATCCTGCTAATCACGCAGGCAGGGCTGCTGAGAGCATGGTGCTGCATGCACGCAGGAAGGAAGAGACCGTTTGTCATTGCACTCTCTCTCTGTCCCTCTCTCTCTTTCTCGCTCTGTCTATCTCTGGCTCTCCACATCTCTCTCTCTACTCTCTCTGCTCGTATGCTGTGGCTGAAGCCGCAGATACCTCTTCCTCTCCTTCTCTCGAGTCTTTGATCACCTTGTGTCTCACTAGAGAACACAATAGAAGTGACAAATAAGAATATCCATTAACATCAGAACTTTGTATTAGTGATAAACGCACTTTGCATGCTGTAAATCTAGGACCAGCTAGGACAAGCCCATCTTGTGCAATCTCCCCAGACTCTTTAGAGCAGATGCATCCACCTGACTGATCATTCTTAGCTTTTTAACTCAAAAGTCAAGAGTTATTACTTTTTGTTATACAGTACTAATATAATTATGTAATTACACATGAATTATGCAGGAATCAACATCCATATTTTAAAATTAAGCTGTAAAAACACTTGAATTAATTACGTCATGAAGTCACCAAAACTAAATTAACACATATTTGCACACTCAACATGAAGATGTTTAGCTTTGCCCATTTATCCTGCAGTTATTAGGAGTGTATCTGTCTGGCCTGCTTTTTGAATGAGACGCAAAAGAGTGCAGCCATACATTAGTCAAAAACTTGTAAGAGATAAAGAGAGTGGATAATGGTCACGATAGATATGATTGTTTTTGCATAAAAATACAAATGTCATGAATGAATCTCTAATAAAATAAAAGAAAAATGTAGGATATGAGCCCTTTATATTGTACTAGACCATAGTTTTGATATCACTGACAATAGCTGCAACATGTAAGGTTTACCCCTTAGACATACACACCAGAAAGGATGACAATGAGTCTTTAGAGGTTGATCTAATAGCTGGCAGTACACCAATTCATCCAATATGCCAGGTCCCTAATTCTTCTCATGGTATGAGTTTTGTAACCGAAACATTTTTGATGGATGTTTCAGTCACATATTAGGTAGAAATGAAAATGCAGCTGAAAATGCTCCATCGCCTTTCGCTGTGTAGTGAATTGTAGTCTGTTCGGTGCGTTTTTATTTTTTTCCTTTCATAGTACTTTTTTATGTGGCAGCCGACAGAGGAGAGTAATATTAAAGGGACAGTTGCTATTTTGGGATTGGCATTTAACTTAAATACATACCTTAATAAATACATAATTTATTATGAATACATAACTTTAACACGACATAGACATTGTTTTACAAATCACAGTGCTTACTGGACAAAGACTTTTAAGATTAATAACCGATGTAGTTCTGACAGGTGACTAAAGAGGGTGCGATGTGAACTTGGTGGCAAACCACAGAGGAACTGAACTTTAACATGGTCACGGTACAAAATTCAAATCTCTTTCACACACACACACACACACACATACATACACACACACACACACACACACACACACGTGCACACACACACACACACACATGCACACACACACATAAACTTACAGTTCTTTGCCTCATCTGCCTCTCAACGGCAAGCACTCTGTTCACTCCTTTCTCCGATAAGAGCGATAGAGTGAGAGGTATAAAGGAGGAAAAGAACAGCAAGCCCAAGCATGAAAGGACGTTTGGAGTGGCAGAGCGGGGTCTGGGGGGGCTTTGAGAGCAGTCCCGCCACCCTAATGACAGCCGTTTGATGTGTTTTCTGAGAGGGAAGCCTGGCCGTCCTGCTCTAGAGGGAAGAGGCCTTTCCAACACACCCCATCCCCTGTCCACCAGCCAGGAAAAACAGCCACATTTCCACCTCTCTTCCCGTCACTCTGCTTCTCCTTCATCACCATTCAAGGTGACAATTATGAGCTGCTACATTTACAGCATCTTGTTTTCCTGTTTTTTTTTGCTCAAAAAAAATTACAAGACTGTGTCACCGTGCATTGTCTATGAAGCATCCAACAGAAGAAAAAAACAAGTAAAGCACTGAATTTACCTGAATGAAATGTGTACATGTGAAAGAAACACATCAGCACGTTTCGTAAGACAAAACTGTGTAGAAGTAATATATTACACTACAAACACAGCGCTGCTTCAGTGTTCTCTCTCTCTCTCTCGCTCTCTCTCTTTCTCTCATTTTCTCTATACTTTTTTCGGTCGTCTTTCTTTCTTTCTGATCTCTCTCATTTTTCCTATTCCTCTCTTTACACTTTCTCTGTGTCTCTCCTTCTGTCTCTCCTCTTTTACTCACACTCTCTCTCATCTCTCTCTCTCTCTCTCTCTCTCTGACCCTAATCTCTCGGCTCTGTCTTTCCCACAGGGCTCAGCTTTGCTATCTGCAGTCCTGTCGCTCCGCTCCTTATCAGGCCCTTCTCCACCCAGCCAGAGCCCTATGCCCCCACCATCTATCCGCCTGCCAACCGCTCCACAGCCCCGGGCCCCGAGCAGCCCTTCACTCCATCTCTCTCTACCGCTCATTCAAATCCTCACTACTCAGAAAAATCCTTGCATGAAACACATACTAGCAGAGAGACTCTCCAATCAGCAAGACGTCTACCTATATTGTACTATGATACTTTGGCATGAAACAAAATGCACATAATTTCCGCATTACACCAAACATAACCACCTGAGACTAATCTAGCAAACAAGTAAAGAAAGTTTACTTTACTTTAACATTTCGCTGCGATTAGCATCATGCAAACTGCCACCTAAATCTACTTACAACCACACTGATCTCAAATATTGGTTCTGATAGGTTTCTGACAAGTCAAATGAGCAAAAGCAAAGGTGAAACTTTAGGTTTCAAAATCTCTGCTACTGCTATCTTCAGCACTCAAATGAGTATTGTGTGCATCACTAAAATGTAGGAAATCCACAGCAGCAGAATGTTTGAATGGAAAGTAAAATGAAACCAACAGGCTAACAGGCTACTCTGATAATATTCAGTCAGCCTTTCCTGAAGGATGCACTGTAAAGCTGCAACACATACAATATAGTAGTAAAATATGCCTTCTAAATGTCTGGTACAAACTTGAAATGTATTAAATGTCCATGTTTATGCAGAGATGGCCTAAGCAGTATTAAACCCTTTGTTTGAAGTAAATGTCCACCACAGATTACTACATTAATTATAAAAATAATCACTACATTCAGTTACTCAGTTACTTCAAACACTAAACATGCTTTGACTCCACTGAATGTGAGGGGGGAAACCGTGTCAGCTGTGAATGTTCAGCTAAAAAATTCAAGCAAACACACTAGAATGTTTTTAGAATGTTTAATAGTGGGGTACACTCAAACTCTTTGTAGATAATGTCAACTAAACCAAAAGGGAGGAAAACGTTCTTGTGCGGTGGTGGAGCTGCTCCTCCAGGTTTGGCTGGCTTCAGGATGGGCTGAAACCAAAGGTTGGAGCAGGGCAGAGTGCCCGTGGCACTAACACGCAGCGAGCGGAGGAAACCTGGCTCCACAGCACGCTCCGTCTGCTTTTAGCGCTTAGACCTCACGCACATTATGCACTCAACAAAAGCAGAGAGCGGAGGCCCGGCACAGAGCGTGGAGAGGAAGGCCTTATTCTGAACGGAGAATTGGAGGCGGTAGTGGCGCTGACTCATATGCGCACACACACAGACAACCACACACACACACATATACACATACACAAAAGCGGCTTCTTCTGTTCCCCTCGCGAAATCTCCTTAGTGCTACTGAA
>JBBPCX010000141.1:26148202-26166518 GCA_037974365.1 Hydrocynus forskahlii | reverse complement strand
CACACACACACACATATACACATACACAAAAGCGGCTTCTTCTGTTCCCCTCGCGAAATCTCCTTAGTGCTACTGAACTCTTATACCGTGCCCCTTCCAGTCTCCTCATCGCTGTTCGCATAAACTTGGCAAAACTACCATCAGATTTTACATTTCGTGTGCTGTCTGAAATAAGGAAACAGGCAGTAGTCTAGACAAAAATACAATGTGCCAGGTATAGACCAAGCAAAACGTGGCATGGCTTTTCTCCGATGCTCCCCTTTTTAACCCTTGAAGTATTTGCAGACTACCACAGCATGCATTACAGATAAACTGTACTGCTGCAAGATTTGACTACGTCAGTGCTCGATGTGGCAAGCCTATCGTCACTGGTTGCGCATTTGATCTCAGTGTGAGGGCAAATTTTGACTCTTGCTGCTGGCCACTGGAGCATTATGCAATGTAGCTTTTCAAAGCACCACAAACAATGGCTCCAACAAAAGTGAAACATGTGCAAGTTTTTTTGCTGTGAAATTCTGCCGATTCTGAGCATTCAATTAAAGCCATATTAGTGCTATATACAGTTTGTTCAGAAAGCAAATCTTTACAATTTAGGACACATCTTTATTGATGATGATAAATCAGTACTGCAGAATCATTCTATATGATATGTTCAAATATAGTAAACATAACTGACTATGAAACTTAATATGCATAATGTACATAATATACATCATGAAATATATCAATTCATTTTTCTATAGAATTTGAAAATACCATCTGCCGTTTACACAACATTTCATGACAATCCCGGTAATAATCAGGTCCCAACATTTCATGACGATCCCAATAATGTTCCAAAATTGCTTAAAATTAAATCTTAGTCAAATAACATACACTGATTTTTTTTCCCTTCTCCTACCTTTTTGGTTTTGTTCTGACTGTGACGATATGTTACTGTCTGTTGAAAGCTATAGATATAGTCTATGGAATGTCTTTTACTTCAAGTGGCTGTGTTTAATTTAGAATGGCCAAAAATTGTCGCCATTATATTGTGCTAATAATAATAATAATAATAATGCAGAGAAATGACGGCAGCAGTGATGCAGTGAGCCCCCCTGCTTAGTCAGCCTGCAGAGGGGAGAGAAAAGGAAGGAATCGAGTAGCGCCTGCCTGCCCGCCGTTGCCTAAGGGCCAGAGATTTGAAGGCGGAAAGCCTTTAATACCAATTAAATGTTGCCTCTTAAAGCGCTGATGCTTCCATTTAACACCAAACAGGGAGCGCTCTAGTTGCCTCGTGCCTCAGTCCTGCCAGCTCAAGCTCCTGCACCGCACAACGGCTGCTCAAAGGCTGCCGTAAATAGGTTAGGCGGTTTTTCTATCTCTTTCTGTCTGTCTCTCCCTGAGAAAATCCCCCCAGTCCTCCCTGTTTACAAGCGGCCTAGTACAGGCTGCTCCAGAGAGCAATGCTTGGACTGATTTCTACCAGTCTTAACCCTTACAAGCCAAGACTAACTTATATAATGCCATTCTATTGGAATATAAATACTTAATTACATATTTAATTACACACAGAGCTACATAATGGATTATATTTACATTACATATCAGCATATTTTCTGCTAAACATGACTATAACTTTTCATCAAATTCAAATCATAACGCTCCCACTTCTGCTACTTCCACAAATGTAGCACTAAGGGAGACTTTCGAATCCGCATGTTTATTTGAAAGTGAGAAACACTGAATATAAAATTACAGCTTTTTCTTTCTTTATCAATGGCAACAGCATTTTCTAAGGGTTTAATTGCAAAAAAAACCACATCAGAAAGGTGAATTAGGGGGTAGTACTGTAACCCCTGACATTTTGAGGGTCTTCAGTCTCTCACTTTCATAACAACATAACTCACATATCGCATAGTAGGTCCTGCATAATTCATAATGATTACTGCTTAATAAGCCTTACAATTAAAATGTGAATAATAAATCTAATGTTAGAGGGTTACTAGAGGGAGGGTGGGAGAGAGAGAAAGAGACAGAGAGGAGGGAGTAAACTGGGAGAAAATTAGGTGCTCTTGTTTTATTCCTCTCTCTTCCCTCTTTTCCTCTCTCTCCTTCCTCTGTCTCTCTCTGGCCACTGACAGGTCGGACAGGCCAGACTCCTTAATTCCCTTTCCTTATTCCCTTAATCTGTCATCTTTATCAGGCAGGGGAAGTGGCGGGCGGCACGGCGGAGTGGCGGCCTCCGATCAATCTCCACATTACATCTGACAGAATGGTGCTAATAACTTATTGATCCCCCGTTTGCGGCCCTGGGCCGGGGCTGAAAGGCTGCCATTGATTGGCTGCGGGGGGGCAGAGAGCGGCGCGGCGCTTCCGACGACCCAGAGGATACAGCTCCGCCTCCCTCTACTGCCGCTCGCCCACTGAGAGCCTCAGGGGACAGAGAGAGAGGGAGAGAGAGAGAGAGAGAGAAAGAGAGAGAGGGAGAGAGGGAGAGAGAGAAAAAGACAGGGACAGGGAGCCAGGAAGAGAGTGGGGCAGAAAGAGAGAGCCACAAATGAAGCAGACCGAAGTTGAAAAGAGAAAGAGAAATGGTAAAACAAAAAAAAGAGAGAAACAGGAGAAAAAATGAATAGAAACTAAGGATGCACTGATATGGAATTACTGGGACAGCGATGACCACAGCAACACTTTGTGGCCGATACTGATACCAATAACTGCTAGCTAAATTTTACTTTACTTTTATAATTTTTTACATGGAGGTAAGTGATATGCAAACAACACTTCATTTGGCACCAAATAGTCAATAATAGTCGTAATGAACTAATAATTTGGCCGCAAATTAATTTCTTATCTGTGGAAAGAAATTAAGCTTTAGAGTTCACATATGGATCATGGTGTAAACTTGCCTCAGAGAACTTATACTCATTACATTTTCTAGTTTTTCCGGGAATAACATATTCTCCACATCCTAACATGAACAACTTAAAGTATAAGAGTCCATCAGGAGGACTACACTTCACTCCAGTTTCATAGTTTCATAGTAGGTACTCAATAATCCATGGCAGCCTAGTTACTGAATGATAAGCTTGGAATTTAAGGAGTTGAGAGGAGCAAAAAAGACAATTTGGTGCTGAGGGTAATTCATGGGGAAAAACACATAACAGTTCATTTTCATCCCAGTTTACCCCATCAGAATACTGGCTTATCCACATAAAACTACTGAAGCACTAGAGGGGACAGGCCTGGATGGTAGCAAATATGAAATTCACTTACTCTCATCTCACACACACACACACACACACACACACACACACACACACACACACAAATGGCCTCCCACATACACTTGCGCAAATTCCATCAGGATTCTCCCGTAGGGAGGGAAAAAAAGGCTAAAACACCTTATATGCCTATTACGAGTCTCTGGGCTGACCGCAAAAGCCACGTTTTCGGAGTCTAACACGAACAGCCAGACAATTCGCCGGCGCCCCTGCCCTCCTCCCTCCTCACTCCCCCTCCTCCCTCCCTCACTCCCCTCCCCCTGCCCCGGGGCCAGAGTGGCCGGCCGGCCAGCCAGGCAGACAGAGAGAGAGACAGAGAGAGAGAGAGAGAGGCAGAGACTGACTGGGTCTGACGCCTGGCTGGGCCAGCTCTTCTGTCTGTCCCTCAGATTTAATTAACGGCCCTCTCCGGCGGCCCGGCGGCCCGCCCCTCCTCTCCCTCCTCCCCGTCCCGAGCGATGCCGCTGTCTGCGCTCCCCCAATTCCGCTTACCACTCCTCTCCACTCCTTTATTTCTTCTCCACTTTTCCAACTCTACTCGTCTTTTTTCCCCTCCTCTCCCTCCCTCTCTCTCGCTCCCTCGCTCCCTCACTGTCTCCCTGGCTCCATAACCACATACCCACGGCAGAAAGTCAGACTTGAAAGGAAGTGAAAGAGACTGTGTGACGGAAACCAAGAAAAAAAAAAAGGTCTTGCAGTTTAACATGGAAAAATGAACGCTGGGACCTGCTTTGATCTGCTCTATTAGCAGCACATTCCCCAACCTTTTGCCTCAACGTAGCAATAAGATTTCGAAAAAAGTGCCGAAAAACACATACGCATGAGAGTGAGTTGACTTGAAGGCTGGCAACTCAACTGAAAAGACAATTACAATCTGTTATAATACTATCTAATAAGGGATGTACTCATTTTTTAATAAACTAAAATTAAATATCGGACTGAAAATCCCACCCCCTCTGCCCCTGCTATGCCCTTGGGCAACCTTTGACCCTGCCAAGGGACAAAAGCTCTCTAATTTCACTGGCAGACAGAATTAGACCAGCCAGTGATCGGATTGGACTTGTTTACAGACACAGAGCGAGCCGCTTAAAGAGCCTCCTAAATCGCCCTATAATGCTCAAACTGACAGATTTTGGTCCTCAGCCCCAGCAAGGGAAGCTCATCCCTTTGTGTCCTCCACAATTAAGATTTCAGTTAATTGAGATGTCTTAATTAAGCTTATGAGAGATTACACCAGTCTTTTGGACAATCCACCCAGGTTAGGTCTGCTGTCCAGTCCAAACACTCGGAACACAAAGACGATTTCAGCTATCCTTTGAATCTTTGGGGCAATTAGCTCCAGACTGGAGAGAGGCAGGGGCATGGCGTTCTGACTGTGATCACAGGGGGACTAACTGTGTGTATACGGGTTTGTAAGTGTTATCGACACACATATGGTTAATCATACAGCAACAGATGTGTGTTAGTTCACTCAACCCCCAAGAAGAAGTTTAACATGCTTGAGTCTAAGGAACTATTACACTGAAGAAAAGTTGAAGTGAAAAGTAGTTTCCAGTTTTTAATGAATTAAAATGTCCTATATATTGAACAGTTATGAACAGTTTCTTCAAGGATGTTGCAGATCCTTGCTCTCTGACATGGTAACTAAATGGAACATTTTTTTTAAAATTATTATTCTTTTATATTAAGTTAATACAGTGATATGTAATACCACCTACATTGGTTCATTATGAAATGCACACAATATAAAGGGCAGCTGGTGCTATCAAATGATGTAAAAAAAAAAAAAAATGAGTTTCGAGCTTTAAATATGACAGCAACATCATGCAACTCAGACAAATTCCATTCCTTTGAATATTCAGATGCATGTTACAAACGGCTCAGTGATGGATGCTTATATTGTTATTTTAAAGTTTGATAGAGGAGCTCCAGTGTTTCCACTGCATCTATTGTGCATAATCTATTGCCCTTCTCCACTGTGGATGTGGATTAAGTCAAATAAAGCTATTTAGTGCACATGCTTGTTTAACAGCAGGTTTAAGGCGCGTGCTAAAAGAAGGAGGAGAGAGCATTAAGGAATGGACTAAAGATGAACACAATGGGATGAGTAATGAGCTTACAGTGGCCAATCAAGCAAATTACACCATATGAACATTCTAGCGCTAAAGAGGTTTAATCGGTACAAGAACAAAAAAAAAGGGGTGCAGCTGAACAGGCGGGAGGTGGAGCGCGACAAGTATGCTAACAATTATGAAGCCGAGAGAACGTTCGGCTCTAGGTGTGTCCTACCTGAGTGTGCGGAGGCGAGGGTGATGTCAGAGCAGGGCTGGCCCTCAGGCATGCCGTGCTGTCGGGTGTGGTGCAGGTTGGAGATGATCGTTGAGAGGTCGCTGTCTCGACTACTGAGAAAGAGTAGGTGTGAGAGAGAGAGAGAGAGAGAGAGGGAAAGAGAGGGAGGGAGAGGGAGAGAGAGATGGTGAGTGCCTATGTGGAATTCTAATCTCACACATTGCAAACATAAAGCATCACCTTGCTCACACACTAACCACAGCTACAGAAAAACACATCACACACACAGCACAAGTCTGAGACATACGAACATGTTTTCAAGCGTTCCACGGCTCTTACGCCGCGGCGACCAATGAATCAGTTTGTGAGGACATTGCAAAATCTCTACACGTCACAAAATACATGATCAACCCACCTCAGAGAAGCATAAGAGCCAAGGTACCTTAAGAATGAAACGTATACAACGGAAAAGGAAACTGCAACAACATCACAGCCAATACTCTCACAAATACAACAAACGCTGTACATACACCACAGACCACAGCCCTCTTGCCTGTCCTGCAGGGTGCTAAGGTTATACCTAACAGGCTTCTGTGCCTCCTTCAGAAGCTTCTGCATTTCGTTCTCTTCCTGCCACCGTGCCCATTGTCTTTTGGATTTAAAGCGTATAATAGGCAATGACAGATTCCTGCATCAAGCAATTTCGAGTCTCATCCTGTCTCATCTTCAACCTTAAGATGTTCTAATCAACACATTCAGGACTCCTAAGCAGGTTAGGAGCTTAAATGAAGTGATTATGGTTTTTAGCATCACCCCGCTGAAATCAATTGGAAGACACAGACGGTGAGCGGGGGATAAACCATCGGAGGTAGCTGTCATTGCACAAAGGCAAACTGATAGGGGGAGTACTGAAGCGGTATAAACATCCGCTAAACATGGCTTTGGGAATTACTGGAGAGGCCACCAGCAGACCTCCCAACACTGTCTGTTTTCTAGGTTCAACTCTAGCACCTAGCATTTTCACCATTTTTTTTTTTCAAATGGAAAATTGTAGCTAGCATGGTATGATTTTAACCAACAATACTTCAGTTCCTCTAATGATGACTGAACTCATTGCGTAAAATCGGTCTATCGCTCTTAAAAATAAAGGTACCAATATGATGCCACAGAAGCTCATAATGGGTGAATGAAGAACAATGTTGGAAAATGACATGCAAAAGTGAAGAATCTTTTTTCAAGCTTACCACTTAAAGATATCTCCTACACTCCTAAAAATAAAGGTGCCAAAAGAATGGGTCCTTAAATAACAATGTTTGGAAATGGCGCGTGAGAGTGAAGGACATTTAAAGAAACTACACATAACATTTAAACCAATAAAAGATTTCTTCCATGCATTCTTCTTGGAGTTTTTGTTTTCCACTTTTGCTTTCCTGAACAACTTTTCAGTGTGTGGAATCGTCTTTGAACAAGATGTGCATGTGTAATGAACCTTTATACACTTTTTAAAAATGCATTTTTATAATGTAAATGTATGCAAAACGGGTTCTGTGGAGTGATAGCTTAGAAGAACCATCCGGTTCGCAAAGACACTTTCAATGGATGGTTCTTTAAAGGATTGTGTTTGTAAATGAGAGTTTAAAGAACATTTTCTATACCAACCCAAGAGCTGCCTTAAACTGCATTTCCGAGTCATGTTATTTTTAAGAGTGTATGATGCAGACCTTCATTATTAGGTAGGTGAATGGCAGCTTATGGGCATCTAACTGACCCTGATTCGGTCCTATGCCTTCGCCTCTTTCTGCCATCCACGGTGCAACTCTGCCTAGTACATTTCTCAAGGCCAATGTGTACGGGCATACAGATTAGGACCGGACACGTCCATCCTTCCATTCATCCGTCCTCCCCCTCTCATCCCCATCATTAACCCAGGGCATCATTAGCTGTGCCTGGGCCACTGATGGACCTGTGGAAAGAGGATGGGGAGGGTGAGGGGAAGTATGTCATGAACGTATTTCAAAGCAATCTGATTAAAGCTCTGATCTCCTTATGCAGCATAACGATGTGGAATACGCTATTAGCATTCAGCCAGCATCAGACGCGTACCCCTCTCTGCGGCTGCCAGGCTTCCGGCCCACGCTCGCCATGAGGGAGGTCTCGGCGGCATTTTTTAACAGGCTGTCGCTGGCTACGGCAGCTCGTCTTGCCCGCCACCATTTTGCTGCGGCAGGCCAGTGGCCCCACTGTTTGTGGCAGCTGAAATGCTGGTTTTACAGCATTCAGATTACAGGCTGTGCCTCCGTAATGTCAGCCTGTCACACTTTCAGCGAGGCTACAGACAGTACAGCACAAGCGAAAGAATTTCTTCTCCCTCACCGAGCCAGCCTGACAATTCATCCTTCAGTTTGAGCTTAGAACCTTGGCATAAGGGACCTTCTGGTCACATATGCCAGACACAGTGTGCTGGGCTTCACTGCTCATTTTTTTCAACAAGAGGCGACGTCAGTGGAAATCCCATTAGCATAAAGCCAAACAGGTGATATTTATGGGACAATAATGATGAGGACACTTGATTATGTGTCAGAATAGCAATAGTTTTCCATTGTTTGTTTTAGAATTTTTTTTATTTGAAAGTATTCAATCTGAGTATATTTCAAACATGTTGCCCCACATGTAAAATTCCTATGTACATTTATTGCAAAAACCTTGCAACTTTATATTAGAAGGCCCTACTTATCTGCCTGGACCTTTTTAAGCTGCAGGGTTAATAAGTTGTATTGTTTTATCAATAAGTTTGCACATATTGTATATAGCATAAATTATGCTTAGCCTTCAAACGGGTATAACACATTTATGTACTAAACACACTTACTTCATGTTAGGTCTAAAGAAAATGCCAATATTATCAACAAATACCAATTTTGCTATCAATTTTTCATTTACATTTTCAGCACAATCATAGTGAGTTCACATTTACCCTGAAGAGGGCAGTGATTCATCTATAGATCTGTACTTATGTAAGCATGTAGTGACAGAAACAGAACATTTACGGCTGTAAGCTTGAAAAGAAGTAAAGTCTGGGAGCATTTTCTTAAAACAAAGGGTGAAGTAGTCACACGCATTATAATGATTGAATGCTTTCCACAGATGCGTAACATAACGCTCAAAAAGTTGGTGGCCTGGTGGTTAGGGAGTTGCCCCTGCGATCAGAAAGATGTGGGTTCGAATCCCAGGACTGCTAGTGGCACCACTGAGGTACCCTTGAGCAAGATACCGTCCCCACACACTGCTCCCCTGGCGCTGTGTTCCTCGCTGCCTGCTGTTTCACTTGGTGAATGGGTTAAATACAGAGAACAGTTTTGTGCTGTTCCCATGTGTGTGCTGTGGTGTGGACAAATGGACTTAATAACATCCTCATGCTGATTCTGAAGCAGAAGAACAGCCAGTAAACAGTAGCTTTCCCTCCACTGTGGTGTCTGACAAACTAAACTACAGCTACTCCTTACAAAAAGCACTACAGTTCACGATGATACTTTATTAGCACTAGTTACTGGATATTCTAAGACATATTGGTTTCGTGCATTGGAAGTGTTTAGCAGGCTATTAAAAAAACTGGCTATTCGACAACTGAATATTTGGAAACATTCAGGCTGATTAATTTATTATTTAGTTATTAAAGCACATAAATAATCAATTATCCCCCCAAAAATGTGTCAGGCGAACTAAATGAATTTTATTTTCTGAATCAAGAGTACAGCTGAGAGGAACTTTTCAGGACTCTGCACCACTGTTCAAACTGTGAATTGATTACAAATGTTTAATGGATCAAAAATCAAAGCACTTTTTAAACAATTATTCTACAACATCAAAGATTTGATAGGATTTCCCAAGAGCCATTTCGACAGTCAGAATATCCATAGTGAAAAAAAAGCAAAGTTTTGAGCCTGGTTTGCTCTCAGCTTATTTTTCTGATGACTTAGGCAAGAATTTTTCAATAAAGACAAAACAAATCCAACCCTTCAATACATCTCCCGACTACCACATCGATTTCACTCCATGTGCTGACGGGAAAAAAACTTCATTAGAATACAGACACAACATTTTAAAAAAAACACGGACATCAGTGAGTACTTATGCATTATTCATTTTTTTTTCTTTTCATATATTAAGCACTTTTTAACACTGGAGTTTAACTGTGAGCAAAACTATGACATTCTGCCTTGTAAATGATTGACGTGAACACTTAACCTTTACATTAAAGGGCTATTCGGCTCTGGCCACTTAAGTCTCCTCGCCCCCCGTATCCCCCCCTCTACACACACACCCGCACCCCCGGCTTCAGCACTGCATTAATCCATCCAAAAGATCCGTGCGGTAGCCTTCGCCCTGGCAGTTCAGGCAGGTTATTATCCTTGAGCAGAGGCTCTGCTGTAAGCCCACTGAGCAAGGACATTGTTAGCGAGGTAATTAGCACACTTTTTCCTGGGCTGTCCCAACGAGGGCCGCTAATGAGGCCTCCCTCGACTGCCGGCCAAGGTCATAATCTGCGTCAGGGCTCAAGCTAACACCCAGCCGCCTGAGTCAGCTATCCCGGGTAGAGGCACACAGGTTGGACCTGACAGCTCCGCTAAGGACATCAGTGGCTGCTTATCACACAGAGGAGACTATCAGCATAATCGCACCTTAAACCACTCAATACTTCTCATCCCTATCACCAACACAATGACCCAGATATTTGGGCCACATGCCCACACCAATCCAGTGCTGACACTCTTTTACCATCTGCTTGGAGCTGCAAAAAGCCAGCAAGTAACTGAGCAAACCTGTTGACTGTCAATACACTCAAAATCCGGTTCGCAAACACAACGGAAATCCAAAAGCATCCCCAAATAAGAAAGGCACGCAAGAGTGCATGAACTAAACATGAGTAAATTAAATGTAAAAAATATATGACTTAAAATAATTAATTTAATTACACATTAAATGACAAATAATTACAATCATTGAAATAATGTATTAATCATGTTAATCATTTTAATATTATGCTATTCTTTCTAAACCCCAGATCAGTAAGTCTCATACTGACAACCTCCCTATAATGCTATTTTGCTATTGTGTTTTCTTTAATTCCTCATGAAAGGCTTAATAAGTGTCTAAAGCATGGGGTCTCCAGAACTGTACTGCATACATAAGACTTCCAATTTGAAATCCAACTGAAGTTCATATTTACTACGTGAAAGCTGATCTAAATTGACAGTTATGCTGAATAAAGCAGAAAACTCTTAAAACCAAAATACGTTCAATAGAAAACACCAGGAACAAATTCACAATAAGTGGGTGGGGCATGGGGGGCAGTGGGCGGGACTTCCAAGGCCAGTGTCAAACTAGTGACGTAACAGACCCAGTGCTGCTCACCACCCTCTTGCATTGACTATCAGGGTCAATTTGATGGCAGATGAACGTGAAGTTTTAAGATAGAATTCTTGCAGTATTTGCCTGGTGGAAATATATTTGTGAGTTCATGTAAGTTACCATGTGAAAACACCCATAACCATGGAGGCTGATCAAATCTCTGAACACGAAAATACCACAAAAGTCAGCCTGTCATGTCTTTCGGGGCCAAAAAGATATGGTTTCTTGCATTAGCGGAGTTTTTACTGGTAACAGAGATATTTCCTCCCCACACCACTCATGTATGCAGCTGCAAGCAGTCCCAGCAGGTGACAGAGGGTGAAGTGGGTTTCTGGAAAGGGGCTTTGAGGCTGAATGTGGGGAAGCCTGCAACCCACCTGTGCAGAGCTTTGTTTGACCTTTGCTTTTATGATTTAAATGCTACTGGGCTGACATAGGCTTTTGGAAGTGCAGGTAGAGGGGTGGTTGAGAATCAGTATGCAAATGACATCAGATTCAATTATGCCTGGGACCATACATTCATTCTTAACTGCTATCGCGGTTAATATGTTTGGCCAAGCTGTTTCTGTGCAAGGATGTCCCAGGACAGATAGTGAAGGGGTGTGCTGGCGCCACTGTCCATAGAGGTCATCATGAAAGCCCACAGTTTGGTCATACTGACACCCGATTTGACACCAGTCCTGAGAACATCACGGACAACAATTTCACTCTCAACACACAAACACAGACGCTCACACACCCACACACACACACATATGTGCTCACTGCAGGAAGTAGAAAGGTGTGGAGAGGCTGCCGCCTGCTTACAGACCCAAATGAAATGCTTGCAATACAATTAATGCAGAGAAAGTTGCCTGACAAGACACTGTCACTGTGACACATTCAGCAACCACGCAGAATGTGCTACTTATTTTCAATTTCAAATATTAGTTTTGACAAAATAAAAGTGGTGAAAATGGTGAGCTTTGAAAAATGGCGAGCTATTTCCTTTTCCCTTTCTTTCCTTTCATTTTAAACAAAAGACTCGGTTGTTATGCGCCTCACATCCAGATGGAATGGTGGCACGCATCGCAGGCCTGCGTTAGCAAAGGGAATAATAAATAAACACAGAAATAGATATATAAATAAAAAAGAGCATAGCTCGTCCTCTTGGGCTTTCCTGTTGTTCCTGCCTTATAAAAGCTGATGGGAGGTCGATAAGCCTGCAGCACCACAGGAGAAGGGGAAAAAAAGCAAAAATGAAATAATGTATTATTTCGCCATGTTGAGCGTTGCTATGCTTCGCTGTCAGATAATGAAGGAAAATGCATAGCAAGGTAAAATCCTGAGTGCTTGAAGATTTAGTGAAAATGCCTGGTTGAAGACATTTGCCTTGAGTGAGTGTGACATTAATGACATTGATTGCCTGTTGAAGTTGATGCAAAGGGAATCAAAGTGCTATCTACAGTGCAAATAAGCATCTCACCAAGTGGATCTATACAGCCCTATTAGAAGTCCCTGCTGCTCTGACTAATTTCCCTCATTGTTTATTTGATAACTAGAGATGGTTTCTGACAAAATGTGATTTTCTCATGTACACTTACCTGGAACAACTGCTTCCACCACGAATAAAACAATAAAATTGAGGAACCAAGCCAAAAATGGATATTCTGCATTGTTATGTGGCGACACAAATCTCTTCTTTGCTAAAGCAAGAGAGGATGGCTTGTGCACCATTACACCTTTGTGCAACAAGGAAATGTGCGGTTGCTCCTTGGGGTTGAGCCTTGGACACCCAAACGCTCCAGGATAGCTGTGCCACTAATAATTGCTCTAAGAGGAAGACCTTTCCAGGAGTCCTACAGCACTATCCCCCTGTTCTCAGCAGGATACTGTTAAGTTCTCCCAAATTACATGGGAAAATGTCTTGACAAAACAAAGATGAATGAAGAGAACACATGGTCACATCATCTGTGCTCAACTTTTACAGCTCCTTAATTTTTCCACAGCACAGCTAGGAGCGCATATCATTCAGCAGAAGACTCACCAAAGAATCTCTCTGACTGAACGATGACTAGTGACCTTCCCCGGCTGAATGAAATGACCACAAAAGATCATTTGATAAAATGTAATTTGTTTGGGTTGCATTTGGATCGTTATTGTAAGTGTAAGCTTTCTGAGAGGTTCCATCACAAGTAGCCAGTGGAAACAATGTTTCACAACTTGATGATCAGAGTCACCTGCCCAAGAGCACGCAAATGCCTTAAGACGATTTCGATTAAATGTCCAATACAAACTATGTGGACAACAGTAGCAGCATTCAGACACCGCATACTAACAGTGCAGCAGTTCTAAAAGCAGATGAATATGTAACATGACAAATGCTTTTGCATGGGTACATACCAGCATTCTAAAGGCCTGGCCAGACGCTGCGGTCTGAGCTGGCTATGGTCCCCGGGCTTGGCCTTTCTTGGCTGGCTGACTGCTTTCGGTCAGGTCCCGACAAGCACCAGAAGAGACGACAGCCCGCCTTGCTGACCAAACCCTTCTGATGCTTAAAGCCAGGCAGGCCCAGGTTTTCCTCAAAAGCGCCGTGCAAGAGAGGCCACCCAAAAAGGGAAGACAGGTGGTATGTGTGCCTAGACAGGTGCAGCACAGGTCTGTTTAATTTCCTTTACCTCTCCCTCTTCCTCAATGGGAGGGTCCATGAGACTGGAGTCAACCTCCCTCCTCCCTTGTCACCGCACTAATCCACTTACGCTCCATTACCTGGAAATAATGTAACTGCTGAAAAAACATTATGAAATTCAGACGTAAACCTTCAAGGCCAAATCGTCCATGTGCCACAAAATATTGCAATGGCTGAATTACAAATTAATGTAATTGCACACGAGACATACGAGATGGGAGCTGTTTTTAGAAGCTTTTCTGACTCAGAGACATTGTCTTCCGTCCAGGTATAGTGTCTTATATAATCCATGGTGGTTAGTCAGTAATTACCCAGACAACCAGTCAGCACTTCTCAGTCAGCCCTGGTGTTGACATTGTGACAGAGCGCATAGGAAGGCTTGACATAGGCAAGCTTGCGGAAATTATTTGCATGACGTTAAGCATGATCGACTGAGACCAGGAGGTGACTGCAGGTGACCAGGATGTCACTGCAGGTGACTGAGCCAAATTTGGCAACGCACATTTACACTGATGCATTTGCTATAGTCCCACCTGATTTATTTCTTTTCCAAAGCATAGAAAACAGGAGCTTGTTGTCTATGAATTCTACCTCCAGACGTAAGATCTGATGGCAGAGCAACAGCGGCCTATCGAGCGTCAGCACACATTTTTGCGCAGTGTGCCACGTTTGTGCGCCGCCTACTTTCTCAGCAACAATGCTCTCTGTCCCCACACACTGTTCTGGAGGACCTGAGCACTAATCACCAGTAAAGCTGCCAGCCGTTAACATTAAGCTGGTTAAAAGATATAGAGAGCCTTCTTAAAGATGACAAGGAACTGTAACTTGTTGACAACATTACGCGCTAGCTCTGTTGGGATAAACAAAAGTTTAGCAAGGACGAGGGGAAATAGTGACGGTGGGCACAAAGCAGACGTAGTTGAGTTGGGCTGATATACCGTGGAATCTGTATCAATAAGATTCCATGTAGAATGTCACCCAACACAATACCACAGTAACCTCAATTGTGTGTTGATAGGGCGTAAATACACTCACACATAAAAACGAATTCTCCATTTTTCACCCATTGTTCAAATCCAATTTGTTAAGACCCCTCCACAACTCACTTAGCCATGCCTTGTTCAATGAAAATCAAATTGCACAGATTGAACATCCCATTATCTGTTTGGGTCAGATCCTCGTCTGAGTGAAGTGGGAGGGGTGAGGTGAGGAGGCCCGGAATGGAAGAGACGAGGCTCCTCGCAGTCCGCCGCCTTTAACAGGGTAAAAGCCCTCCATATTCGTCATAAGTGTTCTTTAAATTCATTAGCATCCTCAGGCGCTGGCGGAAGAAGTGCTGGTGGGCGAGGATCTCTTTAACAAGGTTAGACGGAACCCCGTAATGCGTTATTGTTCCAATGTTGTCCTCGGCGTCGCAGACAGGCTGCATGCTGGAACTCACTAAGGGAGGGGGGCGTAGCGAAGGAGTGAGAGAATAAAGCTTACATTCAGTGGAAGGGCATTTTTTTCACTAAGCTTGACGCAGATAAGGACTGTATCCTTCACATATTCCACACATAAAAACATTCATGCTTGAGTCAGCGCTGTGGTATTGCTGTGGTTCAGAGGGTCACATGCAGCGGTTGTCATTCATACTGGTCTTTCATCTACAGTTTGGTCCTTTGGGGTTTTGCTTCCATCTGAAACTGTTCCCATTTGATTCCATTTCAAAAAAGTTAAAAAATAATAGCCTGTCATCAGGGCAAAGAGGCTTACACTTCATCTCAGCTTGTTTGGATTGTCGAAATGAGTTGACCCACACGTGACCCCTTTGCCTCTGCTGAGGATGTATATTTGCATGTGTGTTGGTGCACGATTTGATTTTTGCCCATCTAAACTTCACCTAAAATGCTCAGTAATGTATCTACAGTATGGCATGCACCTTTAGACTTTCTGTAATGGTAGTTGGATAATTTTGCTTCTCAATGTTTGCAGTAATATTTGCAATGATACTGCGATGAGTGCCTGATATATTTCTTCAATTTGTTCTGAAAGGGGCCTAGTTAGTTTGTGATAAAAACAAGGGAAAAACAATTCAGAAATTCAGTGTACTTCCCAGAAATGAGACCAAACAAATATACAAGAGACACTCAAAATGCACACCCTATTTCAACTGTCAAATTTTCAGGAAAGATTAGAAAAGAAGCAAAATAAAGTGTTCTCAAACTTATTTAGGTAGAACATTCACTGACACAATTCACTGAACACAGCCTAGGCGATTTCAAAAAATAACTTGCAAGATATTTTCTGCGAAAAACAACTGGATTATCAGTGATATGCGACTAAGCAAGCCTGTTGAACTCATGCATTTGAAATATGTAGCTGGGAAACTGTAGAATTTTCAGAAAGAGCAAAGCTGTCAATGAGTGACAGAGTGTTCCTGGAGAGATAACTAGTCCGAACAGCTTCAAAACGTATTCAGGCTGCAACCAGTGCTATCCGAATAGCTACTGACACGTCATGTCAAATGAACAATGAAGATACACATAAAATCATAGTGAGTTTACACGAGAATCCAGCCCCACCAAGAGTAGTACAGTCTTAAACTTGCAGAGCTAGCCAGCGGAAGCTGTGCTCCAGTGATTAGAATGATTTCAATAATAGATTATAACCTCAAGGCCAGGCCTTCCGGCATGTTTTTAAGGATACGAGATAAGACGACTTGACAAAAGCGCGGTTCCCCAGACTCACCTGCCACAGCTGACATCTGCTGGCTGGTCATCACCTGTAATGCGTTTAGGCAGACTGAAATCGCCAGCGGGGAAACCAGAGCGTTTTAGCCGTGGCTCTTAAACTACCGCAGCCCTGACCACACTGTAATAGGCTTCCTTCAGCTCCCATGTCCAAAAGGAAGGAAAGCAAACTACTCATGGAAATTTAATGAGCGCAGAAATCTTTAATTTCCCTCAGCCTGATTAGAGGGACTGCAGAGATAACAGATACTAAATGAATACTAGATGTGGAATTTTAGCACAGCACCAGAGCTGATTCATTATTCTCACAAAAGCGGATGTTTTGCATTGTAGCTTATCCTGACTGATGCTCCACAGTTATGGACAATTACGAAGGAGACTGAACCGGCCGAGATTTTCTTATGAAACAACATTCATAGGGCGGTTCAAATGTGTTTTTCGCAGCAAAAATGTTGCGACACTGGACAAGCGTTAGACATTGGACAAAATGTTGGCAAAAATCCCATTCAACCTAATACAAAACTGTAGTGCAGTGTTTGTTAAAACGCATATATTTCATTTTCAGTTCTATTTATTTTCTTGGCATATGAAACAATACACTGTTAGGATAGGTCAGAAGTATTTTTTTGTCATGTTTTTTCCTGTTGTTTCCAATGAGCCTAGTTTAGATTAGCTACAACAACACAGTCCAGGTTGGTAATGTCACATCATAAATTAGAAACTTGCCATTCTGACGCAATTCTACACTCTATTAAATTCATACTGTATTAAATTGAATTCTGTTGCGAATTTTCTTGGAGAGGTCAATTATGTTGGTAGGGATGGCCAAAAAGTATGAAGACGAACAAGGAACATATGGGCCATTCCTTCATAACCTTTTTTGAGAACACATCTGACTTACTATCTTCAGTTTTGAGCATGGATGAGCAGCAGTATGACCTATAAGAGCAGTGAGAAAACACTCGGACCTAACACCAGCCATGTGAAAAAACATCCACACTGCAGCAGCCCACTCTACTCTAGTCTGTTCATCTGAGAGCACTTTGACTGAAGCAACTTCCCTGTTACTATAGCCACATCGTCTCCACACAGTGAGAAGTCCATGTGCTTGCTTCCATCTCTGATCTACAGACTCATGTCTATACCTGTTCAAAGTTTGAGTGTGTGTGTGTGTGTGTGTGAGTGTGTGTGATGGGGGGTGGGGGGGGGGTATGTCTCGTGTGTACGTATCACATGCTGTTGAATTATTGTGATATTCAGTTTGCATTCTGTACCAAGAGGTTTAAGTCTGCACTTTAGACATTTTTCCATTTGTTTCACTGTCAAGAAATATCAAAGACATAGTAGAAATGTAAGGACAGCAGGCACAACAGTAACTTATAAAACACTGCTATTTCTATTACAAGTGGTACTGATGGAAAATCGATACTTCTAGAAGAATTCCTTTGCTTTCAGTAACCTGTGACTGAGAAATAATGTATATCTAATCACATCATGTTTTTGCTACTGCCCACAACAAATGTGACTATATTTGAGTTAATATTTGATAATGGAATACACATTTATGGTTTTTATAATATTGTGAGGGTTTCTAATGACAGCAACAGCATGTAGGTCTTGGGTATGTGTGTGATGAGGGTGGAAAGGAATGTATGCACACAGTGTGAGTTGCAGGGGTAGAGGCCAGAGGGACCTATAACTCCTCTTTAACAGTGCTCTGATGTGTGGTGGGGCAGAACCCAGCTGGACTAGCTAACCCTTTACTGGAGGCTGGGTGTGGTTTAGAGGTTTGATCCTCTCTGAACAATCCCACACCCTCACACCAGCTACAACAGCATGGGAGGTCACAGAGGCGAAGAGCGTATGACGACAAGGTTACGAGGACCCACACTAGGGCTGCATGATACGGACACAATATTGTAATTAAAGGGCTGCAAATCGTGGAGCCAAGA
>JBBPCX010000141.1:26117610-26134272 GCA_037974365.1 Hydrocynus forskahlii | reverse complement strand
AAAACGGGCCTGATGATGCCACTGCCTTTGCTCAAACATCCAGTTCAGCTGTAACAGGTGAATGTAAAATGTGTTGGTAATGTGTTACCTCTGTAGTAACATAAAATAAACCTTAGAGCCACTTCAACCCTAGAACAGTATAATAAAAAAAATATTTCAGTGGAAAATGGCGATTGAAAAATTTCTGATTAATTAAGAATTGCGGCTGTTTTTTGTTGTGTAACGTTTAAATTCTACATTTCAAGATGGTTCACAAGTCTGTGATGAAATTTCTGATATGCAACTTGTTACCAACAGCAGATTTGCCATTTTTGATGTTAAAACCGTGGGACTGGATCACGTGAGCAAATGAACATAATCCTTATTCCTACCATTTTTGTATAGAGATCACTACTGTTTTCGATAAATCCACGTAATCCACGTAAATGTCATAAGTCATCATTACAAACATCATAAATACAATTTCCTGAGGTGAAAAGCACGAGAAATCTAGGATATGGCCCCTTTAACAATTCAAGTCTGAAAACAGTCTTAGTATTGAGCATTGATTCTCTAAAGCCCTCAAATATTTAGGTAGGTGCTACAGTCAGCAGCAGCGCCAGGACTGCCAACAAACTCACGGGTGGGCCGAACCTTGAATTTCACTTCCGTGGCCAGTGTCCACAATGAAGTAGTAACTTAGCCATAACTGAGAGGCATCTGCTATGCGTCAACGCCAAAACAGAGAAAACACTGAAATGAGAAGAATAAAACTTGAGAAAATTTGAACTGGGCCCGTGAAGACCGTGAGATTTTAAATCATGATTAACAGTCAGGATTGAATTATTATATTCACTTATATACACTAATACAGCCCTCTAAACATGCTACAGCATCAGTCAGAACTTTAGCTGCTTTTGTGAGACCCCTGGGTCTCTATAAATGTGTTTTCTCCTTTCTTTTATTTAATTTGCCTCAATCCAAGTGATGAAAACACACCCCAGTTTACATTTTGTTGCTGCATAAACACATGATTGTGAAAGCTAACCACCATGGAAAATAAATGCGGTCAGCTCAAATAATTGTGATTATGCTTATACGTAATAATTCTGACAGGCCTACTCGGCACAAAGGAGCGATAATGTCTTATTCTAATACGCTTGCAATTTTTCTCTGTTACTGTCACATGGATGACTTCAGATTTAATGAGCCACATTCAGAGCTGTATCATAATTATGTAATGTTATATGATCAGTGACCAGTGACTGTTGTGTTTTGAATAAATTCAAGCTTCCAAGGCCATATATGATGGTGAAGGTCTTAGAAAAGTTTTTTTTTTTTGTGCTGAACTTTTTTCTCATAGCCATAGTTACTGATTAAACTGTAATTTTGATACGTCGATATAAGAGTATATACATATATTCTTTTTGCTGTTAATTACATTTTCTTTTTTTGGATGAGCCACAGGGTCCAATGGTTCCACCACTAGTTGCTACATTGGGGGGTATATAGATATGTTGGCAATTTAAAAAAATATTCGTTTGAAAATTTTTACTCACTACTGAACTTTTCACCACTGCGTACAGCACGTCAGTACGAAATGAAGAACTAAAGCATTAGTGATACAGCGGTTTGATAAGTTTATAGAGAAGTTGCAAAAGGAAAGTTCTGAAGGTGTGAGTGTTTGAAGCATGTGGCTTAAGTGGGACTTTATGCATGTATGAATGTTTGTGTCTGACACGTGTCTGTGTTTATGAGGGAGAGCCATAGAGAGACAGAGAAAGAGAGAGAGAGAGAGAGAGAGAGAGAGAGAGAGAAAGAGAAGGGGGGAGTGTACGTTATCTCACAGAGCGCCTGTGTATGTGTGCCTTGCCCTTAAGGGGAAAGGAGTGTGTGTGTGTGTGTGTGTGTGTGTGGGTGTGTGTCTATGTGTGTGCGTGTGTGGAGCCAGGCGAGGAAAGCTCGGCAGCCTGCCCTCCGCGTCCACACCTCTCCCTCTCACAAACCGGCGTCACGCTTACGGGAAAAAGGAGGGGTGAGGGGAGAACAAACGCTCTGAGGGGCCTTCCACAGCTCCACAGCAAACACCACCGCCAGCAGAGCAGGTTATCACATAACCTACAAACAGTGCACTTATGAAAAACACAGTAAAAAATGGAAACCTTTCTGAGAGAAGAACCCTTACAAATAAATAAAGGCTCCAAAAAAGGGTCATTGGATATATGTCTTAAAAAAGGGCCACTACTGGTGGAAGAACATCCACATATAGGTTTGTTTAGGTTCAAGGCCAAGTAAAGAATGAATTTTGACTATTAGGGCTAGACTGGGCCAAAAATGTCATAACTCGTGTCAAAAATGAGAAGAACAACCCCCCCCCCCACCCATCTTTATGCTAATGTATGCTACTCTGCCAGCCACTATGGTATTTCTAAAACTATGTAAGCACCGAGCTAAAGCTGATGCTTATGAGTAGGGCTGCAACTATCGAATATTTTTGGAATCGAGTATTCTGTCAATTTTTGCATCGATTAATAGAGTACTCAGATAAATCATACTTTTGTGTTTTTAAACAATTATATCAATAGATTGTTATACAACATGAAAGGCCCATTAAAATGAGCACGGACTTTCCGAGCCGTGTTGCTCCGCGGGGCAAGCACTCAGCCACCAATTGCCCCATTGCGGGGACTCTACAGCCAGAGTCGGGGGTTAGTTATCTTCCCCTAAGGCACCCGGACTGGCTAGCAACACACATGACTCTCGTCTCCTATCCCTAATTAAAGTCTGGATCTCTGAAACCTTCTCTGTCAGATACGTAGCTAACGTACACTTCACACAAGTAAACTTTACGCTCGTGCTCCGTGCGGAGAAGGCGCTCGCCAAACTCCGTACTGAAACTTACCGGTAATCGGACCAGTCGTCTCTCGTCTGTGGGCTGATGAAGTTATAGACCGATGGAAATAGTTTAATAATCGTCCAAAACGTTAAGTTAACTCACTAGTAAGTTATAATTATCGACTAAAAACAGAAGTACAAACACGCAGCACCGGCGGCAAAACCAATATACACTGCACTACGTTTTCCGCCTTACGCAGTGTAACATGGTCACACACTTTAGACATTTTCTGCCCTTTATTCACACTGGGATCTTCATTTTCCGCCATTTCCATAGAGAGCAAAATAAACAGGCCGTCTTAAAACAATGATACCGGAGCTGCGCAAAAGTCTACTAAGCGGGAGTGAAACGATAGCAGAGACATTTTAAATAGATGTTACATAAATTAAACGAAGCTTCGAGGCAAAGAATTTGTTACTCGAATAATCGTTTCAGCCCTACTTAGGAGTATTTTTTAGCTGTTCCAGATTAAGATATAATTGTATGTAGCAGTTTTACAGTGACACTCTCAGAAAAGACCACTTGCTGTTTTCCATTTTCCAAAACGGTTAAATAATTTGTTTGTCATTTAAACAGCGCCATTAGTGAGTACCAGCTACAGAATCCAGAAAATATCTAACCCCATTGGTGACTTTTCTAAAATGGTGATTTGAGCAAAGGCCCCTAATAAAAATACTAATCAAACCATTCACTCTCACAATCACACATTCCGAGTTAATGTAGTCTGCACACATCACTATGGGTAACAGCCATACCTTTTATCCTAAAACTATGGCTCATGCTTGTGTATGCCATATGAACCATGTAAGATTTGGTTTGCTTTGCG
The DNA here is from genome assembly GCA_037974365.1 of Hydrocynus forskahlii. NCBI lineage: Eukaryota > Metazoa > Chordata > Actinopteri > Characiformes > Alestidae > Hydrocynus > Hydrocynus forskahlii. Next base: position 26,130,571 of record JBBPCX010000141.1, on the reverse strand, counting down.
TATTTATCATTAGGTTCTGTATCTCCCTTGCTCATATCTGCATGTAAGTGTCTACAGTGGGGTTAGTTTTACGATTAAAATGAGATTATGTGATGTGATGTAAAATTCGATGCGAAACAGACAGTTTGTGTAATGTGCATGATAAGCCTACTTATCTGAGTATTATTTCTATTAAATATAATGAAGTTAGCACGGCAACCAACAAAAAGTTTCAAAACGTGCGTGACTGATCAGACGGTGATCAGACAAAAGCAATTATCAGTCAGACTGGCCTAAAATCCCTATCTGTGAGCCACCAGTGCCTTTAGATAATATCCTGGTCTCCATACAACTAAGCCATAGGTGTTTATCTTCAGTTCTGGCTGTGGCGCTCATCGCAAGTTTACCTGTATCACTCAAACTCCTCCAGCTTATCTAAACCGCCTTTGCCTTGCGTGCCGCACACCCGGTAATCACCAGTAGCCACGCTCAGTACCTCAGTAAGCCTCTTACACCCTTCCCTCCAGATTAACCGTTAGAGGCGACGACAGATGCGCTCACTTCAGATAAAAACACAGCACCTGTGTGGACAGATTCAGCCGCCTTGGAACCGGGCAGTCGCCCACACGCCCACACCCACTCCTCCAGGCACACCCACTCTTTCACAAACACACACACATGCACACTGGCAAATCGCTGTCAAACACTTACATGGGGCAAAAGGAACAAGCTGACTTTTGAAGAAGCAGGTTAGTTTTAGCAGATGAGAACAAAGAGATTTGGAGTTGGTCTCAGAGCTGACCAATAAGTTATCCATTCACATTACTGATTAACTCCAGGATCTGATCCTCGCCTGTTTAATCACCACAAAGCATTGATGTGACAGGAGCTGAACAAAAACAGCAGAAGCCTCATTTCTAGAGAGGATGACTCCTTAGCTGCTGCTTCGAGCAGCCTTGTGTCTGTCCCTGGCACCCTTTTCATCTCTTAATTCTACAATTTTAAAGACTGTTACATCATGTCTGGCACTCCTCTTAGATTACTGTTTCTGGGAAAACGGAGGTTCCAAACAGATTCTCCTGAATGTTCACTTGTGAAGCATTATTTAGCCCATTAGCAAGTTAGCTTTAAACCTGATCCTGCTGTGTTAGACCTAGAGCAGGCCTCCCTTGCTTACAAACTTAACTGAGCAGCCATTCGAGGACACAAAGTAACTTAAAAGTGTTCAGCTGAAGCTTCTGCAAGGACACAAACTACCCCATGACTGAGAGGCCATCTAGTGTGTATCCTTGTAACACAGTTCACTTACATCAAGCAACCCCTGAGTGACACAGGGTTCGAGCAAAGATGACGAAACCGGGCAGAACTTAGGTAGGTGGTTGATTTCCACTGCAAAAACTCTGACCTCAGATAGCAACTCTGAATTTAGCAAAGCCAGGGCTCCAGGCACTTCACCGTTCCTTGCACCCAGCTCTAATGTACTTTTCAAGACGTGACCTTGACAGTGCTGATGACAGGCCTTCATCCTGCCAACCACAGTCAGAAGGTGCCAAAAGTTGCACCTACATGAGGTTCATCACTTCTCAGACTGTTTTTGAAAGACTGTATAACTTTACTAGTCTCTTTTTATAATGGGATGGCTCTGCTAAAAGTCTGATCCATTTGCAGTGACAATTACCACTTCCAATACAAGTGCTCCATACAAACGTGTTTTGATGAATACAACAACAAAATGAGTACGAGTGATAAAATACAGAATTCGAGCCTTACCACGGGAGATGAAATTCGACACCCAGGGCAGTCACAGATGGGAGGATGCACCTGTAAGATTCCCTTGGACATAAGTGTCTTCAGACTTTTCCCTGCAACAAATACAGAAACAGAGTATTTTTCAACTTGATAAACTACACAGGCAGATCCCAAGCCTTAGCCACTGTGAGTCCAATCTCAGAGGAATAGCAAGTGAAAAAAGAAACACAGGTGTGATGTAATGTTCTTACATACAAAACAGACGCACATCAAGGTTTACAGCCATTTAGAGCATTTTCTATGTACTCGGGTGTCTATTCTATTTTCTAACTTCTAAATAGGATGTTTAAATATATACTCATATGCAGCATATTTTCTGTGAGGTAAATGCAGGTTAATACACTTCCTCAAATAAATAAATTGGTAAAGAAAGTAGTCTGAGTTTAAGAGGACCTATCTGAAGGTCACTTCTGTCTGTACTGCTGACCATGAGGAGGGGCAACAAATCGTTAACTCCTTCCATAGCTTCACAGACCTGTGTGTATTTCTGTATTAAAAAAAGCACCATCCACATCCCACTTTCCACTCACTGATTTAGTGTTACCTGTAAAATATATATAAAATAAATAAAAGAGTTGCTTTTACAAGCCAGAAAGCCCATTGCTAATGAGCAGTCTCCATATCTGGTTTATCCATCCCTCTATGTACCCAAAGCATCAAACTCAACAGAATCCAGTTCCCATCTAAAAAGCTTGGAGCTCCTTTCCAGCATTATCTACATTCATGAACTTCACATACAGGACCCCTCAGCAACACCAAAGTTCAAGTCCAACCCAGAGAAGCATTTTAAAAACACACCTTCTGACCAAAAACCAGAACATTGGTGAAGTTCCACTCATACAAGAACCAAGAGCATGATCAACATCTGCAGATCTTATGAAACCAGTCCTACCTGCTTGTTCCTGACACGCATCTGTGCTTAAGAGCCCCCGACACTCTACTGTCTCTCTCTCCCTCTCACTCTCTCACATACACATACACACACACACACACACACACACACACACACACACTCCCCTCAATTTGTTTCCAAGCCCCTATGATCTGGTTTGGACGCGCGCATCCATCCAAGTACCGACCGGCGCGCCTCTGGTCCCCACTCCAGATCAGCTCGCCAAATTACGCAGCCGAGATCAGCTCCCTCCCCAAACCAGCGCTCAGCCTGCGCGCTCCGGGAAATAACAGCACCATGTGCTCTTCTCTTTCTTACTGCCTTTCCTCTCCCTCTCCACAAAAAACAAAAAACAAAAAAAACAAAACCTGCGCAGGGATGCCCAGTAACCCTTTATGACCACAGAGTGCAGTCCAGTTTCTGCTGCTCGCTTCCAGTCCATAAACTCGAGCCAAAGAGTCAGAAACCCAGTGTTTATCAGCACAAAACAACGAGTTAACTCACTAAACTCTACACTGGAAGAGAGGGGGGTCACTCTTCACCTTTGTGCCTGATGCTCCTCTTCCAGTCCTTGGCGGTCTCCCTGCCGCTGACGAACTGGAACTCGTTAGGGGTGAGCCACTCGCCCCGGTACTTGATGGAGGGTCCCTTGCTGCCCTGGCAGAGTTTGCTGATGTAGAGGAGAGCCTTGTTCTCTCCGCACTCCACCTCTATGCAGGGTTCTCCGCTGTCGAAGAAGGGCTGGAAGTCCGGCACCGAGGAGAACCGCTCGAGCACGAGGTCCTCCGCGTGCGGCCGGTGGAGCGCGGCCGCCGCTGCGGCTGCGGCTGCGTGAGCGGCGGCTGCGGCGGCGGCTGCGTCGTGCAGACCCAGGTAGGCACGCTGCTGCGCCAGCACGCGCTCGTAGGGCGGCGGGTGCGGGGTGACCACGGGCAGCGCGGCGGCGTTCAGGGGCGCCGCGTATCCGGACTGCCGGTGGAAGGCGGCCAGAGTCATGTCCTCGCCGTCCGCGCGCTCCCTCTTCACGGCGGGCATGTCCTCGTGCTCGGGGCTGCGGGTGCACGCGCGCCACCACGCAGTAGCGCCCTCCGAATTGGGGCTCGAGCTCGAGCTTGAGCTAGAACTAGAACTACAGCTAGAACTGGAACTGGAACTGGAACTCACGTCCGCTCTCACTGCGCCGCTCGCGCGCTCCTCCTGGCGCGTCGGACTCGCGCGGCTAGTGCCGGCCATCTCCTCCTCGACATCTCTGAAAGCTCATCGGATCAAACCCCACGAAGGTGCTCCTGCTGTTTCACGCGGCCTGTCTCTCCTCCACAAGTTTCATTCAGAGCTCCAGCTCGTGGTGTCCAGCCCTGATCAGCACATAGTCCGGACGCACGCTCCCCAGTGCCAGTGCCTCTGGATGCTCCAACCCCGGCACTGGAGCCTTGTAACGCAGCTCCACAGGAGGGTTACAGTGAAAAACAACAAACGCACATGCTGGCAAAAAATAATAAAATAATATAAAAAGTTCTCACATTTGACACCGGGCTGAAGAACAACACTTGTCCCTCTTCAGTCCCTTATTTTAACTATTTGCGCGCAACAGAACGTCTGGAGCTTAATGGGACGTTCGCTTTCGGCCCCCCACAACCATCACAACCACCACTACTACCACCCCTCTCTCGCTCTCTCTCTCTTTTAACCCCGTGTATACCGTTAAAGTCACGCTTTAGTTAGACCCAGACCAAACAAGATTTGCACTCTCCGCCGCTTCTCTAACTTGGCCCATTTAAACAGTGGAGGCAGCCCGAGCGCGGAAAGGCAGAGGGGGGCTCTCGACGGACGGAGTTGCGTAACAATTTCCAGCCGCCGCCGTGCAGATGTGAAGAACAGCCTACTTTTCTACCGCTCTCTCGGATAAATGAAAAAAAAAGAAAAAAAAGAAACACAGACACGCTTGTGTAAGTAGCCTACAGTTTAAACTAGATGTCCAAAAGTATCCAGACACCCACTTTAATAAAGGAACTCAGCTACTTTAAGGTGACACCACTGGGGGTGAAACTGAAGACCTGTCCTGTTGGGGGCTGCTGGTGTGAGGTTCTGACAGATACTAGCAGTTATTCCTGTAACTCCAGTATGGATCGATGTTGTATTTAACTACGCCAAAAAGTAATAAACTGTCCTGTCTATATGTAGACATACAGTTATTTCCAATTCTGTACTATGTTTGTTTACCATGGTAGTTAATAATTGATCAGCCTAATACTATTTTCAACACAATGGAAATAAATAAACTGCAAGTAAAAGTCTCTATCCTTTAAATGAATGATTTTAAGTTGAAAAAAGATGAATAAATAAATCTGACGCACAAATCATTATGACTGTATGACAACTCTAAATGTTGGCATTCTTTTTTTCTCCTTATATTTATGTAATTGCTATATCCTCCTGATCCTGACCTTGCCTGAAGAATAGGATGCTATGACCTTAAAATTACCATGTCTATCACCAAAGGTCAGATCGAGGGTCATACAGCCCCCAGCACTGTGCCATGGAGCAGCGGGACAGTACTGGAGATTCACCCAACACCTTTGGGATGAGTTGAAGTGGAGCCTGTGATCCGGAACTAATCATCCACTGTCTGTACCTGACCTCACTAATGCTCTCAAGGTCGAAGGCAAACCGGTCCTCGCAGCAATCTTCCGACACCTAGCGTAAAGTCTTACCAGTTTTGTGACAAATAGTTTTACACATTTATACAAGCTTTATTATGATGAACCCACCAAAGCCAAAGACTTACAGCCGTACAGTGTTCAGGTTATGTTTAGCAGATAAAGAAGCAAATGACTGGAGGTTTGCTTACCTAGACAGCAGTGATGACATGGAAGTTCAAGGTGTAAATCTTTCTTCAGCAAAGTCTTTTCACTGTTTTCAATATAAAAAAAAACAGTGACCAATAGACCTCCAACTCTGAAAATTGCCAGAAATTCACAAGAATGTTTTTGAGATCTTGTTGTGTTCAGTCCACCTTCAGTCACAGTCTGGTTTTTTTTTTCATATTTCTACAGTGTAGTAGCATTATTTTCTGAAATGGCTCATTTGTTGTAATGTAGACTATTAAAACAAATTACCTACTCTTATTTGTGCCACAGTGTCTCTGTTTGTTTAGATGTTTGTGACTACCACCATACCCAATCGGTAAAAAACACTGAATTCTGAATTTTGGCTTTGTGAATGTTCTAATTTACAGCCACACTGTACTAACACTCAAGGGGACCCTTGCAGATAAACCTCCTGATATGACTAAAACCTGCAGCTTATTTGCATATCCAGTGTTTCAGTGTAAAATGTTGAGGTTACTCAGGGTTTGCATCTTCAGCTGTGGGTCACAGACCTGCTCTACAGCTCACACACACACACACATACACACACACACACACACACACACACACACACACACACACACACACACACACACACACACATACACACACACACACACACTACTGGCTGCTTTTATTGGTACTTTAGAACACATTTTCAGAACAAAAACTTCAGAACAAATTCAGAAATTCTGATTTAGAACAAATTCAAATTCTTTTTCTAGCTTCAGTTGCTGCCTCTTCTTTCCCACCACTGCTTCAAAACAATCAAAAGTATCGATGCTTCTCAGAGATGCCTATCAGACTCAGCAAAATTCACGAAGCAACGTTGCCGCCACAAACACGCATCAGTAGAAGACTGGAAAAAATGTAAAGGTCAGAAGGTTCTGAAAGATTATTGTGTATCTGTAGGAGATCCCTGAAACCTTAAGTGTGAGGATCCCCCATGGGGGATATCCCTCCCCACTCACACCCACTGTCTTCATCAGAATCATGAGGGTGAGTCACAATTTCCTCTGCAACGCACTCAAAGAGTAACATTCACGAAAGAGGTATTCCCCTGAACTTACAGATGATAGTGTTGCACATCCCACGGACCAGGTTCAGGAAAGGGTTCCCCTGAACTTTTCGTTTCCTGCCTCAAACACAGTTTAGTTCTGCGCTCTCATGTTTTATCTCTTTTGTATTTAGTAATGAGAGCGCCAGCCACCCACACGGCACAGGCAACACATTCGCTTTTCATTTTATTGTCGGTTTTGCAGGAAATCAGAACTGCTTCATCAGATTCATCAGAGATATCTCTGTGTATAATCGCAGGGATGCGTTTGTGGTAAATCATAAACTTGCGGAATTGTTTAGATCACGTATGATGTGCCTAGCTGTAGGCAGGTAGCATTATATTCATCTAACTACATTCAGTTTCAGTAGGAATCAGGAGAGGAATGAACAACATACATAAACAGGACATTTTCAAAGAAAACCATGCATATTTTTTTCTGAAATGTTTATTTTTTGTTGAGCACAACAGCTGCCCTTTACATCGCGTGAAACTTTCAAGTGCTTCACAATTACGTGGAATAATTAGAATGCTTCACACGATACTCATAAAGATGCAAAAATATTTCCATTATTAGCTATGAGGTCATCAAGGTCTTACCCTTAGTAGTTTCAAATTGTTTCATTTTGCGTGTCTCAGACGATAAATGTGGTGACTGAGTTAGCTTTAGTAGAGCTACCCAATCAGCAGTTTCATGACTGCCCACTATCACTGATGAGGACCCATACTTTGTTTTTTATTTGGACTACAAGTGACACTGATGGCTAAATCATAGTTTAGCTACAATAGGTGATCAGTAAAAGCTACATACTTTCTTGTTTGACTCACAGAAATACCATAACACCTTATCTACCTACTGAAAGCACCCCTGAGATAATTATATATTAGTGGCAAAAAAGCAAGAAATTATAGAAAGGTTTGATGAATAGGAGGTGTTGGTTACAGTTTATCAATTACTATTTTGCTTCATAATCATGGACAATAACTCTAGATGAGGTTACAACAACATTACTAACATTAGTCTTACCAGCCACCAATTTTGACTGACTAACATGGAGGACATAATCAAAGCTTTTTCTGAGCCCAAACCAGTACGGTTCAGTTCTTACATCAGTAAGAAGGTACATTTTGAATTTTGTATTAAAATGCAACATTTTTGAATGGGGCCTCCTGGCATAACCTTATTCGCCCTCCACAATAAGTAGCATGAAAATGTTCACTGTTAACTACTGTACTGATACTATACTGGAGTATCATCTGACATCATTAATAGAACATAGATTGCACTCATTTTAACTAATATAGACTAATCAGGCGGGCACACAACAAAGTTTGTATCTTTGTTAGTTGCTCATTGCCGACAATGTTAAACACAGACTAGACAGAAATGCTGGTAATCCTGCGGTCCAACATCTAAATCACGGTAAATATTGTTGGATCCGATTCGATGATTTTACCCATGAAGCCATGGAAAAGCTATGGCTCATGTGATTGTCGACTACACCCAATATATACTGCAATATAGGCCTAAAACCTAATGGTGAAATAAGAAACTCACCAGTCAGACACGAAAGTTGAGGGAACATGGGGTTGGTGGTCACACTGCTAATTTCTGATACACCAACTGGATATACCGATACAGAAATGTTATTCTTCAAGGGCAAGAGGCCATATGTGTTTGTACCATCTGTAACATGAATGCAGCTTGGAATCAACCTGAAATCAACTTTAGCATGTCCTCTAAAGTAGTAAGGGTAGTAGTGGTGGGACTGGCTGTTGCATTCATAGTGGATTTAGTCTCTATTTTTGGCCAAAGTGCATGTATCACCAGAGATATTACAAGGGAGACTGGTTGAATATGAATAAGATGTCTCATAATGCTCAGCATGGTGTTTGTTTGTAGCCAGCTTTTTAAAAAAACTGTACTATTCCTCTCTGCCCTTTTAAACCTTTGTACTTCTATTGCACTATGTATTCTTTTGTTTCATTTATTATTGAATTTAATTTTGTTTCATTTTGTATTCTATTTCTGTAAAGCACATTTTTGTGTTTTATAATGTGCTGTATACATAAACCTGAACTTGAACTTAGATACTGTTACAACCAATTGGCAGATTTCTGTGCCATTGAGCCAAACTCTACAAACTACTGATTTTACCAGTGATTTCAAATTTGTTTTTCAAACCGTTAATGTGCTGTGGTTGTAGGCCTCACCCCAGTTTAAGGAGATAGGAGCCTGGTCTTGTATGAGGGTTTTTTTTGCTAAGATGGCTGCCAAGTGAATAGACTTTGTGAGTACTTCGATAAAACTGATCTTAAATAAACTGGAATTCATCCATAAACTAGTTTCTCAGTTTCAATTTGTATGACATGTTCTTTAAATGTTCTTTTTTGTTTGATTATAAATAAAGATCAATCCAGGAACTGAATGTGAATTCTACGGCCAAACCCAAATCTAAACCCCAAAGTCATTCATCATGGGGTTAACATAAGCTTTGATGATTATGACAAACAACCGCCACAGTCCTATAGCTAGGATTAAACTCCAGTCTCATGAGCTTTCCTCCAGAGAAAACATAAGAAAACCAATAAATCCTCATTTTAAAACAACTCTTGGAAATCACAATACAACATGGCGCAAATACGCAAAAATACACGAGAGGGAGCGCTATACTGTGAGATGTTGGCAATGGTGTGCTGCATTGTACTACAGTTTATGACTTGTAGTCTTAGATTTTGAGATGGCACCAAAAAACTGAAAAACAACGAGAAATAAAAAAACGATTTACTTGCACAGCATAATAAGCAGCATGCAAATGCTATTAAATGAAGTATCTGCTCGTATAAATCTGCTCGTCAAGTCAAAAGTTATCAAACTACTGGCTAATAGCTTGCGAGGACTAAATACACATTTTGTCTGTATAACACACTTAAATGAAAAATTAGGAGCTCACAGCATATTAAAAACACCAACTGAAACTGAAACCCTAATCTTCACGGCAACTTCCTCTCCTTTTTAAAGGGATATTGATCTCATTTTGATTACTGTCCTTACATAAATGAGAAGGATAGTCATACAGCTCCCTTTACCCCCCTAATTGCAGTAAGTGTAAGTGACCATTTGTCATATGTGAACACAGCACCCAGTGTGAACAGTGTGAAATTCTTCCTCTGCATTTAACCCATTCACTAAGCGAAGGAGTGGTCAGCCAGAAACACAGTGCCCGGGGAGCAGTGTGTGGGGATGGTACCTTGCTCAAGGGAACCTAAGTGACGCAACTAACAGTCCTGGGATTCAAACCCACAACCCACAGGACCAACTCCCTGACCACCAGGCCACCAGTGGCAACAGAAGACATGTTATTTACGCTAAAACATTTTGTGTCGGGTGGTCATCGCGAGGTTACAGGGAGGTTATGCCCTAAAAGAGACCCTAGCATTCTAGGAAGGCCTCTTAGACAATCACATTGCAATGTTGTAACTATTGTGGTATGTATTATGACATATTAAGCTTTTACATTCTTTAACCATCCATGAAGAATAACTGTTGTTTCCTGCAGGCAATACAGTGTGAGAAATGACATCAATCAACAAATAAAAGCATTATGCTCTATCACATTTCATAGTAAGTATAAAAACATATTTAAGAAGGCCAATGAATGAACTCTCAACTTCTCGCCCAACACATTGCGTGAAAACTTTTTCACAAACTTTTTCACATCTTCTCTCCTTCATTAACAACTGGAGTGCTCATTTTTTCCTAACAGAACAAAACAGCTGCCCCTTGCAAAACGTCAAAAAAAAATTGCCACAAAGTTTTTTTTATATAGTATAGTTAAATGCTACCTTATGATATTATTGCCTTTCACAGAGATCCAAGGTATGAGCTTCCTATTTATATCACTCTATAAAGCATTACTTTGCATAGTAAGCATTTTCCCTCATATTTATGAAGGTAGTTGTTCTTTAGCTGAGTACAAATATCTCAAAACTCACAAGGTCATTCAGCCTATATAGATATTTGTATACACACAGCTGGGCACAAATATCCCGAAACTCACAAGGTCGTATATATACACACGTTTACCCTCAGTTAAATCTAATTATGAACACTGGATTAAGTATTCACAGGAAGCTTTTCAACAACATGCTGCTTTAAGAATATAAGTGTTATTTGGCACATCATTTATTGACTATAACCACAGGTGCTATTTAAATATCTCTCTTTTTATCCTAGTAACTCTTTTTCAAAGATATTTTTTGTTCCTCACATAGAAAGGATGCATGAACAGATCAGGACCACTTTAGAGCAAAGGTGATATAAATACATTAACACAGTATGTATTTGTACAGCATCTAACAAAATAGAAAGATTTTGAAAGAATCAGACCTGCATTTAACAGTGACAATGTTGAAATGCATAATAATAACACTCAGGGCCAATACATTGGGTGTGGGAGGGCAATATGGGTCCCAAAAGTCATGGGCCCTGAACGATAAAGCCACTAGGTCATTCTTTTCTTGGATACCACTTTACAATAAGACTACACTTATAAAGCGTTTACGACTGACTTAAAACTAGTTTATTAAAGGTTAATAATTGGGTTACAAACCTCTTAAAGACATTAATAGGCAAATACCACACAGAAATAAAAGGGAAAGAGGGACCTGTCACTTGCCAAATAGGGAGCCCACATGCATTTCTGCTGTTAAAGGTCAGATTCGCAGGTTAGTGATGTTACTTTGTCTTCTTCCTCAGTCAGCACTACACCCATCATCTTCAGCTGCGTCTTAATAAGGTGCCCTTGACCTATTTAGTGAACTAATTTTGAACCACTCATAAATCCTCTTTAAGGGTGGTGTTATTGTAAAGTGTTGTAAAGCATCAGCTAAAACACTCATGAACAAGTCTTTCCTAAAGTGTTCCAAAATGCCTGAATTGACCCTAATAAACACTTAAAAGTTCAATGTGAGAAAACCCTATGAATCCAACAGTCGTACTAACTGGATTGTTAAATTATCAACTACGTGTCAAAAACAATGAACCTTTAAAACTTTACTGAGTGGTCTTTATCTAACACTATCTGCAATTACCCCATTGACACACTATATGCACAAAAGTACTGAGACACCTGACCATTACACCAACAGGGACTTTCATGACATTGTATTAAAATGCATAGGCTTTAATATGGAGTTGCCCACCCTCAACAAGACTTCCACAAGATTTTGGAGTTTCTGTGGGAATTTGTGTCCATCCGTTCTGTAGAGCATTTTTGAGCTCAGGTACTGATGTTGGATGAGAAGGTCTGGCTCACAATCTCTGTTCATCTCAAAGGTACTGGATGGGGTTAAGGTCAGGGCTCAGTGCGGGCCAGTCAAGTTCTTCCACACTGAACATATCCAGCCACGTTTTTATGGAGCTCACTGGGGCACAGTCATGATGGAATAGAAACGGGCCTTCTCTAAACACTGTGTCCACAGAGTTGGAAGTATGGCGTTGATCAAAATGTCTTTGTATGCTGAAGCATTAAGACTGCCAAACCTTGAAAAACAGGTGTGTCCCAATACTTTTGTACATATATTGTAATTTAGATGCGAAGCTATAACTGACACACTTTTTTTTTTGAGGGGGGGGTTGTATTTTGGGTGGAGGCTGAAAATGGAGACATGCCATGTGTGTATACAGCTCACTTATAATACTATAAGATTTAAAATAAAATATAAATAAAAGTTGCACAAAAAAATCTAGACTTCAGACTCAGAAATCATATTGGCCACACACATATATATACATACGCGTGTATGTGTATGTCTGTATATTTATATGTATGTATGTATGCATATATTTTATATGTATTAGAATGTAAAGGCATCTCATACAGTATTTCCAGTCACACTGTTTATAGTGATTGTATCAACGTGGAGGCTGGGCTCATGATTTTTCCCCTGACTTGTCGATGCTCGAGGTCCCCCTGTGAGTGGGCCCCCGCCCCTCCGAGCCGTTGTTGGCAGCGGCCCCGCCGCCGCAGCGCTGCCGCCGGGGAGAGAGGTAATAAATAACCCGGGGAGAGGAGGGAGACCGGGCGGTGCACAGTCTGACCTGACAAATACTCGCTGGAAAACCATCAGAGAGAGAGAGAGCCCACCCCGAGCGCTCGGAGCCAGCCTTTCAGACAGCAGCAGCAAAATAGATGGAAGTACCCGTGCTGGGAAACGCGGCGTCTTTCACTCCGTCACTCCCACCCCCAGTATTCACACACACACACACACACACACACTCTCTCTCTCTCTCTCTCTCACACACACACACACACACATAAACACACACACTGACGCCTAGTACACACACACACT
>JBBPCX010000141.1:26100032-26117510 GCA_037974365.1 Hydrocynus forskahlii | reverse complement strand
CACACACACACGCGCTCGCACACACACACACACACACACACGCCCGCTCGCACACACACACACACACACACACGCTCGCTCTCTCTCTCGCACACACACACACACACGCACGGACGCCCAGTACACACACACACACATGCACACTCTCTCTCTCTCTCTCTCTCTCTCTCTTTCACACACACACACACACAAACTCACACCCAATACACACACTCACACCCAGCGCACACACACACACACACACACACAATCACACAAAATGTGAATTTCACAATGGAAAAAAAAGTAAATGTTCGATTTTGTTTGTTTATTACGAACAGTCCAGCTGCCAAAACACAAACAAAAATATACTAAATGTAAACAACTGTCAGTTTTGTTGCCCCACTTGAGAAAAAAAGCAATTATGTTTAATTACTGAAAAAACAAGCCTGACAGACACCAGACCTACTTTAAGCTGGGGGTAAATCAAATGTCGAAGTTGGACCCTTGAAAGGCCACACGGCTGATGCCCCTCGGCCCAACAAATAATTTCTGAAACCTTCATAAGCGGTTAATGTGTCAGTAATAGCCTGGCTTGGTTATAAATGGACTTTATCGGGATCGGCCCTTCAGAGCCAGCTCTGTAGCCTCTGCTGTGTAAGTTAAAACCAGCAGCTCTTGGGTGTGTGTGTGTGTGTGTGTGTGTGTGTGTGTGTGTGTGTGTGTGTGTGTGTGTGTGTGTGTGTGTGTGTGTGTGGTTATGTGTGTGTGTGGGTGTGTGGCTGTGCTGTCGGGCCGGCGCCCTCCGCCTCGCTCGGGAGATCTAGGGGTCAGGCGGCTGTCTGTGATCCCGAACGACGGCTCTTGCACATGGGATTTATTTCCTCAGCCGGACGGGCGGCCAGGCAGCCCAGGAGGTTCCTGAGTTTAGGCCAGCAGCGTCTGGAGCTGTCAGCACTGGCTGAAACGATCGAAGACCGGACACCTGACCCCTCTCTGTCCTCCCCAAACACTATTTTTTTTTTTCCACTTCCAGCACACACACCCACACAGACACACACACCCACCCACCCCCACACACAGACACAAACACGCACACACATTGCTGTTGTTAAACATTCTAGTTTAAGTTGCCAGAGTGATAATTAAAAGCCGGTTTTAGTTATAGGGCCCTTGTCATGGAAAAACAAGCTGTCCGTGTATTTTTGAAATAAAAGAAGTTAATGTAAAAACTGCAACATTTCAAAATGTTCCATTCAGTCAATGCAACTTTAGCTGAAAAAATATATTATATACAGTACCAGTCAAAAGTTTGAACACACCTTCTCAGTCAACAATGTCCTTTGTTTTTATTATTGGCTACGTTGTAGATTAATATTGAAAACATCACTTTTTTCTCTGATGACAGTTTTGCACACTCTTGGCATTTCAATCAGATTCATGAGGAATCGACCTGGAATGGTATTTAATTAATAGGTGCTCTTCGTCAAGAGTTCATTAGTGGAATTTCTTCCCTTTTTAATGTGTTTGGGATCATCAGTTGTGGATACACAGTTAGTGATCCTGTTCCACTACGGTTCTACTCCACATTATGGCAAGAACCACTTAACTAACAAAACATATTCTGGTTTGTTTAACTCTTTTTTGTTTACTGCATTAATATACAATGTACAATGTAGAAAAAAATTAAAACAAAGAAAAAACACTGAATGAGAAGGTGTGTCCAAACTTTTGACTGGTACTGTATACAGTATGTGTATATCTACACACACACTACAGGCCAGACATTTTGGCCCATCCTCAGATCTTGTAAAAAGTAAATGATACACTGCTTTTTCAAAATCTTACTACAAGAAAATATTAGAAAATACCGAAAACAAATGTAAAAGACCGGTTATCAATATTTTAACGCATTGCCACAAAGGCCAAACTGCTTTGAAGAGGACATTTCATATGTTTTTAGTGCATTGATATTCACATTGTGTTGGATCACGAAAAAAGAAAAGTAACAACAAGTATCAACAAGTATTCAACAATTCCTACTGGCTTACATATCATTGGAATAATGTAATTCCTCAACAGGATAATGATCACAAGCATTCTTCAGAGTTGTGGCAAAATTACATCAAGTCCTAAGAATAACAAAAGCTTTGAGAGTTATGTCTTGGCCTTTCTCCCACTGAGTTCGAAATGAGCATCCAGTAAACGAGACAGTACTGTTTGCTTGCTTTAAAAGGTGCTGGGAGGGTTTGGACACAAGTTTTTTCCAAAAACTGCAGGAAAGGATGCTGTGTCAAGACACCAAAGGCTCAGCCTTTGGAAGCAAAGATGGGTCACCGCTTTGTGCCAAACTTGGCAAGAGCATTATCTATCAGTTTAAAAATAATGTGCAAACAGTTTAGGTCTGTCACCATCATACAGTTAATAACACTGTGAAAAGATTCAGCAAGTCTGTGCATAAAGGCCAAGGACAGAAACCGCTGCTGAATGTGTGTGACCTTTGAGCCCTTAGGCATTAGAAACCATCCTGCTACTGTGACGGACATAGCCACATGGGCTCTGGCGTACTTTGGGAAATCATTGTTGCTGAGCACAATCCATCTCTGCATCAAGAAATGCTCCCTGAAACTATATTATGCAAAGAGGAAGCCACACATCAATTTTGTACAGAAACGCCAGCGAGTTGTCTGGAAGGGCTCATCTGAGATGGACCAAAAGACAATGGAAATGTGTTCTGTGGTCAAATGAGACCACGTTTCAGCTTGTTTTCAGAAGAAAAAAAAAACGGATGTCGGATACTACATGCCAAATATGAAAAAGACCATCAAGATTTTTTTAAACGGAAGGTGCAAAAACCATAATCTGTGATGGTCTGGGGTGATTCAGTGCCCATGACAAAGGGGATCTGTATATATGTGAAGGCACCACTGATGCGGAAGCATACATTGGAATCTTAGAGAGACATATGCTCCCGTCAAGATGATGTCTTTTCCCAGGAACTCAATGTATTTTGCAGCAGGACAGGCCTCATTATGCACACATTTCCAAAGTGTGGCTTCATAGCCATCAAGTGCAACATCTGCTTGACTGACCTGCAGTTCAGATCTGTCTCTTATTGAAAATGTCTGGTGCATCAAGAAGTGGAGAATCAGACCACAGTGACCACAGACTGTTGAGTAGCTCAAATCTTGTATACAGCAAGAATGGCTAAAAAAATTCCACTCGCCAAACTGCAACAATTCGTTTCTTCAGGTCTCAAATGATTAAGAAGTGTAATTAAAAGAAAAGGGGACGTGATCCAGTGGTGAACTTGCCATTGTCACAGCTTTTTTATATGTGTTGCAGGCAGCAGTGTTCATGTCTACAAAATAGGATAGAAGTTTGTTACTAAAAACACTGAAACATCTTTTTTTTTGCCTGTTGAATAAATGTTATATACATATATACACTACCAGTCAAAAGGTATAGAACACCCCAGTGTTTCAAGTTTTTTTTATTGAAATTCAAACAGTTCAAGTCTAATGAATAGCATGAAATGGTACAAAGGACAGTGCTGAACTGTGAGAGGTATAAAAATGGTAAGGTTAACCAGAAGTGGGAAATAATTCTGTAGCTCCATGCAGTACCTCTGGTATGTGCCTGGTTGGTCGGGTTCATCCTACAGCAAGATAGTGACCCAAAACATAAGTCCAGGCTCTGCCAGAACTACCTCAGAAAAAAGAACAAGATGGTAAGCTGGAAAACATGGAGTGGCCAGAGGTCTCCAGACTTAAACCCCATCTAGCTGCTTTAGGATGAACTGGACAGAGAAGTGAAAGCAAAGCAACCTATAAGTGCCGCACACTTATGGGAACTTCTGCAACATGGTAGGGAAGAACTTTCTGACCTGTTCTAAAACTTTTGACCGGTAGTGTATATATGTGTGTGTATATATATATATATGTGTGCGGTGAATAAGACCACACAAATATCATAATGTGTCTATGTGTATAGCACTGCATTTGACCTCCGTGTACAACTCCTGTAGCAATGTAAATGTAGTGTCATGTAGTAAGGCATAAGCAGTGTGAGAAATACCCAGTGGCAACCCAGTGGGGTCCCCCCAGTCAAAATATGTCGGGGGTGATGATAACGAAACAAAGTGGAATTTTTTGCCAACCGAGGTGGGAGTTTATTTGGGAGGGTGGAAACCAAACTAACTATTTGTTGATGAGGGGGTTGGTAGAGGGGCAGTAAAGTTTTCCAGGGTCTCAAGTGTCAAGTACCAAGACCCCCCCATACTTTACAACCCGAGGACAACCATAGAAATTACTTAATGATTATCCTGCCTCAGTAAATATTAACCATCTCAGAACATAATCTCAGTTGAACACTTTATTCATCACACCCAAACTGCAGTATTAATAATGACATAGAAAGATACTCTAAAGCTGCAGTATACACTGTGTCCTAAACAACATGGTTGAGTCTGTGGCATCTTAAAAATCAGCAGGATAAAGTATGAGTGGGTGTTGGGGTGAATTAATGAAAACCATTTGGGTGACCACTGGCTTCTAGTGTTTGTTATCAGGATTAGCCTAATAGCTCCAGCACTTAACTATGAAGCAACATATGGACAAGCATCCTCATTAACTAGACACTGATTAGTGATTTTCTTTCAAACTATTTCCTTAAGATTCAATTGTGTACCTTCAAAAAAGGTACACTACATTCATTTACCTAAGGGAATGAGACATATTTGTATCTTTTTAAAGCGTAATGGTAAAATAAAAAACAAAACAAAACATCAAGACATCATTCATAGAGTTTCAACCTAAAAATCATCACTGCAATTGAAAATGGTGCAACAATGTATTTACGTTCCGTAACTAAAGGTATGGAAGACAGACTTTTGGAGTTCCCAACCTGGCGACTTGAATGGTCTCACCCAAATGACTCTTTATTTTCCCAGTATAGTAACAGGAATCCTGCAGAACAGTATGACTGTTTTCACCATTAGGGGAGAAATAAAAGTCAGTAGGTTCTGGGTATTACAGGGTTTAGAACTGAAATATCTTTCTTTGGATGTTTCTAATAAGAAGAGCAATAATGAATTGCATTAAATGAATCAGCATCGAATACTGTTTGGCAGAGTAAATAGCCATGGATTGATGTTAGAGGTTCTAGTTAGCCCTGCCCTTCCACCGCTTTCACTCATTACAACCCTAGATATTTCATCAGCCCTGTGTTGATGAACAGATATGACATACCATGTTTGAGTTCATGTTTGGACATAGCTGGTTCATGGAACAGTCAGCAGGTGGTCACCTAAGTCCAAAACACAAGAAATTAAGAACAAAGAAATGGGGAGGTGAAGAAAGTTCAGCCGTAAAAGTTCTGCTGGAAGATAAAACTGGGGTATCTGAGTCATCATAGCATGTTATACTCTTATCCAACAAGTACCATTATGGGTTTTTTGGACGCATTTCTGTGTATGTGCCTAACACGCTGAAGAAAGTCGAAGAAAGTAGAAATGGCTCTACTCGGATATATTGCCTTGCAAGAGTGTATATCCACTGTCGAATGGCCTTCAGTAAGTTCATGATTTCCACAGGGCTGCAAATGTGGCTTTGGTACACCCCTGCCGTTAATAATTTGTGCTTCTAAAAGACTGGGCCTCTCTGAGCCTCGTAGGAGTTATTGGCACCCATTTTCAACTATGTTTGTTTGAGGCTGTGACAGGAACATAAATTAGTTCTTATCTCTCCAGTAATCCATTTTTCAAAGGCTTTACAATATGCGTCGGGTTTGAGAGGAAGGCCTACAGTACAGCCTGCCACAGAACAGCATTTCTAGACCATTTATTTAGGCTACAGTTAAAACGAGCTGACCTACTATGAGATAACCAGCGGGGCAGCGCTCATTAAGCTGTCTGTTACTATTTTCACCATAACTGGGAGAAAACCCAAAAAATTGATTCATTGGATGGTCTGATTAAAATAAGTATCATGGTGGAAAAATCACCTGGGGCCTAATGCATATATAACCCTAAATTATATGGAGTCCATCATAGCATCATTCGTTTCGTCCCCCCACTTTTTGTTTCCCGGACAACGACCAAGACTTTGCATGCGCGCACAAATGCATTGCTTGTTTGTCTTCATCAGTTTGTAATGGAGGAATTTTAAGAAAAATACAGCGAATAAAATGGATCTACTGTGCATTATAATATTAAACGAAGTATATGTAGTTAAAGTCCTTATACTATGTAACATACAGCAAGTAAGTTGGATAAACTGTGTACATTTTAAGTAGTTTAAATGTAATTTGGAACTGAAGTTAAAACTTGCATGCAGATTAACTGGGCAACCTTTGAACAGATTATGAAGTTCACATGAAATCCCATGAAATATTCCCAATTATAATGAAACGAGCTGTGAGAGGTTTTACATGTATTGGTGGTTTTAAGGCCTTTCAACTGTAAGTCCCAAAGCCTCCTATGTCACTGATGTAGAACCCCTACCTACACCTGTTTATCTTCTATATCTTACCCAGAAAAATATTTGACATTTGCATAATAAAGCAAAATAAGACAGCACAGGCCACTGCATAGGCAAGACTACATTCCTAGCCTTGGAAACAGTTATCGTACATTTGCTTGCAGAGAATCATTTCTGATCTCTATGGCCGTATTGATTTTTCTCAGTGTGATGTGAAACCAGCAATCAGTACTGTGGTTTGAAATAGCCCTGAAACAAGAGCCAAGACGTCGATGAGTCGCCGACACGTTTCAATCAACGTGCCGCCCAGGCTGATCTGTCCCTCGGGGCACCTTGGCACTGAAGGTTGGTCCCATGCTGAACCACCTTCAAAAGAGAGGGAATTTTGGGGTGTGTGGGACTGGGGAAACATTACAGGTACACCACAGACAAAATGTATATGGCCTATAAGTGATACACTATATGGACAAAAATATTGGGACACCTGACAATTACAAAAACAGGGACTTTAATGACATTGCATTCAAATCCACAGACTTTAATATAGAGTTGGTCCCACCTTCCATTCTTCTTTGAAAGCTTTCCACAAGATCTTGAGTTTCTGTGTGTAATTAGTCCCCATTCATTCTGTAGAGCATTTATGAGGTCAGATAGTGATGTTGGACGAGAAGGCCTGGCTCGCAATCTCTGTTCCATTTCATGTTGGATGGGATTGAGGTCAGGACTCTGAGTGGGCCAGTCAAGTTCTTCCACACAAAACTTGTCCAACCGTCTCTTTATGGAGCTCGCTTTGTGCACTGGAGCACAGTCATGCTGGAATAAAAAATGTTCTTCCCCAAAGTGTGTCCGCAAAGTTGGAAGCATGTTCAGATGTTCAGATTCAGATTTTTCAATTTTTTTTTTCTGTTTGTTTGTTTGTTTTTCTTTTGTTTTATGCACACTATTGAAAATGGCATAATAAATCATAATAATAGGCAAAAAGAAGCCTTTTTTTAAGCTATAGTATCTTACAACAGCAACACTTTTATAATTCAATAAAACAAAACTAAAAGTAAATCTAGGCCACTACAATCTCAACTCTTCAAGCAGGTTTTCTTCCAATGCTGGCTAAAAAATAATTAGGCTACAACAACAAAACTTAGAAAATTGTCAGAAAGTCATGCAGGGCAAAAAGCTATCCCAGGCTCCTGACAGTTTTTAAGCAAGGCCAAGGAATGCCTGTGCTCTTCCCGCCGGATACCAGAGCAGAGGAGGGGGCGTCTCACACGTTACACTCTACGCCACAACAGCGCTGCTGAAGCAAGGCGAGAGCTGAAGCCAGCCTGCCACCCCGACATTTCATAAGCCTTAATTGGATTGTAAATTATTGGCCAGTTTTATTATCTCGCAGATTCTCTCTTGGGCTTCTCTCATAAGAATAAGGCATCTTTCAAAGGAATAACATTATGCATACCGTAGCCTTTATTGAGACAATTTTTCACGACACACTTAAAAGTAATGCGTCCTAAATGGTTCTTAACATAATTGTATGGTTCAGGGAAAAAGAAATCTTTCATTGGTATAGAGGTTTCCGTTGTGTGGATGTTCTTAAAACTTTAGAAAGGTCCTTCATAACTGAACATCTCATTTAAAACAATGTTTTTTTGGTTTTGTTTTTTTTTTAATCCATTGAAAGGTCCTATAGGGGACCTAGTAGTAGTTCTTTTATGGCATGGCTCCAAAGAGCCCTGTTGAGTACAGTGTACTGAACACAAAATTGTGAGTTTATGTGTGTGTGCGTGTGTGTGTGTTCCAATGTTAAACAGAATTATGTGTGTGTGTGTGTGTGTGTGTGTGTGTGAGTGTGTGTGTGTGTGTGTGTGTGTGGGCAGAGCTTCCTTAAGGTCAGCCATTTCTCTGACTCTGAGCTGGGCAGCTCCGCTCCGACAGTTCTCATCAGCAACAGTGCACTGCACGCTCTGGAGCTTGGTGGAAATGGAGCACAGAGAGATGAAGGGGTCTAGTGACAGCCCACTCAGCCCATCTCCTTGCCTTAACCATCCCCCCTATCCCATGCTCAACCCCCTCCTCAAAGGTCCTGAAGCCCCCTAGTCTTGTTCTCATTCTTGAGCAGCTCTGCCCCGTGCTCACCGCTGGCCATTCTTCCCCTGCTAGCCGATCAATACTGCTCTTTGCCTTTCATCTGACCAGCCCTGCGGAGGAGCTGCTCTATCTGGAGAGAACCCAATACAGGCTTGAATGCACTGGGCACGCCATCTCACACAGCCTGGCTGTCTGCCTGCTGCCCGCTGGACCTCACCTCGCTCAGTGGGAGTGGTGGCTGCAGTGTTTCTGAGAGTGCAGTTCAAAATCCACATGAAAAGCCTAGTCAAAAATTTGCCAAAGAAGGACAAAACGGACAATCTAGAGCTTTAATTGTGCTATAAGTTCGGGACCAAACCAAACATTATTTTTTTTGTTGAAGAATTATCCACTGTAAGGTTCTTTAGGATTTGAATCCAACAAAAAAATTCTCCAAATCTCACCTAACCCTACATACAGCACAAAGTTTGAACCAAACTCTGGCCTGACAAAAACGTGCCCACCATCACACTACAACCAGAAAAACAGCCTGTCCAAGTCAGACAGTGCCATGACAAATTTTTGCCAAAGCCTGATCCCAGTTGTACCCTGAGAAAATTCTGTCTAAGCCCAACTGTAACCAACAAAATTCTGTCCAAATCTGACAGTGGCATGACTAAATTCTGTCTGAGCCTGACTGTAGCCCAACCAAATCCTGTCTGAACCTGACTGTGGCACAACAAAATTCTGTCTAAAGCCATCATCAGATCATTGATGAAAACATAAATTAAAAAATAAAAAGCCTAATCATCAACTAACTAAAATCCTTTTAAATTAACAAATACAATCAATTTGAACAACACTCCAAAGTAGGACCAAATTAACATTTTACCTTTTTTAATTTACAAAATAAACATTTTTCTCGTGCTAGCTGACATAGTCAACAAGATGAGTGAATTCAGTGTCCCAAATTAAAACACTGCTACTCTCCAGGCAGCAGACTGTGGTGCGATTCCACATTGGTATCATATGTACCCCAATAACAGTCCTTGGACAAGACTCCTAATGCTATATTTGCTCTCCTCTGTAACATGATTAAATTTGTAGGTCACTCTCAACAAGAGCATATGCCAAATGCATCAGTGTAAATATCTGGGAAAGGATGGCTGAACATGATCAAACCTGATGGTCCCCAAAGGTACAGAAAAATATTTTAAGATCTAAACAGCACAGTAGTGTGTTGCAATAGGTTGTACTTTGGAATTTGATTCACTCGGCGAAGCTGATGGCCTGCTCTACCTGCCTGGAAATGCATTCTTCAAAATTTGTGAGAATGTCCAGTCTAGTAAAACCGGATGGTGCTCAGATTAAGCCCGCTGTCAGGCAACTGGAAATGTGATCAAGATAGCTCACAAGGAGGAAAAGATCTTGAAGAACCCTCTGAGGTTTGAGAAAGTTTGAGCTCATGATTTAAACAGATCTGATATATTTCTTCAGTCAAGCTCAGGTGAGTTATACCTGATCAGAATGTAAATTTTGCAAGGTGTTCACCCAAAGCCAAAAATAAACAGGTGTCTCAAACCTGAAGTTCACCCCAGTTTTAGAATTTTGCTGATTTAACCAGACAGGGAAGCAATATTTTGGAAGATAGTGACATTTTGGCAAAGCGAACAACAGAGGGTTCCAGGAGAGGATTCTTATTGAATATTTCATTTTGATATAGCCAAGGTCCCCATGGCCATAAATTTCTGTGAGAGAGAATCTACAACTTTTCATCCAAAGGTTTTTACCAGAGGAACTGAACATGAACCAAGACTTAGTACAGTAGAGTAAGGGTTAATGTGTTGTCAAAACTTGGCGTTGAGAACTTGTCTGCTGTCTGCACCCTGTCAGGATACACTGACATAGTTTCATCTCCCTACAAAGCAAAGGAAAGAAGCCTTGTCCCTTTCCTTCAGCACCCAAAGAAACACACTGTCAGAATGTTGTCCAAACAGATGTTTAGTCTGTCCAGGCCCGACCACAGTGTCTTGTTTTTATTGGAGGCCTGAATCACAAGCGTTTCTCAAAACCGTCGGGGCGCCAGTGAATGTGTAGGCAGTTTCCATTCCACACGTGACGTTCGAGACGGGACCACAGCAGGAGAGCACGGCAGGATCCGGCAGTGGCTGCCAAAGTCGTGGGGACCAGCCTGAGCACTGTAAACATGACGCGGTGCCGGCGCAACCCAGGCGGCCCCGCTAAACTCTCCATGCTGCTGCTCCCTCTCACAGATTTAGAAAATGTCTGGACCTGTGACTCACCCTGAAATACAGAGGAGGAAGCTGACGAGAAAGGAGACAGCATCCGTAGCATTTCCAGACAGTCCAAAATAGGTACAGTTTGTACCAGACCAATTGTAACCAAATGGCGAATTACAGAAAGGTACTTAGTAGGCTTCTCTCAGAGGCTTGTGCCTTTTTAACTGAATTGCAACCTCTATTTAAGAGCCCTACAAAATGGCCAAACCTTATAAATATGTAATGAGCTTGTTTATTGCATGGTTACCGAATTAGGAAGAGTATCTGTGTGTATGTGTGTGTGTGTGTGTGTGTGTGTGTGAGTGTGTTTTTTTGAGAAGAAAATAAAGTGAGAGAGCAAAACGAAACAGGGCAAGGTAGTGGAGCAATATATCTATAGAATGATATGCAACTGTGTTCTCTGAAGCGATTTAAACAATTCAAACAATTGTCTCCTTACCCCAAATGTTGTCTAAAGCAACCTAAAGTCTTTAGTTTTGCAATGAAGCCACAAGGCTAATGTAGCTAAAGGAAAGTAATGGTTTAGCTAGGAGTTAGCATCGCTAAAGCTGCATGTCTATATTACTATAGCTTCCACTACAGTGTTTTGTTTGGCTTTTTTGTTTTTTCATTTATTTTAATCCAATTTGAATTGCTGACAGTGTTGTTGCATTATTTTGCTTGGAACTTGGGAGGGTGAGGGCTTACACAGGTTTTTCTGACACCACTGTAGCCATTTCAACTTTTCAAGCTCTTTCCAATGTCACTGGACTGTTGAACACACTTGAAGAAGAGAGCTAACTGCCCAATTTCGTTATCTGATCAATGCACTGATCTGTAAAAGGAGAGGAATAAGGCCATCCTGTCCATCCAGAAATAAAGGATAAATGGGGCTTGAAATTTTAGTCCAAACCTGAATTTCCAGTCTGACCCCAACCAAATGTACTTAAAAGTACCAATAAAAAAAAGCACCATGTATTCATCAACGTTTGAATCTGAAACTGACCCAAACTATCCCATCATCATTTTTTTTTCTTTTTAATGATTGCCGTGTCTAAATGACCACTTAGCAACAACAGCCATCATTAGATTAGGGATAAAACATTATAACAAAAATATTCTGATAAAATAATAACCTATAAGTCTAAATCTGCTTTAGTGAACGTATTTATCGTATTTATTATTTATTTCTATTTAACGCCATCATCAACTATTTTTTGTCTGAATCCATGTTTTCTTTGTATTCTGTTGTCACACTATAGATGTTCAACTTTACCTGTTTAATCATGAAGCCATATTTTGTCAAATAAAACATGTTATCCATATAAAAAATCCTGCCAAACATTAAGTGTAAATGTTGTTTTGTCTACACTAAACTTTACTCTCCCGAATCATTTCAGTGATATATCTCCCACACATCCATTTTCTCACACTCTTAAGCTTTGGGACTTTGGTGCTGAATTCTGTCAACATCAGATTAAAGACTGTTTAAGGTAATGAATGTAGAGAGCAAGAATGAAGTAAAGATGAAAACTGAAGCACGCTAAAATAGAAGGTAAAATCTCTTAATAGTGGTAGACAAGCGGCACGAGCCTGAAGGTGAAATCTGAACCTCACCCAAGCTCGACATATATTTGGGAAAGTGACGTCTGACACCAACGAGAGCAGTCAAAGACCTGCCAGGTTCTGATAAATATTTAAAACAGCAGTTCAATTATATTTTCGGACTCCTGGCCATGGGTAGCTACAGATGCTAGTGAAAAAAAAAAAAACCTCATAAAACCTCCTACCATGCAACACACCGTTGTCCATTTATATAGAAATACAGTATATGGCAGCATTCACATAAGCAAGTCTTTTAGACATTGCTTAACAAAATGACTTAGTTTCACGCACTAATTTGCAAGACGATTGCTGGTGTAGATGCTTGTTGGTGACACTGTATGCCCAAAAGGCTGCAGACATCTGCACATTCAATGTTTCTTCTAAAATCAAGGCTATTAATAGAAAAGTAGTAGCTTCTGGGAAAGCTTAGCAGTAAATGTTGAAACATGGCTATGAGGCACAAGAGCAATAGTGAGGTACTGATGTTAGATGATTAGCTCTGGATTATAAATACCTCTCCTGCTCATCCCATAGGTTGGAGCTTTATCACTCCAGAGTCTCTTGATAATAGGCATTATATTCCTCTAGGCTAATAAGTAGTTATGACCTATTCCATCAGCTGTGCTTTATAATGGAGACCATACAAGTTGTTTGTGCCCAGCTGTGTCAGCAGTAGCGATACCTTAAAGCAGTGGGATTTCTTCAATATAAGGAGTGTCTTGATACTTTTGGCCAAAAAAGGGTGCACTAGTTTTGCAGTTTTGGTTATGAAACTAAGTAAGCGACTCAAACACTTTTGTCAGATCCACTAGCAATTTCCTCTGGGATCAATAAAGTTTTCTGATTCTGATTCTGATTCTGATTTAAGAAAAGGTTCAAATTTGTCTCAACCATTGCATTATTCGCACCATTTGGCAAACAAGGCCCTGAATGAAGAGCACTACCAAAAAATCGTATTTATTTCCAGCAGCAAGACCGCACCTATCAGATGTGAGGATTAGGCATTTCTCTACCTCCCTCAGCCATGCATGGCAACACGCAGCTCTCCGAATTACAATCAGTTCATCTCTCCTGTGGAATGAACTAAAACGGAGGCAGAGGAAAGCTCCAAGTTTGCATTCCCACAAGTTAGCAGCACTGTGAGTAAATGCGGGGAGATGGAGTGTGAATTAAGGACACTAATATTCCCCACGGGCCCGGCAGCCGCTGGCGGGGGGCATGGCGCAGGAATGCTCGGCGGAGCAATTCCACTTGGCAGGTAGATGAAGTGCAGATCATACGGGCAGGCACCCACTGATTAATGGGGGTGGGAAGGCGCTGGTAAGAAAACAACGCCATAAATCAACGTCGCCAGAATGGTAATTGTAATTGAAATGAATTTGTCTGTCCGGCGCTAGGCATTGCAATTGATATTGGCCAAAGCCTTGATGGTCTGAAAATGAAACGTAGAAAATGTATTCAGAGCATCCATCGTGAGGTTCATACATCACTGTGTAACACAACTGTACCATTCCAGATCAATGAGTGGGGGAAACTAACCAGAGTAAAGGTTATAGGGGAGATGTCGGTGTGCCATCTTGCCTTGGTGAACACTAGAGAGGAACAAATGGCAAAAGTGGAACATTTCACTTAAGTGTGTTGTTAAGGGCCCATATCCTGTAAAAACGAATTCTTACTTAAAAAAAAAAAAAACAAACAAGAAAAGTAAAAGTGTTCGATGTAATGTGTACACACTGATACAGTTCAAATGTAACATTCACTCCTAAGTCCATTTGTTGAAACTAAGTGACAAAAAAAACCTGTTCACAATTGACTGTTTCTGTGAATTTATTTACATATTCAACCCTTTCAGCTTCGTCACACCAAGTCATGATAAACTTAGAAGGAGTGTTTCAGCTTGGGCTGCTTTTTGAGCAAATGCAGGTAATCAGAACAGAGATAATTTACATCTATCAGTTCTAAACACAGTCACAAACAACAGTCTGTTTCATTCTTCATTCAGAGGTCAGAAAATTACATTTTGATGTTTTTGGTACATATGCCACATATATAAAAGTCGAGGTTAGGGAGAAAATGAGCATTTATGAGTAAGCACTGAACAAGTTATTGAGAGAGAAGAAAAAGGCAAAAATAATGTGCAATGATGGACACAGGACAGGGAACTGACCCCACACACTCACCTATACGCTGCATAGAACTGGTGCAGCGGACATGTGTCCAACAGCCTGTTCCTTCATTGGTGTTTATTGGCTTAGGGACCACCTGCCTTCAATCCTCTTAAGCACTGCTGTGTCTCACCAATGACCTCCCTCTGCCCTTCAGCTTGACACTGACCCCAGCACAGCACCTGGGAGCTGGACGCCAGTCGCACATCTCTACTAGTGCACAAGAACAACTATGCAGACGTGTCTGAGATGGATGATTAGTTTAACACTGTGAAAAAAAGGATACTGTTGAGCATCCACCGAGGCAACCTATGGTTACCCAGTACATTTAACCCCTTAAACTTCAAGGCTCCATACATACAGGCCCATATTTCACTTACAGAACTACATAATTGGCTGAGTGATTCATACACTGTAAAGAACTGCAGTAGATTTACTGTGAAAACACTGCAGTAAGCTACATTTTACAGTAGAATGATGTAGAAACAGGTCAAGCTGCTTGCCAGGGAAGTTAAAATGGTAGATTTGACAGTAATTAGCTGTCTTTTTCAAAGCATACTGAGAAAATTACCAGTCTTGAGTAGTCTGAATATTGTTGTGCATTCCTTTCACACTTGCAGTTTTGTCTTTGTTATTTTATATGGTCATCTATACTTTTGTGAAAAATGGCACAATCTTCCTCCAAACTATGTACAATGCATGCATGCACATTTAAGCATATGCTACGAGAAGCACCCTTCTTAGTCAAGTTTTCCTACACTCAGCAGTCATAGGGTGAAAGGCAGAGAAACACCCTTGACAGGTCACCAGTCCTTTTCGGGGCAGACACATTCCCACATAAAGACAGACAGGAGCAATTTTGTATCTCCAGTTTGCCTGACGTGCATGTCTTTGGATTGTGGGACAAAACACGGGAAGAAAACTATGCCTGGCCAGGAATCGAACCCAGGACCTTCTTGCTGTGACTGTCCTGCTCAGACAGCTGTGGGTGCACATTAGAGCTCATATGACCCATAAGGAATGTGGAAAAATAAACTGCACAAATGCAGTACTTTTTAAGGGAATTTCTAGACATAGGCAACCTAAAGGTGGTTGACTAGCTTGACACTGGCGGAGGGGGACATCAGCTGGGTGCCAGTAATCAGCAAATGCCCCCCATTTCTTACAGTTAAGGAGAGGTGCTGTTATTGTGGTTTTATTCATTTGAGTAGTCAACAACAAACAAAACAAGTAAATAAACTAGGCAAAGTCTTTCAAAGGCACCAAAGTGCTGGCATCACTGCCAGTAATCAAATTTAATTAAGGAGCATTTTATTTATTTACTGACTAATTCACTGACTAATTTACTGACTAATACTGACAATTTGTGTGTGTGTATATATATATATATATATACAGAAAAACCCTGAGTTACATTCCAAGTGCACCCGCAAAGAGTGAAACAAAGCAAACAAAGCAAATTTGTGATATGGTAAAAAAAAATGCCTAAAAATACCTATTTTTATAGTGTAACCCCGTTATAGTGCAAACACTTTAACTTCATTTTAAACTCAGCTTAATACATTATGCTTAATAAAAATGTAAAGGTAAACCCGTATCTGTACTGAACAGTTTACATTGAATTGCTGTCTCCTGGAGTGCTAGAATGAAAAATACTGATATTACCCCTGTATAGACTGTACTGTAATTCATGCATGCGTGTTTTCTTCTGTATGCGCTGTTGTTTCCTTTGGTAAAAGCAGGTAAATACAGTAATGAAATTAATTTAATTTACAGTAATAAAAATACAGGGCTTTAAGAAGAACAAAACGAAAAACACTCAGAGAAACAGCTCCACGCGGGAAACTGTTCTCATGCGGGAATGCTGGACTGCAGCTGCCAGAGATGCGTCACAGGGCAGCAGCCAATCAGCAGCAAGGAGAAATGAATAATGCTCTGGGATTGGCTACTTTCAAACCTCCTGCCTCTGGGCACAGGATTAGTACACCATCCCAAGACTCGTTTTCGCATACAGTTGCTTTGGGTTCTACAGAACAAAAAATGTATATTTTATATGGAAATTTAGCTGAATTTGCATTAATATTTATGTTACAAAATTAGTTAATAATATTTTTCTTAATAATTAGTGCAAAAATGCATGAAAAACTATATATTGCCACAAAATAGCAACAAAAAAAATGTGGACGTTTCCTCGAATTTGCATGGGTTTCCGTGAACAATGAGTTAGGTTCTAAGCAAAAATTCTAAACTGCGATTTAGCAGGGTACGACAGTATATATATTTCCTTTATCCTATAATTAGGCTCAATAGCAAAGCAGACTGTCTCTTTGTGTTTCTGTGCTAATGGTCTTCATCTGCTTTTTTTTTTTTTTTTTTTTTAATTCAGGTGGCTTTTACTCTCAGCTGATTAAACCCGGTCTCCGACTGGTGAGCCTGAACACAAACCTTTATTACAGTCCAAACAAGGTGACAGAGAACCTGACTGACCCAGGTGGCCAGTTTAAGTGGCTGCAGGACACGCTGGAGCTGTCCAAACAGAAGATGGAAAAAGTAAGTGCGCATATATATATATATATATATGTTCTAATCAACACTGTCCTCTCGCAATGAGACCAGTTGGATGGTAAAACACTACTAGAAGTTCATCAAAGTTAATTATTGCCATTTTGTTTAAGAGTGAACGAGAGATTTGTTTTCTTTGAATTTTTCCAGTTCTGTAAACGCTGCATCATTTCGTTTTGTCATTTCCTTTAAAATTATGTTTTAAAGAACAATATTGTCAATTTGGTAATATTATCAGTAGTTCTTAAAAACTAAGGCAAAGCTGATAAAACCTGAGAAACTGAATATTTTTGCAGTGGTCTCTTATTTTTTTCCAGAGCTGTATGTCTATATATATATATATATATA
>JBBPCX010000141.1:26087312-26099932 GCA_037974365.1 Hydrocynus forskahlii | reverse complement strand
TATATATACACACACATATGTGTATCACTGATACTGTACTGCTGTTTTAGTAAACCTTGCAATCTAGGGAGTCCAAAATAAATCCCAGAACAAGAATGCCAGAAGCTTTTGCGTGCAGTTTTCCTTTATTTCTTCTTCTTTTTTTTTTTTTTAGCAGGGATCTATATTTCAGAAGTGTGCTGTGTAGCTGCAGTGGCCAATTATCAGCAGATAAGACAGAGGAAGCCCTGGAGCATCAGGCCAGATATTTAGACAGAGGGAAGCGGGCAGGCAGGGGCCCAAACCCCCCAGGGGCCTTTCGACCTCTCCACCGCTTTTTTCCCCTCCTTTCCTTTCTTTCTTTCTTTGGACACTATCCCTCCATCCTTACCTCACCAACAGGGTTCAATTAGCACCAGCAGCAGCTAGCACCATGAGCCTGTGGTGAAATCATCGCACCGCGCTACAGGTCTACTTCTGCTGAATACATACATGAGCACATGCACACTAAACTACATGCACACAAATGCAGTTACAAACACATGTGCATGCAGAACAAAGAGCAAAGAGTCTCACACACACACACACACACACACAGTACGAAACATATGAACACACAAACACACACATTAACAAACACCTAACTGCTGCGCAGACTGCTGCATTGTTCAACACTGGCTGCTGTTCTGCTCCCAGGCTGTGTGTGAGGAGAGCTTCAGTTCAGTTGCTAAATGCTGTAAAAGTAAATGTAAAGACCCTGACAATGTTTAAAATTAATGTTTCTATATAGAACACTGAAAGCACAATGCCTTAAGGCTTTTAATGGTAAATACACTGATCAGCCACAAAATTAAAACCACTGACATTTGAAATAAATAATAATATCTTGTTACTTCACAGTGACAAGGGGTGGGATAGTAAACTGTCAGTACTGGAAGCAGTAAAAATGGATAAGGATATGACCAATTTTGATGGCAAAATTGTGATGGCAAATCTTGAGGGGTGTTCCCAGGATGCAGTGGTTAGAACCTACCAAAAGTGGTTCAGGGAAGAACAACTGGCGAACCAGTGATAAGATCATGGGCACTTAAACCTAAAACACATGGAGAGTGAAGGACAGCCTATCAAAGCTAGATAAGATAGAAAGGTCTCAGAACACACAATGTATCTCAGGTTGCTAAGAATGGGGCTGTACAGCCACAGACTGGTCAGAGAGCCCTTGCAGACCCCTGTCCACCACCAAAAGCACCTTCAATGGAATCATGAAGTTTTGTACCATGTAGCAATAGAAGAAGGTGGTCTGGACTGATGAATCATGTTTTCTTTTAAATCATGTAAACAGCTTGGGGGGTGTCCGTCACCTAAGTTCATATTCCATTACTACCTTTGTTATCAAAGTTCTGTTCCTACATGAGTGAAATAATTTTGACAGGCAAACATAAATCTTGTTCAATATTGATGACTTATTATATTTACATGCAGCTAGCCTGCTATATCTGTTTGTCTCAGCAGCTGGGCCAGAAAATGTGAAAAAGAATATAAAGCCTCATTACTTCGAAACTGAGGTCATACAAGCCATCATTTTAAGTTTGTACGGTTGTACAAGATTGCCTTAGTGCTGTAGCCTAAATGTGATTCCATTTACGGTCTGGTTATCAGGGGTAGCCCACACATATCAAATATACTATTATAGTTACCTTATTACTAAACTAGTTTAAAGAATTTGAATTAAACAGACGCTTTCACTGTATTACTCACTACCAAGAATGTTTAAATTTTTCAAGCACATCCAACACTTAGCACGACCTTACATACTAGCATTTTTAGATCTGTAGTGCAACTGGCTAGTTTTCTTTAAATTATCTTTACAAAAGAGATTTACTTTTAAATATGTTTATTTTATTTATCTATTTTTTTTTACAATTTTACAATGTTTAACTATTTAAAAACAACAGAGACTCATTAGCGATATAGTTCAAATTTCCGCTTGAGTAACTACGAGCAATTTTGACCATAATTCAACTGTAATATACACACATAGTAAATGTGCAGATAAATGCACAGATAATAAATACAAAGGTGCAATTAGTGGTCTACCAGAGCCCTAGCTGACCAAGAACACTATGACTGGTTAGTTGACTTGTCAACGCTGAAGGGACAGCCATATTTCGTTCCAAACTTCTTGTCTGTGCAGACGCTGCCTGGTCTTGACTATTGGCGCCTATCCAAATGATGGCCGTAGTTTTGTCCGAGGCTAGGGTCACTAAGGGGTTGAACAGGGCTCATGGTAGGGAGTCAGATTTTGACAGACTGATGGTTCATATGTTCCACAGAGCAGATTGCCCTTAGATCAGCCTGCAGCACAGAGCAGGAGCAGGAGAGTGCCGGGTTAATAGAGCAGCAATGACATTTATACAATCCTGAATCACACGAAAGAAATATCTTTATAGAGACCACAAATAACATCATATACATATGCACACATATGATCATGGTTCATTGCATTCATTAATGCACTCATTTATGCTGTGTGAAACACTGAATAAAAATGATTTGCACTCAAAGTTTTTGATTAATGTGGTGTCCTTGGTGGCATCACCCATGCTTAAATACAGTATGCAATTGTATAAAAAATATTTATGTTACCATTTACAATGTGTGGCTTGACAAAAAATACAGAACATGATATCATTAAAACTAATGGATACTTCATGTCAGTCCTCTGAAGGAGTATAGAACAACTATAATACACTGTACCTTTTACGTGTTTAGCTTTCCTACGCCAGGTAGGCTGATTATAAATCCAACCAGTTTATTCAGAGAAATAACGTCAACTTTTGAAGTATATAAGCCCACTTTGCTAATCTCGTTCAAAGTCATGCTGCTGTTCATGTTCTTCCAGTCTAGAACAATCCTCTGTTTTGCAAAGGGAGACTGGCTGTGGCGGCCTTGATTCTGAGAAAGTATAAAGGGACGTTGGGGAGAATGAGGTGGTGGCTCAGAGGCAGCCTGGCAGCTTCGGACAAGCTGAGGCTGGGGGCATGGTTGGCAGCGTGCCCAGTTCTAGGTTGGAGACAGA
Source organism: Hydrocynus forskahlii (assembly GCA_037974365.1). NCBI lineage: Eukaryota > Metazoa > Chordata > Actinopteri > Characiformes > Alestidae > Hydrocynus > Hydrocynus forskahlii. The sequence continues at coordinate 26,096,874 of JBBPCX010000141.1, read as the reverse complement.
TTTAGGTGAATGGGGGCCAGGATGAGCCTAAGGGCATAAAGAGAGGAGTCCAGTTCAGACCCCTGGCCACTCAGAGACCCAGAGAAAGAGAGAGAGAGAGAGGCCACAAAACATACCCCCCCCCACAAAAAAAAAAAAAACTGAAAAGGGAATTGAGATACACAGTACATGGGTGTTGGAGGTGAGCATGTGGGAGCTGGGCGAAAAATCATAAATCATCATTGATCCATTCATTTATTCATCCCCCTCCTCTCGCCCAGCCTCGCGCCTGGTGTATCCGCAAATTAAACGCATCAATAATTAAAATCACGCATCAGGTGCACAGTGCCCATGGCCCAACAGCGAGCAGAGCCAACCGACAGAGCCCCTCTTTCTTCTTCTTCTTCCTTCTTTTTTTCAAGTGCCGCAGTTTCCAAGGCAACAAACTTATGGCAGGCTACTTTCACTTCCCACTCTGTTTCTTTCACCCTGTCTCCCTTTATCTCTCTCTTGCTGAATCTACAGCGGTGGTGGTGACTCTCAGCTCCTAGCGATCAATCAGCATCTAGACAGGCAGGGGCTTTGATATCGAGAGAGAGAGAGAGAGAGAGAGAGAGAGAGAGAGAGAGAGAAAGAGAGAGGAAAGTTTCCCTTTGACGAGCATGTTCCATTGTGAGAATCCCCAGCGGCCTCTGACATCTGGTTCCAGTTAGCACCGTGACGTGCTTCCTGCCTGGGCCACGGTTCACAAGTCAAACACCACGGTGAAGGGTGAGGAGAGCAGAACACACACACACACACACACACACACACACACACACACACACACACACACACCACTCTCCAATATAGTTTATATGCGTGTGTGTGTGAGTTCTGAAGTCCACCTAGTGATTACTACAATAGGAAGCTTGTTGCGTACGTGTTTGTAGCTAAGTATTCTTCATAGTTCACACACATCTGCTCTCTTAACTATTCTACAGCACTTTCGTCTTAAGTAAGCATTTTTTTTTCTCCAATTTTCAGTCTATTCATGCTACCTAAATGTGGAAACTAAAGCAATAAGTCATTATTGAGCAAGGTAGTGTTTACGTGAAGTCGATAAGAAGTGGAAAAGTGTGACCCTCGAGAACGTGGGTGTGGAACGTCTGCACCGAATGCAAGCAGCACCCACACACTCTGAAGGGAAACCCTTAAGTCTTTGGGGGCGAGCGCACACAAACACGCACCACGGCTGGGACTCGTGGGTAACAAAAGTGAGAACGTGGGGGTGAAATGAAGCGAAAAGCGAAAATGTCAGGAGTATAGATATAGAACACAAGAAGGCCACAGAAGGGCTTGCCTGCGTTGGTGGCATCACTAAACACTCCCGCGCACTCAGCGTTTGTCTTTGATCTCTCAGGAGTCATTGCATTCGCCCTGAACCTCAGCCATCCCCCCCCCACACTCCCCGCCCCCCACAAGCTCCCAGCCATGGGGTTTCTTATCATATCACCCAGAGATCTGCATCTGCAGATGGAAAATCGTGATGCAACCATGCAACTGTTACGATGTCACACTCTGCACATCACCACGTACATAAGAGGCCAAAATAAGCCCAGTGACTCAGTACCAACACACACCACTGAAAAACTGTATCGTGCCTACAGGTCCACACAGTACACACTTTCCACATCAATATTATTGAGCTACTGTTTAGAAGCTGGACCTCAAGCCTCTGCTCATTGGCTGCTGTACTCTGAGTTTCAAGTTCCTTTTAAAATCTATACACGTCAACATGGGAAACAATTCTAACATGAAGCACACACTGATAAAGAAGTACAGGTGGTATTCTCAATACTTCTAAAAGTCAATGTTTTGGATGAAGGTTGTGAAGTCTTTGCCAAATAAATATGTTACTCTAAAACTAATGATTGAGACAAAAATCAAATTTTTCCCACCCCAGATGTAGTCAATTAATATTTGGTGTCCAAAGTTTGCTTCTTTAGTACAAATAATGTAAGCTTATAGTTTTCAAATTAGCCCTGTATAAACTGCAGCCTAAATCATTGCACATGAGTTGTTAAATAATCTCAAACAGTCTTATTATGTGGTTTCTAACACTGTATAGTTTGCTGTAATCCAAAATGGACAAATGCACAGAGTTAACACATGGTTAAAACAGCAGTTGCAGCCTCCTTGAGGCCTGTCCATTTTTAGAGAAAATCGCATGTTATACAGTGTCTAAAACCACATAAGACTATATGAGATACTTAACAACTCCATGCAATTTGAGGTTATATGTGTAATGACTTTCTACAATGTCAGTTTCTACAGTGTCAATCTGGCAGCTACAGTGAGCCCCATAGTGATTGTTGCCTTGGTAAAGATCATTAAAAAATCTCTCTGTGGTTAGTTAGCTAATCTCACAAAGACAATTTGAGACAAATTTTACCAAAGAATACAAAAAATAAATCAACCAGTGGCTATAAAAACAGCTGAAAATGTGCATATCTACTGGTATGGCAATAATGAGAATTATTAAGCAACCAGAGCTATATTGACCCCTGTCTAGAAAACATTATATATTTGCCTAGGCCCCGGAGGATAGAGAGGCAAACATTTCTTCAAGATCACAGTTGCAGAAAATGGCATTTGCCAAGTCTCTATAACTACTAATGCCGGTCTATCATATAACTTTAGCACCCAGTAACTATAGACTCAGTGTTTGTCATTGCGACTCACTATTTATTCACTATTTATGTCAGTGCAATATTCATTACCACTGCCTATCTATCTACCATCTTAACTGCAGCTGCCACTTTTAACTAGTACGTATCATATCCATCTATAATTAGATGCCTTTCTTTTGGAATACATGCCAATTTTTAATCTAACCACCAACAGTTCACTAGATCCTACTAGAACCAGTAGGTAACTGACACTCAAGGTGGGTTCATTGCAAAGGAACCATTTTCCCATTGTTAAGAATACGATGTTCCTCCAAAGGCCCCGAGAACCCAAGAATTGGTTAGGATACATGGCATCATAGACTCTAAGTACTAAGGTTGCAGTAAGATCTTCCAGGAAGACAAGTCATACAAAATACACACCAAATTCCACACAAAACTGGTTTGTCGAGCTCAGAATCAAACTTTTGACTTGGCCGTCTCAGTCTTCTGGCCTATATCCAATTAATTTGATTTGTGGCAACAACTGACTGAATGTTCAAAGGATTCTTGAATTTCATTGAAAATCTTGAAAAAAGGTATTAGCCACTATAAACCTGATTCACAACCTTAAGAACAAACTTGCTGGGCCAAGGCTTAAACGGCACATCAAAGAATTCATTAAATGTCAAAAATTATGTTATCTCTAACCTTCTACCACTCATTTCATCTTTGACTGAGGCACACTTGAATTAGTCATAAAACGGTGGCATGACAGAGGAGTTTCCATCTTCGGATTACATTTAGACAACACAGCCTGTTAGATACATTTTTTTTCCATAAGAACAAAAATACAAAAACTAGCATTTTCCAAATTTTCTTTCTATTTGAATGTTATTCCTGTATGTATTTTATATATACAGTCATATGTAACAGATTTCAGAAAGAGATCATGCTAAGGGGAAAAACAAATTAAAGTCTTTGATAATTCAGAGACATTTACATTAGAAGCATGACAGAATGCATCATAAAATGCATCTGGTTATTAATGGTCATTAACTGCACTTTCAGAAAATAAATGTGTTATGTAAATACATTAGTCACATTTTACACATTTTACACTCTTTATACAAAAATAACAATCTTTCCGGGAAAGACAGGATTTATTATATATCGGTACCAGTGAAGCAGAGAAAACCAGAGATTTTCTACTTGTTTTGGTTTTATTTCTTTTAGGGCCTAAATGAGTCAAAGCAGGGACAAATGAAAATTTAAGGAAGACCTATTGATTGGTGCAGGAGTCACAGAGAGGTCGACCCAATCAGAGCACACAGACAGAGCTTCTGACCATGGCCCATCCTCACCTGACCCACACCCTCTGACTGACCCCTAACCACAGGACCACCAACACTCTGGTCCACACAGCCGGGGCCAAACAAAATGTATAATAGACATCAACTTAAATGGAGAAGCACCTTCTTTCTCTGTCCTCTCTCTATTGTACAGGCGAGCACACACACAAGCACACACACACACACACACACACACACACACACACACACATACACACACACTCACACAAAGGAAGGAAGCGTGGCACTAACCCCCCTCCAGCGGTGTTCATATCCTCCAGGAGCCCCCAGGTTTCAACCTGTCAATATTGCGCAGCACGGCCACTCTGCTCTCCTTGGTGGTTCAGTTAGCCTCCACACACACACACACACTGGGACAACAGCCTCTGCTCCTCCTCAAACACACACACACAAACACACACAGATAGAGAGATATCACCATTTTACTTTCACAACCCAATTACAGACCCCATCAATACAATAACATTGTGCTTCTGCTTCTTATTTATTTACTGCCTGAACAGTCCCAAAGCAATAGTTCGGCCAAAACATCAACTTTACAAAAGGTCCCCCAAGCCAAATGCCAAATGTAGTCCATCAGGCAAGAAATGTTTGGTGTCTAAAGTTTGTTTTGCACTGGAGCTGTGAGGTTAATGCTAACAAGTAATGGAATCTTCCAGCCAATAATTTGTGCTGTGTAAAACGCAGCCTTCAATCATCTTACAGTGTGGTCTATAAAAATTTATACATTTATGCACAAAATTCAGATATCAGAATGGATTCGACCACCTCAGTCCTGTAAAATTTCAGTAAAATGATTTTGATTGCTAAATTAACTTTTTGTTAAAAAGAAAAGGAAGGTCAGTGTGGCTCTGAGGATCTATATGTCTATAGCATGGAGGCCCCAGGTCAGCTTTGTTGGGGTGTATTCCGCTTGTCATGTGGCCCCTCCCCCTTCCTGCGATGGGTCTGGCTACCAGACCAAGAAACGTGTGGTGTGGAGTAGCGTGGCCACATCTCCTCACATGACTAATCTTATAGTTGTTGGGTTTTTCAAACTTTTGGACTACTTTTTAAGGGGACGCAGTAGTGGGGCAGCTGAGTTTTCTTTGGGGAATTTTTGCTTGTGATTATGTAATAAAGTTAGAGTATTTTATTATTATGGCTTTGGCTAAGACCACTCCTGAAGCCTGATGCTTCAAGCAAATTAAACACTCGTAGGTTAAGAAGTAAGATGGCTAGGGAGACACCTTTTATGTCACAGGCTACCTAGACAAGCAGTCATTTAATTCAGTGCACTAGCAGCACTGTGGTAGTTCACACGAGTGCTTAAACATCTACTGTCGTTCGGTCCAATCAGCCAGTGCCAGCAGAACTGACCTTCACAATCACTGTCAACTACTGTGGTTTTAATTGTGTATAGTTTACTACTTTTACACTTTTAGTGCACTTTAGCCTTGTAACTTGTCCATCGTGTAGATATACAAAAATATACAAATTACTGCATGTTTACAATACTTGCTGTGATTTTAATGCAGTAGAGTTACTGTACATTTTACCGTATTTACTGGTAACTGAGCTATCCAGTAATTTACTGTAAATGTTACAGGACCTGTTTCCAATGTATGCTCCTGTTCCAGTCTAAGGTAGATACATATCAGTTCATCTACAGAACCTTTAGTCACAAAATCTTGCATTGCAGAGCTACATGCTGTCTAAATCTTACCAACAGTGCATCTTTCCAAAACAACTGTATCTATGTTGAGGATAATCAGAACTAATCAAACCTGTTCTCTGTAACCTGGTTTCCACAAAAAAATAACACGTGTTAAAATATAAAAATGCTTTGATTACAGGATGGTCCAGCAAAATCCAGCACAGTTGGCAAACCTGCTGTTACCACTGTTTTAATGTGAGTAACGTGACTACAGTGTCACAAACCTTTTTTTGAGATGACTTCAAAACTAGTTTGTAGCAAGAGTGCATTGATTTAGACATGCGATTTACACAGCGCTAATGGATAGCAATGATTCATCACTCATTAGGTGCATTAACCTTGTAGATCCAGGACAAAACTAAAGAAGCTAACTCTGGAAACCAAACTTGTTTTGGCTGATGAAATACATTTGAGCTTGGTGGAAACGGTCTCTTTTGAAAACTCCTCTCTAATCAGAGTTTCGGTCCTTCCTCGTCTATTTCTCCTTCACTTTTTTTAATGAGTTCACTGTACTGCGTTGTAAATTGACCCTGAGATTGTAAAAGTTGTAATAACAGTGTAGATTTTTAGGTCCTACAGTTGCTTCATAGAGGCAATGGCTCACTTTTCTTTAAAAAAAAAAAAAACATTCTAGCAGAAATTTTTAAAATATTCTTTCCATAGAATCTGCAGCAGGTAGTAATTGTGAATTAAAGAATTCAGTAGACATTAACCTTCAGTAGACATTAACCTTGCGGTTTATCTCAAACCCATTGAACTCTGTTCAAACTGTTTATGCTAGAGTTCTCTTCAGCATGTCATCTGGTCTACCTACATCCCATGGCCTTTACCAATTAGGTGGCTAGCACAAGGAGGAGAGGCCTTTCCACACATTAAGAAACTATGTGTGCATATATAAGTAGATCTTTTCACACCTATGTACGTGCTGGAAGCAAACATTCGCAGCTGCAAACGTGTCCGGGCGTGCAAAGGATAACCTTTCCGTGAGATGCTGGCGATGTACGCTAAAATCTCTGGTTTCTCTTGTGCATGAGGTAGAGTGTGTATGTGTGGGGGTGGGTGGGTGTGTGTGTGTGTGTGTGTGTGTGTGTGTGTGGCAGACAATATTAAATCTCTGCCGCAGCGCAGGTGTCAGGTTGCGGCGGCTGCTTTATGGCTGGCGCTGGGGCTGGACTGGGGCTAGGCCGGGGAGGCGGCGAGGTGGCATTATCTCCACGCTGAGACACGGCTGATACCCCACCAGGCTGAGTGGCCCCAGCTACAGCAGCATTTAAAATCACAGCAAGTCTCAGAGGCCTCTGGGGCCTGCACACAGCTCTCAACCAATTACCACTCATTATAGACCCAGCCAGTCTCCTCCAATCACCACTCATGGTGGCCTCATTCATCATCCAATCAAAATGTTTCACGCTGTACCTTCACCCAGTTACTCTAGCTTGTACTAGTCATAATTTCGCAAGCACCTGCAGAAGGAACCCAACAAGGAAAAGCTATGATTAATTCTGACAACTTAATGTTTTAGTTATATAAAAGCTGCACATTTTGCTAAGGTCATGGCAAAGTGCAGGAAAAGGTAAAAATGGGCACAGATTCCAAAAAATATAGTAGTTGACAGTAATTTACTTGAGGTGAAGGAGTTTTCATCTCAGTCTGGGGTCACAAGCAGAAAAGAAGGCCCAAAAGCTATAATTTCCTCACCATTTTGAAGTAAAATCATTTACATCAAGAATTCACTTTAACATTCACACGCTCCCTCCACACAGTCCATATATGGCAACTAAGCTGCAAACACATAACTTTTTGATGTACTTGTTCTTAAATTTCACAAAAATGAAACTATTTGAAACTATTTAGCCTACAGCAGTTACCCCTTTTCATTCATACTTAAGTTATGCAGTGTTTCAGCCCAGACAGCTTTCTGAAAGAGGTACAGGACAGCCAGTGAGAACAAGGGTCATTTGCATATACGTGTCTTAAAGGCACATTAACACAAACAGCCTGTTTCTTAGCGATGCAGAAAGGTTGGAATATAATAATGTAGAAATTAATGATGACTGTTTGTAGTATATAAAACGACACACATAAGACATCATAAAAAGTGTACCTCAGGGGGAAAAACTAAAATAGAGAAATGTAGGACATGCCCTTTAAAGCAGAGGGACACTAACACTTCCTTATGACAAAGACTGGCGCATAATGTACACTTATGAATCATTAACATTCAGACATCTGCTACTGCTGAATTATAGATCCTGCAAAGCCAAGCATATGGGAACAGATTGCCATGTGTTACCATTACTAAACACTGCCTGTTCCCACATTAGTGCTCTTAGCGTACTTTCACAGACAGAAGAACATCACACTGATGCTGGAGAGAATGACTCTGAGAAAATATTAATTGGAGAGAATTTTAATTCATAAAGATGAAATAAATGATCTTGCAGGTTACTCAGCTATTGGATAAAGTGGGCCTTAAGCTCCATGAAACACTTCTCAGAGTATTATCAGTTGCGAGATTCTGCTTGTATCATAAAAAGACCAATTCATTATAAGAAGATGTCTTATAAAAAAGTATTCTAAAAATATTTAGACTAATTATAGAAAGGTTACTAATCAGTCAACAGTATAGTAACTAAAGACCATTCACAGGTATGAGTTATGGGTTAGATATCATCCCGGTACGACATTTTATTAATTTATTGAGTTCCCTTTTCTGCTTCATCCATTTATAGTTCCAAATGTAGAATCGTTCAATTCACAGTTGTTCATAGTCTGTTTTAAATGTAGTAGTACTTTGCTAGTGAGCAAAATTCAAACACTGTGATCATCTCTAGTTCTTTTTGCCATATCTCCCAGCCTTTACTTGGAGCAACAGGCTTATGCTAAAACTGACATGTGGCGCTTAACAGCTCAACTTTGTGGTAATAAAAACTCATTGTCTTCTATCGTGGTACAGGCAAGAGGCACTTTTCCAAGCATTATTTCAAGCAGAAAAGGTCAAAGCTGAACAGCTCACACCAGATCTCGTGGTAAGGCTAGCTCAGGCCTACGTGATAAAGCTGGCTGTGTTTTCTTTTCTTTTTCTTTTCAGCCTGACCAAATCCTGGTCTTTAAAGAAGAGAGCCGTTCCTTCCGGCCCGGCTGGGCGGGAGGGAGGTGGTGAGGGGCAGATGGGCTCACCAGGGACCAGGTCGATCTCAGCCTTACTTCAGAGGATTAGCCTCTTATCAAGCTCCTAAAGCTGCTGTAAGCACTGCCTCTCATTACTCCATCTTTAATTAACCAACACCTCATCTCATCCACATAGGAGCTGCGGGCTTAAAACACTCACAGGAATGCTGCCTGGCTTTATGAATGTGCTGTGTGTTTTTTTGTTTTTGTTTTTTTTGTTTTGTGGTGTATTTTTGATTGTTTATTTTGTTCGCCATTCAGTATCGAGCGGCAAACAGAATCGAGAAACACCCCCCCCCACTCACACACAGGCATACAAACACCCCTAGCTTACCACAGGCTTCAGAGGGAACCCTTCAGCCACCCATGCACCTTCTCCTCCTACAGCGTTTCCATGCTTGCTGCTTTACTGCTGATAATCATCTGCGATGGAAACTGTGTGGGGGCTTGCAGGAAACCCTTCAACCCTCTGCCTTTTGGTAGTCTCCATCTAAGAAAAAAATCTGCAAACCATCAGCTCAGCACAACTAAAACAAAAAGAATGTGTGTGTGTGGGGGGTGAGAGGAATAGGGGCTTGTGTTTTCTCTTCTCGATTCCACACACAGGAACACACACACCCACCCACCCACACACACACACACACACCCACACACACCCACCCAAGCACACAAATTCTTATGGTGTGGGGCCGGGG
>JBBPCX010000141.1:26053205-26064242 GCA_037974365.1 Hydrocynus forskahlii | reverse complement strand
ATATATGGCACATCATGTTCATAGATCCAGTACAAACATAACAAACCAGTCCCTGAGCGACTATGCTTATGGTAATGTGAAATTATTTAATTGATTTGTTGATGAATTGCTGCCTTAACAACTTGGTCCACCATCTAGGTAACCTGAAGTCTTACTTGGAAAAGGATCTTTACATTTATGAGGAAAACCATAAGTCCTGCATTTAGCACTCACAGTAACTTGCTAAATAGCATCCCACTTTATCTGTATTTAAAATGTATTTTGCCTTAACATTACATGTTTATTCATAAATGGAACATCAGTGGAGCACAAATGCCACTCCACTTGTGGAATCAACCTGTAAATGACTTGTGAGTTGTTTTGTTTTTAGATTAAAAAACCTCCACACAATGTAAAGGCTTTATCCTTGACTCATAAATCCAAGCCCAGAAAAATATATTGTACATGAATGGACTCTGAGTTCATAGCAACTGCAGACATTTGAAAGATGTTCCATTGCTTAGAAATAACAAAACAATGACCAAAGCTATTCGCTGTTCAGACTGCATTTTCTGGTCTACTGGTTCTTGCCACTATAGCTCTATCTGGAACGGACTCTTTCTGAAGTAATAGTGTGATATAAACCATGGGGATGTTGCCTTTTTTACTATTAGTGGAAATGAAGCCATCACCTTTCGCAATGAGCATAGATTTGTGATAGCTGGCCCAAAGAGGCTTATGTTATTAAAGAAAGCATCACAAACCAAACACTTTATGACCTGGAAGGCCGCCAAAGGGAGTAAGCATAAAATGGAGATTTCACATATCTCAGAGGACAACAATGTAATCCTGCAGAGAAGACAGAGAGAGACCAGCCTGGAGAGAAAGAGAGAGAAATGGGGTGGGGGGTGGTTACTGGTGTGCAGTGGGTGAGGAATGTGCAAGGCTGGCCAAACGCACATCTCTCTGGTCTCGCGGAGCAGACGAGGGAATAGTGATCTGCTATGACAGGAATGTGAGAGTGGGATATCATTAGAGGCCAAGAGCAGCCCTCCTGTTCGCACTCATATCGCCCAACACTGCCGGGACACACAACAACAGCTGTCTAATAACACTGACTGACTGCACACTAGCCCCACTGGAGAGCACCAAGCCACTTCAACCATGCCTGCTCTCACCCCAGAGAGAGATAGAGAGACAGACGGAGCGAGACACAGATAAAGGGAAGGAGAAAGACAGATAGAAGGTATTACTGTGTGGAGGTGTTTCTATTCGCTTCAAGATGGCTGTCAAGAACAGATGTCATGATATAACCTCACACCACTGAGGGCTAAATTGGCCGCTGTCTTCGCTCCGAAAAAGCTATGAGGAGAAAAGTTGCGTTTCCAAAAGGACTGGCAGATCGTGATACTTGTTGCAAATGTAGGCACTCCAAGCATAACTGCAATGCTGTGTTCTGATTCCAATCTTCAGGCCCCAGTGAAGTCAAAGATGACGAGATAGTATTGTACGGTCTATTCTTTCATGTCACATACTGAGCCGAGGCCATGGTGTCTAGTAAGAGATTAGACAAATAAGTAGTAATAGTAAGAACATTTCTCTAGGCTAGGGCTATGGAAAAAATCCAGATCTGTCATGATCTATTTTTATTTGACCCGTTTGGTTGCATGAAAATGAAGACACGATTATGTCACTAATAGACCTACTGGGCGCAGACCTACTAGGTCACGTTTATGTTAATAACCACACGTATTTCTTTACTCAAAAATAATATTCCTACTACATGTCAAGATGAAGAAACATTAATAAGTTTTGAACTGTGCAGGACAATTTAATGATTAATACATTTTGAATTCAAACTTGGATTTGGATTTGGTTAATTATTCTAAGTCTCAAGCAGGAAACAAAAACATGCAGAAAAGCATCAAATGCATATTTCATCTGCCCACTCTTTACCTTTGTGCTCCCTTTAATTGTCCATCCTTCCACTCTTAAAAACAAGTAGTTACAGCTGTGTCCTCACAACAAAAGCTGTTCCAAAAGGTCTCACTGACATTATGAACTTCAAAGAGAGACAAACATTCACACAACAAGCTACCCACATACACCTCAGCTGCCTCGCACCCTTCTTTGCCCACCCTTTCCCTCCAGCAATCGAGACATAGAAAGCAGCGCACGTCCCCGCCACTTTTTTTTTCCTCACAGACAACAGCCGAGACCTATAGCGATGCGTCCCACCCGCAAAAATGCTTCCGGCGCCCATGCCCTCATGCTACCAAAACAGCTCTGACCTGAGGCTTGAACCACTGCTGTGGTATCTATCATCAAGACATTAGCAGCTGTTCCTTTAAGTCCTGTAAGTTGGAAAGCGGGAACACCCTGTGACCACTCTGTACATACATACAAACATACTCATCTAACATATAGTTTACAAATAGTTTACAAATACATATATGAGTATATATTTTACAATATACATGTCCATATTTCATATTTTCTAGATTGTATAAAGTACATTTTATACTGTACTGTTGGTATAGTATTTTATTCTACTCTATTGTTTTTTAATTTGCTGCTCTTAACTTTGTACTGTCCACTTTCTGCTGTGACAATGCCTATTTCCCACTTGTGTTTATTTTATCTTGTCTTATATTATCTTAACATCTCTCGTTTTGGTGATGCTCCGACTCATTTCGACCAGGTAAAAAAACTGTTAGGAAGATTCTACATATAATCCCATAAACATTGCGTGTACGGGTGGAGCTATTGATTCTGCTGAAAGATTTAGCTAAAGCCTAAAGCCAGCCAGATTTAAAACTCAACAGTCAAACAAATGCATGCCCTCTTCTTCTGTTTATTTGAGATATTATAAAGTAGGGGGTGATGTTTATGGGGAAAGTCCTGCCCCTCAGTAAACAGAGCCAAATAGCTTGCTGGTAAAGGCTCAAGCAGGAAAAGCTTGTCCTTGATCTGGATGTATGTGTGTGCACTGTAGCCAAAATAACAGGAAACAAGAAGTTCTAGTGTGTTATTTGAGCCAAGCGCTGTATCAGTGATTTATCAGTGATTTCAAAAGATTAAGGGTCCTGGTTTTGTAAGACTAGAAATACTGTCCAGATGTATTGCCAATATGGCAGCTGAGGAGACAGAGTTTCTCCTACAGAGACATCGGTTCCACTCAAACACATGGATGTGAGTGGCCCAGGCCAGAATGCTTGAATGGTGTTATTGGATTAGGTCAGAGCCTAGATCCTTTGTTAGCTTCCATAGTTCTATGCTAAATAATTTCCTGTCTAGTAGATATACAGCAAGGTCAGTCCCACACTTCATGTCCTTCAGCCTCTTCAGCTCTTTCCAGGCCAGGAAAGCCATATTGATGTCCACTGCCTTACACTTGATCATTTTCATTTTGCTGCTCTTCTGTTTTTCTTTTCTTGGCCTGTTTTGAAGTCTAACTAGCCTGTGCACAGGTGAATCTCATCTTCAACACAGGTATCATTATCTTTATCTTCAGTTTATTATTAGCAGAGTTTATGATGCCGACTCTTCACTGCTCAGACTCTTAGGAAGTGCATTCATGTGTAATTTACCTACAAGGACAAGATAACGTCAAAATAAATTATATTTAAAGCGCTTTGCATGCAATAATAAGCTCTCTTGTGTCTACCGGCTTGCATGATTGGCAGAAGGCAGAGAGTGAAAATAATGACTATGTTTCATTTTGCTTTATAATAAAAATATCTGGTTTTATACAGAACTATAAATTTTTTTCATACAGAGCTCCTAGGTCAGTGAGAGCCAGCTTAAGAGGAGTCTGACCACTCTTAAGCTGTGATCGATTAGTCTTTATTGTTTAGGAAGGTTCCTAACTGCGTGAAATGACCTGGAAGTGCCACTCATGATAAGAGCCGGTCAAATTCTCTAAGTGCTAAGAAAACGTGCTCCAGTGCTTCTTTTCTTATCTCCTTTAGCATCTGGACCACTGGACCGTCCTTTACCATAATGCCCTCCCACGATTTCTTGTGGCAGTAACATTTACAGTGACACACTTTTGTGACCCAGATTCCTTTGGATTTCAATTCCATATTTCACTATATCCCTTTTTCCAACCTTGGTAATGAAGTAGTATTTTTGCACTGGGCTGTTCACATTAATATGGTACCCATAAAACAACATGGTAAGAATGCATGGGGCTAAGTATCTAAAATTCACCTTTAATAGTCCATCTTCAGAACACTGTAGCTTCACCATGTCTATAACATCTGCCCTAGCAATCAGATTCTCTTAGAACTGTGGTTGTGCTCTCCTAAGTCTCTATAAGTTCTCTATCACATCTTTATCCTCAATGGAAAATGTCATGGGGTCAAAGAAGATTGGTTAGTAAAGGACATGGGACATAATTTTTCTGACTATTCGACTGCGGTCTTTGTATTCTTCCCATTATACCAAAGATTCTGCTAGAGAGCACCCACGAGTGAGTCCTTCTTGAATGGGGGTAAATGGGGCTAACTGGTTAAAAACATCAATATTTTTCTAGTCTTTCAAGCGAAACTTTTAATTCATTTTGGAAAGTACAAGAAATTAAAACAATTAAAACAAGAAACAAATGAAAACTTAACAGGATACTTCTGTTCTATAAATGTCTATTTTCTAGAGCAAACAGATGTTTGAGCAGTGAGAGTAGAGTCTCTGGGTACTGAGTGCTGATTGGCTGATGAGCTGGGTACTGAGTGCTGATTGGCTGATGAGCTGGGTACTGAGTGCTGATTGGCTGATGATTGGCTGTCCAGGCTCACTTGCATCATTAAATGCACACAAGTCACTGTTACAGTGCTGCAACTGGAGCTGAACAGTGCGTAAATGTGTCACACTGTTTAATCTAAATAATTAATATTTTACAAACTGCGATTTTGCAGGAACAGTCCGTTTATTTTGGTTTCGCTTGGGAGTACTCTCTAGACCTGTTAGCCTGCTAGTGAGATTTAGCGATCTGAACGACTGAAAAAAAGCATAAAAACACCTTTTTCTTATTGTCAGGTTGGGCATAATGTTAAATAAAAATGACAAACATTTTTATGCCACGAAAGTCTTTGAAAAAGTTCCCACACTTGTCTTTCCTTTCCACAAATCAAAAGATGCAGAAACGAGAGGTTCGTCTCAGCGAGACGTGCGAGTGGACACATAACACAAGTTCAGTAACTGTAATGTCGTTAATGGAATTTCAACTATAATGCGTTACACAACTTCATTACTGCAACGAGTTACTCGGTACAGTTAGTTCCTACACTAAACGTACCCAGCAGTCACAGCAGGGACTGTAGCTCACTAGCTGTACAGCTCCCTGCTGTGTTTATTGATGAATGTTGGGTGGTCTGTTTCTTGTTTTTTCCTCTCATTTACAGAGCCTGTGGCAGCCACAGAGACCACACGTTGTCTTCTCAACTATACGGTATTGACATCTGCCCGCTGTGTGGAATATATTGACAAATATTTCCAAAAGACTGACCTTATGCCTGTTTTGGACCTTGTTAGTGCTTTCATAGTATTTTCCAAAATAAAAGTAAAAAATAAACTTTTAAAATTTGGCATTTAATTAAGTATTTTAAGAATAATTTTAAACATAGGACTACAGGCATATTAATAATATATCACTTACTTTTTTCTTTGCCCAGTAACTCATGTTGTTAGTACTCTTACTCACAATGTGGTTTTGTGTTAAGTGATTTTCAAAAATCTTACGTTGCAATACTATTTAATTTTCAGATGGTATCGACTGACCCAGCTTTGCTACAGGATGAATGGCCTCAAGTAGAGGCAGCCATCAACGGGACATCTTTATTTATGAGCTTTCTGTGGAATGCACCCCACAGAACAGCACTCTTCCTAGCTTAAAAGCTAATATTTGACTAATTTATCCAACATTATTCCCAGAACGCCTGAGGGTTGTCCAGGTGTGTTTGAGCAAGAATTAAAATATTCATTTTCTTTTTAGTCATCAGTGATTTCCACCGGTGACATAGATCCTCCTGTTGCCCAGTTACTCTCAGATGGTGGAGGTACGAACACCTGCAGAGACTCCCATATTTCAACAAATGTTTAGGATTCCTCATCAGTTTTACAGCTTGCACTTAGAGTTTTTATTTCAGGTAGGGTGTTTCTTCCTCTCTCAAACCATCAAAAAAACTCCTGTCTCCACTGAGACGATGCGCACAGCCAGCAAGTTCACTACTTCAAAGCGCAATAAAGGCAGTAGTCACATTCAAATGGGAAAGATGTAATAGCCTAGATTCCTTTATCACGCTTATGAAAAGCAGTGAGCTAACAAAAGCCATGCTGGACACTTAGTGCTCTAAATAAAACCTCACAAGTGTGGACACAAAGCAGCCTCTTTGGGAGGAATACGTATAAGTGAAGTGTGCAGCTAGGCGAATAATTGTAACCAGGGGCCTGTACAGGTCTGTAGTGACTGGCTAAGGGTTTTTCATCCAGCGTAGCCAAGAGCAGTGGCCCTCCATCACTTCTGTGAAGTGCAAAATATGTAAACCAGCGCAGGGGCGTCAGAAACATTTTTAATGTGAGGGGGACGCATCGGTCTACACGTGGGGGTGGGGTTTGGGCGTGGAGCGAGGTTTGGGGTGAGGGCGGGGTTTGGATGGGGGCGGGGTTGCTGCGTGCGTACAAAGTCTCGTCCTTTTAGGGGGTGGGGGTGTTTGGAAACCCTGTTGAATCTTGAATCTTGAATCTTTCGCGAAAGAATCGACTCCACTTAATCGATAGGAGAACACACACACCACTGGAAATCCGCTAGGGGTTTGCCTCCAACTCACCGCATGCAAGTGAAGTGAATCGTCAGTGCATAGACAGGCTGCTCGGATTTCCAGTGGTGTGTGTATTCTGTCGATTCAGTGGAGTGGATTCTTTCGCGAAAGATTCAAGATTCAACAGCACTGGGTGAACTAATTAGTTATGTTAAATTGGGGGGGGGTGTCCAAACGAATAATTATGACATGTGAGGTGGACACGTCCCCTCAGATTGGATGGCGGCGACGCCCATGAACCAGAGGAACAGACGGACCACTGTAAAGTAGGTAACCTTGCTGGGCTAGGACAACAAAGCTATGATATGCAATGCGGCGTCTCGCGTGTTTCACTCCTACAAATCGCTGGGTGGATAAGTGGGGGGACGAAACTAATGATTTTTAAAAGTCATCCCCTAATATAGTGGTTCCGGTACCTCATGCATCTCAAGCCTGGGATCGGGCTGTGCCGGCTCAGACCACCGGGTCCAAGGTGATATTTTAGACTTGATGTACTCCAATAACACAAAAATTCCTTATTGCATGATTTGCAGAGAACGATACTCCTATCAACCGTCCCGGCTTTCCGTTTTTAAACGTAAACTTTCCATTCACTGGGCCGACCATTCATTTTACACTTCACAGTACCCTTGGCCAGAACGGGTACATTTTTTGTGGTAAATGTTTTTAACGATGCGTCATTTTTTTCTGCGATGAATTGATCGAAATTAACGCGTTAATTCGACACCCCAAATAAATAAGTAAATAAATAAATAAATAACTATGTAGATAATTAAATAGGAGTGTGTGCATATTTGTAACTCAGCCACAGCTGCCTCATTGACAAAGTATATTTCCATTAATTGAATTTCTTTCAAATTGAGAAATTGAGTAATTCGCTTTTAATTACAGCCATAATATACAGTATACTGCGTGAATCAAACAGTTGGTTTAAGATTTTTGGTTGTAAAAAATATCCCAGCATAATCATCCTGAAAATAGTAACAATGTCAACTAATAGAGTGCCTGTATCCTAGTGGTTTTTATTTTCTCTCTCTGAATGACGCCTCCAGGAACTTATCCTAAAACCTGTCGGAAACTGTGGCTCAGAGGTTCATGCTGAGGGTGAGGGCTTGACACCCTCCCCACCAAACTGACAGCCGTCGCCCTGAACAAGCTGAGCCTCCGCGGAGCTGCCGTCTGACGGCCCCCAAACGCGATAATAAAGCCACCAGCCCTGCACTCTCATCCTGATGCAGTGGCGCTGAGAGTGTGGCCCTCTGAGCGCTGATAAGCTCTTCCATGTCGTGACTCAGTGGCAGGCTGAGCTCTCCGGCCCCGTGAATCACTCTCTCTCTCTTCTGGAGCTGTCAGAGATGGAGATAAACTCATTTTTTTCCCCAGCACTGTGTGCTTTCAGTCGATACAGGAGCGACATAAATGGATGCTTTTCAAGCTTATTACAATATACTTTCAGCTGTTTCAGAGCTAGTGACATTACAACCACCTGCTTCATTTTGTGTAGGTTTCCTCGTGCTGCTAAAACAGCTCTGCTTTGTTGAGGCATGGACTCCACAAGACCTCTGAATGTGTGCTGTTGTATCATGACACCAAGACCACCTGCTTCTGCTCTGTGGTCCAGTTCTGTGGGCAACACAGGTATTCAGACCAGTATGTAGCCATGCAACCCTATGCACAGTAAGCTGTGATTCTGTGTTCTCTTACACCTTTCTATCATGTCCAGGAATTTGTTCTACAGTAGATAATTTGCGGGATAGTCCAGGTGGGCTAGCCTTTGCACCCCCTTGTGCATCACTGAGCCCTGGGCGCCCATGACCCATTCGCTATTTGACAAGTTTTCTTTCCTTGTAAACTTAGATACTAAACCCAATGAGACCAGCACATCTCAACTGACTGTTCACTTGCTACCTAATATGTCCCACCCCATGACAGGTGCCACTATAACTAGAAAATCATGTTATTCGATTCACTTGACAGTGGTTTAAATATTGTGGCTGGTTGGTGTACATTGTCACTAACAATTTCAATATTAAAACTATGAACATAAATGAAGTGGCAAAAGTCAGATTATGGTACCGTCTTGCTACACACATCCACACAACAGCCTGTGCAATAGACTGATGCTACTTTGTTATGCAATTTCTTATGTTTAACATGTGTAGCGCTATGTGCATTATCTTCCCATGATGTGCAATATTGTGCAGTTGGGTGCTGAAACATTATGTGCAATAGTCTTACTATGTGCAATATCATGTTATGTTTTCTTAAGAGGTGCTAAATCATTTTATTCTGTGCAATATCTTGTGTAACAATCTTACCATGTGAATATCACTACTTGTGTCAGTATAACATAAATACTGCTGATCTCTATGTGCTGTAACACTCCTGACTACCATGTGTGCGTTTTACCCAGCATTTGTGTATATAGCATAATGTACTTCTGACTCCACAGACTGTATGTGTCCCCATGTTGCACACAGATTACAGTCAGTCCATCAATTACAGATACTCCTGATCTGAACTCGTTATGTGTATAAAGGACACCTGTCCACAGAATCAGTTTCTTCCATTCCAACCTCTCCACCACCATGGTCAAGACCAAAGAGCTGTCAAAGGATGTCAGGGACAAGATTGTAGACCTGCACGAGGCTGGAATGGGTTACAAGACCATCAGCAAGAAGCTTGGTGAGAAGGTGACAACTATTGGTGCGATTATTCAGAAATGGAAGAAATATAGAATGATCATCAGTTGCCCTCAGACTGGAGCTCCATGCAGTATCTTGCCTCCTGGGATGAGGACGATCATGAGAAAGGTGAGGGATCAGCCCAGACGGCAAAGGCGTGGCTAAAGAAGAAGCACATTAAGGTCCTGGAGTGGCCCAGCCAGTCTCCAGACCTCAGTCCTATAGAAACTGTGGAAGGAGCTGAAGCTTCGAGTTGCCAAGCAGCAGCCAAGAAACCTAAAGGATTTAGAGAGTTCTGTAAAGAGGAGTGGGCCAAAACCCCTCCTGAAATGTGCGAAAACCTGGTGACCGACTACAAGAAACGTCACTGCTGTGCTTGCCAACAAGGGTTTCTCCACCCAGCACTAAGTCATGTTTTACTTGGGTATCAAATACTTATTTCACTCAGTGAACTGCAACTCAATGTATAACTTTTATGTAACATGTTTTTTTCTCGATTTTTGGTTGATATTCTGTCTCTCTCCATAAAAATGAAACTACCTCATAATCTAGAGCCTGTTCATTTTTTTGTAAGTCAGAAAACTTCAGCAGGGGATCAAATTATTTGCCCCACTGTAAATCCTTAAAGGAAAATATCTTACTTTAAAAAAAAAAATCAAACATTAACAGTCACAAAGCATTCAGGCAAAGCATTTGTAGTATTTGGAGAGACAGGGGCACTACAAGTTTGGGATGTCTCGTTCATACCACTGTGATCAATTCAGACTTATTAAAAAGGTGTATTTTTGCCTCAAACCAGTTTACATCTTGTTTTTTTGGGGGGTGACTTTTCCACAGAACCAGTTCCAGAAATATCCGACTCCTGTGCAACAGACATTAAGATGTGTTAGAATCATGATTAATACAAAGAATCTGATGAACCAAGTTATGAATTTATGGTACACTGATTTTTTTTTATACCCTAGCTGAGTCCTATTACTCTTTGACCTCAAGTCACTCTAACAAAGTGGACAGTGATGCTTAATCTGGCTGAATTCATTTCTAATTAGCATCTGGTATACCAGTTAAGTGGACCAAGACTCATTCAAACTTAGAAAAAACACTCAGACGTTTTTGTCAGCATGAACATTTACTTTTAACATGTCATATAACAAAGTGATATAAACTAGAAATCAAGTATCTTTGTGGTGTAACAGTTTTATTTTAATTCCACAAATTTTTCAAAAAAATTACAAAATACTCAAATGGGGAGAACACAGGACTCACAATTTTGTTTTAATTATTTCTACTTTTTGTTTACATTGTGTCATCCCATGGCGACTACTAATATATACAATAAGCTTCAAGATACCAGTATATATAAATCTTAGCAGTCAGAATTTACATTCTGCTATTGCCGCTTTGAAACAAGAAGCTAAACCATTGACAACACTCAACACCAAAGGTTTAAGACAAAAAAGGGGACAAAAGGGAGAAAATGCTGAAATAAAAGATGATGTATACATCATAGAGACAGAGACAGGTAGATGGTAGAGTCTTAACTCAAACACCCCCCC
>JBBPCX010000141.1:26040266-26053105 GCA_037974365.1 Hydrocynus forskahlii | reverse complement strand
ACATCAGAGAGACAGAGACAGGGAGATGGGAGAGTCTGAACTAAAACACCCCCCCCCCCAAAAAAAAAAACAAAAACAAACAAAAAACAAAAAAAAAGGAAAAGGCCTGATGTTTGAATTAGGGTTTGTACTGTCATAATGGGTTTTTGTGCAAGCTTTGAAATAATATGGAACTTTTTTTTATATATATAAAAAAGAAAACTAGTATCTTCTGAAACAGTACTGTTTATCAAGTATTATTCAAATTAAAACTGATAACAAAACCACCTTGCAGCAATGACGATATCAATGGACGTAAAATGAATTCTTCGAGGATGTAAAAAAATATCCACAATGGGTGTGAGAGATTCAAACTGGTCGAACATAAAAACAGCGAATACTGCATGTAACAGTCCACAATGGCAGTCACTCAGCCTCATCACGACAGGGAGAGAGAGACCAGGGAGGCCATGCATCATGTAGGAAATGCAGTGTCAGGAATGCAGAGAGAAGCTGCAGTGGCAACATGTTCATCTCCACTACTGCAAACATGCACACAAACGCACAGTCTCTTGCTCAAAGCTCTTTCTCCGTCTCCTGCTGAAAACCATGTCGTTTGAGTTATCACAGTGAGAATGACTGAGTAAGGAGCCTCGCACGCTGGAGGCAAAGTGACACGAGTAGTGGAGGTGGTCTAGAATACCCTGCCATCCCCCCAACCCCCCCCTCCCCTTAGCACCCTTTGACTATTTAAAAAAGTTAAAAAGCACTCATGGCAACAGAGGGAAATTACAATATCAAGCCATTATCATCCAGGATCAGTTTAAAATTTTTCCCACAAAGTTGCATGTAAAGATCTGAACCCAATTCACGTTTGCAAAAATGTTAACGAATTTCAGCTTCTTCACTTTGGTACACAGAAAAAGGACAGAAATATGCACTTATTTAACCATGTCAGTGCACTTAAAACCAATTAGAGTTTCACATTTCAGCTTTTCAATGCTTTTCAGTGCAATTTTGGCTTTTCAGAAGGATCTGGGTGTAAGCCCTCATGCGCAGCCTGTGACAAAGTACTCTTACCTTTCTTGTGTCTTATACCTAAAACTCATTCTAAATCCAGAAACAATAATGAAGGAAATGAAGATGGTCATATCATGAATGGGTCTGAGTAGGGGTCTGTGTGTTGTTGTTGACAGTCTATTGGACAAAAACAGCTCAACTTGAGCATTCACCTTAAGTGTGTGCGGATAAAAATCTGGTACCATTCTCCCAGTGACCCCGTTTTATGGACTACAAACCACCTGACATGGCTACTTGCTCAAATAATGCCATCTCGTTCCCCTCTGAAACAAGGGATGATGCTTCAGAACTATTATGTCGGAGGTCTAACAACTTGGTTAGGAATCCACACCTAATAATAATTATAATAATCATCATAATAATAATCATATGTATATATTTATATATATATACTATTTACAGACTCAAAAAACGCCATGCTGCAGCTTTTCTTAAAATTATGAAAACCTCCTACAATGTATTAAAATAAACATTGAATTTAAGATAGCACTTTTCAGATATAATGGCCCAACTGTTCTCTTCCTCTTTTTTGAATAAGCACAGTGACAAAGTGTCTGGTATTCTAGCACCTACAAAAACGTCAGGGAAGCTTCTCAGAGGATGTTCATGCAGGAAAGTCACAATCAGTCTTGAGGACGTTGTCACTATTTGAACGCTATATACCAAAAAGAAGTCAATGTCTTTAGAAAATAAAAATGTCCATAATAGTAAAGAAAGCTGACAACAGAAAAAAGGTCTTCAGACAATCCTTGTCACTTTTCTGTTCTTTAGCAAACTAAAAATGTTTCAAGGACACAAGTTCCTTTTTTGTGACTGTTCTGGAGCGACCTCCTGTGTCCTGCTGACCTCTGCGATGTCACGTCCCTCTAATGATCACAGCTGCTTATCACTCTCCTTCTTCAACCGGCTGCAGGGAGAGCAGACAACAGCACCAATCAGACATGTGCATTAAAGACTTAAGCTTTCAGGATCAGTAAACAGATACACTGAAGCACAAATGTGTATTTCAGATTGTTGCTACAATACTACCATTGAAGGTTCATGGCAAAAAAATGCTATAAATGGAACTACTTTGATCATAAGTGTGTCATCAGTCAGCTGTGTCAGAGCTGTTCTAATGTGTGTGGCTGACTGACCTGTAGTAGTCCTCCTGTCCAGGCAGAGGGCCCCCGTGCATGTGGTGATGTCCATGCAGCCACTGCTGCTCCATGGCCAGTCTCTGCAGCTCTGCAGACTGTGCATGCATAGCCTGCAGCTGGTGTGCGGCTGACATGGGAGGTGGCAAACCCCCTGGCAACTCTCTAGGGTATGGAGTACCTACATCAACAGCATCAAGTATAAATATGTTACGACAAGTTTGTTAGACCAGAATATCTAGATTAGAGTCAGTTAAAAGAACTGGAGTAACCAAAATGGTGAGAAGTTGTTGTGAAAAGGACATACCAAACACAGGGTGCCGGAGCATCTCATGTTCGTGCGGGGGCTGTCCGAGCAGGGGGTTGGGGATGGCTCCAGGTGGGTAGGGAAAGCGAGTCAGATGTGGTCCTGCAGCCAGCGGGTCAACTAGCGGATGGGCCCCAGAACCTGGGGGACACACAAGACATTCACCACCACCTTCTCCGTGTCAGCAGCTTTTTGTCAGGGTACAGAGGAATAATAACAGTACAGACATAAAAGCATGCTCATCACTCACATTCAAACACCAACCATTATCACAAGATTATACACCATGCCTTTCTGCAAGCATGCTTTTTTTTATTCACATGCATACTACATAAGAGCTATATAAAATATATTTTAGCAAATTAATCATATTTTATACAATTTATCATCATTTATTATATCACAGTATATAGTGAAGTTTGAGATGTAGTAGAATCAGAATTTTTCCCTCACCTTGGTGCAGTGGATCTTGTTGATGCAGATGGAGGTGCGAGTGGATGTGCGAGTGCTGGTGATGGTGTGGCGTCACATTGAACATTTGCAACCTGGCGATGGGGTCGTTGGCCACTGAGGCCATTCTCTCAGCATGCAGTCTCTCAGCCGCCAAGCGCTCCGGGTAGGTCATATCCGGGCGCAGCTGGGGCCCAGCCAGTGCCAGTCGTTCCCTCTCTAATGGGTTCAGGCCCGGGTGGAAAGACGCAAAAGGGTGGCCGGCCATGGGCGGCAAACCGATGGGCCCATGCCGGGCAAAGTGCTCCATAGGATTTGTAGAGGGATGCAGGCTATCAAGTTCAGGGGGTTTGACCTCAAACCCAGGCTTCATTCTCTCCCTAAGCTCCCTCTCACGTATCTCCCTCTCCCGCATTTCTCGTTCTCGCAGTTCTCGCTCGCGCATTCCGGGGTCTGCATTGTACAGCCCAGGCATGTGGTAGGCCAGCAGGGGGTCTGTGGGGTTGAGGGACATAAAGAATGGGTGGTTGCGGTTGGTGGGTGACATAACATGGGGTCTGGCATACTCGCTGAGCGTGCGCAGGGCAGGCGTGTCAGGCCCAATGTAAGGTGGAACTGCAGCAATGGTGGTGGGAGGGGGGTCGAAGGGTGGTCGCATATGAGCCGGTCCTGCCATCTGAGGATCGCCAATCCGACCTTCATGAGAGGAACTGGAAGCTTTCTGTAAGGGCAAGATTAAATTCTGATTAGGTACATTAAATTTGTAGAATGTTAAGACTGTTCAAATGTACATTTATATTTTTTTAGTCTGTAAAAGGAAACCTACAGCAGCTCTCTCAGCCTCTTTCTCTCGCTCTCGTTCCCGTTCCCTTTCCCTCTCCTTCTCTCGTTCCCTCTCCTTCTCTTTCTCCTCCCGCGCTCTCTGCTCAGCTTCCCTCTTTGCTTTCTCCAGCGCCTCTTCTCGCTTCTTGGCCAGCTTAGATGATGGCAATGGAGTGAAGTAGAAGTCCGTTCTTGCACACGTGTTGTAGCCTCTGTCCAAATACTTATAGAACCTAAAACAGGAGGAGGGCATACGTTAGACAAGGCGCAAGTACAAGTGTAGACCTAAGATCTAAGTATAGTACAATCAAAAATCACTGCTGCACGAATGCGTATGGTTTATTAAGCATGACATCCATTAAGTGAAAAATTAGACTAGTCTGGGGTCTGCAAGTCCTGTTTTCTGGTGGAGGTTTAGCAGCCATTTGAAAAGCAATGCAATTACTTCATGACAAATAAATAACCTCTGGCACATCAGCTCATTATTCTATGGTAAAACCACTCAATCAGTCTCTTCACTGCCTGGGACATAATGAGCTGCACCCTGGGTGCATTAGCAGCCTCATTGCTATTCACTGGCAGTGTGTTTGCAGCACTTAGGACACAGCTCCACAACAGGCCTAACAAGACTTATTCGTGTTCTGATGGAGCCTTTCACTCTAATGATGCCGTAATTAATCTCAGCCCTGTCCTGGCCTTGATGACTGCAAAGCAGCTATGAGCTAAAGGCAAGGCTAACAGACACTCAGAAATGGGACCCTGAAAACTCAGTATGCAACTACCATCATCAGTATGGCTTCTTAATTTAAACTCACTGAAACGGCATAGGATCTTGCTTACTGGTCAGTACTATAGCATTTACAGGCTGGATTCTGTGCTCCAAGACTTGGCAATAAAATTGTGTCTCATACCTTGCAGACTGGCTGGCGTGGCTAGGTGTGTTGACAATGGTGGGTTCTGGTGAAGGACTCCTCTGTGGCGGTGGGGGACTTTCTGGCTCCTCGGCTTCATCCAAAGGTTCCTCTTTAATTTGCACAGGGGGCACAGTGGAGGGTCCAGGACAGGAAGCACTGACTGAGGCAGGCAAGGGCATGGAGATGGAGGAAGGGGGCTGCTGCAGTCCAGCAAGGGGGCCTGTCGCAGAGGATGGAACTGAGGAGGATGGGATAGCAGCTGAGCCCCCCGGGATGTAGGGATGAGGAGGAAAGGTTGTTTGGGAAGGCGCCGAGTGTGAGGAGGTGGCGGAGGGAGGCAGAGGCGGTGCTGGAGGAGGTGCGTGGCTGCCTGAGGCAGGCAAGCTTTGGGACTGGGTGAGCACTGGAGGCTGTGCAGGCGGAGGCTGCAGCTGCTGAGGCATAGGTTGTAGTGGAGGTGGGTGGGCAGAGGGTGGATGGTGCGTTGAGAGGGAGCTGAGGGGCTTCAAGGCGGGAGGTGGGGGCAAGTTGGAGGGCATCTGTGGAAAAGGTGGCGCCGAGAGGTGTGGGGGGTGCTTGTGTGATTGAGGGGTTTGCATCTGTGGAATGGGGGTGGTGGGTGGAGGTTTGATGTGGGGCATGGACATGGGTGCTGGGGGCAGGGGCTGCTCTCGAGGGGGCTGGCCACTGCTCTGTGAAGAGGACTGCTGAGACTGTGATGGAGGAGTGTGAGGCTGCTGTTGCTGAGACAGGGATGAGGCTTGTGCCTGGCCTGATAAAGGGGATGGAGGGACCTGAGACTGAGCGTGAGGGAAAGGCTGTGGAGGTAAAGGATGAGAATGAGGCATGAGTGAGCCTGTCTGCAGAGGGTGGCCCATGGGAGGCATTGGACCGTGTAGTGGAGGTTGTAAAGGTTGGGAGCCTGTTTGGGAGGGCACTGGGGGCTGAGGCATGCCCTGCATGGGCGAGTGAGGCGAGGGAAGCCTCTGAGGGTGCAGTGCCGCTCCGGACTGGATGTGAGAGAGCGTGCCTGCTGGAGGTATCTGCTGAGGAGGCATGGCTGTGGGGGGGGCGGATGGAGACACCTGGGAGGGGAGTGCTGGGGCCCCTGACGTTGGGGGCGTGGGTGCAGTGGGTGTGGAGGAAGCAGCTGTTGGGGGCAGAGAGCCTGGCTGACACTGGATGACAGGAGGGTGCTGGCCCTGAAGAACCTGCTGCTGCGCAGATGAGTCTGAGTCACTCTCGTTGTCACGCGGGCTGGGAATGCTAGGAGAGGAGCTGCGGTTGTCCTGGTCAATGTCTTTAGGGTCACTGCTTCCCTCATCGTTTACGCTGCGACCATCTGAACTCTCGCCTTCTCCCTCTCCCTCACACTCTGAAGGTGAGTCAGGCCGACTCAGTTCCTGAAAGCCAAAGGGAGAGAGGTCGATAAGATGAGCAGCAGCCCTGCTTCTAACGACCAGCTCTAAGTGAGCAGCACGGCCTGTTCCAAAGCATTCATTTCCATGAAAAAAAAATCCTCACAGGTTGGTACAGCAAAGTGCTTCTGACCGACATACATTACTTACTGAGAAGTACAGTTTAATACATCTCTGACTTTCAAACTGTCATTGTCAATTTAAAATGAGTTTCCTAATGTTTGGTGAATGCAAGTGAATTAAAAAACTTTATTACTAGTAACGCTAGGCTTAATTGTACACTACTAACAGAATCATACCTGAGTCTTTGACTTCTTAGCGCTGGCCCTCTCTGGCTCCTCTGTGTCTGAGGATCCCTTCTCTCGCTGGCGTTTGACACTCTTCATAGGCGATGGAGCCTCCTCTTTTATCTTCTGTTGTGACAGAAGACAAACATGTAGACTCTGCTGACGCACAGGCTAAAGTAGATGTTGAGCTAATGCAGTGCGGGTGGTTCAGTGTGCTGTAACCGGTACAGTAAGAGCAATGCAGTCGTACCTTGCTCGGTTTCTTCATCGAGTCCGTCTTGCTATCAGTGCTGGAGGTGCTGGCTGCACTAGGCGAGGTTCGACCACTTGACCGCAGGTCCTCATTGGTTGGTGAGGCTCTGCCATCTGGACTGGCTGTCTGCTTCTTTCGGCCACTTCGTAGTGTCGACATCTGAACCAAACAAAACCCCCTAATTTTACACCTGACCAAAAACTTCTATTTCAGTTTCCATGTACTGAATAAACTGTTTAAGAAATACTTTGGGATGAATCTGCAAGGCCTTTATGGTAGACAACATGAGATCAAAGCCTTGAGATGCAAACTTACTGGCCCACGGTTCCGTCGAGTCCTCATGCTATGCTTCCCACCGAGTCCATCCTCTTCCTCTTTGACAGGTTTGAACATGAACGGCGGCGGGTCCACAGGTTTCTCTATGGGGGGCAGTTCTCCGTACTTTTTGAAATGGATGCGGCAGTCGGTGCACAGCAGGATATTCTCACGACCCCCGTGGTGCCAGTCTTTGGAGGCTGCAAACACATTTCCAGCTTAAAATGAGCTCTGCTTCCCTGACTGCACAAGCACAGTGAGTTAAGAAGGGTAGCCTGGTCCCTGACTTACATCCTAACATCAAACACTACGATGTCAGCGCATACGCACTTGGCCTCACCATGCCATATTAAACGGTGGCACTCGTAGCCTACGCCATATGGGAGCTCTGCAAGTGCCAACTGCACCCAACAAGTCAGAGGGTTTAATGAGGCAAAGAACAAATGAGTAACTGTCAGGTTGGATGAAATTAGCAGTGACATCCACAGAGGTCCATCTGGCAATGGAGCGAGTGGGTGAGTAGCATGGCTCCCTCAAACAGAGAGTAATTACAGGCCTGCTGTGGGGATTATTACGGGCCTGACGCGCCTATGATGCTAGCACTGTTGTAGGGCCTCCACCTGTCTCTCTGTGTTACTACCAAAGCTAATACCGTGATCACTGCACCTGGGGACTGGCTAACTGCTGACAGTGGATAGCTCATATTTCACTGAAGTCGGTTGGATCAGTTCAGCGGGAGGGGGTGGGTGGGGGTGGGGGAGGAGGGGCGGCGTGACCATAATGCAAACAGAGTTTATTTACTGTGTAAATAAAGCATATTCATTACTGCTGAAGAGGAAAAGATGGAAACAGAAACAGGGACAAATATGCAAGCTTGGCTTAATCAGAATGCAGTAATGCAGTCACTGGAAATGAAGCACAGTAAATAGAGAGCAGCCTTACTGGTGGTGAAACAGTGGCGGCAGGCGTAGCCCTTCAGCTCCTGCTCGCTGTCCTCACTGTCAAAGTCATCCTCACTGGCTGAGCTCAGGTCCACTGAATGAGAGAGTGAGAGTTAACAAGCGCACAATTACAGCCAAGTTAACACTACAGTACAATCACCCCTGCACTAATGGCTGCACAAATGAATACAATATTAGCAAGTCTGAGTATAGTCCACATTAAACCACTTGCTCTAGGTACCCACTTTCTTACCAGAGGGGAAATTTTCCATGTTTACTTTATAGAATCTCAAAGGTCTAAAATCTGCATTAGTGTGCATTGATTTAGGGATGTCCTGTATAGCTGTGACAGAATCTGCTCTGTCTCCAGGCAAAAGAGGCAGAGCTCACTTACAGAACTCGCTGGAGGGGGGTCGGGAGGGAGTGTTGACAGGCGTGGAGGCAGTGCGGGTCTTGATCCGGCGGAAGACTGGTTGTCTGCGGTGTCTGC
The DNA here is from genome assembly GCA_037974365.1 of Hydrocynus forskahlii. Lineage (NCBI taxonomy): Eukaryota > Metazoa > Chordata > Actinopteri > Characiformes > Alestidae > Hydrocynus > Hydrocynus forskahlii. The sequence continues at coordinate 26,044,713 of JBBPCX010000141.1, read as the reverse complement.
GGTGGGCTCGGGAGCTAGCAGCCTCTGGGGTTTTCTTCCAGTAATAGTAAAAAGTTATCAATTCTCCCTGCAAGCACACAAGCAAGAATCATAAGTCTATTTTTTTTTGTTTTTTTGCACATAATTTAACGTTTCTTAACCAGTTAATGTTTCTCGATTCTTTTTCTTATCCAACAACGAACCACTGCTGAACTGCTGTTATAAATCAGGAGTTAACAGATTTGTGCTGAACCAATGGTCCAACACAAACAAGGCTCTTAGCTGCATTTTTTGCTCCTCCATTGTTTGTACTAAGCCCTCAAATGTCAAACTGATAAGAGCACACAAAGAGCAGCTTATTTTCAAAGAGTAGCTGACAAAATAGGTGCAGTGCTGAGGTCAGCTAGCAAGCGAGAGACAGCACAGAGCCTGGGAGGGAGATTCCATGCCGGGTTTTGCAGCAGGCCAGCTTGTTGTGCTGCGGCCGTGTCTGTCCCAGGATTAGGCAGTGAAGCTCACTGAATGCTGGGATATTAGGATCAGTACATTGGTGGCTGCCTGGGTGGCAGGCGCTTGAATGGGAACAAAAGAACATGTCGGGGAGAGCTTTGGCGCTACAAATAGGGAGTGAAACGGCTCCGAGCCCCTTCGCTGGAAGAGTCAATTGAACTTTAATCAAACATTCAGGGTGCGCTTGCCAGGGAGCAGGGCGTATAAATCCAGCACACAAAAGCCAGCCAGGAAATCAATACCCTACTGAAACATTAACACATGCAATCATGGATCAGAGGACGCTTTGCTGAGGCAGCTTGCACAAATTAACTGGTGCTTTCCGGCCACACTCAAAATACACATACTCCAAAATTGTCATCTGGCTGAGAAAGAAATTATGTTGTTTTCTGTAACGGCTCAACTCATTTTTCCTTTGTATCTTTCTTAATTTCTCCATCTCCCCTGGAACCATTTACCCCCTTTTCAGGTTTTTCCACTTTAGGACATGCAGTCTGTTGCACGTCAATTGCAGCGCTTTTAACATGCTTTAATGTTTTAACGTTTAAGGGATTGATAGTGAAGGTCAGCCATTGAGTATGACAGGGCCAGTTAAACTCAGGCTGAATTTGGTTTGCTTGTCTTTAATGTGTATTGATTGCTTTCACTCTTAGCTTTAGCCGTTTTTCTCGACATGAATTGGTCATTAAAATTCTGCTCTCACCAACACTTTAGCAGGTCTGTGGCTAACACTTAGACTACACTTGGCAGGCAGAAGAAAAACATGCACGTTTTGTGAGATTATCCTTGAGCCTCATTTAATTTCATGCTTTAACCAAACAAATCTGCTGTATGCATACATTTTTACTGCTACAGTATTCACCACCACCTCACTTCACTAATAGATCCCCAAGTATAAATTCAAAGCAATCAATTTATGTATGCAAGAAGGAAAAAAAACCCCGGACATATCAGGTACATTACGGACAGTGTACATGCTGCCACGTTTGCCATGAATAAATTTCATTGTTCAGGCACATGGATTAAGGACCTTAGCTGTCTTTTTAAAATCAGTTACAAGTGATGATTCCGCTTAAATGAGAGGATTTTACATAATACTCAATGCTGAGGGATATGTACATTATTTAAAAATTCTCTTTTTTGTAAATATGAAAAAAAAAAGGATGAATTGAAAAGTACAAACTGACACTGATAAAATAAGTCAGAAGTAAGATAAGTAGTAAGAACAGTAAGAGTGTAAGGGAAAATCTTCAGTGGCTTTTTTATGCCGCTCACTAGAGAACTAGATTTCCTTGGAGCACATCTGTTTTCAACAAATGGTTCCTCATGCTTCTAAATCAACACACCACCACTGGAACAAGCACAACCCCCTCTTATTGAGCACTTTGGTGGACATGAGTAGGCGAGATATCAATTATCACAATTACATCAATTACTTGTGGGTGGTTTAGACATTAGCCAAATGAGAAACATAAGTGTGACAAATCCTTTTCTTTGACTTAGAGATTTTCACTCACCTCAGCTTCTCACCGCACTTTAAACACATAATGTGAAGTGGCTACTGTGCAGTGTGGTTTCCACTGCCTGTGAAAAAGGGTTATTGTTCATGCTCCATCATAACCCTTTACAATATGTGATTAGTGAAGCTCCTTAGGGTAATTTCAGTCTGATGTGATGTGGTGAAAAATAATGGGCTGTGTGATGGTGAGGGGAGTGAGAGTGTTGGAAAGTGCGAGGCTTTGGTGGGGCTGAACAGGGCGCAGGTGCGGGCCAAGGAATGGCAGGCGTCCTGATGTGAAATCTAATTGAAATGTGCAGATCAAAACTGTTTGGCGGGACAGAGGGCAGGCTTTCTTCAGAGCCTAATGACTGTTCACAGCACCACACTAATGCTCTGCCTCTCCTTCCCCCCACCCTTCTTCTCTTTCTGCTGTGGGCTTTGAGCCATGAAGCGCAGACTTAATATGAAAGGAGATGGAAAAAGGTCAATTTAGCTCTAAATCACGTTAGCCATTTACGAAGGGAGCATTTTATGGTCCTAAAACATTGGAGAACTTTATGCACCTTCTACCAGAGCCAAAATTCAGGTCAATAACAGGAGGAATGCTCTGGTATGAAAGGAATCACTACAGTCATTCAAAAGTAATTTAGTTTGCAGGCTATCAAAACAAGTGACAGAGTCTGGAGAGAGCAGACATTCATAAGCGTACCTAAAAAGCTGAGTTTAATACGTCATGCTTGGGCAATATATGGAGAAGTGGAGATGAGGCTGAACAGACTGATGAAATGTTTTGAGGGGATCATCTGTGGTGATGACAAATTTCTTTTGGTAATAACTGCACGATGGAGACCTACAGAAAATCCCCTTTCAAGCCTAGGAGTGGACATGGGAGAGGAAATATGATTTGAGTGGAAGCGTGGAGAGGCTGTGCTAAGCTGTAGTCCCCAGCTCTGCTCTTCTCATCTTTCTTCCCCTTTGCTGTTGTCCATTCATTTCCACAAGGCCCATCCTGATTTGTTCGGCACAGACAGAAAAATAAAACATTTCTCCTGGCACAGCATCGAAACGTGGGAGGAGCAAAGGAGAACGCTATTAGTCTTTTATAAAGGGAGATGTCCTACCGTGAAGCGAAATAAAAGATGACACCTGAAGGAGGAAATGTCTCCCACGAGTTCCTGTTTGCAGTGAGCCCTCTGAAGCCGGGTTCACATTGTGAGTTAGTGTCAAAGAGACAGATTGACAGAAAGAATTACAAAGTCAACCCGTCTGCGTGCCAGAAAGGGTTTGTTGAGAGCGAAACAGATTTTTCCAACCCACCTCCAACTTTCATGAGCATCAAAATGTCATACATGGAGACATTTTGAAGTATGCTCAAGGATATGATGCCTGCTGCCTTTGATTCTTCTGCTTTCTTTTGGCTCTGATGTGCAAAATGTGACCCTATTTTTATATTTAACAATCTAAACACCCAGCTTTTTGAATGGTGTGTTTGTGCATATTTGTTAACCTACATTACTGGAGCTGCTGCACCAATTGTTTATTCCTTCTTCTCGCATGCTTAATCATCTTGTTTATTATTTGTTTTTCTTGTAGGCAGGGCTTCAACAACAATGGCAGTAAAATGTTGGAAAGTAATTTCTTTAGTAACGTCACTGATGTAGCTAGAAAAATTTCATTGGTGAGGGATCATTTGAAAACAACAATGATGGCATAGGACACAATTCAAAGTGATGCATGACCACATGAAACTTTTGTAGTTAGCAGTTCTGTTTGTTTCCTTAGCTGTAAAAATCATTAGCAAAACTGATCAGGACAAACTACTCGAGCAGTTATAATTATGTGAAAACTACTCAGTTTAAAGTTTATGGTGACATTCAAGTAGTTTACCTTGGAATTAAGTGATTGTTACAAAATTTTCCATTTAATACTTATGACCAATACAGGTTGGAAATATTATGTAAATCATACTTTTAATGCTGAGGATAATAGTAGGAAATAATTAAGAAAGTACCAGGTAAATTAATCAATTATCAAAAGAGCCATTAGCTACCCTCTTTCTGTGAAGGGAACAGCACTACAACCTCAGTAGGAATGCATGGTCAGAAACAGCAGTTTTATTGCTCAAATCAGCCGATTTACTACTTAGATTTTGTATTTTGATTAATGAGGTAAATATTGAGGCAGCACTTGTGCTGTATTTGAGTGCTGCTGTTAACCCTGTATCAAAATGTGATAACATTAAAGTAAAAAAAAAGAAAAAGAAAAAAACAAAGAATTTAAAAGTGCTTGTCTGGCCTGTTAAAGAACAAATAATATTTTTACATTTAGTGATTTTGGAAAATAGAAAAGAAAAAGAATCTCTTCCATATATGTGTGTGTGTGTGTGTGTGTGTGTGTGTGTGTGTGTGTGTGTGTGTGTGTGTGTGTGTAGCATCTCTAAAAAAAAAAACCCGCCCT
>JBBPCX010000141.1:25997943-26040166 GCA_037974365.1 Hydrocynus forskahlii | reverse complement strand
ACAAGCACCTCATTCTGCTTTATGAGGTACTGATTAGTGATCACCTGAATCACATCTTATTTACTGAGGAAAAGTATGAAAAACACTGCTGTAATCAACACTCTCCTCTAGCAATGTGACCAGTTGGACGGCAAAACAGTACTAGACGTACATCAGAGGTAATTATGGCCATTTGGTTTAAGAGTGAACAAGAGACTTGTTTTCTTTGAATTATTCAAGTTCTGTAAACACTGCATCATTTCTCTTTTGATGTTTTGTCATTTCCTTTAAAATTATGCTTTAAAGAACAATATTTTTATGTGGAAATTAGGAACATATTGTCAGCAAAAAACGAAGGCAAAGCTGTTCAGTTCAATCCTTGCACCTACAAAGGACAAAACCTGAGAAACTGAACATTTTTGCAGTGGTCTCATTTTTTTTTTTGGAGCTGTATGTGTGTACGTACGTATATTTATTTACATATATCTTGGGATGGTGAAATACAGCTGTACTCAGAGGCGGGAGGTTTGAAAGTCGCTGCTGATTGGCTGCTGCCCTGTGATGCATCTCTGGCAGCTGCAGTGCAGAATTTCCCCAGTGCAGCGGCTCGAGTGTTCATTTTTTAAAGCTCTGTATTTATTACTGTAAATTAAATTATTACTGTATTTACCTGCTTTGACCAAAGAAAACGCACATGCATGTCAGTGCAGTCTATACAGGGGTAACATCAGTATTTACATTCTAGCACTGAGGAGTTCAGTGTAAATTGTACAGCACGGATACAGGTTTATCTTTACACACACACACACACACACACATATATATGCACACACATACGTATGCTGCTGAGCAAGAAATACCGACAACATAAGCTTGGAATTATAGGACTTTTCAGAACGCTCCCATCTGCACAATATTTCTGGGGGGTGGATTATCTGACAAGGAAAGGGCTTACCTCCCATCACTGCACTAAGATATTTTTTCTTCTCCCCATCCTGTTTTCGCCTCAAGAAACTGTTGCTGTGCAGCCATGTGGGTGTGTATGAGTGCACGGCTATGTGTGCCTGTGAACTATAATTTCCAATAGATCATACCTTTTTCATTGTGATTTAGAAACCACTCTGGTGGAGGGTTAGGGGGAATTGGGACATTTGCTGGACCCTCTAGTCGTGTGTGTGTGTGTAGTACGGGCGTGAAGGCTAAACTCCTGTATTTATACACTCATCCATGCTCAGGCCCAGGCTTGAACAGATGGTTTCTGTTTTTCCTGGCAGATTTGTGATGAAGCCACAAAAGGCCGCTGCTTTGACAGGGCGCCAAACGGTTAAGGCTGTAGCTGGCAAACGCAAGACGAGGCGAGCAGGAGAGAATGCAAAGGGAGGGCAGCGAGGGAGAGAGCACCAAAGGGAGAGAAAAAGAGAAAATGGAAAATAACAATGGACAATCAACCTTGCACAGAGAAAATGTCTCCAGAGCGTTTGCTCAGTTAAGCCAAATGTGTTTCAGGCTAAAAGAACATGGTCACTGGACGCAAGCAGTTGATCTGCAGCTGTAAACATCCATTAGTTGAGTTTGGACTGTTCTTTCCTGTCTCTATCCAGGGCAAAGTGTGCCCATGCAAAAGAAGGGTAGGAGAGGGAGGAGGGAACAGTAGCTGGAATGTAATTCTAGCCTTGATGGCAGAATAAGCCAGAAAGAAATTCAACTTACGCTTCTGCACTGCCGGATACACTGGAATACTGAACTACAGATACTGGCCAAAAGTTACACTGTACTTTCATTTCCACTGTTTAAACAGGACATCTTTCTCACAATTGAAGGGTGAAAAAGTAAACAGCCTTAACTGAACACTGTACTGGACACTGTAAAAAAAAAAACCAGACCCATCAAGTGTTATATTTTTTATATAAGTTTTTATAAGACTCCCTTATTTACTTGCAAATTTCATAATGTATATTTACTCAAAAGGCTTTAACTTTGTTTTCAGTTCAGCACAAATGAAAAAAAAAAAGATGCACCTATTGACAGCAAATAGAATCAATATGTTGTGTAATCTATATATAAATAAAAAAACTATGAAAACTGCAATGAGTAAACACCTCTACGCAGAGCATGTATCACTCTAACCTTGCACCAAGGTCGACAAAGTAAAACTCTGTACCACACTGTGAAAACTGGTTTCACTGAAATATGGACACCCACTTTTGTGGTTAAACCAAGCAAAGGCGAGAGAAAAATGAGTGCTACAATGGCCTTGGCCGGTGGAGCAGGGAGTGAAAGGATGTTAAATAGACAGCGAATCCCTGCTGTGCTGCCGGTTTCTGTTGGAAAAGAATGAATAAGCTTTGCTTTCACAGGTCAAAGATGCACAAGCACAAGAATCAGCAGTTGTGTTTCCCTGGTGTAAGCGGTTTTGCCAACAGAGGCAAATATACAGCTACAGCGCGACTTTTCGGTGGGGGTTGATCACTCTAATCCCAAAGATCAACCTGAACAACCAGAGCTTTGTTCACAAAACCACATAAAAACATATATACAGGAAGTTCAAAAGACGAATTCAAAGAGGACAGTCAGTGCTGTATATCATGTATTTAGTCTGTGACATTTAGGAGAGGAGTGGTGGGAAGGGAAAGGAAAAAGAAAATAGTTGACATAACACTGGTTATAGCCTGTTAAGATAAAATTTAACACTATAAAAATGGACAAAGACGAATAACGTGTTCAGTGTTTCCATAAACATTGACATCATTTACCAAAGCAAGCAAGCTATTCTGTCAAGTCTCATAGAGCTGCTGCCAGCTGAGCAGGCCTCCAGTTCAGCCATTTTAATTAGTGCCCAACCCCTAGTACTCATAATCACACATTTTCCTGGGTCCTAGCTACAGGGGTGACGACACTACAATGAATTCAACCTGACGTGTGTACAGATCGCACCAGGGCAAACATCTGCTACACAGTTGAGCAGAAAACACTTCTATCATCTTGGCCATCTTGAAAATTAGAGAGCCTGAGGGCAAGAGCTGCCTGCTTGTGCTACTGGATGCTCTGCAGCCTAACCTCCATGAAAGACCATCAACACACAGCTGGATCTGCTGCTTTATGTCATGTCTGGTTTCTAACCAGGACTACAAAACACACATAAAAAGGGCTCTTCTACTACTTTTCGTTCAGCCTCTCTCTCACACTCCTGCAGGTGTACTAACCTTGGATTTGACTGAACCAATTAGGCTGCACTCTTTCTCCTGAACAGCAGGTATCTAAGCACAGTAAAAAGCCAGTCTATGGCTCAAGGGGTTTTGAGAGTGTGGCTGCAGGAAAAAGCACTAAATCATAAAAAGCGATTTAACAGAATAGCACTTACTTTAAATTTTCATCATGAGCAACATGCCCACTCTCAGTGTGTAAAGCAACAGGGAATGTTCAGGAAAAATACAACCCGAGTGACTCACCCTTAACTTCAATTCAAAAGTTTCCCTGATTCATAACAAGAGACTTGGGAGTTATTCAACAAATGTGATAAAAATCACAAAACACTGTGGTCTCCTAATCATTCTTGATGCGTGGCAATTTCATCCAGCCGCCGAATCAATAGAGGCAGAGGGAAAGCTGAGTAATGCAGTGGCAGAGAGTCTATTCCCTACAAGGCCTCATGGGAGGGGCTGTGTTCGGGGAAAAAAAAAAAGCACAAGGAATTATCTGCTATCTGTAGACTAAGCATGCTGGGGATGTTTAGGAACATTTCTAGTGCCAGTACACAAATTATTCCATGACGTTGTCTTTCAAGTGAAGGAAATGGTGGCAGTGAAAAGAGCAGAGACGGACAGGCGACACACCCACTTCCCCAGCTTCCCCTTTTATTTGTCTTCATATAAAGCATTCCTGAGAGCTAGTCAGGCCTAGTGTGTTTGCACAGTGGTGGGTGCTTACCCTTGGCACTGGTTATTTATGAGAAACCCAGCTAATAAGAGCTGACTAGAGAGGCAGACACACACAATCTGCACTGCATCGCCCTCTGTAGCTCTGGCTGTAGGCCCGAGACTTTAACAAGCTCCTCAGCAAGTTAACACAGTAGTCATACAAGAGTTTGGCCTAGGTAACCTGGACCAACTGAGCAAAGCAATCAGATGCAAGAAGTTTGGAAAGCATGGTTTGGTCTGGAACACTTCGATTCTCCTTATCCTTGGGTTTGAAATCTTGCATCAGAAGACTCATATATGAATCATAAAGAAGGGGAAGAGTAGGGAGAGTGAAGAGAAGCAAGCAAAGGAGATGGAGAAAGACTGTTGGGAAAATAAATCAAGGTTTCCTCAGGGTATTGACTGGCACTCACACAGAGGACTGGCTTTCAGCACCAAAGCAAGTTCAAGCTTAAGCAAAGAAGGGCTTTTTAGCTGGGAGAGAACACGCTTTTTCTTCAGTGTCTATATTGAACTAACCCCTCAACCCCCTACTTCAATAAGACTGTGGTGCCTCCATCTCTCACTGTCCATTAATCTCTCCTACGTCTTGTAACTACCACGCTAGTTTGTTCTTGTTTTTAAGTTGAACAAGAAATAGCAGTATGAAATAATGTGTTTGTTATGTTTGTTTTGGTACTGAGAACAGGCCAGGTGTAGGTACACTTTGGCTATTAGGAATTCTAATGTCAATACTGCATATTTGCTTAATGACTTTATGATAAAAACCAATGGCTGGATTATCAGGGTCTTTAGTCACTGTGCAATCTCGTTCCTTCTGCTACATAAAGAGTGTAAACACAGGACTAATGAGTAATGAATCTGATCATGAAGGTGAACTGCTACTCTAGTCAAACATATTTGGTTGTGCAAATACTGTCTTGGTTAATCTTTATTTGCTCTGAATTTGACCCAGCAAGTTCATGTAAGAGATTAGACAGATGTTCACTTATGATTAACATGAACTTTTTTTTTAAAACCATTTGATGGGGAATACCAGGTCAGATTGACTGAGCAAGCTAACACGATGTGTCAGAAGACAAGTCTCAGCACTGCCTCCCTTTTGTTCTGAGGATTTTCTTTAATGACTAATCCTCCTGCTAAATAAATACACTAAGAAGCATTTTATAAGTGAGCTTTTAGTTGTTGCTCGCAGTACAATAGATCCAACAAGATACTGAGACCGACATTGCAAACAGCTGACCTTTAAATGACAAACACGGTTTAAGTCAGCCAATATGGATTTCTCTCAAACTAAGCCAGAGGCATCCGAGCTAATAAAAACTGTATTTTTCTGTTCAACACTCCACATAAATCCAGTGAGCTTAAACAGTGTGTTCACTTTTGTTATGAGGAGTGACCAAAAAAGCAGAATACAAGATTGTACATCTACTACTAAAAACAAAAGCAAAATACCATCAACATTATTTATATATACATATATAATACAATATTATACAATAGGATTGTGTGTCCTCCTTAAGAATTGAGTTAATGTCCACAACGGTTTGCTATGATATACATTAATGGGGTTAATGCTGATTATGGATGCTGTCAGTGAACTGCATACATTCCTTAGGTTAAACAATAGCGAGACTAAATCTGCTGTAATTGTACTGTATGGTAAATCTACTCTATATTTAAGGTTCTGTTGTGCTCTTTAAGATGGGAAAACACGGGTATAGTTGAGAAAACAATGAACAGTATAACTTTCTTCTAAAACTAAGCCCAACATGTTGGATCACCACATACACAATGTGATACTAACTAAAAAGTGAGTGAGGAAAAAAAAAAAAAAAATCAATAGCATGGTAGCACATTTATCTTGCGCTAAACAAATGTGTATGAGACTGGAATAAACACGACAACAAACAAAAAAAAACTAAACAAAAAAAAAAAAAGCAAAAACTTGAAATTAAAAACAAAGCTTTTTTGATTATTTTAATTTTTGAAATATATGGGGCTCAATGTGTTATCTTTCTCTAGGTCACTTAAACAATGGGGGGGAACTTGATTTAAAAAAAGACAAAAGAGGAAGTAAATAAAGTAGAGGGTTATATTCTCAATACTAAGTTGTCAGTTACACGGCACTGCAATGGAGAGCGCTTACTTCAATAGCACTGCATAAACAATCTGTGTTCTGTTTTGGTTTAAAACAGTGGGTTCAGTGTCCTCGGGAAGCCATCCAAGAGCCCTGTATGCTTACTGTTAAATCTAATATCCATGCCCCATGTCCATCTGTGAACTACTTGTGTCTATCATCTCTTTCACTGCCCCACGTTTAGAGTGCACGCTGCTAAGATGTACTTTACCACACTCTTCACGCTAAAGATAGGGGGTAAAAAAAAAATTTATAATTAAAAAAAAAAAAACACCTGAAGGGACATATGTCCAGGACTGAAAGGAAAAAATATTTACAATTGGAAAAAAAAAAAAAGACTTACCGTTTCCTTGTTTGGTAGCAGCTCCTTACGAATCCTGAAGAAGTTCTTGCCGTATTGCCTCAACCCTTTTATGAACCGTTTCTGTTTTGAAAAAGCACACCAAAAAGAGACACAGAAAATCAGATATCAGAATTTTTGATCAGCTACAAAATCTCACCACGAGAACACAAAGCTCTTTAAAACGCCCCGTGCTGTAAGCCACAGGGAAAAAAAGGGGAAGAAAATGTTTTGATGGCTGTCTAGATACCTCTGCTGTATCTGGTTTGAATGCTGAATATTATCACTGTTATGATATTGGCAAAAAATAAGAAATTACCACAATAGCAGAGTCAGAGCTAAGATTAATTCACAAAAAAATTGTGAACATTAAGGCAGTTTCATCTATAACAGAGTTCAACAGCACAATCTGCATAGTGGAGTCGCATGAAGCTGGAGTTCAAAGCAGAGACTGAACTTCAATAAGTTACGGAGAATCACAACACGCCTCATGATCTAGCATTTCTCATGCTTACACTTCAAACAGAAGCTTAATTCCTGTGAAAAGTGCAAGATTACAAAACCATTCGTTTACATAAAGGCACTAACATAGAAACCAAACAGAGTTTGTGTACATTCATTCAACCAAGAACAAATCTAGAATATACAAGCAATCTTATGAAATGTTGACTTAATGGAAAATAACTTCCACGGGAGAATTACAACAGCTAGTCAAAAAAACTGCAGTCATCACATTTACAAAGACTGGAGAAACACAAAAGAATATTCACTGTGGTTTAAATGCTCCTTTAAGAGCCCCAGACTGTGAGCCATAAAAAGCGGAAAAGCGGAGGCAGAAAACATTCATAACCAACGAACCAGACAAGCAGCAGATTTACTTTCTTGTTCCAGAGGCGAGCCCCGCTCCACTATAATCTCAGTCAACGGCTTCCACCAAGTAACTCCACCAGAAACCCAGGGAAGTCCACTCCGAGCACAGTCCACAGTGTTAGGTCCACTTGCAGGTAGAGGAAATTTTAGAGTGCAAATCCACAAAGTCTCCAAAGGTGCGACGCTTTTTAACAAGCAAGAAATAGCTTGTCACTCTCTGCTCCTCCACTACAAAGGGGAAGGCTTTACATGTGATCTTTCTGCTAGAGAGCCTCTGGTCTGTGGCAGTGTGGAAAACCTGGAGTGGAGTTCTGCGCTGCATGGTGGCTCGTGGCACCTCTGTCGCTCAAGCGTGCTCTGAACACATTCAGCCTGCAAGGGCTGCCTTTATTTGTGTCTGCGTGTGTGTTAACCCCACACAGCTTCACACAACACCTCCATGCCTGACCTTCACATAGGTATACCAACACTTGTAGTGCAGCCTTTTAAGAATGTTTCAGTTACATTAAATGTATTCAGAGCTTTTCGAGCACACACTTTCAAACCAGAGATCCTGAGAGGGGAGGGAGGCTGAAGTGTGTGCGAGGAGAAAGGTCCTGGCCATGGGTAAAAAGCAAACAAGTCACTAGTAAAACCAGACATGGAGTTCCTCTTCCGTCAACACATGCAGCCTTTGATAGTTATGTAACCTAGGGAATGTTTACACATGGCTTTTAAAAGAACAATCTGTGGCAGAGACAGGAGTGGGCATTTCTTGTTCCAAACAGCACTCTTTATGAGATTTCGTCTTCAAAGACGCTCTTAAAATTTACAGTAAAGTGCGTGTACTAATTCACCAAATTAAAAATACATGCTCCATCAAATCTGTGTGTACCTTTTTTTCTTCTTCTTGAGACTGTAATGCTGTAATGCTCTCAACTACAAGGGGCTTAAAAAAAAAACCCTTACTGAAAGTAAACGTTTCTATGTACTTTCATGTGGCTAGAGATAAGGTGTTAACCAGTAGGTGGAGTAGTATACAAGACGAGGGATTTTGATTTATTTACTAAGTAGAGCACCCTTTTTGTAAGCGATGCAAGAGATTTATGAGAAATGCAATGATAAATTATACAAAAAATACATAATACAAAAATGCATTACCTTACACAATTCCTACAATTACAAAACAATTTAACCGCCAAAACAAGCATCATCTAAATAAAGTCAAAGCTGAAACAAAGTGCTTTGGCTGCTGTATGTATCAGTGTGGTGGTCTTCTTGGTTTCTGATTGAAGGGGCCTTATTTTTATTTTTATTTTTTGCCATGCCGTAAACACTGGGATCTGATGGTGTCTGATAATGAGCACGTAAAGCAACAGTTGGGGGTCACAGGTTCGTCCTGCAGAATGTTGCTTAACACATTAATACCCATTGGCACACAGGGGGATCAGAGCCTGCTGTCATTATCTAGGGTCTGGGATCCTGACCGGTGAGCCAAAAATCAATTACACCTGTCAGAGCTGTGTGTGTTTCTGCCCTGATTGTGTCACCCTAATTATGTTACCCCTACTGTAATATTTACACTGCTTGCCTGTCTGCACTACAGGCAGGAGGCTATGTTTTCCACTCGCTCTATCATTCTCTCTCTCTCTCCCCCTCTTGTGCTCTGCGCTCTGTATGTCGGCTCCACTTTAAGGCTCCATTTCAGCTGCCTGGGCTCGCTGCTCCCTGAGCCCAGCTAATAAATCATCCACCAATCTGCTCCCTGAATCGCTCTGGCCCTGCCACGATTGCTCCAGCCCTGGGTTGCTAGGCGACCAGGCAGAGGGGAGGTGGGGTTGAGAAGCTGGAGGGAGGAAGGGAGAACGGGCGGAGGGGGAGAGGGTTACCAAATCGCCAGGCGCACACTCTGCTGAAACAGGCTTCTTTCTGTCAGAAACTGTTCCAGAGAGCTGGCTCTTTTCCCTGTTTTCTGCTTCACACTCCCTCCCTTTCTCTCCCTACTCAACAGTACACTATTGTGGGGGGGGGGGGGATGAGAAGACCACGGAAAGAATAACTGAAAAGGCCATTGTGATTTGAGCATACTTCCTGCTTAAACAATAATTGTTGGAAGCTGAAAAACTGGTTAAGATATACAAGTGTTTACAAAGAGATGTCGTCACACAGATAAAGCTTAGGGCACTTCAAACACAAGCCAGCTGTAACAAACCCACAAATGCTTTCAAAGAAACGTCTTTGTAAGCGTCAGACGAGCCACTACAGTCGGCTCTGTGTAACGCAGGCATAAATTCACAGCAGGCTTGTGAAATCAGTCTACTTGACCTTTTGCTAAGGCTGACCTACTACACTAAAGAAGGAAAGACTGGAGTATAAATTTAGTTACTGACAATTTCATACAAACATGAACTGACAAGAAATCAGCAACAGGCAACGATGACACACTCTCACACAAAACAACCACAAAAGCAAATGTAAGACAGCCCACATCCTGTCTACTTAAACCTTATACAATAAGAAAACCACAACAGAAACGAAAACAGTCACCAGGCCTACTCAAACATATTAATGAGGTTATGTGCAAGGGAATAGTTCTAACTTAAATTGACAGAGGCTCAGCTATACTGCACACACTCGCGCTTGAGCTATAAACATGGAACAACTCAGCAAAACCAGTTTCCTTTGAGGCGCTCCGTAAAAGCAAAGGTGACAGGAAACTCCGTAGCACGCCCTTTCCTGCCTGCTAGACTCAAGCTGCTATTAAAAACTCTCTAAATCTGGCTATCAAGATGACACAAGTTACACAAAACCCTGCTTTCAGGTTGCCAAGAAAGAGGGGAAATGTCTGTTAATAAAACTAAGTTAACTTCAGAGTAGGTGGGCACTTTCACAGTTCAGTGGAAGGAGCTCTGGGCCTACATTTGTGCTAGCATATATGTAAATGCTCATAATCACTCTGCTCTACGGCACCCTTTCTGTTTTGCCCTGGTTTTAGGACCTTTGGTACTGGTAGTGATTTTGGATGGGCAGAATGTGCAGACCCTCGCTCTGGCCACTGGGGGGCCACAGCGCTGCTGGTGCTGCACTGCCTGCCTGCTGCCTCGGAGGGCACTCAAGCTACCCGAGGCTTCACGCCATCATTCATCACTGCGTGACAAGCTCTGTGATAATACACAGCAGGGCTGCAGAGCAGATAGCAGCCTCACTCTGCTCATATATCAGACTGAGAGCAAAAAGGTGGGCCTGCCGCTCTGCCACGCAAGCTTCGGTACGTTTCTCCAGAGAATTCTGCTGTTTAGATAAACAATAATGGCTTGAATGAAGCTGAACATCTACAGGGCATGTGCAGACATGAATGAAGGGGTAAGAGAAACAGAAAACACGACTGAGACAGGTGATAAGAGAGGTGGTAACCTGATTTGTCTAGTATCACTAAAAAGGAAACATCTTATATTCCTCCCTTGTCCTTGGTCCACTCATGGTCTTTGTGTGGGTTTTATGTAAACAGTCACAGTTCACTATCAACAGTGTTTTTGTTACTGTTGTTTTAAGACATACGACCTCCACTCGGACTGTCTGCCTTGTACTGCCTCATTCAGAAAGCAGTACGAGCTGAAACTGAAGCTTCATAATAGATGAGTACGACTGAGCTCCTGTCAGCTGAACAGACATATTTAGATGCATCACAAAAACAATTCATTTGAAACGGGGCTATTTTCAACTTCATCTATATACCATTTTGACCAGCGTGGGGTGGTGGGTGTTACATTTTGAGAGCATATTTCAAGGAAGTGTGGGAATTTATTTTTCTATGATACGGGTCCTCTATAGGGTATTACACATTTTGTGAGGCACTCTAAAAGCAGAATACAGATCAACTCAGCGGTTGCACGTAAAAAATAGAGCTTACAGAAATGGCCACAGCACGCTCTCTCTCCTCACGTTAACAGCTGCAGGCGGTGGAGCAGGAGAGAGGCATTGAGGGGGCTAAAGCAGTGAAGAGAGAGAGGGGTGACAAGTGACCCTGAAGAGGGGATGATTCTGTCATTTCAGAGGCAGTCACTGTCACTTTTATTCACATTTCAAAAAAGACCGGTGGAAAAAGAGCAGGAATAATGAGGCCTTGGTCCTGAGGGCTAAACCAGCAGAGGGTGGGGGTGGGGGTGGGGGGGAGCAAGAGCGAGCTAGAGAGAAGAGAAAGCAAGGGATGATAAATAAATGAGGAGCAGCAGGCAGAGCTGGTATGAGCACCAAGGTCAGAGGTACATTTACACCTGTCCCTCCAGGCAGCGAAGCTGCAAAGGCACAACTTGAAATCAGATCAGTGGGAGTGGTGTCCTTGGCTTTGCGGCAGTGGCCTGGCTGCCTCACAGACGGAACGAAAGGGGTGGGGGAGGACATGGCTCCAGCCTCCTGCCTCCAACCCCCTCTAGCAGCGTGTGCACACACGCGCAAATAAAAGACCAACAGAGATGTAATCGAGGCCGCTTCTCATACACTATTTATCCAGTCCCTCTATTATTCATCTGAGACAGACTGTTACACACTTCACTTCACACAAACTCTACACTATATACATTCAAAATACTGTTTACCACAGACTCAAAACACCCAGTTCTCAATCAATAAATAACAACGCAAAGTAATTGATCCTTTTTAATGGGCTTGCTGGCACCATTATTACCACCCACATTTTCCTCAGTCTCCGGAGAAGATATCTAAAAGACAGCCCGTTCAAAAAGAGGCTTATTACAGACTCTTCTGGTGATACCTGCACGCAAGCACGCACGCACTAGCAGCACTGGAGACTGCCCTTAGCCAGCATGCATAAACATCCGATAAGTAATGCCTTTGGGAAACAATGCAAGATTAAATTTGTTTCAATTAACAGCACTTCTGCCTCCGGCTTCAGTTTTATTCAAACTACACAATTATGTTTAATCAACAAACTTAGAAGTTCTCCTTCAGCCCAGTTTTGTTATGGCATAAAATACTAGACTGATTATAAGCAAGAGCTACATCTCAGGTAGCATGTAGATACGATTCCACCCTTTGACAAAAGAACATTTTAGGTACTTTCCAGTTTGTAAACGGAAAGCAACCTTTTTGCTTTCAGAAAAGGCCGGAGCAAGGGAGAGAATAGTGAGGGTATTTCAGGCCTGTCTTTACTGAATGGAATGAGTCAGTAACACTGGGTGTGGACTCAAAACCAAATGTTAAAGAACTTCTACAACACAGATGCCTGGAAGAGGTTTAAAGAAAACAAAGTTTCAAATCATTAAGAAGTCATTACCACCCTTTTCAAAATAACCTCTTTCACACGTTTATAACCATTAAGGCAACATCTATACCACAATGCTTCATGATTTCAGGTCGTGCAGCAGTCAAACCAGTCATTTAATTCCAAAGCTTCAACACAAAGTATGTTCAACAGCTGAACAAAATCTTAACTCTAACACAAGAGAGTCTTGCTCAGAACCAGTTTCTGTGCCTTTAGCACTATTTTTTCTCCTTCACAGTGGAGATTTATTCTACTGGCCATAAACAGGATGCAGCTGCCCTGCACTGGAAGACTTCACCCAGTTGAGTGCTTTTCAGTGAACTACAGACCACCATGAATACAGTTCCCACTCTATCAGTTTAAACAGCAAAGTTAACTCTTTTCTTACCACTTCGTCCTCAGACCAGCACTTCTCAATCAGCTTGGGCACAGGCTTCTTAACCAGTCGCTGCAAGGCCTTCCCTGCATCGTAGCTGCTTTCATGTAGCTGCAAGAAGAAGAAGAAGAAAAAAAAAAAAGAACTGAGACTCAGTCAATGTATATTATTCAAAATACAGAGCAAGGTAATAAACTATGCGAGATGTTTTTAAATTTTCCCCCTTCTTCTTTGCTGAGTTTCTCCTACTGACGCTTTTGTACCAAAAGGCTAAAAATCTGGGAGTTTGTTCGATTAGCTTTGTATAAACATGTCATAGCTGTGGAGTTTGGACTGCTGGGCTGAAAATGTGAAAACAATTAAGGATTGAGAAGGCCACTGCCATGAAGGAGCTTGGAAGCAATACACTGCCACTAAGAAATCATTCACACTGAACCATTGAGACCAAATATGTTTCTGCAAAAGGAAAAGAACCTTAATACATGGGAAAAAGCGAGAAACATTACAAAAACAGAAAACACAATTTACAAACACAGTACTTGTGTGTTTACTTATATATTTATTATGAGCCATTATATCAGAAATACAAATTCAAGTCCTGTGAGAGTGTAAATTCATAGCTGAGGTTGTCTTGAGGAGGGGTGGCGGCATCATTTCATCGCCTTGGCAAACACACAAAGCAAAGTCAATATCAACAATCATTACATGCAAGGCTGGAACAAAGCAGTCTGTCAAAGGCGAGCAGGTATCAGGCTGAGCACGCTTTATGAAAACACATTAGAATTGCGAATGAGGGAGAAAAGGTCAAGAAACAGTGAACCGAAGACAGCATTAATTCACCATTCTCCCCTCCTCAGTCTGAATGGAAATTCCATGTTTACGGCAATTCAAGTTCATTCGTCGGTGCTTTTTGCCACGTTCGCTTTTGTTTGGGAAGATGGGAGAGAACTGCCATCATCATGCATCATGCAGTGTGGGGCTCAAGGGGGTAGTATTAGCATATACTCAGCTGTTCTTTAGACGCAGGCTGCTTGCATACTTTTCTTTAGCTCATCTGCTGGGCTCTTCGGCAGCCCAATAAATTCAGCTTGTAGCAAAAGCGCAGCAGTTACAGCCTAATGAAGCAATGAATTACACCTCTCTCGCTCTCTCTGACACTTTGCATCTCATCACAATGGTCCTTTCCAGCACTAATTTGGGAGCTTATTTCCACAGTCCTCAATGCATGATTCCTTTCCAAAGTGTAGCGGTGTTCCAAGCACTCAACAGTTTATGGTGGACTTCAGAGAAGGTGAGCAAATGTGAGAAACAGCAGAGGGACTTTCTGCAATTCATCTTTATCTACAATTAGGTATGAAGCCTGCCAGGGACATCTCATTTCACTGTGCCTCTCTGCTAGTGGACGCCTAATTGGCCAGGACAAATTGCCCTTTTTCATTGCCGCAGCTCAGCCAAGGAAACTCAGCAGAAGGATAAAAAAAGAAGCAAAGCATCCAAAGACGTTATCTTTGATGTCGCTGTCAGAAAAAATTATAAATAAAAAAATCACCTCATGGCCAAAGCACAATGACTGGTTTATTGTGTCTGAAAAGCAGTTTACAGTTTATTCAGATAATCCTAACAAAACATCTAAATAAGAAGGAATGACTACAGCAATAGGTCAGAAAGGGGCTCAATGAAAATGGGACCCAGGTGTTGAAAGATTTCAGTTGGTCCAGTTTTTACGACAGGACCATGTTCATTTTAAGTTACTACATATGTATACATACAACAACAACAACATGTAAATAATACAACTGTGTACAAACAGTTATCACAACTTCCAAGTTTTACAAACAGGGCTGAATGAGACTTTTGGTAGTTTTTATAATAAATACAGTAATGAGCTGCATTATTCAAAGTTGAAGAAGGGCCATGGAAAAGAACAGCTTTGCTCTCACTCTTAAGCTGAAGAAAAAGCACCCACATCAATAAGCTTGAAAAAAAGTCATGAGTTTCTAAAGGGCTTGTGCATGGGAAACTTCCTTTTGTCCAGTATTGCATTTGCATGTTTAGGAATTGTCACTGAAACTAAACAGGCTACAATTTAAACAGCAAGTGATGCACATGCTTTTATGGCTGAAAATGTGAGTTATGCCTCCCAGTGGCCAAACTGTTTAGAAAACAGTGGCTGGAAGAGTGTAGGGGGTGGGCTTACCAGTTAAGATGACTGATTTCATTAGGCTTTTGATGGACTGCAGTGTTCAGAGTTATTTTCCTGCTATAGATGAAATTGTACCAAAACTGGGACCTCTCCACAGTCCTTAAGAGAGACCATGTGGCAAGTTTTATGAGAACAGCTCAAAGCCTTTTGATCAACTAGGTTCTACCCTGACTGCCACACACCAGTTTGTGCATCATGTTTTTAACTGTACTTAGAATTAGCCTCAAATAATTTTGAACTTACCTTGTGAGCAACCCTAGGACTAGGTTTTCAAAAGTATATTTTGCTATTCAACATGAAGTGAAGTGAATACAGAGCCTTTTTTAAGGCCTACAATAATCTCAATTTGGACATTCTCATAACACCCATTTCTTCAACACTCCACTAAGCAAATGACCAGATTTAGAGAAAATATATCTTCTTGATGTCTGTGGTCATTTTCCTACAAAACCAGTCCTTTTCATATTCAGTCATGTGTTTTACACTTTTATTAACTGGGGCTAATTGGATTGAGCCAACTGTTTCCTGTGGGCTTTCAGCGATGATTTTTCCAAGTCAAATTAAGACAAACATCTGAATCGGCTAAAACAATGTACTTTGACTAATTTAGTACAACATTACATTGCTGAAGTGACAGGGATTGTAGCCTAGAAGTAATCATTAGAACTTATTCTGGAACAGAGAAATTAAACTTGCTGACAGTGAATGGTTCTTAGGCTGCAGGCGAGAGAACTCAGTAACCACATTATGCAGCATAATTTTACACTGAAAAATGTTTTACAGTTACTGTGGGAACTGAAGTGTTAATCAGCATACAGGGAGCCATCTAAGCATCCTGGGCTGCCATACAAAGAGTCATCAAAGCCTTAAATCATATCTTTCTTAAGGCCGTTCCTTTTGTATTATGAATGGGGTGGGTTTTATTTTTAGTGAAGTAAATATTTCTGCCACCTCAGTTCCTTCTTCTGTGCATTGACTGCGTGTGCTGTGATAATTTACCAGTTGTTTTGACCTGTTCAGAAGCTGGACCTGACCACGTGACCATATGGTTACTGAGCAGTGGGAGCTTGAGGAACCAGAGCTGCTCTGAGCATCTAAAACAATTCTGGTGAAACTAAAATGCAGTGATGTTCTTTTAAAGTGTTTGTGGTATTCTATATATATTTCGGTATATCAAATGACTAAATACCAGCAAGTTGTTTGGATTGTGAAATTTTTTTTGATGTGCATAGAAAACAGAAACTAATAGAAATATAAAAGGTTTTAAATGTGTTCATAATGACTGATGGGCTAATTACCTTTAATTTTTCATTTGGAAAAATTATCGTACAGTAATCAGTGAAATGTCTTACTAAATAAAACTAGTTTCTGACCAACCCTGCTGTCACAACACGGATTAGCAACAGTTGATATCCACAATGCATTTTCCTCCCCAGACATTACAGTAAAAATCACAACACTGAAATAGTCAGAATACAAGAAAGTTTTACAAAGAGCAACATTTAGACTGGAGACTGAAACTTGTCGAGCAGCGCAGACCGGAATGCATTTGTCATATACATAAAACCCTTGAGAGAGTGTAGTCAGACCGAGCAGCAATACCTTCCCTGGCCATTTCAGTGACATACTAATAGAGTTATGTTTTTATACCTCATAAACCTGTAGAATAATGCTGACACTGGGTGAAATTTATAGTGATAGTAATGCCAACGGTTTGTTGTGTTTGGATTTTTATATTAGAAATTCTGGGCTCAGAGCTATTTTTTTATTGCAACCAATGCACTACAAGCAATTAGAAATAAATCTATCTTTGTTTCGCAGCAGCAGGGAAGAGGATTACTAATGTCCTGAGTTAAAACAGCTGGAGAGCCCATCACTGTGATTTTTGTGCCCAGGACACATCATTTTTGCATGGACAAAATGGCTGAGACTTCTTTAAAACTGCTCCTAAGATTTCTGTTTAACAATTTAAATTGTTAAATTAACACAGAACATCAATAATTTATGTGCAACTACTGGAATAGATTAAAATAACAGATTGCTAAAAATTGGATGCAGGTCTGGACAGCTTTACTTACAGTGTTTAATGCATTGAGTGTAGTGTCGTCTCGTGATGCAGCAAGGCACCCATCCTCTGTCGACCCACCATCACACATGCCAGCAAATGCTGCCATGCTCCTGTACACAAAAAGGGGTTGAGTGAATATACACAAAACAAGTGATACAAAGAGGAAACTGCTGCATTTGTACTGATTAGTTTAAATAGAACAGTGTGTCACTAAAAATATGGAGGCAAGTTTTAAAAAGTTGGTTTGTTTGATATATCATCACACTCTGGCTGCAGTGACTCACCTGGCTGCCCGCAGGTACATAAGCAGATCACAGTCGTTGACTCCGGGCATCCAGACCAGCTCCTCATTCTCAGTCACAGGCTGGCCTCCGGGTGAGGGAAAGGGCTGCAACTCTGGGAGTTTGGCCTGTTTAGACAGAGAGTGGTTGTCTCACTACGAGCAGCACAAGCAGATAGTGCTAAATATCAATTTCCTGATCTGTTTCAAATCTAGAATGTGGCTACACAGCACAATCAGTGCTGATTAATTTTACAAAACCCCCACTTGAATAATTTACAACAGCACACATAACCCATCAAACTTCCTCTATTTGTACAGACGTGACACTAAAGTAACAATAAGTTGCAGTGGAACAAACTAGGGATGTACATAAAGATGCTGGCACACAACGTCATATATAGTAAGTGTAGAGTAATTATAACTGGTATTTAGAACACAACATTCCTTTTTAATCATGTTTAGTTTCTCCATTTTTACATACACATGATCTTAGACTATTAAACTCAATTGTTCGTTTACTTTAACCAATTCATATTAGACAGAAAACGTTCTGGAAACATTTTTCACAATTAGCCTGGCTTGTTGACCGCTCCCTGGTAACCAGGAAAAAAATTATTTACATTTAGACTTGAACCATGTTGACAATCAAATAGCCCATAAGTGATATTAATATAATGGCAACCCTACAAGGCTTATTACAGTATTAACAGTAGTGTCATCAAATGGTCCCTAGAACCAGCCTGTTCTTTTATTAACTGCCATGAGTGTCTGCTATACTAGTTTTCATTAGACATTTGGCAAACTATCTGTGACCAAAAAAAATCTCTTAATATGGAGGGGTGACTTCAACAGAAGAGCAACACTTGAATGTTTTAATAGGAAATATTATATTGCAGAGGTGCAATTACTGTTTGCAGGATCCAATTTAGTGATTAAGGGAGATCTTAAATTATTGCTGTTAAATGGCTTGCTCTGAATTCATGGACCACTGGACAGCATCTGCCTTTTCCTCTGGTATGTTTACCCATCTGAAGTCTTTTAAATCAGTCCTGAGCAGAGGACCCGACGCTATGATCATTCCACATGAACATGCTGATGTATGTTTGGAAGGAAAAGCACTCTACGACAGCGACTGCGGGTGATATTCAATCTTATCGTCTGCCATTTTCGCTCACACTTTCAATTTCAAACCACTGCAACCACATTTATATTCCACTAAACACTGCCAAGAGTCTGCGTCTGTCAAACCCTTTTCCGTTCCAGGACTAGTCCAAAAAGAAATTATACACCGAGCAGCCATAACATTAAAACCACTGAGAGGTTAGGTGAATAACATTGATTATCTCGTTTTAGGGATGGGATATATTCGGCAGCAAGGGAACAGTCAGTTCTTCAGATTGATGTTTAAGGAGGAGGAAAAAAGGGCAAGTGTGAAAGCCTCTGACAAGAGTCAAATTGTTATGGCGGGTCTCGTGGGGTGTTCCAGATATGCAGTAGTTAGTAACGGCTCATCAATGCGCCTGGGGAGAGTAGGTTGGTCTATCTACTCCAGTTCTATAGTAGAAGCAAAATGCTGATAATATTAATGCTGGCTAGAATGAAAGCATTCCACAGACCGGTCAGAGAGTCCATGCTGACCCTATTCCCTAATGGCTGGGGCCTCTTCAGCAGAAGAATGTGTCCTGTCACACTGCAAACATTGTTCAGAAATGGTTTGAGAAACATGACAGAGTTTGAGGTGCTGACTTGGCCCCCAGAATCCCCTGATCTCAATCCGATCAAGCATCTGTGAGATGTGCTGGACAAACTTATCAGTGGTAGCCACACGGGGAAAATTACAGGACTTAAAGGATATGCTGCTAACACTGTGGTGAGTGATACCACTACACACCTTCAGAGGTCTTGTGGGGACCATGCCCCAATGGGTCAATTGTTGTGGCAACACAAAGGCACCCTTAAGAATATTAGGCAGGTGGATTTATTGTTATGGCTGATCAGTGTTTGAATATTTTAAAGTGAAGAAGAAATTCTGTGTAAGGATGCAAATAAATATGCAAGGGGGTACAAAGTCGCAGCAATACTTGATAAGCAGGTGCTTGTCAGTCAAGACTTTGAGCAGGAAACATTCAGGTTAAATGTTCAGCCCAGCACCCACAAACAGCTAGTATATCTGAATGTGTGTCAGGTAGCAAGCGCGTAAGCAGTTTCAGGTAGCGTGTTTAATATTTAAACAGTGCAAAGAAACATACCTGGTGACTGGGTCCTACTCTAATCTCCCCTTGTGTGCTGTTGAGTCGCCTAGAAAAGAGAAAAGAAAGAAAATTTCAGACAACAATAAACAGCAAAATTCTCAGGGCATTTAAAACATGATTTAGGTGACGGAAATGGATCCAGT
The DNA here is from genome assembly GCA_037974365.1 of Hydrocynus forskahlii. NCBI lineage: Eukaryota > Metazoa > Chordata > Actinopteri > Characiformes > Alestidae > Hydrocynus > Hydrocynus forskahlii. The sequence goes on along the minus strand of JBBPCX010000141.1, from coordinate 26,020,335 downwards.
TCAATTTCTGCCGTCCTTAAAGTCTGCTGAGGAAGGGACAACGCTACTAGGATAAGAAAATAATTCAGGATAATTCCATCAAAGCCTTATTAGTTACAGTACACAGCTTTATATTCATAAAAAGAAAAATACACTGGAAAATTAGCTTCAGAAGATGGACGAATTTAAATAAACAGCTGTTCCAGAAGAGAGTATACACGCTTAAGTATAACGGGCAAAATATGGGGATGATATAGTCTAATACCAGCAGAGCTAAACAAAGGGACAAAGGCAGCAAGAAGCAGGGATGATGTGTCTCATTGTTCATGCAGAGGTACAGTACAACAGCCCCCAAAAGGCCCAACGATATGAGGAGAGAGAAACCCTGAAATGGCTGCTAATACAAAACCCCCAGTAACCATAGCAACTACAATTTAATAATAGTGTTCCGATCTCCAGCTGCAATGGATTAAAGAAAATGACAAGATGTTCCTTTTGAAAAGCCTTTCCTTCTCCGTTGCCATGGCAACGGCGCCGATTTTCATATAGTCGGGCGCAGCGCGGGCCCAGAAACTGTCACTATGATTTGCGTCCAGAGCAGCGCATGCTCCATCACCGGGCTGTCGTCCTGAACCTGGCTGGAAAGCGGAGAGGGAGGTTAGGGCCTCTGGTAGCCATTCAAGTCCTCAAATCACAGCCTTCCTTCAGGGTACATTTCATAAACACTGCCTCTGCCTGCAGTCCCGGCCACTAAATTCTGACACAACAGAGGAAATTCCACATGCAAATATATGTGGTGAGCAGATGCACCTACGGTGCCTTACAAACACTGCGCCTGGCTGCAAGATCCATCTAAGGATTAGAGGTTCCAAGTTTTAAGAGTCTAATTCTTATGCTGTGGAGTGATCTCGTTGTTAAAATGAGACAAGGCTCCAAAGAAAATAAAGAGCAGCGCAGGAGAGACGGACCTCTAGTTCAAATCCATATTTCCACAGTGAGGTTAAGGTGACAGTATTTATTTTAGCTGTAGGAGAGGATTTTGGAATGGAAGAGAAATGACCCAGCAGAGTTCCCGAACATTCTGCATGCTTGGCACTTTTAGCAGGGCTAAGTTAGGCAGCACTGAACGCTGGAGCAGGGGACAGTGATCTAGAGGCAGCCATGTTGTAATGTACAAAATACATTCGCAGCCTTTAGTTCGAATCGCAATTGACTATCCCAAGTACTTCAGAGCAAAGAAAGGCTATAAAATCTTTCACAACACACACACACGTGTTAAATATTCCAGCCTCATGAGCAGCAGTGTAGCACAGTCTGTTACTTTGATAACACACATTTACTCAACACAATCCAATACCAAAAGTGCACTGGCAACTTTGAATGGGTCCATTTTGCAAAAAAAAAAAAAAAAAATTCAGCAAAACTATCCTGAAACTCTGCGGCACCACTGCAGAGTCTCTATAATAGCCTGATATAACAGAACTGTACACGGATAAAATTGTGCTTTCCTTCATTTTATCAGCCAGTTGGCCAGTTCCACTTATGGGAGAAAATAATTTACTGTAACCTAAGTCCAGACTGTCTGAAGTCAGAGGTCATGTGTACAACATGCCAGGCTCTCTACAAAGGATAAACTTCGCTCTCCCGTCTTGAGTGTAACTAACACTTTACAATCATCCAGATTTAATTTAAAGTGAAAGAACTGTCACAGCCAGCAGTTGCACAACGTTCTTAAACTACACAAGGGAATGAGAAAATACAAAATTATACAGCATGCTCATGTCACTGTACAAGCACAGATGTACTATTTTATTTATAAACATTATCTGACTGATAAAACAATAAGGACAGGATGACAGTTCGCTGACACACACTGCATGGAAACATTAAGTATTAACCTTCCTAGCCCATAAGATATTTTTAATTCAACTACAGATGACAACAAAATGACAGTATGTGTGTCTTGACACACAGCCACTCAATAAAAAAATACAGAATTACACAGCAGGCTAACAAAATTGTACACGCAAACAATTACAAACATTACCTGACTGCTAAAGCAAAAAGGACAGGGTGGGGGGTTGCTCATACATACACTGCATGCAAACATTACTAACCCATATATTTTCAATTCAAGCACTGATGACCAGAGTCTTTTCACACAGCAACTCATACTGCTAAAGCAATAAGGACAAAACAATTACACAGCATGCTCATGTCACTGCACAATCACAGATGCAGTATTTTAATTGCAAATAATACCTGACTGTTAAAACAAAAAGGACAAAGTGACATACATACACTGCATGCAAACCTTCCAAGCCCATAGGATATTTTAACCACTGATGACAACAAAAGGACAGTATGTGTGTCTTGACACACATCAACCCATACAGAAGTCCCTGATTAGGTGCCAAAAACAAGCCATGCGTTATACCTAATTTAACTTGAACACGAGAGAAGCAATCAGGCTTGGCCCCGCCCCCTCCATCAACAGCGTCCAATCCTTGCATGCCTGTTAGACTGTCATAACACAGACAAAACGTGCTGAACGGTTCCAACTTTATTCACCAAAGCCAAAGAGGGGCAGAGGTACAGCTCGACTCCCAAAGTATGTCAGCGAGCTCAGGGATCCCCAAAGCCTCCTGCGCCATGTCAGCTGCACTGTAAACACACAGGCGCTGCAAAATGGAGTCGCCACCAGCTCCGCTTCGTTTCCAAAACAACTCCGGTCTCAGAAGATGAAGCTCAAAGTCGGCTTCTTCTTCCCAATCCCAAATCTAATAATACGTTCTCGAACGAGAAGCCAAAGTTACTGCACTTTGTAGAGGCACTGAAAAAACAGAACAAGCCCTTACTGAACGTAATTTAACGTGTGGTCGTGCCAAACGCACCGCTGGCTTCCGAGAGACGCACAAAGCATAGCACACGGCTCCTATCCTAACCTCGGCTCTCCGTCTGGACATGACAGCAACCGGACAGCACCCGCACCCCCCTCGAAACCCAAACGGTACATTTAAAACGCCCAGTCACAACACAAGACCCCGGTACGCACACATTACCTCCGCGGGCTGAATAGGTCGTCCATGTCTGACATGGGGCTCCGGGCTTCTGGAGGCGCGCAGCTCTCCTTCTCCCACCTGTGTGTGTGTGTGTGTGAGTGTGTGTGTGAGAGTGTGTGAGTGAGTGTGTGTATTTTCTTTCTTTTTTGCTGGCAGCTCAAAATGGAGGCTGAGCACTGAGCCTGTGCCGTGACCTCAGCCTGGCGCACGGAGGCGCACGGAGTTCCCGTTCCGACGCGCACGGCACTGAGCATGTGCCGCGACCCCGCGCGCACACAGAGGCACACGCGCGCTTCATCCACGCTCCCGCGCGCCTCAGACACGCAGACAGAGAGAGGGGAGGGGGAAGATGGAGCAGGGGGAAAGAGGGGGGCTTGGTGTCTGAGACTGGGGTTGCTCAGTGGGCGCTGCCAGGTCGTGTGTATGGATTCCCCCTATAGGCCCCCCACTGCTCTATCCGCCACTCACGCATCATTATCAGACCATCACGCGGTAAAAGCAAGCTTTTATCAACCCCAGAATCCACATTTAGCTCCAACACAAACCCATAATCTTTCTCTTGCCTCCAAATTCAGCATTCTCTCTTTGCATATTACCCTTGTATTAAGGCACATATGAACGGGTGAATGGGTTAAATGCAGAGAACAATTTCGTGCTGTTCACACTGTGCTGTGCTCATGTATGGCAAAAGGTCACTTTACACTTAACACAAACTCAAAGCTTGTCATGGCCACAACTTTGCAAATCTGCATCTCTTCTACATACAACTAATGTCTGGCACATTTGTATCTCTTCTACGTGCATACAAGCACATTTCTGGCACATTTCCTTTGCAATAAGGCACAAATTCGAGGCTTGTCATGGTCACAACTTTGCAAATCGGCATCTCATCCACATACAAGCAAGCAGTTCCACAAAAAGACGCTGATTTTCATAGAAAGCACAGTGTTTTTTTATTTTCTGACACTGAAACCATGAATATCAGTGGAGTCTAAAACTAATCTGACGTTTTTCCTGTTAAGTTTCAAAACGCTTTATTTTAATTCTAGAAATTAAGATGGATCGAGGAATAACTCATGACAAACAAAATGACACTCATTTTTAAAAATGCCGGCAGGCTTTAAGTGTTTAAGCACCTGCCCCTTTGGCGAGGCTAGTGCCCGTTTATGAAAATTGTCTTTGGTTTTGTTATTTTTTGTATGTATCAGCTACATCATTACCAAAACACATGAAATGTGTCATTTTTACAATTAGCACCCTTTCAGAGTTTAAGCTTGCTGTGATTTCAAATGTCACGCCCATGCTGACGTTCAATAAGACATTTTTCTTGTTGAAAAAGAGTTGAAAAAAATGTACACAAGAATACAAGCTTGCTGACACGCTGCTGCATTTGCATATGAAAATCATACAGGTCCAAGTAAAGCTAATCTTTCCCTGCAGAGTACAGGCAAAGTCACTTTAATCCGCAACAAAAACTCCAAAACTGACAAGAGCAGCACTTCAGAAAAAGAGTGAAAGAAACTTTCATTGCTGATATGGCACACACAAGAGACGTTTCTTATCCTTCTAAAACAGTGTTTGGTTCATGTTATTTGGTGCTTTTTAGAAAAAAATAAAACACTTTCAAAGGTAAATTTTTGCATTTCTATGTCAGTGTTTCATTATGTTAAAGTTGCTTAACATATCGTTTACTTGACAAAACGTTGTTTGTAATGGGCCCCTGAAGTTAAACTTGCCATGCTGTTCAGTTACAGTCCACTTTGGACCCAGTTCATTACTGCCAGTGGAGGTTTATCATTGTTGTAATGCAGTAAATAATAACTATCTGACCTAAAATGAATAACTGAATATCAATTACTGCAAATACATGAGCAAGTCAAACAAATATATGACCTCAAGAATATGAATGACAAAGACACTTAACACATCTTTAAATGACAAAATCTGATCTATCAGTTAATGATATTTAAACTGAAACTATTACATTTTTTAAATAATGTCACTGCTTACAGAAACAGTTATGATGAGGGCTGTTTTTATTAACTACTTCAAAACGCTCAACATATTCAAGACCCAGGTCTTCGGTACGGATTTGCATACACATGCACAGTGTCATTCTGCTTTGCGTAGACCAGCAAGGTATCAATTTCTAAAAAGGAAATAAAAAGGATGTAAAGCACTCAGCGCCATGCATACATACACATAGATGGATAGACAATGTACCCACAAGGTTACGAAAAGGTCCTTCCAAATTAAATGCAAAGATATTGCACTAATTTTGACCAATTCAACTTTTAAAATCAACAGGTCAAAGCCTATAAGATATATTTATCACCAAAGCTTTGTGCATCAGTATAAGAAAAGTATAATCACTTTTTATCCCCTCGCAGTGTCTTCGCCCCCAAGTCATCACTGTCAAGACCATAGAGAAGATCCATCACATATAAGATATGAAACAATTCCAGTAAGTACAGCCTATTGCTTCTCAAACACTCAAAAAAACACGAGAGATGCCATTATTTATGACCAACACCAACCACAACAACAGACATATGATTCAAGTAAAACACAACAGCTCATGGTAAAGTAATTAAAATATTAGAATGTAATTTTGGAATGACAAGGCCACGCAGTTCACTTCTCAAAGTGACACACTGCTACTCTAACAACTATCTAGACCACACATAAAGATTATCTTTAGAATCAACTAATCAAACAAATCGAATGCGAAACAGACAATTCTGGACATTCGCTAACAGCTGGAAAAAGAAAAGCCTGTAACACCCAACTAAACAAACTGCAATTAAAGAACCTTAATCACATTTTCACAACTATGAAAAACATGTTCTCATCGGGTCTGCGTGGTTTTCCACTGGGTGTGAGTGTGCATGAATGTTTGTGTGTCTGCCCTCTGAAGGTTAAAAAGGTTAAAAGCAATTACCAGTGTGCTAAGCAACATATCTCCAAATGGAAACTACATTAAAGCAAAGTAAAAATACTTGTAAAAATACTCAAGTAAATGTACTCAAAGAAAAAAAAAGATGATTAAAAAAAAAAGTAATTGTAATTATTTTGATAAGTCTATCATAAAAAATGATGGAATAGAGATAGGTCTCTCAAACAGTGACAGAGGAATCTTTATCCCAATGCTAATAGGTCATCACATCCCACTTTACTCCAAGTTTAGCTAATATGTTTTAGAATGAAAAAATTCAAAGTTTGTTTTTTTCCTATGAAGAATAAATAAATAAATAAATAAATAAATAAATAAAATCCTGTTAAGATACATAAATATTTCTATCTACCTACCAACACATACCTGACACAAATATTTGCTGTTAAGCCACAAAAGAAAGCTTTCCGTTACAGTGCTAATGTGACATTTTCAGACCTCTCATTCAGTCTGACCTCTCAAAAACAGTGGTCATGTTTTGTTTAATTTACACTTAAACACTATCCACTGACAGATTAAGCCATTTTCCCAACAGAATGCAACTAAATAATGTGACACAACGTGTTTCCATAGAAATGGGAATAAATAATTATTTCTTTCAGTAACATGTACTGTCAAAAAACATAGCCAATTTAAAACTTTAGCAGGAAAATGAGACTACAGGGAGCAGTTAAAGGCTTGAGGTGCAGTGTTAATAGCACCCTGTGTATTTTAAATGGAAGCTTTGAAACAAACCCTCCATGCTAAGGGTTTACAGCATGCAAACTTAAATATATTTTAAAAAGTAACATTTTGATGTATATACACGTGTTTATCACAATACAAAACAAGAAAGACAAGAGGGGAGGCTTTCAACCCATCACAACACAAGAGGCAAAAGGTTTGCTGCTCTGGACATCCAGTAAGCTTCATAACTGCCAAAGCTGAACAATTACAAACATTTACCAGCACTTTTGCATATTACCTGTTCAGCCGACAGCAGATTTGCCAATGCTGAAGTTATAACAAGTGTATTGGTGTGAACCGCTTTCAAATAAGGCCAAATAAAGAACAGCCAATCACTTATACAGCCAATCATTTATACATCTTTAACGTACAGTAATAACTATAGCCTGTTTCATTCTAAGGCACAGGCATATGCTGGAAAATAATAAGTTGGAAAATGCTTCAGTAAAAATTAATTAGGACTGTTCTTGGTACATAAACCCACTTAAATGTCATAGATAGACCACAGAGTAAAAATGAAACACATGCAGAAAATTGCAGGATATGGGTCCTTTAATGATGAATCTTGTGCATTAGCAGTTGTAACGTGTATGATTAGTGCTCATACCAGCGTTTGGTAAAATCAGGCGTTACTCACCTAGTCTCTGGGTTATATCCTAAAATGTAGAAAAAGGAGTCAATTCGTGGTTTGAACTCCCTGGCAGCGAAAATGTCAGAGAAGTGGGCGATGTTACATTTCCCCCTGTAAAACACAAAAACAAGCAAACACAAATTAGTCCCATCTTAATGCGCACAAACATTTCTGCTACTACATTAAGCATGCCTTAAAGTAAACACATCTGGGTGGGTATGCTACGAGCAATCACTCACTGCTGAACAAATATCCTTCCCTGTGTTTGAAGCAGGCTGAGCTGCAGTGGCTGAGGAACTGAGTGCTCCACGTACAAAGTCATTGTTGACACATTACGCACCAGCTTTTCATGCTGTGAGTCAAACGAGTGGCAACAGATACCACACAATACCCCCACACCCACCCACATATGATTTGAAGGGCTAACCAGAGCAAGCATCTTCTATAAACTGCATCTTGGCATGAGCTCACATTCTGCACTTTGTCTGTACTTCACATTTCCAGTCTGGGCCTATCAAAATAATAGGCATTGCTGTGGTTTTGAGTGCTCTGCACAGACACAATACCTTTCTCAGAAGATGAAAGGAACGAAGAGCTCAGAGCAGGCATTACACCATGCTCCCGGAATTCACAGAGTTTATCGAAAGCCCTGTAATAAGTCAAATCAAAGGGCCCTCTGTGCAGCAGAAGTTGCAGCTAATTTGCCCTGAAATCAGTGGTTCAGAGCTGTGGCTTTGTGTGTGCTTCCCTATGCTGCTTCCAGATGGTTCGAGTTAAGGGGCTGGAAAGGAAGAGTGTGGGGGAACGAAAAGAGGGGAAAAACAAATCAAATGGAAAAAAAAGATGACGAGATCCAGTTTCAACTACAGACAAGAGGCATGCCTGTCTTGCTTTACTTAAGTGTCACCATGTTAAAGAAAAGCATGATAGCTTCCAGTTATGGTTTGCATCCATAATCATTAAAAATGTACACTGAAAAACTCAAATTAAGTTTATTAATTGATATGCTCAAGGTATTTCTAAGCATGCATGCGTGCACTACAACAGGCAAATGCAGACAAGACTCATCACAGAGTAATTATGCAGCAGGTGCAGTACCTGAGGGCCGCAGTATGGTAGGTGTCCACATAGTCTGAGATGAAGAGCTCTCTGCTTTTTACTACAGGGTCCGTGATGACCAGCTCCCGACCAGAGTCTACACAGAGAAAGGGCAAATCGGTGAGAGTCGAACAGGACAGACACAGCATTTACATATTGTAAACAACACCAGAATGAAAAGGACATTCACTCTAAGAAAACGGAAGTATAGTGTCACTTGCATACAAACACGCACACATACACCGTTTAGTTTTGTTCAATTTCATCACCAGCATACTTGATTTAGAGAGCGATGAACAGGGTCTGTTATGTTTATTTATAAATAATAAAATATTTGTTTTAATATTTTTAGTTTTATAAACGAATAAACACTGATCAAATGAATTTGCAATTTACACATTATTAAAATGTACATATAAATATGGTAGCCTATACACACAAACACCTCAATCACACATACAAATACATACACATACATGCACACACACACGTACATGTATATACATACGAATATAAATGCATTTACAATTTTTTGTGCATTTGCCGTGTAAACACACTGAAGCATACTACATCTTTTAAATAGCGCCTGGATATGCGCGTTGATACAAGAGTGAGAAAGGAGCATGTTGGGCATGGGCTGCCAGTGTGACATGGACTCTAATAATGAGATCAGTGCCTGAACCTAATACACAGCTCAGGCAAAATAAGAGTCAAATCAGACATGAGGCTTACTTCACTTCCCTTGGAAATGTTACGGCGTGTCCCTGAAAAACCCAGCGGGTACGAATGCCATTAAAGAGATTCGTAATGACTGTGCAGGGTGAGTGTTTGTTAATCTAGCCCCAGTCGTAATATCAGCCAAGTGGCACTGGCTGCCACGTCAGACTGAAGACTGCAGAGGGAGGGGAGGAATGTGGAACGTTTGGCTATGTGGAAGGTTTTATTAGAGTGCATTGCAAATCAAAGCAGTCCCAACAAAGAGCCGGGCAGAACCCCAAGTCTTATTACTGCTTGATGTAGGCACCGGCTCCAGTTGTGTGGCTGATGTGCCAGGTCACCAGGAGATTGTGAGGAACACGGAGCGCAAAGTTATTTGCACTTCACAGTCCTGCTGTCTTGTTTGAAGGAGCGTTGCCAGGGAAACAAGGGCGGAGAAGTGGGTTCGCAGCCGCCTCCTCTTTTATTTGAGATGCCAGTCACCGAGATGTCTTACACATCATTGGGCATGGCTAAATCAAACGGTAGAGTAGACCACGGCACTTAGTCCTTACGAGTTATTTGCTGTGGCACTTGCTTCACATTTTACGTGAGTTATTTGCCCAGGGTAAAAGGGAATACACATAAATGCACACATACCGTTCTCATTGTTGCGGTCCTGTACTAGGTGCTGGTAGACAGAGTCAGGCACCTCGGACTGGCGGTAGTACCATTTCACGCTCATTAACAGATGGTCTCGTTTACTCTAGAAAAAAGGAAGAAAGGAGGAAAAAAGTAAGCATCCAATAAAATAAACAGACATTTGTTTGTTAACAGCACTGCAAATTGGCCTCCTGGCAAACACAGACCTGTGCTGCATGTGCCTTTATGATTCTCTCATTCTGTGCCAAAAGCCCTCAGTGGAACCAAATCAATTAAAAAGGGATTGAAAGCACAGAATTTTTTTTATAAAGTAAACAGAAAGACATTTGTGTTTTTGGACGAGGAGATGAGGAGGAAAGAAATCTGCGTTTTTATAAAGGGGGGGGAGGCTTTAAGTCTGAAATGCAGACACCATTCCAAGTGTATGATAGATTAACTCCTAAATACAACTCCAGACACACATCTGTAAAGAATAAATCCGCTCCATCCGGCCAAGCGCGTCACACACAGCTTCCTTTTCTCTGCTGCACTTTGAACTCTGCCACCCGCCGTCGGTTTGAGGGACTGCATGCAGAGCCACCCCATGAAGTTCCCTAAACGCACCGGCAAGCGGCAGCACTGAGTCACAGAGACCTCCCAGAGCCACTGTGCTTTCCAAGCAAGGGCTGGGATGAGGGAAGAAAAGGGCAAAAACACTGTTTTTATTCCCTGACATGAAATATTTATTATCCCTTCACACAAACCCAACTGACCATTCAAACGATTTAAAACAACATTAAAGAAGCCGCAGCTCAGCAGAAGGCGGGTGACGGGGGGCCTCCGGAGCAGCAGCCAGAAATCACAGCCATCTTTAACGTGACTACAGATTACCACATCGGCCACAAAAAGCTGAGCGTGCCATCTCGCCAGCCCACTGGAAAAAAAACATCCTGGGTGGATCACAGAGCCAAGGGCCATTTTTTTCTCTCACCCCCAGCCGCCTCACTCAGCACAGGCCAGGTTCGTGTCCGCTGAAACCACAGCAGAGAGCAGAGTGAGCTCATTGTTGAGAAATTCTAAGGTCTCTGCTACCTTTCATGGGGTTCAGTGGAACGAGTGTTAAACTGCATGTGTGTAACAGTATATTTCCACCACCTGGTCCTGCACTGAACAGAGAAAGAAGCTGCAGTCCTGTATAACACTAGTCAGCCTAGATGGCCTTCTACACAACACAATGGAGACACAGGGTATTTTTCAGTGCAAGCTAAAGGATCCTACTTCAAAAAAATATTTTAAAATGAGTTGGGCAAAGAAAAACAGCTGGTCAAGAGAAATAGATTCAGTGCCATTTTTAAATTCCTATCTGTGAGGGTGAAATGTAGCTCATTCAGATGAGATTAAAGCCTGCTCCCTATTAGTCAAGGCTCTAACAGGGCCACTTCGTCAAAGGCACGACCAGGGCTTGTTATACTATAGATACAGAGACACCCGGTGCTCCTCTAGAGTATTCACAGTAACTCAGGGAAGAGCTTTTTCCACAAACCGTCTAGCCAGGTTCAAAGATATCTCAGCGCTGATAAAGCCCAGATTTACAGCAAAGCGAGTCTCTCTCACTTTCAGTATCTAGCAGAGTATCATGACGAGCTGAGAAACTAAGTATTCTGCATTAGGAGGTAAATGCAGGTACACATACCAGCAAACCCCCACACAGGCAGATTCCTTCTGCATGAGTACATCGGCGCCGTTTCCAAAATCTCATAGCTCAGAAATGGTTAGAAAAGCATTAATGTATGTAAATGCAATGGGAATTTATTCAGAAATGAGCCATTAAATCTCCACACCATGAAAAAAAAACAATACAAAAGTGTTTGTGATTTGAATACAACAGTGGCTATTTGTAAACTCACGCAAAGCTTGCCTTGACGGGGGAGGGGAGGAAAACAAAAAACTACGAAACGAAGCTAAACGAAGCTGAAACCTGTGACCTTTCTTTTAGCCCGTCTTCTACTGGAAATGACTGTTTCATTATTAAACCCTAATTATGCTTTCATGTTGCACACAGAGCAGATCACCGCGCAGAATCAAATTATCAAGATAAGCACTCTCAGTCAGACAGGAAGGAGAATGGAAGCAGCAGCAAGCAGCCCATTACAATTACAAAGCCAAATTGATTAACGGCATTCCAAACTGCACGCGCCGCTGCGGCTCTTTCTCCTGGCACCGTAGGCTCCGCATATCCTCGTCAACACACTTTTCCTCGGAGCACACACGGCTGATTTAAGGCTACCTTTCAAACCTGAGGTTCAGTCTTGGATTGACGGTTTAAAGGAGCCTTTTTTACCCGCTTTTACTGGATCCAGCCAGGCCGGTCTGCACCCAATCTGCCTCAGTAGCCCCATTCACTGCAGGAAATAAATCTGAGCTTCATATATTCGGCAAGGGCACAATGGCAGGCGTTTGAGCCCTGGTGGTGCCTGGGGGGTGGGGGTGAGAGTGTTATAGAGTGGAGGCATTCCTGAGAGGAGTTGAAGGGGTTTTGGGCAGAGAGGCACAGGCTGAACCCCCTCCAACACCTCTGTACACACACTCCTTCACTCTCTAATGGCTGTGCTGCCCTCTTTGTCTGAGCATTGAGCTCCAAACCTGGGAGTCACACACTGGTGGCAGAGAGGAATTATCCCCCTTGACCCAATCTCTCACACTCTTACCATCTGCCCAACCCCTCTTTCATTCACTCTCTCTCTCTCTCTCTCTCTCTCTCACACACACAGGTGAGTCATACTACAAAAAAATTAACTATTGTAACAGCAGAGGGCACCTTTATGATTCACAAAACACATAATGTGAAAGGTTCCATTTGTTTCTCTGAGGTTTGCTCAAAGTTGGAACAGCAAAGTGATGACAAAAGGCCTAAATACTTGTACTTAATGATTATTTTTTGTTCACCAAAAGTAAGAAACAAGTGGAAGTTAAACAATTAGTACATGAAACTATTAAGAAAACAGCCTAATGGGCCATTAAGTACTTTTAATCAGACACTGTTTGGTTACTCTCACCCCAGTTACTATAGAGCTCTACTTTTATTAAACGTGCAACCAGCAAGAGCACAGCCTAATGAGAGATAGTGAGAGAACATATTAGCAAAGAAAAGGGTGAAGGGGAGGACAGTATGAGCACAAGGGGGAGGGAGAGAAAGAGCAGGGAGAAGCAGAGTGAGCAGTAATTACAGAACAGGCATGCTAAGTCCGGTGAGAGTGCAGGAGAGGTTAGTGTTCTCTGGAGGCCGGGCTTTTACAGGCCAGGCTGGGAATGCAGCGGTGCAGGGCCAGCAGAGCAGGGGGTGCTTTTACAGGGCAGTTAGCAGCACAGTGCTGCCTGCACACAATGACACCCATTTGCTCTCCACCCATTAAGCAAAATTACCAGCATGAGAGAAAGAGAATAAAAAAAGGCTTATGAGGGTTACAGACTTACAGTACGGTCTAGCGCTGCTAATTCTTCCTATAACCGATTATTCTTAACTATTACTTATCAACTATTATTCAATGAACTGACTAATCTGACCATTTTGGCTCCTTTAGTTCCTCTCCTTTTGAAGAAAGTCAATAATCAATTAGTGCATATTTTGTAGGGAAAAGATTAGATCATAAGATGTGCAAACAAGACATTACCCCTTGCACATGCAAATCTGTGCTTAAAACTAAACCTTGTGATAATACTAGAGAAAATACTTCACAGAAAGACAAAAGTTTTATTGTGCTTTAATGAAGCATGTCCCACGTCATTACAACTTTAAGACCAGTTTTGAGCAATATATGGTTACAAGAACATGTAACTGAAAGTAACTTAAAGCCATCAGTGATGAAATGGGAGTTAGAACTGTATTATCCAGTAAACATTTGGATATTCTAGTTCGACTCTATAGGAAATGAGTGCAGTCACATGTGGTTGTGCCTTGTGTGGGCAGATCCCAGTGTCGAAGTTGCAAAAGCAGCAAAATGCAGCAAGTCTTGAGTTGTGCAAATTAAACAAACATGCTGAAACAACCACATTTCTGTTGATTTTTGACTTTATGACTGCATTTTAGGAGGAAAAGGCTACACGGGCAATTACTGGTCATTTAAGCATTTAATGTCATTGCATCTTTAATTTATACCACACTGACAAAGATATCCTGGGTTACATGAGGACCACTGCCACAACAAAGTGTTTTTCAAGACATTTGTAGTAGAGTGCAGCCTACAGCAGCTTCCCGGCTTGTGAAACAATACGCTGGCAGCTGGAGCTCCACCAGGGAGCGTTCGCTCTAATAATAACAACAACCACCGCAACTGTGGCACACACTGCATTCTTGAGCAAAGAGGTGTGAGGGCAATTAATTGGTGATGTGTGAATGAAAGGGAATCACAAAAAAATGAGCTGCTGAGTAACGGCTTGCTCGTGCAAAGGCTGACAAGAACAGACGACAGAACCTGGAAGCGTGGTGGTAATGAAAAGAAAGAGTGACTGTAGGTAAGATAAGAGCAAAGCTGAAGACATATTTGTAGACCTAGTCAGACCGAGACTAAGGCCCATAAAAGGAATGTGGCTGCAGCGCCCCATTCAACCTTCTAAAAGCACTGGCTGTCACTGACACTGACCCTGCCTGGCCGCTGGCTGACATTTCACACAGCTAGTGCTGCTGTCTGTTTAGTGTAATCATTAAACATGGCCGCAGCAGCAGCCGCCGCTGCTCCTCTGGCAGGTCTCATCTGGACCATTCAGCCTGGTCATGTGACTCCCACATTAACAGGAGGGCCCCTCCCTTTCCCTCAGCTCACCATATACACATTGTCAGCCCCATGGCTAAGCAAAACCAGACACTGCCAGTGAGCATTAACAGGAAATATGGGTTTATTTTCCTGTGCGTTTACATTTCTGTAGCCCCTTCGTAGCCCAGATCCAAACTCCAGAGCCCTCTTGGAGGCTCTGGTTTCAGATCAGGGTCAAGCGTGGCTGCCGGAACAAGCCACGATCTCCCACTTCCTGAAGAAGGTGGCGGCTGTGGGAGGATTGGGAACACTCAGAAAGTGCAGCAGTAGAGTGGAGCGCACACTAGACCCTCATCAAGTTGCAATGAAAGCATGCAAAGAATCTGAAGGGGTGAAACACAGGGTCACGGGCACTCAGTCGTGAACTGAACCTGAGGAGACAATGCGGTTTGTGCTGCTAGGGGTGTACGGTCTTTAAGATACCAGTGTGACATTCCAATGTTTATACTAAGGAAAACAATAAAAAATATATAAAAAATAAAATTATATATATACACACACACACACACACACACACACACACACACACAAAAATGTGCTGAATTTTAAAGGGGATTACCCGAGAAAGACTGGCCTCATCAACAACAGAAAAGTGAATCAAATGGTCCTGACCTTTAATGTCCTTTTTACCAAAAGCTGCGTTTCATGTTTTTAAGGGTGCATGGGTTTGTGGCAGCCCTCGAACAGAACATGTTGTTCCAGTGGCATCAGGAGGACAGATCTATGAGCTAATCTGCTCTCCAAACATGATATGATTAGTGAGCAGCGAGCAGGCAGGAAGACTCTTACACATGATGGATGTGACTCAGACTCTGCTTCCTCCCAACACACTCTGACTGACTCGCAGATATACACCAGACACTGTGTCACACACACACACACACACACACACACACACACACAATAAAGCTCTTCCATGTGCGCCCTAGTGCACAATGCATCACCCAGCTGTGTGCGCGCACAAAAAATGTGGTTGTGCATGTGAGTGAGGAAAAACATTCCCACACTCTTCTAACAGCTCTGTTCAGCAAAAGAGCAGGCGAAGAAAAGCGCATTTACAACCAAGCGTGCTGCGATAGTCTGAAATAAACAAATGCTGTGAAGCAACACCAATACATAAAAAGATGGTATGACGGTGCAACACTAAACTCTGTTTTTGGCCAAAAACCTAATAATTTATTTAAATATAATAATGTGAAACACTTGCTGGTATAATTCTATGTATTAAATGTGCCATATGAAAATGTGTGTTTGTGGAGGACTGTTTTACATTTGCCAGAAGGATATAGACAAGTTTAAAAACACTGCTAATTGCATACAGTACAACAACAAAGAACCTATCCACTACAGGTTTGATTCCATAGGACGTCCTGCTCGATACACAGAACACAGCACAACAACAGAAACAGAAGTCTCTGTGAGCACGCTTATGCTGTTACAACAACAGATTTTCAGTAAAACAGGAAAGTTCACAAAAGACAGATTAAAGTGCTAAAAACACAAGAAGTTCTTTGCCATGGATGACCAAACAAGGCTCTTGCATTTCAGTTTCGGTCATAGCAAACAATTTTCTCTGATGGCAGAACAGTCAGTGTTACTATTGTTATTAGTAGCATGGTAGTGCTGAAGTACTAGTATTGCTTTTCTGTCTTCCTGTAGCTCTGGACGCTCTGTGCAGGAGAGCAATCGTACTGCCCTACCTCTAACAGGCTCAAACTAATAATGGTAAACAAGTGTTGATGACATGTTTCCTCTCTGCAAGAGCCTGTGTACAGATTACTCCTCCTCCGCCCGTCAACAAGAACAAATGGAGGGAAGAGGGGAGAAGAGAGAGGAGGGGGGCTGGGGGGAGTCACAGCTGTGATGGCAGAACAGTCAGGACCTTTATGCTGCTCAACACAGGGTGGGAGTCTGTCTCTCTCTCTCTGGGTCTCTGCTACTTAGATATTAAATCTCAACTCACTTTGAGCACAGTCTGCCCATCTGTCAGCTTTGCTCTATATTGGATTTGATAGGCATTAGGCAGTTCAAAGTGAGAGATTTGCAGTGTATCAAAACCAGGATACAATACACACATCACAAATACACATGCACAGCCCAATCATGCCACACACAAACTCTAAAGTGAGTCCTATGGTACCTTTCGTTTGTGAGAGAGACAAATTTGATATTACTGGAGCAACGAAGAGTCCATAAAGTCAATTAGCCATCAACAAACATTCATGGGATCCACAGTACTTTCACTGAACAGATCTATATGCTCTATAACATCTCATCTCAAAATACCAGCAAACCACTTGACCTTTTCCAAACTGAGATGGCTTAAGAACCGAAGAATATGATTTTTTCCTCATATGAATCTGGTAAATACATCTAGCTTTACATCATATTTAGGTTTCAATGGTGTTTTTCAGTATTTACCATCAATTGCAAGGCAGCGTATACATCTATTCAGGCTTTGTTTGTATAAGTGTTCAAAATAGGTACGTTTATAATTGCTGATTAATTTACCAATTCATGACAGCCTGTTTCCCCGTTACAGACAATGCTTTAGGCAAATTACATTAAAGACAAAACCAAAATGCAGACATGAAAAACTGATTTGCCGACTGTGTCTAGGCAAATATTTTAACCATACAAGGGCCTGTATGAGGCTGGCTCCCTGATCTATAATGCTCAGGGCACACAGTCACTCCGAGAGGCTGCGATACACTACAGAAAGCACAGGGGCCGCTATGGACACTTATCTCCCTGCATCACAAAAGAAACACAGACAGAACTTTAATTGATGAAAGCAGAGGAAAACCAAAGAACACATAATAGTCCAATAAGCCAGTCAACCAAACACTAGTCGACAGATCAATCAATTGTACAAATAATCATTATTTGCAGCCCTAGGTGTTCCCATAAGCTGCTGTTTTTCTGGCGGTGGGGGATGGTGGAGGGTGACTCATGCAGTGCCTCACGCGTGAAAATAATGCTAATTAAGATTTGCCTGCCATGGCTGTGGCCATTAGAACTGCTGCTCTAATCGTATGCAACGTCACAGCAGCACTTCAAACGCTTAAGAGCCTGTGCACTTCACATAATCTCTCTCTCATAAGCTGTTGCTTCCTCCAACAGGATGACCAGGGTGGCGCTGGAGACGGAGAGACGGCACTCTGATGCACGCCGCGGTGCATTTGGTTGCTGTAAACAGCAGGTGTGAATGGGCTCTTATGCACCTCCCCACTCTTTCACCCACTCTTCCTTTCTCTCTCAATCACCGTCTTTCTTCACCCAACTCTCTCTCCTCCTCCTTCCTCTTTTCAGGGAGCACACCCCCCCAAACACTCTGATGAGTGCTCAAACACTTAACAGTTAATGACTGAAACGCTGAAGGCTGGAAATGAAAGGGGGCAGAGAAATGATTGACGGGAGTCTCCAGGCAACAAGGGGTTGAGGGACAATGTTAATATTTAAAGCGGCTTGTTATTGTGTTGCAATGCAGACGCAACAATGTTTTTCTCAACAATGACACTGATGCTAAGCTACGGCGCTATTGTGTGGATTCTGCACTAAAGATACGTGATAAGTCAAACAATAATCATGCATAAATATTATTTCAATGAGCCCTAACCGAGAAGTCATTATGTCGGTGCTTCGAAAATATACAAGTAGGAGCTAAAATGGAGATTAAAAGGTGGACAGGCTGATAAGGAGATATCCACATTGTTTCCAGGGAGGGCTAAAAATGGACTTCTTATCATTCTTCAGCAGCATTTCTCTTTTTCTCAGCTCTAGTGGCAGAGGTAGTGTGCACATCCTCTGCTGTTGGGTAGAGAGAAGCAGGAGAGAAGCAAGAATAGATCTGTTTCTCAATGAGACCATCAACAGCACAGACATCAGAGAGGCTCACACTGCAGGGGCTCCCCATCCTCTCCGCTTACCAAATGTACACACACACACACACACACACACACACACAGATACCACTCCCCCACCCCCCAAGCCCAACACACACAGACTACAGTAAGCAAGCATTCAGCATGCTAATTCAAGCATTACAGCTGCACTAGCACCAACTGATTTACAGCCGCTGGGTTTCTACTTTAACACGGCCTGATCCTCCGTCTTCTCACAAAATAAAATAATTTGTCAGCCAGCATTAGTTGATTACACGAGAAAATAACTATTAGGCCTGTTACTGGTGATGGTTAACCATGTTATCATGGTAACAACCTCCACTCACAGTAAATCCTTATATGCTGTTCATTTTTTAAGCGCACAACCTGATTCGTTGAAAGGTGTCGAACACAGCAGGTTATTTGTTATGATGACACCTTGGCGCACAAGTTATGAAGCAGATAACGAGCACAACAAAAAAAAAACTTGAGTTAATATTTCACATGCTGCTTGTTTGGCCAGATTCTAAAGAAGAGTGTGACAGCAGCAGTTTTCACACATCATAAACAGCTTCAACTCTCGGGGAAAAACACTGTCATGTCTCAGCTTTGATGCAGCTGGACACTGGCAATACATTCGGACTAAGCTAAGTGGTTACAGACACCATGGCAAAGCTGGTTCACAACTGCATCCCATTTTACTAGATTCACTACAGTTTTACGGCCAAGACAGACTACACAAATTCACTGAACTGCATAATCTTCACGTCCTTTAATTTGACAAACATTCAGCTTTAACTCTCCATCACTGTTTCTGCATGTTCTGACTGCAACAACTTAAAAAAAAATACAATTAACAGTTCCTTCAAAAAAAGAATATTAAACTACACATTTGCTGTTTCAGACTCTTTCACAGCTGCTAATGGAAAGCGGTTTGTACTGCTGAGCTTCAGGGAAGCTCAGGGGACACTTTTAAGCACCAGTTCCATGTTGGTGACCTCAGGGGTGACCTCAGTGGTGTTCAGTTACTCTGTAACCTACGGCCACCTCAGACAGCCGGTGGGGTCAGGGACTACATGCATGTGGCTGGTGGACGGGCAAGCAGAAGTGTGAAACAACTGAAAACAGGGGCGAGTCAGGCCAGTCGGATTACTTCTGCAACACCGGCGGCTGCTGAGCAGTCATGAGACATCTCCAATGCACTTGTTTG
The DNA here is from genome assembly GCA_037974365.1 of Hydrocynus forskahlii. Lineage (NCBI taxonomy): Eukaryota > Metazoa > Chordata > Actinopteri > Characiformes > Alestidae > Hydrocynus > Hydrocynus forskahlii. The sequence continues at coordinate 26,000,643 of JBBPCX010000141.1, read as the reverse complement.
AGTCACAGCTTTAGTTAAATTCCAAGCCTGATTGATTGGTGCTGCAGCAAAGGGACAGGGGCCAAAAAGGCACACAAAGTTACATCATTTCATTTTTTGATTTTTTTTTTCGAAAATAGTCAATAGTTACAAGCAAAAACTTTGACAGAAAAAAAGAAGTATGTGAAAAGTGCTGGTCTGGGATCAATCTAAATGCAACATCAGCAATAAGGCTGTAGATTAGAAATGAACTTCTCAGAGAAGTTTGGTAGGCAGATGAATGGTTTGCGATGAATAACAAAGGAGCAGAAGCAAAATGGTAGCATGTGTGAACCCAGGATTGGGGCTAAAGCACCAATATTTGGTTAAAAATCATTCCTTTCTGGATGGCACAGTGCGCTGCTGTCGCGGCTGTGGCAACAGAAGGCAGGGAATCAGAAGTCTTGGTTGAGCCTTAGCTAATCGATCAGTGGATTCGGTCAAGTGCGAGCTAAGCTGTTGCATGAAACCGGCTTGGAGGCATCACCTACTGCTGCCAAAAACAGTCCCTCTCCCCAACACTGCACTCCAGTTGGCCCTCCCTCCAGAGCCCCCCTTCTTTTCCTGGGCCACTCGGGGGAGACAGGCCCAGGACAATGGGCTTTGTTGTTGGCGCTTTTTCCTGCTCAAGCTCTAATTGCTGTGGTGACTCATTCGCATCATGATTATTTGATTGGGCTGATTAATGCTCTCACCTTTCACTGGGGGGTGAGTGTGGGGGTGTGAGTGAGCAACAGAAAGAGAAAGCACAAAGGGAAAGCAGTGAATGAGGGAGTATATGCTAAATGTGTGGCCGTTTCACAGTAGGCTAAGGGAGGGGACGTAATGGAGAACTGGAATTCTTAATTTTGTGCATGAATGTGTGTGACTTCTGCAGTAAAATCTTAGCATGTCAGGACACATCAAAGGCCCTGACTGAGCTTACTAAACAAAATATCCATGTTTTAATGTTGCCAGGTCAAATTTTGTTTTGGTTATGATTAGGGTTCCGTTAACATGCATGATATGGAATATGTAATGACATGCAATAAAAAATAAAATGTGTGCGTGCGTGCACGTGTGTGTGTCCTTACAGTCTCCTAGGCTCACTCTCCTGGAAGTACAGCTGATAGAAATATTTATGAAGCGTCAGCACTCAAAAAACATAAGTAAAAGAAGAGAGAGAATGGAGCGCTTGAGAGAGTGAAAGAGAGAAGCTCTGAATGCATGACAGTGCCATGCACAACCTGGCAGGATGAGAAGATATAAAAGGAATAAAATGGTAAAAAAAAGAGGCTGACATCCATAGGCAGTGAGGATTTATCACTGACATATCACTCATACACACACACACACACACACAAAACCACCCAGAGAGAGAGAGGGAGAGAGACAGAGAGAGAGAGACAGAGAGAGAGAGACTAAACAATAAGGAAGAGAGAAAGAGATGAGTGATTAAATTAGAGGTAAAGCAAGAAAGTGGAAAGGTACAGTGTGTAAGAAGAAAGAGCGCAAGTGAGAAACTGTAAGAAAGAATGTAAACAATATGCAGTAAGCAAGAATAAATAAATAGAATGTGCAGAGAAAGAAAAGAGTGAAAGAATTGGGCATAGAAAAAGAGACACACTGCTCAATAGCCACGAGGAGAAAAATCATGTCTTTGCTCATGCCTTTTTAATTACATAGATGTAATGCACACTCCATACCTCACACGAACCAACACGAAGTCTGAGGCACCAGCAGCACCATCTTTGCCTTCAAATGCAGTAAATCAAAGATTTCAGTTTCTGCATGGCATATACTAATGAAACGCACACAAACACACACTTCATATCCTGGGAATGGCTGAAGGCTTTGGCTGCTGACAGGAGAATTTAGGTGTCAGTGAGGAGAGGTGGTGTGTTAGTTTATTTGCGAGCGCGCATGTGTGTGTGTGTAGTAGAGGAGGGAGGAAAAGTGGAGAAGACACACTGATCACACGGGTCAGAGGTCATGGTTGAATCTCTGGATGTGGTTTACTCCCAGCAAGCTCTCTTTCAGTCATGTAACATCCCCCACCACCCACAAACAGGAAATGTAACTCATTCTTACACAATCTCTCACATACCTTGACAGTCATACCACAGCCTGGCAAATAATGAAGACCCATCCATTTATATTCAGACTTTTTCTTTTTTTTAATTCAGCTGTTTATTCTGCTATTAAGGAAAGTGACATCTTAGAACTGAGTCGTGTTAGTAAAGCATTGTTTAAGAGCATGAATTTCACTGTCAAACTATTAAATTATTAGAAGCTCTCACATTTTCCCCTCTATTAAAATCCATATGTTTTTTTGGTTGGGCCCAAAATTATAGCATTACAAAGAAATGTTCCAACCCCAAACTTCCTCCAAATGTGTAAGCATATGGTCAGGGAGGGGTGCAATGACATCAGTCATTTTTATATTTTCACTGTGTTCCAACAAGCAGGGTAAACGGATCTCTGTATTGACAGGAAGGCGCATTTGGCTTTATGGCATCATATTAAATAAGGTCTAGAATACTACTTTCAAAGCAAGATAGGGGCAAGAGGGTGATAAAAAAAATCTAAATGAAGAAAGAGGATGCTAAGCAGGAATGACAGCTCAGTGTGTGGTGTTAACTGTATGTAGTCTGTGTGTGTGTGGGGGGGTGTGGGGTGTGTGGAATTGTGGTGGGGTGTGGT
>JBBPCX010000141.1:25956885-25978655 GCA_037974365.1 Hydrocynus forskahlii | reverse complement strand
CACACACACACACACACACACACACACACACACACACACACACAGAGTGAGAGAAAGAGAGAGAGAAGGAGAGTCTTTAATAGATCTCCTGTTCTCTTGACGTTTACAGCCGTCAGACAAAGGCCCCTCGATCTACACTTAATCAAGGTGAAGATCATCACAAAACACACTATATGTTATTATTGGCAGGAGCGGATTCCTGCCGCCCTCAGCAACTCTTCCCAACAATCCGATTAGGGGTTGGTGATCCCTGGCGCTCTCTCTCTCCCTCCCTTCCTCTCTTGTCCAGCCAGCTTCTCAGCCCCCAGCACAGCTCCAGAATGCTCCCTCATCCCACCCTCCATCATCACCTTAGTTGTTGTGTGCCATTAGCAATGTCTCCTGGGGCCTCCCTTGCCACTCTGCAGGGCTGAGGGACCCCTCGGCGCACCGCCTCCTGCTGTGCAAACCATCAGAACAGTCCTAATGTGCTTATTTGCTTGTGACACGGCGTTATCCCAGAAAAGTGCTAATCAAATCTACTGTACGCTTTACACAGCTTTGAGCCTAGAGTCAAGAGGGAGAGTAAGAAGGGAAAAAAAAAAGAGGAAAAAAAAAAAAAACAGGCAACCTGACTGTGGAAGCAAGGAAAAATAAATCAGGAATTTCATTGCCCTAATAAACCAGATTGAATCTGAGGAGGTTTTGCTTTCCGCTCAACATGCCCTTTGAAGATTCAGGCTTTTAAAGCAGCTGATTAACAATCTACATAAAACGTGTCAGCAAAGCCCATTTGAGCAGAATGGGTTACAACCTGAAACGAGAACAGCACAAGATTTGCTTCTGCATGCAGTTTCTTTTTCTTTAATTGATCAATTAAGGCCGGGCAATGCTACGCTGGAGCTGCAGTGTAAACATTCTCTGGAAGCTGATTGAGGCTTTCCTACCTATAATTGCTATAGAGAGCCAAACTAGTACACGGCTAACCAGACTGTCATATAAAACTATCATTCCAAAACAAAGACTGATTGAAACTGCATAAATAAATAGACAGGTTCCAGTATTTAAAATCGCAAACATGCTATTTTTCATCCCTGAATAATACAGCACATAAATCTGGTCATGCTGCAGCCTACATTTTTGTTTTCCAAGAGCACAAAAATCATGGAGGGCTCCAGAGACAGAGCCAACTTCCTAAACAGATAATGACGCACTTCATCTGAAATGAATAACAAATAATGAGCAACATTAAAACAATAAAATTGGTCGTTATAAATCAACCTTTGTCTTGCTTGTCTCTCTGCCAAGGACGAAATCCAAAGCAGGCATGAAAATACATATCACTTTTCAGAATCCATCCTAAGGCACTGAAACCGACTGCTTCTCTCAAGCATCGCAGGGAGAAACTTGCCGGCTCTCGCAAAACATACGGATACAGGCAATCACTTCACAATAGACATCAAAGGACGTTTGATGTAGCTTTCGTATGACTTTAATAAAAAAAAAACCCAAAAACAATGGCAGGAAAGCGAGAGATAAAGAGTTTAGAGAGAGACCAAGTGAGCTTGGGTCGACAGAGAGGAAGGAAAGAACACCTCAACTCACCAGCTTAAAGTCCTGAATGCTACAGATGAAGTAGGGCGTGTTGGGCCGCCGGCTCTCTATGTACACACAATCTGTGGGAGAGAGAGAGAGAAAGCATTAGAGATTAAGCTACATCATCTCAAGACTTCAATTCAAATGTATTTGTCTGAAACCATGGACCCTGTGGTCATGAATAAGGTCAACTGCATAAAACATCAAATGAATTGTGGCCCTATGTTTTCCATTTACTTTAAGTGAACTGCATAAAAACTCTTCAGGGAAATATTTAATTGGAAAAATCTCCGCAATTGTAAACTGAGTTTTTGATCCTAAATCTTAGTTTCAGCAGTTCACTTTTTGGCAGCTGCAAAATTCAAATTTACAGCTTTAAATCTGACCCTTAAGCATCTAACTTAAGATAAACACTTTAGATGTTTTATGCAAGCAGCCACAGAACCCTAATGAGCAAGCTGGAAGTGGTATGAAACTCTCCCTATGACAAGGAGAAAGAAAGGAACCAAGGACAAGCCCAAAGAGCAAATTACAATCAGAATGAGAGTTATGAGAGTTATGAATAAAGAAACAAGCTTCAACATTAAACTGAAGCGTTTGAATCAAAGAGGGCCCAGATCCACAAGAAAGACGCTGATCTGCATATGCTGTCTATGCAAAATCACCAGGATAAAAAAAAAAAAAAGTGGACTAGTGACTGAGGTGCACACCAAGCATCAGCTCGGAGTTCATCTGACAAAATGCAACAAGCACACTGTCTCTGTTACCATGTTTTTCCAAAATGTTAAACTCCTTAAAATATGTTTCACTTTGTAAATTTGAAGTGGAATGTGAGTAATAGGATTAAAGGGCTTTTGGGAGCAGGACAAGGCTGCCCTTTCCAGAATAAACATCAAGGGAGTCCAAGAGAGAAGGCCAGTATTGTTCCAATACAATTATGCAGCGTGGGGGGGGGGACTTGTGTAATAATGCAGACGCAGCAGAGAGAGAGAGACAGAGACAGAAAGAGACAGACACAGAGAGACAGAGAGAGACAGAGAGACAGACACACACTGAGACAAAGAGAGAGACAGAGAAACAGAGAGACAGACAGAGAGACAGCAAGAGAGAGAGACACACACACAGACAGGGAGAGGGAGACAGAGAGAGAGAGAGACAGAGACAGAGACAGAGAGACAGAGATAGAGACAAAGAGACAAAGACACAGAGAGAGAGAGAGAGAGACAGAGACAGAGAGAGAGACAGAGATAGAGACAAAGAGACAGAGACACAGAGAGAGAGAGAGAGAGAGAGAGAGACAGAGACACAGAGAGAGAGAGAGAGAGAGACAGAGACAGAGACAGAGAGACAGAGATAGAGACAAAGAGACAAAGACACAGAGAGAGAGAGAGAGAGAGAGAGAGAGAGAGAGAGAGAGAGAGAGAGAGAGAGAGGAAAAAGAGAGTAAGAGAGAGAGAGAAGACAATGAGTGCCTTAACTGCTTAACAGTTGACCAGTATTACAACTCCTAATTTTCTAACACTGCCAAATTACATAAGAGCGCCCATCCGACGGCGAGCCCGGCTGCTCTCTGCCTAGGCAGAACACCGTGTCTGTGTGCTTAAATTGAATGCGACTGGTGGTATGGCGAGGTCATGAACCGTCATCTCCTTAACAAAAACATTCACGCGGCAAGGCACCGAAACAGACAACAGCAGCGCGCTCTCGCGCACACACATCCACACCCACACACACTTCCTTCCTTTGCGGTCAATCTGCCAAACATTTGTAAAAGTGCAGAGGACAAGCTTTTTTTTCCCCCACAGACACTTAAAGGGAATCCAAACTAAGAATTGAGCAATACCTCAGATATCCAAATTACCTTTAAAAAAAATAAAGACAAGAAAGAAAAAAAGGGAACAGGCGCTGTGTTTGAAAGGAGGAGTGTTCCTGGGCAGATAAAAATCTTATTTACACAAAAAGAGCCTATCTATGGCTTGAGGACAAGCAAGCTTTGATAGTTCAAATGTGCTGAGGACATAAAGCAGCTTGTAAGCCAACAAAGAAGTGCTGCATTCTCATTCCTCCTCTCTCTCTCTCTCTCATACACACAGACCGTGAGGTGCCAGCCAGGCTACGGCTCCTCCGCAGCTCCATTCAAAACACTCTCATTACATTGCCCTGCTATTTTACACACTGCAAATCCATTATAGACTGACACTGCACTCCACTATTTATGTTACCTAGACATGTTTTAACTAGTTCCTCTCAGCGGCACTTGGAAGCGAGGACTGTGTTAGAGGGGAGTAGGATTCTGTGTGTGTGTGTGTGTGAGACAGAAAGAGAGTGAGACTTGGTGGGTTGGGGAGGGGGTTACTTTATCCAGTGTTTGGCGACTAACATGTCGGTGGACCCAGACCTCCCTGAATGAGGGGTGAATGGGGCCAAAGCTGCCAACAACACAGCAAGACTTCTCCCCCTCCCCCTCATTCAAGACTAGCTGACTCCAGCAATAAAAATCTGCCAGGCCACAAAGCCCGTAAATGAATAATATTAACACTAAATAGTTAGAATACAGTGTTACAACCATAACAATGTCCAAAAGAATACACTTTATTACAGTGAACTGTTTGCCCATTCTTAAATTCAGTCTCTTTACAAAGCAAAGACTATTCTTTAATTGATTCGTATTGTGACCATTAGGTTATGTAGTCAATGGTGGAAACCCTATTCAGCCAATTATTCTGATCTTTCATCAAGGCCAAAAAAAAACAAAAAAAACAACAGAAATTGACTTAAATGAGTAAATGAGACTAGCAAGAGAATTATAATTGATGATGCAAAAAAAAAAAAAAACCAGCCAATAATAATGCCAAACTTTTCAAAGCAGTATCCAACCTAAAGCAAGACCTACAAGGCTGTATCTGTGCTTGTTTAGCAAAGATAAAAGGACAACAGAGGTATCTCAAAGAGAAGTAAACTCTGGGAGGATAAAGTAGTCAAACAACATTTGCAAGTCATGTCTGATACAGATTTCCACTGAAACATTAAATTCATCCAGCTGGAAAAAACCCTTGTCAGAACAGTCAGTAAACGGCAGCTTTCGCTCAATTCCAGTTATCAAAACTACACTTGGCCGTTTACACTGCAAGTGATTTGTCAGGGTGAGCGGACAACACCCTTACAAAAAGTAAAGCTCACCATGTCACATCAACAGAAGGCACTGACATCATCAGGTCTGTTCATTAGAAGTGCTTAGTAGCTTCAACAAAATATTTGGTAATTCATCCTGTCAGCGTTAAAAGCATGTCACAGGATTAAAAAGGAGCAACTCATTCTTTCACACGAATACCTTCAGTTCACCCTGAAATCTATTCACACACAGCTTGTCTGGAGGACTTGTCTGGAGAAGTAAAAACACCACCAGACCAGCCTTTTGAAATGTTAAATATTAATATAAATGATGCTTAAGCCTAAAGATCTACATTAACCTTCATTTCATATCAACTGATGTGATCAGATGTTCACACGGTTGTTATTCCACATTTATTTTATCGAAACAAACATTTTTGCTACTGTTCATATTTCCAGGCTGTTTGAACAATTCTTGCCAATTATTTCTCAAGAATAATCCATCAATATTTTGAGCAACTACAGAATTTAAATTTGGTAATAACTGTCACTTCACACAGAAGGTCAAATGCAATCCAGGTTTTTTTTTTTTTTTTACTGAACTTGTTTGGCCATGTAAACAAGACAGACTTAATTAGGATGTGATCTGGTGCAATTATAAAAGCTCACGATACTTCACAAATTCACAAACTGATGCATATTTCCTTTTCTTTTACAGAGGTTTTTCAAAGATTGTAAAAGACAAAAAAAAATATATATAGTCCAATTTAAGTTTAAACAACAGAACCAGCAACTATAAATACACCTAATTGTAGTCAACATTTCATACACTACGCTGCACAAAATCCAATTAACCAGGCCTAATTATGCTCTTTGTAATGAGGCGTGTCACTGTTCTGTGTTCTTTAAGCGTTGCTGATACCCATGATGTGCTCAGAAAAGCTTATTGTGATGTAATTTAAAACTATAACCATAAATATCGCCTTTTAACATCACCTGTTTATGACAACAGCACTAATGGAACTAGATTCATGTTCACAGGGGATTTGACTGACCGAGGCATCTGAGACACAGCATCTCAATAACAATAACATGGAAGCAGGCTGTGTCTTTCAGCAGGTTATTACTTGACTGTAAGGTCGGAGTCAGATTAAGTATGTTAACACACAAGGAATTTGGTTCTGGCCGTGCTACAGACAAGAGACAGACAATGTACAATATACATACAGGCAATAAACTATATACAAACAATACACAGATTAAAAGGGAACAACACTCAGTATGTTGTAGTGCGAAGAACAGTAAAATGCATCATGCATGGGAAAAAAAGTGTGTGTGTGTGTGTGTACAATACGGTATTGACAGATGTGAAGCAGGGAGCAGTAATGGAGAAACAGGAATAGATATGGCATGGCAAATTATTCTACTGGACAGCTATTTATGGGGGTGATGGCATGAGTAAAGAAACTGCTCCTGTGTCTGGCAGTCTCATTCCAACAGGGATCTTACTGATGTCAGAACCGTGAACCATAGAAGAGGGAACGCTCAAATTAATAATCATCTGAGTTGTGAAAACTAAATGCATTGTAGATTCATGGTGGATTAAAGTCATGGATTTGTCTGTAATCACTTAAACCACAATGTAATCCCAGGTACAACGAATCCATTTTGAATAAGGCCAAAGCAGCACTTTCCAAACAAAAAACAAATTAGGAATGATTACGTAAAACTCCAGCTGATATTTACATTACACCAACAGTATGACTTGAGTACCACAGCGTATAGTGACTTCACCACACTGTGACAAGTGGTAACGGTGTCTCTGTAATGCTAATGGATAACAATGTCAAGTTAATGAAACATGAAGAGGTGGGGCTGCTCTGCATTTGAGTCACGGCACAGCTCGCCACCCTACTGTGATCGTATCTTTATTGAATCGAGAAACACTGTGTGCACAACTGATGATTCATAAAGCGCAGATAATGAGAAGAGCAACGCATTACTGAGCATCAAGGTGTCTCCACTATCTTGTCTGTGGCGCCTTCAATCTGTAACTAATACCTGTGAAGGGGTCAGCAATAGTGCGTCTCAGTGGCGGGATTGAGATCAACCTTTACCCGGCAGCAGCGGCCACATCTGACTGCACAGCCCTTGGAGCGTAGCAGATACACACTTGTGCGTAGTGCCAGCACATGACATTCTGCCGCCCTCGGCGAAACAGAATTTTGTTGCCTGCAATTTCAGTGCTGTGACGGCGTGGTGGAGGGGAGCGGGTTGTAGACCACTAGCCTGCAAAAGTGGTCGAGTTGTCATCACAAATCCAGCAGTTATTGGAAGATCTTGATCTTTGATGGCATTGGGCATTGTCAGATTGACAGGACTCTAGCTCAGTTGCACTGGGAGGGCATAAGGGGGAGGCAAGGTGGGGACCAAAGGTCCACCCTAGGTGACTGTCTATTCAGCCTATATGGAAGCATCAGCCTTGCTCTCTCTCGCTCGCTCACACACACACACAATCACACACACACACACACACCTCAAAAACAACTCATTTGAGTATGGCTATCAGCAGACCTCTCTAAGAACTAAACCTGCATGGAGGAGGTGTTTATCAAACATTTCAGCATTCCAGAGATGAGGTAACCTAGAATGGTCCGGGGGAGGCAAAAAGCTATTGCGAACAAAAAGCACAGCAGTTCCACTTCACCCACTCAACGCATGTGTATATGCACCATCTTTGATTTATTTATTTCAGTCTGTGCTGTTATTGATCTTGCTGCATTTATATGTTCAATGTAGCAGACAGAACAAAGGCACTTAGCAGGCATTAAACAGCACTGGCTTGTGCAGATAAACTCCAGCACAGTGGAGGGCATTATGATATTTACCTTTATCTTGATAAATGACATCACATTATGCATCCAGGATATTATAGATAACGCCATTACATCAAATTACTGTGTTTTATTTCAAAGAGAGGAATGTTTAGTATAATACTGTGCAGTGGGTGAAATGCTGTATTAAAATCACTACTGACAATTTTTTAACCAAATATCATAAAGCATTGTAATATATATCACTCTCCAGTACAAGTAATGTTTGGCCAAAAAAAGGCTAATTCTCTCTATTTTTCACTTTCTCCATATGCAGTCAAGTAGCCAAGACATATCGATACCCGACTTCACTGTTATAGCCATTTTATTTACCGTCAGGGATGGAGAGGACTTCTCTTAAATCAGTATTTATGGCAGTTGTCAGAAAAACTGAATTTAGATCAGTACTCCTAACTTGGGCAAGTGGCAAAAACTGACCCTGTTGTCTAAAGTCGATGCCTGCAGCGTTTAGCTACACACTGATGTTCTGTTACTTTTTATGGCTCACAGTTAAGTCATGCTCAGAATCCACCGATGTTCTAAACCACATTAACACATCTATGCCACTTTAATAAAGAGCTGTGGAAAATTCTGTGAATTTAATTTGCTGGTATAATGGTATTAGATGAAACTGAAAGGTTGCATTGATAAAGTCAGTGAACCCATGTTTCTTCAATACTGGTACAGTGTACTAACATACTGTTTTGCAGACCTGCCAGAGCTTGTTTTGATGTGCACAAAGGAAGCTTAACACTAATTTGATTATGTTCTGTATGCATTTTGAACAATTCCTCAACCCAGTCTGAAGCACCTAGCAAACGATGTACACAATAGTTTTATCAATGTATCTACCTAAAGCTAAAAACAATATTATATCGATACTGATGGCTCCTCCACACCCACTGCACCTACATTCAACCTCTTATTCAAAAGAGAACATAAAAGAAAATCTCCACTGCTGCTTCAGCTGACCTGCGGGGGCCCACACAGTCTTCGTCATCCAGTTGGAGGAGGGAGTGAGAGAGCGAGAGCGTGAGAGAGAGAACGGGAGAACAAAAGAGACAAATCTGAAGATGAGATGACATGTCTTAGAACCTCCCGGGCCACGTCAAGGGGGATTTACCTCAGAGAATTGCGGCTTAGGGACCCTTAACCTAGCCAGCAGATTCATTTAGAGGGGATGGATTCTCTACCCACTGAAAAGCCAATAGAAGTGTGGAGAGAGAGACATGTGCAGCCGCAACACACAAACCGAGTAGAGGGACTAGATTAAAAATGAGAGCTGGAGATTGATGTGATGAATCAAGTGTCCAGCTTTAAGCAGATATTTGTTAACTGTGGGAAGATCTTTAAACTGGTCATGAAATACAATGAAAAGGGCAGCAATCTTTTTTCAAATGCCTGAACAAAACACTTTGAATACAACAAGGTTACAACAGAGACATGACGTTTATGTGAAAAGAATGAATGAAAAGAATGATTTCCCCCAATAGCATTTTCCAATCAAAACATATAACAATGTTCAATCCAAAGTGTCATCAAATGCATTCACTTTTAATCTGTAACAGCAGCAATGGTAGCTCAATCAATGTGGAGCTCTAATTTGTGCCTGGCTCTTCAAGAGCAGTCCTCTAAGACTCCGATCTGTTCAGCAGCGTTCCAGCCATTTTGTGCTTTTACAGAGCAGGAGCAAGCGGGGAAGGGAGACAGGGGGCTGTGCGGGGGGTGGGGGCTGCAGTGTGGGGATGTGAGCTGTTCCACGGCTTTTGCAGACTTCCCAAAGCCCCCGCCCCCCCACCCGCAGGCTACAGGTTCCACCTCTGCCTCTCTTGGCGGTCTAGCGAGGGGGGGGGAGCTCTGCAAACACCACAGAGCCATTATCGACCACTTTGCTGGAGCAGCCAGCCTCATCCTTAGATTGAGATTTATTGAGCTGGAGAAACAGCCCATCACCCACACATACGCATGCGTGGAAAGAAAAAAGGAAAAAAAAAACAAAAAAACAAAAGCTTAAACACGATCTGTTCGCGGCTATTATTTCTTAATGCGTTGTCACTCCTCACTAAGTGGCATGCATATGCATGAAAGAAGGGAAGAGGGGTGCTCCTCCTATGCTATGTCTCATTGTTCACTCAGCCATTCTGCTCAGGCTGAGAAGCATGGCTAATTTAAAACACACCTTCACCAATAAAAAGGAGGGGGGTGAACAAAAACCTTTCCTTTGCTCTCTATATCAAACGAGTTGCTGGGTTAATTCAGTGCAGAATGGTTCAGGGTGTGAGGAGCCCAGTCAGGCGTTGCTTGGCTAACATCAGCTCCCCCTCTTTTATGAGCCGTTACACATGGAAAGTAGCAACAAGCTTGCACAAATAAGAGCGTAGTGCGACCCATTTATGCTTCTCACATACCCTCTGCTAAATCAGAGTGTGGATGGTGACGTGAGGCTGAATTGACAAGGGTTACACCTTACAGTTCTGAAGCGGCCCAAATCTGATTCAGATCTGATTTTTTCCCCCAGAGACATGTGAGCAGAATTCAAGTCTTTTCAAATCAGACTCAATTCAGTTCATACACAATCCTAAACTGCTTGTATGTCCCAGAATGGTCAGATAAATATAGTATAAATGAATTAACAGACACTCTAATGATCCCGTTCAGCTACTCACCATAAAATGTGGTTCTTCAAAAGGTAGTTAAGATTGCAGGACTGAATACTCAGGGAAAATAGTTTGTCTCTATGGTAGGAAACCGGTTGTTAACGGTTCTTTAAAACACATTAACAAAGGTCTGGTGTAGCAATAAAAAGGGTTCTGCTATGGTTACAATTCAATCTTTGATGGTAGTATATAGAGTTACAAATTCAATCCATGCCTCCATCACACTGTGGCTTACTTAAAAAATAAAATACATAAAAAGAACAGCTGGAGAAAGATATTAGTGATGAAATGATCTGGGAATCCTTAACAGTTTATTTGCTTCACATTTGTTCCAGACAAAACAGGAAGAAACCAGTTCATGACATATGTCATGTTATTGTTTTAGAAAACGTGTAGGGTCTTTCAGGGTGGAGGTATTTTCACTCTAACACTAGGCAGAAATTATTTACAAAGAATACACGATAAAATCGGAAGAGAATGAGAGAGACTGGATGGTCGATAAACAAAACCTCATTAATCCTGAAAAAGATTTAAAGGTCACAGCAGCAACAATATCTCCCCAAAACTTGTATATGTATTAGGAAAAGCTATTTTAAATATTTTTTTGAAATGTACAGAATCTAGACAATGTAACAGCCAGTCACATTACAGTGCAAGAAGCGAAATAAGGCTTAGAACATAAAAAACTAACTTTAAATAGCTCTTTTGTTGGAGTGTATGGTAAAACAAGGCACCTGTGCTGTCAGTGCTGTCTTGGCAGGCGGTAGAACTGTCGGACCTGCAGTCTGTTGCTGCTCAAATTAAAGGAAAAGGAAGGATGCAATAATGAAGCGTGTGTGCGTGTCGGAGGGGGTCGCTTTTACACTCCTCTCCCTCCCACATGACCGACAAGTAGCAAACTGTCGGCCTGCGCCACTTGTGTTATTTCCTGCAGGGAAGTGTGTCTCACTCTGGCCGCCGTCAGAGCCCTGTGTCAAAAAATGAGGGACGCGAGAGGAGAAAGGGGTTGGGGGGGTTGGGGGGGTAGTGCCCTGGCCCAACCCGGCGCATCCAATTTACACTGCCGCTCGCGTCCTCTGGCCTGCTGCTCAGGCAGCCGTGGCCTTTGGAAACCCACTCCAACACACACACACTCCAATTCACTGCTCTCCGAAAAGCGCTCTTTCACACCACTCGCTCGCTTCCCTTCACTCCAATTCAGTCACCCTTCGTCCCTGCATAACCACAGTCTAACACTCATCTTCTACTCAAGCCCACATTTTCATCCTCGTACCACCATGCATATATTTCGTATAACCAGGGGAGGAAAAAAAAATACCTCTAAATACATTCTATCAATCTTACAAGAACTGCCGCCCTAATAGCAGCCTGGAACAGCTGACTCCCCCTGGGCTGGAACAGACGCCCTTTTGACGTGTAGAGTAGACTTTAGTACGTAGCAGCTTTCTAATTTGTAATCGGCAGGTGGTTCGCTTGAACAAAAGCCTTCTGCAGGCTCCCTGTCATACCATCCACGCTCGGGGATTTTTCTAAATAGATCAGCTTCTTTTATTTTCAGCTATCAGCCTGGTACAGATTCCTGTGGCCTGTATTTGAATTTCATGAGAAACACTAAAAAAGTGGTTTATGTCACATTCTAAAGACTTTATCCAGAGGATGTGTTAGGAAAGGCATACTCGAAACATAAACAGCAGCGATGACCCCAAAGCTATGAGGACTAACAACTACTGTAATGTAAAGGAGTTTTGAGACATGATATCCAATACCTGGAAAACTAATAGAGATACAAGCCTGAAGCACTGATGCAAACACAAGGAAAGACTGCTCCTAGAAAAACAGGTACTGAGTTCTACTTGACGGCAGCCGTGTCTTTCATGCTTTTTCTCTCAGCTCTGAGGACAGACAGCAGTGGGTGTGCAAGGCAGCCAATATGGATGGAAAAAGGCAGTGGAGCTATGTGAGCCAACACTGCTGAGCTGTCTCCAGCAGGGGTGCAAGGAGGCACTGTCTACATCCCCACGACTCTCACAGGTGGTCAACAGCTCTCAGTCTTGCTTCACTGAATAATAGATGACTCTAAACTTAGTGCGTTTTCTCCCTTCGCTCTCCAACACCTATTTGCAAATGGAGGAGCAGAACCCACTTGAGAAATGGGACCTGAACCCTCTTTTTTCACACAATCTTATGATTTGTGCACTGAAGACTCCACTGTAGAGCTGAACAGTACAGACGAACACCCATGTAGCAATTATAATGCTACATGAAACACATACAGGTGAACTTCTGATGCAGCATACTTAGGTTTTTGGGGGTTTTATTACCATATGTAGACGCCGACTTAAAGTGAAATAGTGAGGACAATTCGTTCTCTCATGACATTAATGAAATAAACATGACCAAAAGGTTCTTCACATTAATGCCTCAATCAATCAGTACACAATAAACCAGTTAAGCCTGTTATATCCACATGTTTATTAACACCCTACAAAACAACCAAGTAACTCAACTTCCAGATGGATTTCTGTATTTCTCTTTTTGAAGACTGAAATTTTGGAAAACTTAAGGACTTGAGATCACATTGAACTGACCAAACTCTCACAAACTCGTGTGACCCTGTGTGATCCCACATACTCTCCTGTCACCAAGAGCCAAACAAACATGGAGGTATAGCAGCTTGCTGCTGTTGCGGCTCTCGCTGCCCCCATTCGTGTGGATACAGTAAAGAAACAGGGTAACGTTTTTGGGGAAATGGTCATGGACGTCACGTGGAAGTTTTTGGAGTCTATTGTGCAGGCACTCAACTGTGCGCTCTATAGCTGTGCTAGATATGTACATTTCTTTGAGTTTGCCATGTTCATGTATTTGCCCTTATTCAGTCGCAGATTGTGCCACTGACCAGAACATAAACAGACTTTTACTACAGCTTCTGCAACCTCTCAGCTGTTTTCACTGACAAATGCGAAACAGAAATCAACTAGGCTGCGAGTGGACAAAAGAAACGACGAAGAGGTGCATGGGTTTGGACTCCAGAGGCTCATGGAGGCGCCTGGCCCTGCCCTGCTGAT
Source organism: Hydrocynus forskahlii (assembly GCA_037974365.1). NCBI lineage: Eukaryota > Metazoa > Chordata > Actinopteri > Characiformes > Alestidae > Hydrocynus > Hydrocynus forskahlii. Next base: position 25,965,374 of record JBBPCX010000141.1, on the reverse strand, counting down.
AGGACTGCAGGCTTTGGGTGGCTGTGTAATTAGGTGACAGCTGTCCAGACACCCACTGGCGACCAAGGGAGCAGAGAGAGGGAGAGAGGGAGAGAGATGGGCAGAGGATATTAGAGAGGGTGTTCTAAGAGAGGCACAAGTCTCAAGAGAAAGGCAGATGAGATGATACACACCCTACAGGTCTCTTGCACACCTTTCTGAACCCAGCCACCTTAGCTGAGCGCCAGCAGCACAGCCTTTAAGCTGCAGAGCTCCTTCACAGTGAGCGGGAGTGGTCATGGAACCCAGCCTGCTAGATGAACTCGCAACACTTTCGCTTGCATGCAAGGACACTCGTGCAGCCCCAGGTTTGTAAAGGGGACTGCAGCTGGCCAGAGCCTGACGAGATATGCCTGGGCTATTGATCTCATGTGTGTATAATCTGCCGGCTGGATCCCTAAGCTGCGGGTGTGTAGGGAATATCCACAAAGCTACAGGAGGCCTGGATACAAGAACAGCACTCAAAGATCTGATCGATTCCAAAGCCCGCCCAGCTCAAGTCCACCCAGGCTGTCTGCAATACAGGAAGCTATAAGAGCATTCACACTCCCACAACCCCCTCTTACACATATATCCTTGCTTCCTGTCTCTCCCTGCTGGAGCAATTTAAAGGGAAAGTTCACCGTTTTTTTTTTTTATATAAATTGTTCCATAATTAAAAAGTCAGAGTCATTCAGAGTGATCTGACGTGAAATTCTCCTTGCGAAAGGAAACTACTGCGTCAGATTAATTCACAAAGCCAGACGTCTGTATTGAAAAGCATATTGTATGAAAAAGCATGTTATATTAACATGTTGAAGAGATATATGCAGGGTGTTGTCCTCAAAGAGGAAAACAGACATTTTACAGATAAGAAAACCGTTTTGGTAAATTTGGATACCGTTTTGGTAAATTTTTTGAAAATGTGGGAATATTTGCAACAGACATAGCAACCCATGGTTCTCATGACCACAAGAATAGAGACATGCAAGTCAGTACGAGTCTCTACATTGAACCATTTTACATAAAACCACCCCAAATGAATTATGCAGAAATTTAGGGGGGGGGTTTAGATGACTAAATCCTCCCATTTAACTCATCTTGCATATCACTGCTGATACATTCAGAGACTTTGTCCCTTTCACCTCTTTAAATTCTACCTCTAGGGTAAGTGGCACAGACGCATGTCTATGTTTGCTATAAGAAAATAAATCGTGGATATCAGAGTTCAGTGTGTGCAACCACATAGCATAAAGAATATGATGTTCCCTGTATTGCTGAACGCATGCCTGTGCACATAACAGTGGAACTGCTAAAGGCTTTTTAATTTAATATGTAATTATGAGACCTCAAGTTTCTTTTTATTGGCTTGTCTTTACAGAGTAATAATAAAAGGTAAAAATGTTCAGTTCTCCCCAAAATGTGCCCTTTTGCGGTCATGAGGTTCTGCTACAAAAGCAAATATATGTCTGCTTGGTCAAAATGGTAGTTTTAAGGTTATTAGATCCCATCTATTACATGTTGAGAACATTGAGAACCGAACTTCTGAAAGAAGAGTGAATTAAAAGGCAGGAACAGCTGCTTATTCGTCTCAACACTGAAGGGTTAAACCTCAAACGGTCTACATCAGGCATCTTGCACTGCAGGGAGGTTTTCAGATGACCTAGTCATTGCACTCTAAGCTTGCCATAAAAACGCTGGAAGGCAAAGGCAGAGAAAGCTGAGCGAGTAGACAGGAAACTCTTTCAATATTGTTTCCTATTATCTAGAGTCATGCATGCTTGTTAGGCTCTCTCCAGCAACAAAAGCAATTAATGTTGTGTTTCAGCTCTCTCTGTCTCTCTGCCAGTATCTCTCTCTCTCTCTCTTCACCCCCCCAATCTCCCAAACCCCCGTCTGCCTCTCTGCCTGCTTAATACCCTCTCCAAGGGTGGTCAGTTTTACATATTGTGTGTCACCAGACGAATATAAAAGGATTTAACATTTAGCAGAGCTTAATCCAGCGCAGGCTTTGTGCCTACTTAAGCCACCCGAATCAAATCTGATTGCAATAAGGCTGCAGCAAATGACCACATACAGATTAGAAGCACTGCACTGCAGAATACCTGCTTCAGCAACGCACGTCCAAACAAATGCACAAAATCATGTTTCAGAAGTGGCGACTGCTGGAGATGAGAGGATCTCCCGGGCAGGAAATTGAGTGTAAATGGAAGACGGGTGCACAAGGGACCGTGCGGCATATTCAATCCAATTTAATTTAATGCAAATTCTTTAACCGTAGATTGCATTAACATCAAGATAGGTTCCATTTTCAGGAGGCATGCCTTGTTTTCCTATAAATGACAAAACCAATAGCAGCCGTTAAGACCCACAACGTTACAGGCGCTGCTCCCAAACATATGACATCATGTCCTCTCACGTTCTCTCGCTACCAATAAGAACACACAGGGTGACTAGAGTGAATTTTAAAAGCCTTGTCTGGTTTGAGAGAAGAGAAAACTGCCACTCTGGCTTAGTCTAGAAAACAGAAGAGACAGGCTGTGGGGTCACTGTCATAAACAAGGCTTCATTAGGGCAGACAGCGCATTCAAGGACCTTGCACAGATAATGCCTCCGAGTATATTATGCTGGAGGGGAGGGGGGAGCTCCACGCACGCACCTTTCTCTCTCTGGTAACAATTCCCTTAAGCACTGGGGAGAGGATGGAGGCGGGGGAAGGGCTGAAATTACACATTGGCTATAATTTTCAGTGTCTTCACATTAAATAACTATGCACTGCCAGTGCGCTCCTACTTGACCTTTCGTTGCTGCTAGATAAATGAAAGACATGGCGGAGATGATTTAGGCCTACCGACAGATGGACACACACACACACACAACCCACACACACAACCCACACACACAACCCACACACACACACACACTTGCATGCACGCAGAAGACAACGGCTGCTCTGCAGACCCTAGCCCTCCACTGGAGTGTTGACATTTCCCCTTAGTCGCATGTACAGCCAATTTCCAAACAGCAGGTGAGAGAGAGGGGCCATGTTTACAGGCAGGGAAAAGGTTAGCGCTGCACTTTAGGCTCAAACGCAGCGCCTAATAAAGGCCTAATAGGTCCCATTTCACATTTAAGAAATAAAACAATGGGGGAAAAACACTAGAGAGAGAGATAACAGTCTACCTTCTTCATGTATTGGCCAGATGAAGTAAAAAAAAAAAAAAAAAAAAAAGCAAGAAACACAGTCTCCCAACCATTTAAATGTCACTGCGGCATTTTCTTTTGAGCTTTCATCAGGACTATTTCGATAAATTATTTTCGTCTGTGCTGGTAGCCAATAAAAGCGCATTCCTTTTCTTTTAAACGACAGATAGAAGACTTATGTCCACTGACACAAGGGCAATCCACATTGCGGTATGCTAATGCAATGATATTTGTTATGTTAGCATAATATTATTGAATACGTTCTCTCCCTATGCTGAGCCAAGTGAAACCATTTTGCACGGCCTCCTTCAAAATAAAAAAAAAAGGAGGGCATTTAGCAGTCCAGCAAGTTACCTTGACAACAGACGGACATGTAATTAGCTGGAAACGTGCCATCTAGCATGAAGTGTGAAAATTCTTAATGAAGTTGAGAGCACTGCAAGTGTTACAGTGGAATTCTCCTCCAGATCAATTTCCAGCAGCGCTTAATGTCAGACCCGACCCGGAAACGGACAGAGACATATGAGGCCAATCTAGCAGAAGAGTCTGACAGTCCAATCACAGTTAAGGGGGGGGTTTAAAAAGTGCTTACCGCCGGGTCTGTAAATGACATCATCCTCTGTAACGAAGGAGGTGATCTCGCCGTTCTCCGTGCGCTCGTAGCGTGACTTCTTTTTGGGCAGCTTCTTCTTACTCTTCTTCGTGGCCTCCTCGGCCGTGGCACCTCCGGCCGCCTCGTTCTCGTCGTCCTCGCTGTGCTCGCTCTCTGCGTAGTTCTTGGCCCCGCCTTCCAATGTGCAGCTCCGCCGGGGCCGTGAGCTCTCACTCTCCCGCGCCTTCTCACGCTTGTCGCGCTCTCTGTCCCGGTCACGGTCCCTCTCCCTCTCCTTGTCTTTCTCTTTGTCGGCAGTCATGATTCGCCACGTGCCTTCCTCTGTCCTCTCACGGCTGGGCCTCCGTGAAAGGTAGACTGTGAGCCTGGGCTTCAGTCTTCTGAATTTACCAAGCTAATCCAGGGAAAATTTGGCCACACCAACAACCCCAGAGTTTCAGAAGAGCTGCAAAGAGAAGAGACAAAAGTGGTGAGGAGACAGTTTAGAAACAAGCAACATCTTTAGATCAGTGGTCCCTAATCCTTAATTAGGGATGTGTGAGGCAGGTACCAAACTTGATCTCTGACCTATAGTCTTGTATTTTGAGATAACTGTCATGCAGAGTTTTGTGTTTCCCTCTTATAACACCTCTAACTTAATTCAGGACCAGGATTGGAAACCCCTGCTTTAATTAAACTTTAAAAGATTGTTGTTGACTAATGTCATCCTCTGTTGCCAGGAAATTCTTTTATAAGCTACAGTTGGAAGGCAAAAAGCAACCTTAATGTACATGCAATCAGCTGAATCAATCGGAGGCACTAAGCAGCGCAGCTGCTCAGTACAGAGAAGAACATCAATGGGCAATCTCCTCCGCAGCAGCGCCTGGCCTCGGGAGAGCTCCGAGCAAAGCTATATCAAACGAACACAAACTTCAAGCTGCCAGCTCTATTCCTCAGTTCATTTCGCTGAGCGGTGAGAGGCGGCCAAATGTTTTCCCACACAGTGACCTAAAGAGGGCTCCCCGTAGCACCATCTTCAAACAGCCTCTGCAGAACATCTTACAGGATATTAGGCGCAAAGACCTTCTCAATATCACTGCATTCAAGCAGTGGTGGATTGCTTTGCCCTGTATAACAATACAGAATTAAACTAGCACAGGCTTTGAGGCCGCCCCTGAGCTGGAACACAGACTCTAGTGCACTACAGGGCTAGTGTTTTTTTTGTTTCCTTCGGACGTGCGCGGGTTGGGCCAAATCCATCCTGGTCGAGACCAGCCCAGCCAGAGACCAGTTGCTTGAGCTAGCGTAGCGCTCGGCACGGCAAATCAGAACAGACAGGCATGGAGAAGAGAACCTGGCTGAAAACTGCAGGCAGAAAACAGCTTTGGACCAAATCCTGTTTTTACAACCCTTACCGAAACGCTCACCACTTCTTTTCCCCCCTTTTAAGTCAACCCTAATGAAAATAAAGATCAATCATCAAAAATAAATAAAGTAACAGAAAAAGAAAAACAAACCAGCTCATGAAATGGCTACGAAGGTTTAAGTGCGGTGAGGCCCGCTCTGAAACGCCTTTACTTTAGCCTTCTTTCTCTTTAGATAAACTGGAAGCTATGATTGTAGCCTTTTTGTGTGGCTACAACCTGACAACCACCAACAATGCTGCCAGGGTGAAATCAGAAACAAGAGGCAGGAAGGAGGAGAGGAGAATAGAGGAGAACAGAGGACAGGAGAACAGAGGAAAGGGCAGAGAATTGGGCTGTTTGTCAGAATCAGATGTGCGTTACAGAAGAGGTAAAAAAGGAAAGAGAAATGGCTTTTGGCAGGCACAGTGGCGCAGTTGACAACTCGGCTCGTCAACGGCAGCCTGTCATCTTCTGAGTAGACACCAACTGACAGGGCAGCTGCTCTCCTCGTCAGCCTCAATACAAACACTAGCGACTGATTATGGAGTGCCCGCGTCACGGCCCTATTAATCACCAAATGATGAGTTACCACACTGACCGCTGGGCTGCCAGCACACAAACAAAATACACACAAACAGCATAAGGCTAACCACAGACACCCCTCTTCACACATCAGGCTGAAAGTGAGAATACAGCATTAAGAACTTGAGCTGAGATACAAATAAGCGAATGAGCTACACTGCACCACCGCATTTCAAATCTTGACAAAGATCAAATAAGAGGAGCATAAACAGCACATTTTCAAAACAGCCGCTTTCGCAAATACATGTTTGATTTGTTTGACATAACACACTATTTAAAAAAAACCTTATCAAATCAAAATTCACTCATTCATAAACACACTCAGCAAGAAGGGTTATTTGACTGCTAACAATAGGGGAACCCTTTTGGTGATATGTATAATCAATTTTAAAAAGGGTCTCAATCTTAAGGTCAATTTCCTTACTTAGTTTATTATATGAGCCTTCGGAGGGCAAGGAGTCAAGTGCACAAGGGCAAGCTTCTTAAAAAAAAAAAAAAAATGTTTTAAATCATGGCAACCCAACACATTTAGTTTCTCAAATCCTGAAAAAAGGTGGACAAAGCAGTGTACAAACCACAGCTGTAAACTACTTTAAATTGCTTAAAATTTTAAGAATAACATTTTCTTCGGTTGTAAACCATTACTGATATTTCCATGGCTGTTGACACCTTTGTTGTTTTAATTTTACTTTACATTTACACAAGATAATTTAACTGAAGCCAAGTGAGGATACATTAAAAAATTATATTAGGTCTTTGACTTTGAGATGATACTACCACTTATTTCAAATTACTAACAAAAAGATGGTGTGGCCTAAACCAGAGCGAGATGCTGGAGACTGTATTTACTGATAACAAGGAGACCAACACAGAGGTGCTGACATTAATAACAGGCCAAAAGAAAGAATTTAGACATAACTTAGAATTTAGATTTGGGATCAAGCCTGCTTCTTGGCACATTTAGCAATGGATGACATGGAATGTTTCATGTACTCAGTTGTATGAAAGTCCTTGGTATAATAAAAGCATTGAATTTCAATACCCATTCCTATTCATAACAGCAGCAAAAGCAAAGTAAAATCAATAACCACTCCCTACACAACCCAAATCTATCGTTAATTTGCTGCCTCATCGGATGATAACTTAATTTTTTCCATTACAAATGTATGAGTATTGTTCAGTGGTGATGCCCTCGCTTATAAACTAAGACCACCTTTTACCCTGTCCAGTTTTATTTATGGATTAAACAAAGATCTGAGTAGGAGCAGCAGGCTATTCGGCACGTATGCAAAGAACCAGATAAAACCAACAATAGAGGCATAGAGATTCTGTTGTTCCACAATCAACAGTCTGCACACATTCGCTGATGAGTGTTTTCTACCAAAATGTGCTATGTTGTCACACAAATGGATTCATGAGTACGGCTACAAGGCAGCTAAAACACATGGCGGTGACAACGCGCTCATGCCGGTTCATCTGCAGCCTGAATTTTGACCAATTACGCAGTAAGCAGTCCTGCCCTGCATGGAGTTCACAGATGAATAACATGCTGAGGGGCAGGTGAGGCTTGAAGCCATTACACATCAATCAGCAGTGCAGGACCTTTTGAAAGATACCAGCTGTCTTAATGGAAAAGGGAGGGAGGGAGAGAGAGAAAGACAGAGAGAGAGAGAGAGAGAGAGAGACAGAGAGAGAGAGAGAGAGAGAGAGAGAGAGAGAGAGAGAGAGAGACGGAGCAAAACCAGCCATTTGTGAAAACCAGTGAAAAGGCTTCAGGGGCTCAGCCAACAGCACCTATTTTACCATTTCCATTACTGCAATGAAGTCAAGGGGTGTGAGCCAGGGGGTTTTAAATAAAAATACGTTTCTCCTTCAGAGCGGCAGAGAAATTAAACCTCCTCGGCCTCCTAACCACCCAGTTGCTCTCTCACTATTAACACATCACCTCACAATGGGCACCCAGCAGGTCTCTATTACAAAACACACTCCTTTTTCAACATTACTCTTTTATTGCACCATGTTTTATTCATCCCAAATCACTCTCACATTACTCCCAAGGACCAGCACCTCCGCATGTGATTTTGAGACAACATTTACAAACGCGTTACAGGCAGTCATCTTGTCGCGAAGCAGAAATGGACGCAGAATGTCCAAAACAATCGCTCGTTCGATTTTCCAGACGGGACGGGCGCTTCTGCGCCACATTAAAAAAGGCGGCGATCAGCAGGCTTCACAGCTCAGTATAATGTATGCAAATCATTTGGTGATCCCAGATGCAACAAATGAGTTTTCAATCAGAGCATTATGAGACGGTAGAAGTATGACTGGCAAGGATTAAGACGGGCTTTGCAAAAGGATTGAAGGCTGAAAAATACTCATATGATTAGGCTACATTTTATGAAAGCGAGATTAGCCTCAAAACACAGCATTATCTGCAACATGGTTAACTCAAATTTATCAGACAAAAGTCTATATTCAATTTGCCTCCTATAGTCTACAACAATGATTATACAACAGAGCCGTAATGAATTTGATTCTTGTCGGGCGAAGAACTACAATTACAATAAGCTAAAGAAAAGGTCCAGTATAAAAGGACACAAACCCACCAATCCTTCCTATCCAAAGGAAAGAGAAACACAATAGCACCACTTCACTACTTACCACCCAGCAGGCAAGCTACCCCCCCC
>JBBPCX010000141.1:25941318-25956010 GCA_037974365.1 Hydrocynus forskahlii | reverse complement strand
ACACACACACACACACACCACACTATGACTCACTGTGCTTCTTATTCCATATGTCTAGAGAGCAGCTCATGCAGCACCAAAAAAAAAAAAATCTTCACTGCTTCAAGCAATACTTTCCTAGCCCATGTTTCAAACCAAAGGCGCAGGTGTTGAAAGCCTGTCTGCGAGCTTTAGTGGATACATACTGCACTTACTTGTCTATATCACAAAGCCTTTATCTGACAAAATGAACAGGAAAATTTTCCTGAATATAAAACAGCCACGTTTTCATGTTAAAGGCCAAACATTTTCAACAATTACTCAACCCAACTTATAAATGACTTTGATACGGTCTTGGTAGTAGACCATAGAGAGCCTCCACTACAAAGGACAAAGGAGTTTCTTTTTATTGCATGCTGGACTCCATACCAAACATATTTAACATTAACACTACAGTCCATTTCCATGATTCCCCACTACAAAAAAAAACAAACAAACATCTATGATTCCCAACAACAAAACTGAACCGGCATGTGAAACGCTCCAAGCACACAATCAGCCATCAGGTTTCGCCTTAAAGGACTGGATGAACTCTCTTTTCTGAGGAACTGCTGTGTGCTTTTCCTCACCAGACCCTACCCCCACCAAACACACACACACACACACACACACACACACACACACACACACACACACACACACACACACACACACACACACACAAGCATTATACAAATAATGCATGTGCGAGCGCATATGAACTCCTTATTTACAGTACAGATTTAGCAGACAACAGGACTGCAGCTTATCTGAAGTCTGATTCATAAACAAGCATCAGTATTGCCACAGTAACAGGCGATACTGACACCAAATGAGTTAACCATTCTAAAGTGATCCTACGACACAATTTGACCAGAGTTTTGAAGGGCCCGATGTTCATTATTTTTAACAAAAAATTTTTTGTGTGGTTCATTATTTTTAACAAAACTTTATTTTCTCGCCTCTCTATTATTAGTTAGAAGTATAAAACAATTCGATTTGTGGGAACAGTGTAAAATGATAATTTGTTCAACAAAAAATCTAACAACTATGTTATTTAATGAGTCCCGTATTCATCATTATGTTTTAAATATGCTAATGGACACGTTTATGCCCATAAGAGACAAATAGCATGTACAAACCAATTTGTGGAACACAGTCAACGTGGCGTTGGCCTATTTAAATAAGGATTAATTTTGCATTTATTACAATGAATTTGTGCTGTGTACCGTCCTATTCACATACAAGTGCTGACTGCTGTATCTTTCTGTCTAGGTATCAGCACTGATTCTTGTTTAGAGCTGTTGATATGGACGACTGGATGATATGGCAAAAATATAGTTTCATAATACATATATCACCATATTTATATGGCAGAGAGAGGGGAACAGCGCTACCACATGTAAAATACTAAATCCAATAAACCAGGACTAATTACACTCTCTCTCTTTCTAATAATAATAATATAAAAACACTAAAAACCATGACATACTGCGACAAAGTTAGGATTGCTCTGAAGAATTATCATATTGGCTGGACTGAGTATCTCTTACGTAGTTGTAGTAGCTAAGCATGCGATTTAAGTGGACAATCTTTCTTGATCGGCAAAAGACGACTTCCACAGGCATTACAAGTAATTAATTTTAAAACAAAGTGTATGGAATTATTTACAACATGATCCAGAGAGCAACTTTAAACATGTTGGATTATTGTTTTCACTATGCCTGTATTGAATGCTTTTAAACTAGAAACAGGAACTTATTGACAGACGAGCTGATAAAGGCTCAAACACGGACACCCCCCCTCTTTCCCCCACATCACGAGCACATCTGCAGTAATGTCAACAAAATCGATTTCATGCACATCACTCAAGTGCACAAAACTAAATAAGGGTTCAAGGGGGAAAACCCTCTTAAGGCTAGAGTCAAGGTCTTATTAATTGTGCACCAACCTAATCTCAGCAGCGGCTGAGGCAGTAAACCAGTCGCTATAGGCTAGGTTGTGAGTGTTCTAGTGTGTAAGTGCTTGTGTGTGTGTGCGCGCGTGTGTGTGTGTGTGTATGTAAAAAAGAGTGTGTGTGTGTACTCCCTACAAGCTGCACAATACCCCTAGGGGCCTGCTTCCCATCAGTGCATGTGTCTATTATCAGCAGCGTGGCTGTGAGCAACTTCATTTCACACAGTAATACCTGAGAGACAGAGAGCAAGAGAAAGAGAGAGCAGGAGAAAGAGAGAGCAGGAAAAAGAGAGAGCATGCGAGAGAGAGAGAGACTTGGCTGTTTGTGTGTGGCAGGCACGCACGCACGCACGCACTGAGCACTCAGACTAGCCTGTGTGGCAGCGGAGAGTGTGTGCTTGAGACAGAGCTCCTGAGAGTCGGAAAAGCTGCATGCCCTTCGCTTGCAGTAAAGCAGCCAGTTCTGGAGAGCGTTATCACAGGCTGGACACTGGGGGACCTCTCCCTCTGTGTCTTGGATAAGAGCGCAGCTGGAGAGAGCCTGGCCACGGGGGCTGTATGAAGTGCTAATCATCAATCTGTGATTTAATTGAGTTTGTCAAAGAAGCAGATTCTTTTTTTTTCCCCTGCCATGATATAATGTAATTTAGGACAGGAAACGATTTCAAAAGCACAGAGAATGTGTATTAAACAGAGATATGCATATTAATCCAGTGGAGGAACTATTTAGGGGCTCAATTGAGCCATTAGCCGCTAGCTGCAAGGCTCTTCCTGCTAGACAATGCTCATCAATGCTGCAGCGGATTCATGTGGCTCACTCTCAACCCCAGCCCACACAATCAATAGTGAATCAATGGCACACAAATACATATGTCACTGCTCAAACCCATCCCAGACACAGATAGGGACATTAACACTACACACTAAAGCCCCTCCCCTCACCTAACTGTCATCTTCAGACACTGAATACAATCAATTCAATGCGAGCACAAACGTTTGTAGCCTATTGAACATCTGAGTGGTCTTGAATGATCACATTGTACTTCACACTCACCATGAAAATACCAAACGTAGGGAGAGTCTCCTCACACCAAAAAGAGAGAGATAAGCTATGTTTTGTCAGTTGCCTGAAATGTCACGCTTGCTCTGCCTGAGCCTAAAGCACACTGAGGAGGGGAAAAAAAAATCCACCTAAGCAGCCGGGGCTGGAGAGGGGGAGGGGTTGAGGGTGAGGACCGAGCCACTGGAGCTGAGTGACACCCACTGAGAGACGCTGAAAGGCAGTGAGGAGCTGCCATACTTGCCCTCAGCCCCTTGATCAAACTCATGAATCCACAGCACCCTGAGGAGACACATACACACACACGGCCCTGCCCTGCCATTCCAAACCTTTCTCTCTAATCTAGGAGCAGCACAGGCAAAGGTGTATAAGCGCTCAAAAGTTTGGAATCACTTTTCATCTTATTACTTCCATTTATGTACAACCGCTTGTAACAATGCAGATTTACATACTGTTCACAACAAAAGGTAGTTTTACATGTTTGTCAATATTTATATAAGCCAATAACTTACTATGTCAAAACATATTATGCATTCTAATTACACACAGGATCATCACGTCTGCCTGCAGTCGTTATTGTAACTTGTGAAATACACAAGATATCAGATTTTAATCTTATTATACATTTAAGCTGTCATTTTGCAATCATCTACAGCCCTGGGCACAATAAACCTTAATGATCTTAATTATAATACAGCATTCTACTAATTGTGTAGTTATACAAATGTATGAAACATTCCAACATTAGAATCATTTTATACATTTATTTATTGCTCAGGCGCTTGCTAAAACACGTGCAAACCTCTGAATGCTAGTGTACATAACTCACATTTTCACTCCTACAATATACAAAACGTATCAATACTTGATTAGATGCATCAATAAAACAGCTGTGTCATACATTTAAAAAAAATAAATTGTACCATTTTTAAAATTTATCTTGCAAAAACTCATCAGAAGTGGCTAACAACGATGAAAAAAAATGGTAATGGCACAGTGGGCTGATATCTAATCACATGCTTGTTTATATAGTTTACGCTGGTTATTTACAGGATCTTTATAATCTGTGTTGATCTCATTGGTAATCAATTTGCAGTTGTTCGTTGTTCAAGTACTGACTGTTCTCATCACAAGCTGAGAAGTATACTGTGATGTAATTTATCAGAAGTAACTATCACAGTCATATTGCCACCCCTGCTCTACTCTAAAACCGCTTCCATCATGCGCAGTTCAGGATGATGAGCTTCAAGGAGCAAGGCCATTAGGTCAGAGCATTTTCAGGAGTAAATTATTTAGCTATCTGGTAGCTGCTGCTGCTTCTTTCTTTCTCTCTCTCTCTCTCTCTTTTTTTTTTAAAAACCCCAGCAACTGGCGGCAGATGGTCCGAGAGAACAAGCAGCGCATTCAAATACACGCCTAACGGCTCTGCCAAGAGCACCTCCACCCTAGATACCACAGGATGGTATTACCTCTAATTAGGAGCGGCTTTTGTTTCTGGATCAAGCCACCTCTCTCCTGCTCCCTCCAAACCGCAGGCTGCCTCACTTTAGGAGGCCGCAGTCTGCCATGGATAACACCCTCTTTGTCGCTCCCTCATTTAAGGCCCACACAGCTTCAAATATAAATATGAAATTTCGGAGCCCGAACGAACCACAGTCCTTTTTCCAACATCAGCTACCCCAAGTAGGCGTGTGTGGAGTTAGAAGAATGCCTGGAATAGGCTGGGAAGAGCCTGCAGGGACAACACAATTTAGATGTGTCACCGGTTTGCCTCTTGCAATGTCTGTTACTCAACAGTGATCTTCCAAAACACAGAACATCACTCTGAATGGCTGTGAACAACAGCGGCAAAAAAAGAACCAGATCATGGCTTTGAATTGCCTGTACACTGTCTGGGCAAAGGGTCCAAGCAGACGGCACTGTAAACATAATTTCAGATTGTTTCCTTGCCTCAGAGCAAGCAGACAGGAGAGGAAAGGGACAGGGGGTAATGAAAATGCTGCCGCTGGAACTAGGCAGGATCAGAAGCAGCTCTGTCCTCCTCGGACAGCTCATAAAACATGCATCGACTGGGACTATTACCGGCCCTGGCGTTTTAGTGCACCCTGCACGCGCCCAGGAAAGAGAGCGCACTTACAAAACCCATATCCGCACAGGCCCCCGTGCCCCTTCCTTTTTTTTCCCCTTTATATCAGCCTGATTTTCGTGTGAGAGAGCAGCTGTTTAGAGAAAACATTAGTAGAGCGAGGCCTCCGAACAAAAGGCTGCTGCGGCCCGGCGAGTTCACGGCGTGTTTTTAAAAACGCCGTACAGTAGCGATCAGGAGATTAACTCGGCCCATTCATGTGTGAAATGGAGACTTGATCCCTAACTGATAGCGCAGCCTGCCTCCAGCAAACAGAGGGCGGAATATTTTTCATCATTTCACAACAACAACTGTAATATATTAGATTACCTCTCGCATCCTTCACTGCATTTGCAGAAAGCAGGCCGAGAGAACAGCATGCCTTTCACAACAAAGCCAGGAAGGAGGAGGTGAAGTCGGTGCCTTTTCTAACTGAGAACCGCACTTTAAATCCAAACGGGTTCATTGTGGTGACAGATAACACTGCGAAATAGCTAATGCGAGGCTTAAGCATTAAAAAGGGCAGAAATGGCATTTATTACAGTCAAAATGCAAATAATACTATTACAAATTGGGATTTTTTTCCTAATCAGTGAACAGGAAATTCCCATAGCCAGTTTTTTGGGGGGTTTTTTCTCCCTCAGGTCATCCAACTGGGCAAAAGCTTTTGACATCATCCAAAATCTCCAAACTGAGCCCCAACTGGGCAAAAAAAGGTCAGAGCAGATAGCATAAAGTATTCAGTCATGAGGAGCACTAGATTCTACACATAATACTGTAAGTGTTCCATGACAACATGTTATCTTGCTCCAGTTGTGTTTCAGCAGCACCATATCTACAGGCTTCATGCTCATGAGCACGCTTTTGAATTTCCTCAGCGCTGCAAGGAGCGAACCTCCAGGGGCAGGTCTGTGTGGGTAAAAGTTAAAATAGCTTGCGAATGCATGGCTAAGCTTATAAACAGCCAGCGTGAGCATGTTTGCCACAGAGCCACATTCAGCCAACTGCATACACTTGTGTCAATCCAAATGAGTAGTCCATTGACTGCTGAGCAACTGCATTTTCACTAAACTGCACACTGGGCTGGGGTAATAAAAAGCTTGGCTGAAGTGAAATGTGGCCTGACCTTTCCACGTCTTTCTTTCAGCAGCTCCTTTGCACAGATTTCGAGTTCGCCTCATACATCACCCTGAAAAATTGGGTCTTCAACCCACCCTAGCACTGTCCTCTGGAAAGAACTTAAAAAGGACATCACAACACTGCTAGCTGTATGACTGTTGCATGCAAAACTCCCTTTAATCAAAGGAGTCTCAGCACTGCACAACCATGAATGAGTCTAACTTAGTTTAAAAGGCCACACAATTCCCCATTCATAACATCTCGCTTCTACCTATTAATAACCTCCCCCAAAGCCAAATGTATCATTCATGTGTGCATGCGTCCTGTTATCTTTGCCCTTCCCAAAACAAAATGTACTGAGGATGTACCGAGATAGCACTATCTGCACCAGCAACTTTTCACTATCTCCTAAGGAGGTGACAGGCATTTTGTTGTAGATACATTAGCCTAAGAAGGGAATTCCATCAATTTCTTCATAATTCATAAAGACGAACAAAATCAGAGTGGACTGAATAAGAGTAGATTAAATAAACCATTCTGCTTGGGGGTTAGGAACCGGACATCTAAAGATGTTTCTAAAAGCTGCATTCAGGAAGTTATTACATGAAACGGTTGAGAATACGACACCTGACGCCTGAAAAATTATTTACAGATCGTCAGAGACGAGGTATTATCCCAGACATTTTCAAAATCAATTCTGAAAAGAGGTACCTGTTAAGGCAAAACAGTACCCAAAGAATATTTCAGATTTACCACTATTTTACCATTATCAACTTTACATACACATTCGTGTGGTTCTTGTTACTATCGCTTTAAAGAAATGTGTTAAGTTTCTCTACAATGAACCGCTGTAAATTAAAAGAAAATTAGAATAATTTTTGTCATCTAAGCAGTGCTTAAGTTTCAATAAAAAAAAAAAGTCAGTCTTTAATGAAAATTAAATTTTATCTTAATGTCTACGGTTCTCTTTTCCAGCAGCAAAACCGAACCTGATTGGCACCCACAGTTTCTTTTTATTAAATAAAAAAGTATTTTTAAAGTCTTGTTTTCTTTTTCCTCCCCAGTGAAGTATTTGCAATCTTTGAAAGGCCATGTTGCGGTTCAGTTTAGCTAACTATTGCTTAACCTTTTATTAAAAGCATGATTATCCAATAAACGGTCACAGCAATCTAATGTGATGGACACTGACAGCTACTGACCACATCTCCAGTTCATGAGCATCTTGTCATGTTTTCAGCGATCCGAGCACATAGCATTTCCAAGGTTCAAAATGTGCTCAGAGAAGAATGTCAAATCCTCTGCACTACCAGATTACCCTCACCAGGGACCCAATGGCAAGGACAGCAGCCAGTACAGCTGGGCATCTGACAGGACCCCTCTCTCCTGTCTCTGTGAGGGCTTGACACTTACTTTTACCCCCACAAGGAGCACATTTGCAACACAAGAAAAAATTTGGGAGCATCTGAACTTTGGGACAATTAAAAACTCATCAAATGTGGTTTTCCAGGGATATGAAGGTGTTTACAAGCAAATTAGATACCCAAAGTAGACCAGGTTTTTAATGTCTACTTCTTTCTTAAATTGCTTTAAGCTCTATAAACAGTATGATAAAGTAGTTCTTAGTCATAAACGTCAAAAAAGCCTGCTCAGTCCATTGAGACACAAAGGATATCACAGGTCCAGCAGCGTCTGTAAGCAGGTCGTCTGGTCTTTGAGCTCCGCCAGCGGTCCACAGCAGGACTGGAATAAAATTGCTCTACTCAAAGCCCATCCAAGCTGATCCGCATCAAGTCCTCAGTTGTGGGCACTCCAAGGTAGCATCTTGAATTCTTGATGTGATTTTAGGCGGAAAAGCCTGCCTATTTTTTGGCAACATAATAGGGAATATTATGTTTTATTTTCAGACATCTCCTCTTCAGAGAGCACCTGCCTTCTTCACAGCTGCCTGCAAGGTTATTGAGCCATTGTTTTCCTCTCACAATGTACAAACCTAAGCTCAGCGCAAGCTTCTGTGATTTACTGTGCTTCTGTCTGGTATCTTGTTAAAGGAGAGGGTCACCCATTACAAAGAGAGTTGCCTGCTTGCTTCTCCTCATTGCACAACTTTCAATACATTAAGTTGTCCTCAAAAATGCCCCGTGGGAATGTTCTCTGCCACTACAGGTTAAAGCTTTATTTCCTACCTGCAGTGGAGGATAATCTGGTACTGTCGTCAGGGCTTCAGCTAACATTACCTGTTCTTCATCTATCTACTCCTTAGCGTTGACTATTTTAGTCAAAACTTCTTTTGAAACGCCTAATGGACTTCTCACTCCGCTTATATCGCTAGTTAACTTTAGCTATCTTGCTCACTTATGTTTACCCCCCTCCTCCCCACATGGACACGCTGGTACAGCGAGAATCAAATAAATTAATTTTTGTAATGCTTTTTATAACACAAGCTCCTAAAAAAATCTTACAGTTCACACACATCTATCCTTAGTCACAAATGTGAGTGAAATGCTTGTACTTTTGTGTGCAAGACATTCTTGTGACGCGACAAATAACACTTGTCCATGTTTCACAGTAAGAACATCATAATTAGAAACACACCAGAAAAATTATCATCCCATATATTTTCCTCATCAGTCACACCCAACCCCCCACTGTGCTTCAACAGCACATCACAAAATTCAATAACAAATATGAAATCGCTGTAATTAATGTGGATGGGAATCTGGACAGCCAAAAATAAATGGGACAGCGGCGACTTCATTCATTCTGTCATTTGCAGAAATTATCTCCGATCTGCATTGCCAACTTGGTCCCAAAGAAATTAGATTTGAGCTAAGAGCTCCATTGATCTCAGCACTCATCTGGATTGGCCACGAAGAGCTGGTAATCCAATCCGGCCGTTCGGAAGTGCCTGCAAGAGCTGCTTCTCCACAATGGAAACATTCTGTCCACAATGTAATCCATTGTGTTCATTCGGCAGACAGAGTGCATGGCGTTTGGAACCTGTCCGCTTACACTAAAATGGCCAAAATCGTTGCGAGTCTAAACAGCAATTGAGTGCATGAGGGAACACAAGAAGGCCCCATTTTCGACTTGGCTGGAGAATTAGAGCAGTCTCATATGCTGAGCCTGAGCCAGAAACTGGGTAAAAGAGTGCCACTCACGTCGCAATGACATTGCACTGACTCACTGAGGTAATGCATGTACAGACGCTGTAGCTGTCTAAAATACTCCAGCAAATAACATTACTACTCACTGACTGAGCTCACTATGATGACTTTAGTTCATTTCATAAAATTTAACAGCTATCTACGGCTACTACAGGTCCCTCAGGGCCAATGGCAAGAGTTCAAAACAAAAAACACGAGATTTGGCTCCAAAGTAAGCTGAGTGAGAACAGATGCCAGCAAGCATGAGCATTAGCAACCATTAGGGTTGCTAACAACAATAGGCGGTAACACTGGCCTAGGCAGCAGTGAGGAAAATGTATACGTTCACTTTTCTGGGATGTGACACAAAGGCTACATCACGATAAACTGCGCTGACTGCCTCAGACATAGTTTACAAGCATGAGATCTGGCTTGTTCAAGTGGGAACTGTCAACAATGAAAATGTCATCATTTTGCAAAGGTTTGTCAATACCGTTCGCAAGTTACACAAGAGTGAACTGTGAAGGCATTTTGCTCTCAAATGTGCAGGCATGGGAGCACAGGAAGACAAACTGAAGCCATGCAGGAGTCAACAGCTAATCTCATGTGCACTAATAACCTTGGGCTCGCTCACCATTCCATTACTTTAAGGAATAGAGCAGCATATAAATAGCGGCTCCATTTCTCACCAGTGGTCTGTTACAGCTCTATTTCAGCTTCCCCGTCATTAAATATTTATCCCTGCAGAGTGGCGGCTCATACCGAGGTGATAAGCATTTACCAATCCAAATGTCTCCTGCCCAGTGACCCCCCCCCACCTCTCCTTCAACCACACCCCTCCCTGCAACTCCCGCACCCCCAATGAAACAGACACACGTTTCAAACGGATTATCTACAAGTGTTCCTTTAATCAGCACAAGCCAGACCTGGAACTGGCTCCCCTCACAACACTCCCAAAGGAAAGCCTATTTCTAGACTTATCAAGAGGAGAAATCGCTTCTATTATATAGCAAGGGGATGAGGAAGGATGTGGTTGCTCTAATGTGAGACGAGTACATGTATAGTAAAAGATCACTGACAAAAATTGGGGTGCTAGAGCATGATAGAGATTTGTACCACTGCTACCTTTATTTGTGAAAAATGTCTATTCCCACCACCTCAAGGTTGCAACAGCGCAGTCTGTAAGCAAAACAGATTTGTGCTTGGCAAATATGGAAATGATCCTTAATCAAACAAGAATTTAAGCAGCGCCGTTGCTGCCACTGCTTGTGCGAGTGAGTGAGCGAGCGGCTGCCTGGCTCCCTGCGAATCTGCGTTCTTAAAGTAGAGAATGATAAAAAGATTGTATGCCTCAGCCTTGTGGGTGGCTACTGTTGGGTGTGAATGCAGCTCCAGTGAACTCTGCGTGCTTCAAAAACTCCCAGGGTTGACCTACAGTACTTCACAGGTATTCCTGGACAGAGAACAAAAACTCCCCCCCCCCCGTTTTTTAGGCTCAACGGGGAACAGCCTGCCAGTGGAATGGCAGCTCAAAGCGCACCGACTAAATTCCAGCACCAAAACCAAGCCTACATAAGGACTGGAAGCTTTAGAGAAGACAAAGCAAAGGGATCTAATAAACAGCTAGTGACTAGCCATTAGCCTCAGCAAAGGGCTCCTCAACAAGAACAACTCAAAGTAAGGAAAGAAATAGAACAGCTTGGGGTTTTTTTGCTTGAAGAAATTCCCAGCCAATACAACAGACGAGCAAAATCTACCCTCTTCAAGGCATGCCCACAATTTCATTCTGTTTTTTTTTTTTAATTGTCACCATCATAGGATATGCAATACATATGCATTTGCAATACTGCAGCCTTTTAAAGACTGGGCATGGTTCCATACTGTTTGATCAAAACCATTCTTTTTGTCTTTTTTCTTAAACCTGATATCAACTGACAAGCTGATTGATTTTATTTTTACTCAAAGTATTTTATTCACCAAACAAAGGCTTTCAAAATGTCACAATATAGTACTTATTACTACAAACTGGGCAATATTGGGATAAATGTTATTGGGATAAATCATTATTGTGACATATATGTAAACTCAGATGTCATGCACACATTAACACTAACCAACTGCATGTTTCATTTATAAAACTGCATATAAAACACAAATAGCTGGTCGAGTGGATTTAGGGCAGCACATGTATTATTCAAATGTGGCACTACTAGCACATTTTGTCTCTGAAAATTCTGTGAAGTATTGCGGGTTTTTTCCTCCTCATATCGCAGCTCAATACAGACTACTATGTACTCCTAGGAAAGTATTAATATACTGCAAAAGGACCTGCCCTGCCTGCAGAATCCAGCCTCTAACCGAAGGACGACATGGAGCTGTGTTTAACTGATTAGAGCCATGTGTCATACTGATTACCAAGACTGGCTTGACAGTGACCCATGCACATGATCTGACCTCACGCTCATACTCACATTTGCGTTAAACCTCCCCGACCTCTGGGTCAAGATGCATGCAAGAATTGTTGGCTGGAAAAGGTAAAGAGAAAGAATGGGTGCTTTCAATGGTCACAAAACATACAGATGCTCTCCACTGGGCCAGAGGGAACTCCATATCGAGTGGAAATGCAAATGTTCAATCGGGTTGCTGAGCTAAATGACAGGTTGAGTGGGGCTAGTGGTGTATTGCCACAATAGAGTATGATTTGCCTTTCTGTGGTGATGAAGCCACTTCACTCTGATGAAGCACAGAGCCAATTTGAGAACTACATATGTAGCACCCCCACCACCCAACTATTTTCTTTGCACTTGTAACAAGACGAAAAGGATCTTCCTGTCCATTCAGGTGCAAGTTCCAAATGTTATTATGCGGGTTTGAAGCACAGGCCACGGCAAAATGAATCGAAGAACACGTATGAGGTTAAATACACTGAACAAAGGTAAACTAATAGCAAATGCCTGAAGAATCAGAGGTATTAACCTCAAACTCAACTTTCATTCATTAAAACCTGCAATAGCTGCAACAGCCCAGAGAAGACAGTAAAAAAAAAATCAATTACCTCAGCAGGTATTGATACATCTCTCTCCCTGTTTACAATTTAATCCCTAACTTGTCAAAGCCATTACTTTCTTAATAACTTCCTCTCTAGGCTGCTTTGTCTGGAGCCCATCTTTTAAGGGAGCAGAAAGGTCATATGCTTTAATGCTCCCCAGGGTGTTGCCTACCATGCCAGTAATTATTCCTAGGGATGAGATGACAAATGAAGTGGATCAAATCCAAGGTGCCAGAAGCCCTTACAATTCTTGCCCAGCCAGACAGGTTAAAGCAGGGGTCACCAACAGGGGAATGGAAAGCAAAACCTAGTGACTGCTGCGTTGCATTAATGATGTGGGAGACCTCTTACAGCAATGAAGACGCAGATCATAATGGTCATCTTTGTTCACCAAAGCATTCCAGAGAGAGAAAAAAAAAGTTATCTACCTCTAAGCTAATTGGCAACTTGTTTGACCAAAACAAAAAAAAAAATGTTCAGCAGACATCCCAGACCTCAAAAAGCATCGGCACAAAAGCGGCATCAAACAATGTCATCAACGTCTGCCAGGAAAGATTCGTTAGGCAGACAGCGCACCCCTATAACTAGTTAGCATACACAGAAGATCAATGAGCAAATTATCAGCAAACGCACTCTTCACAGCTTGGCCAGTAACCATTGAGGAATGCTCGCTGCATTATTTACAGGCTTATGTATAATTCAGCACTAACAGCAGATTTAATGCATAAATAAAGCTGCGATACACTTGCATTAAATGTTTACTCACCCAAACAAGATTCGAAACTACACGCTTTTTAGCACATGGTTTGTGGAAGTTTCAGACCTCAGTTTCCCCTCCCACATTTTTAATGGCTTGCACTAAAACCGAAAATGTTTTGCAGGTGGAGCTGCCAAGGAACCCTTTGTTCGCCCACTAAGACACCAGGAAAGGATTCAAAAGGCTCTACATTATGTTATTTCAAACACACTAGTCGTGAATGCTATCTAAAACAATGTTAGGAGTTGTGAAAGGAGCCCATTTGTCATCTGAACACAAAACTACTTTAAATCTGACAATTGTACCCTCTCCAATACTTAAAAAGCTTTGAGAACCATATAAAGTCTTTTATATATTCATATCAAGCTGATAAAGGTCACTGGCTAGCTGAACTAAATGTGTTCTGTGACGGTCTTAACAAGGGAGGAAAACAGCAGGGCCAGGGAAGAGCTCTGCTCACTTTATGGCCATGCCCTGAATTAACAGGTCCAGATGTACCCACCCCCCTTTAGCATGCGTGGAAGACCCCAAGCCTTGGCTCAGCTGCTTCAGGCCTTAGTAAAAATATCAATTTCAATTACCCCAATTTCCTACTGGCTTGAATTCACCATCAATGAGCCATGCTTCCTGTGAAAATGTATGCTCCATACATTTACATAGGCTACTTGATCATTCGAGAGTGTGGCTAAGATGCCTGGACGCCAGAATTCTTAATATAATTCAAGCTAATGCCAGCTATTCTGTGTCAATCACCATCATAACACGCTCTTTCAAAATCCAAAGGCAAAAAAGAAACACCAGAACGACCGAATGCCTATCATAATAAAAGCATGGTTAAAATATTAGCTAACATATCAACCTAAATGAAGCATGACCTTCAGGAGAAAGTCTCTCTCGTGGTCAGGGCCCGTGTCAGGTCTGCCTGTCACCCAGGCAATGAGCAGGCGTCTGTGGTTTCTGTATCTATTGTCACAGGGAAGGTGCCAAGAAGTAGCTTACATTCTTGTAAACAAAGGAGAGGCTCCATACAGGGACAAAGATAAGCTGAAGTTTGGTGGTTCGCCATTTTGACAATGACAACGGCAAAAGGAGCCCTTTCAAGAGGTGTTGCTTTTCTCACAACAGCACCGCGTGTAGCAAATAAACCACAAACATACTTCTAAATATACTCCCAACGATTCTAAATCTGCTGAACTGTGCAATGCAGACAAAATTCCAAGTTTGATCGTGAGGAGCATAGACAGTCCACAACAACAGCGGAGCAAGAAGCTCAAACATGACATTAATTACCCCTGGCCTTTCTCTAATTCATTAAGCATAACATTACTGGGCTGAGCCCTGCCACTGGCTCCCTGGTGCTGAGTGCAGCTCTATCAGAGATGTGCTGTCTTTACACACACACACACACACACACACACACACACACACACACACACACACACACACACACACACACACACACACA
>JBBPCX010000141.1:25917517-25941218 GCA_037974365.1 Hydrocynus forskahlii | reverse complement strand
CACACACACACACACACACACAGAAAGAAAAGAAAGGTGGAGAGAGAGGGGACAGGGAGAGAGAGAGAGAGAGACAGGCATGATAGCAGCCGGTTCCATCATGTGAGCAGATTAAATAACATGCCTCCCCAAGCCCTGTCAAACATTCAGCTGCCTCCGTGCACCAACTGATCCGTTACAACACACTTTATGAAGAATCCCCTCAGTCAGCCCAGGTTTGCTGCCTTTGATCCAGCCACCGCCCGTTTGATGCCGTTAAGGGTAGGATCACACATAGTCATACCTATGTACAGAATGCTTAAGATATGTTTCTCTGACAATTTGATTTAGCTAAAGGAAGCAGGCATGGACTTTAGTGCTGGACACAGCAGGATTTCAAGGGTTCTTTAGAAAGAAAGGCAATGGTTATATACAGAATCGATTTAAAGAATCACTTGAATGTTTAAATGGTTCTTAGCAACCCTGACAAATGGCTCTTTTTGCATGTGCCACTCTAATACTAACTGCTACATCAACTGGGTTATCATTTACAATCACTCCATTCTCTACTGTACCATCGATAATAACTTAGAACCAGTTAAATATGGTAGAAATTTTTGAAAACCCCATTGATTAAATTCAAAAGGGCAACAGTGCGCACTTTCACTTAGCAAAAACATGCAACCATACATTTAGTGAATGCTAGGTGATCCATAATATGTATTTACATTACAGACATACATTAATATACATTATAGTTGGATTGTTTTTACCAACTAGCTTCCTCCACTTTTGCTGCTATGAAACACACAGGCTTGGTGTTGCTGTGCGTTAAAGCATTAAACATTTAATAGACTTTCTCCAGTGCACAGGCAAGCAGTCAAACAGTTGTTCAGAGAGAGAGATGACACAGTTAATCATACACCCACACGTACCCACACTGCAAAGCTCCAGACGAATCGTAAAGGCAACATACAGCACTCCCATCATTAGCCACAGATTCATCTATTTACCATTCTTACGCGCACTCACACAGCTATTCCTACACTTCGCAGGCACTCAGTAAATGCTCCTAAGATAAGCAGGAATGAGCGCTTCCTTCAGCAACAGAGCAACTTGCTAATTCAATTATTCAGTTAGAGTAAACTGCTGGTTGACCTCTGGGGAGATTCACAAATGCAACAGCATGGAAACTGAAAAAAGAGAAAGGAAGGGGGGGAACTCAACACAAACAAGAGCAAAAAAAGGGATTGTCTTTGGTTTTGTATTCAAGCTGCAAAATAGTAGCTGGGAAGCCAGAAAACAAAAAGAACTGTCATTTCAAAAGCCAAGAGAAAAATACCCCACAAACATCTAATTTATCTACTCACCCACACATCCAAAACGCTCACACAGTCACTTCTTAAAATCGGTGAGTGGGAAGGACATTTGGGAACTCCACTTTCCCCCTTATTTATGGTGCACCAGCTGCTGTTCTGCTCATGCAGTCAAACAAGGGTACATTATATTTTTCTACTTAAACCCTACTTGCAGGTCAATGGGGATAAAATCTTGGATGTGGAGAGTTCAGTCAAACATAAAAGGCCAGTACTTTTTAATACTCGAGCAATGCTTATGGATTTTGAGGTTATCCTGCTCTCAAGGACATTTCTCTGGGGGTAATACAAGACAATGAAAACATGCTGTTCCTTGCTCTTGCCTTGAGTTCCTCTGCGGGAAACTGCTCTCTAAATGTTTGACTTCTTTTTTACCTCAGGCTATCCTCAAAGCCATGGCATGAGCAACTGAGTTCATGAAAGATTTTTCCTCTCTACTCTATAAACTAAAGGATTAGGAGAGATACTCCGCACATGCCTGTTATGATTACAGCTTGGCGATCTAAAGTCGAGATGTCTTTGGAATGGCAAATTCCATCTTTTAGCAATGCTTAATCCTTATCTTTTAGTCATATCTCTCTGACTCATGGTTAAAGAATCTTTGTACAACTCAGTGAATAGCAAGTGCCCTGAGAGCTAGCAGCTCACACAGAAGCCTTTCCAGCGTAACAGTAACTTAAACGTCTCAATTCATTTTTCACCCAGGAAGTAACACAACTACCACCAGGCCTTTGATGTATGCGTGAAAACTGCAACAGAAGAACTGGTATGAGATAAAGGGACATGACTGTACATGGTAGGACATTTCTTTTAGTCAAACAACTCACCAAATTTTAGACAAACCTGCATTTTTTTTCGCTTGCAGAGTTCAAAAAAGGGTTGTTTGAGCATGAGAAAGGCCTTGGTTTTCTGATCCATTATATGCTGGCTTTGTATAAGAAATCAGCAAACCAGCAATCTCCCATGCCGGTGAATTAATCACTTCAGAATCATAAAGCTAGAGGCCACTCTCCAGTTAACAAGGGACAGACAGAAGATATGCGAGGCGAAACTGAGGACTGTCGAGATTAACCCTATAACCAGGCACCAATTAATATCTCAGCATTCAGGGTAGGTCTTTCTGATTTGTAAGAAAGATCACGTAGTTTGGTTAGACCTTGCCCATGCTGATCTGAAGATCCTCTGTTAATGAACTCCAGTGTGGATCTTACATCTGCTTTGTCAGATGGAAACAGTCATGTCAAAGCATGCTTAATATAGCCGATAATGACAAAAACAAAAACAGCGTGTCACCAGATGAGAGGTAACACATGTGGTTTTAGTTTAGTCTGACACCCCTTTCTCTCCCAGATGACATCACTGTAGGACCTTCTGACCAGACCTTTTTATGACTCTTGCACTACAGAAAAAAGTGGCCTTAACATATACTGAATCATAGTTCACCAAAATTACATTTGATGTCAATGCAGTAGTGGAGGATTGTTTTTAGGGTGTTTAAAACATAGCCTGGTGTGGTGCAGATCACACAACAATCAAGTATGGCCAATAAAACAGCAATTACAGAGAAAAGAAAACAAGACACTTCCCCCTCACACATGGGACTTGTAGACTGAAATCAGATAAGCCCAACTGTGAAACAAATACTCTTTAAGACAAGCCTTTTCAGCCACCACCCACCCTTCCCCCCACCTCACAGCCAGGCACTCGTGCTCTTTACAACACCCACAATGCTTTGGGCTTGACTAATCATACATCATAGGCCATGGTTCACATGCTTTATTCAACTTAGGGAAGTTAAGCTGAGTTGGATGTCCCACAGCAGCCTCCAACTGGTCAAGCAAGTCTACTGAAATGCACAACATCTCCACTGCTCTCATGGTTTGCAGTAAACAAACGGTTATAACTCATCACTTCCAACCTCTGGAGGGAGGCATGGGAGAGGGGGTGGGGGTGTAGAGGGCGAATCCTCATTGTAGCCACACTGTTGTGACTGACTGGGAGATTAGCAAGTTGTTTTTTCACCCCTCAGTCTGTGATTTGATATCACTGGACAAAGATAAAAGCTGCAGTGAACATACTGATGATATCAGAGCTCGCCACTCGCACTCTGCTGAGGAATTACTTAGAAATTCCACACATTCATTATTCATTCAGTGCATCCAAGTTCATTAAAATAAATAAGTAAATAAATCAATAAAAAGTGGAAGGAAGAGGAGCGAGGCAGTCCAAAAATTCACTCTTTAGAGTTGCCTCTGAAAGAAAGGCCTCCTTGAAAAGTCAAGGTCCAGCAGCTAAATTTAAACAGTCACAGGATGAGCCCAGATTGACCTAAAGTGGTGAAATTTGGCATGGTGACACCCGAACATCTAATATCTGTTCTGTTTTCTTTTATTTATTTATTTATTTTTTCAAAATAACGTCAATACCCCAATGTGTCTCTCAAATACTGGATTTACGATTCAAAATGAAGAGATCAAAACCTCACTTGATTGCCACATGACCACACATAAAAGACCAATGATCAAGATAAAGACCAAAAAAGTCCACACAACCTCAGAAGTGTTCTAGTACTTGCTGGAAGTCTTTCAGCATTAGCCTAACATGCTAGAAGTCATGGAGAGTGCTCTTAGAGGAGCATACACACACTCCAGTTTAGATCCAAAAAAGAAAGAAAGAAGACAGAAAAGAAAAAAGTGAAACGTTTGCAGCACGCATACTCTAAAGCGGACCCCGTGCTTTCCAGCTCTGCTGCCAGCATTCCGACTTCAGACCCCCCTCCCTCCCTTTCTCTCTCTCCCTCTCCCTCTCCCTCCCACTTGCAGTGTTTCATCCTCGGTAGTAGTGTGCTGTACTCACCCGCTGTAGTCTCCAGTCTGGCCGGCTAACTTCCACTCCACCGCCCCGGACCGATATAATCCTGCCCTGTTCCTCACAAAATGACCCCCCGAACTTACCGGCCTGGGCCAGGACAAAAACAACAAATCCCCTCCAGAAAAAGGAAAGAAAGAAAGAACAAAAAGGCACGAGTCCAAAAAAGGCTACAAACGCATCACTTCATCCGGTAAAAGAGGGGGGGGGGGTAAATAAAAAATAAGCCACGCCGCGGTCCACGCGGATGATAACGGGCACTTGCTTCAACAAAAGACGCCCCAGCTCTACTAATGTATTCACGATCAACTCGCCAGAGAGAGGAGAGGAGAGGAGAGGAGGGGAGAGAGTGGAGGGAGAGGAGAGGAGAGGAGAGGAGGAGAGGAGAGGAGAGGAGGAGAGGGAGGGGGGCTCTCCGTGGAAACAAACGGGCTCACACAAGTCCTGCGAGCCGCGCGGTGCGTCCGGACGAGAGGAAAACGTTGGAGAAGTAGAGCCCTGAGACAGTGCAGTACTTCGAGGGTGAGGAAGGGAGGGGGAAACAAAAAAATCAGTGGAGTTCGTCGTTTACACACTCTCCGCTTCCTTTTTCTCATGCGCGCACGCACGCACGTTTCCCCCCTCTCCCTGTTTCATATGCACGCAAGCACACATACTGCTGTGTCTGAGTGAGAGAGTGAGTGTGCGAGTGAGTGTGTGTGTGTGTGTGTGTGTGTGTAACCCCCCTTCAGCTGTTCAACAGACGCATCCACATGGCTGACCTAGTCTTTCTTTATCCAGACACTAGTGAAGAATTACCCCCCCCCCCAGGCGCGTGCGCGCGCGCACACACAAACACACCCCTAAAAAAAGCGACCGAAACCAAAACATGGACTGGATTCAAACGACCGTGGGGACAAAAGGAGCACCACACGATTGTGATTGATTGGCTAAAAAGCGTTCGAAGCTCCCAAACTGCACTGCTAAGCAAAGACGGTGCAGCCGAGATCGAGCTCAACTCCTCCCATCAGGGATATAGGAAAACGACGTGTGTGTGTGTTCATCACCCAGGCAGGAAAAAAAATAGCACATGATCAGACCACGTGGCAAATATCATCATTTTTGAAGCATGCCATCGAAGAAACGCTCCTTTAAACCAATAAAGCGAGGCGTTCAGCTCCTGCCTGCAGTAATAAACACTGCTGGGGGGGGGGCCTGATGATGATGGGAGACCAAACAAAGGCTGTGAATTCACTTAGTTCGACATGGCTCATGGCGATCATTTTACACGTGAATGCCAGAGACAGCAAATTTATGAATTAACTGTCTCGTCTTGTCCATTCAGTGGCTACAAATAATCTCTCAGGAAGAAAAACCACGTGGTGTAACGACACACGCTCGGATTTTCCTATGTGTAAATCGAGAACGATGTCTTTGATTCTGCAGAACATTACACAAATCAGCTTGTTTCAAACTTTATTTCAAATCAGAAGACTTCAAAATTAGCATGCCCTCATGCTAGAGTGATCAAGTGAATAAAAATGAACTGTTTCCACAAAAAATAGGAAATCAGTGCCTCAACATGGAGATTTTTTTTTTAACATTCTCTGTACTGTTTTACATTCAGTACATTCACATTGATGTCTTGATTCTGCATAATACTACGCAGATCGGCTTACTTCAGAAAAAATACATGCTTTATTTCAAATCAGAAGACTGAAAAACTAGAATGTACTCATGCTAAACAGTGATCAAGGTAATAAAAATGAACTGTTTCCACAAAATAAGCCAGAGTCAGAGTTTTCTATTTTCTATAAAACAAAAAACATTTACAATTTACACTTTAAAACACAATTAAGATCATGATTCCCACCCTGCTAACACAGTCTACTCGCTTCACCCCCTGCAAGCATAAAACTCTTCATTTTAACATGTTAAAAATAACTAAACATACACAAATCCCATCAGGATCATCACAATGAGAGCCATGACATGTTATTACACCCATCTCCCAGCCACACAAGATGGTCTTTAATACTTAAGAAATGTATCACTGTTAAGGGTATTTACTAGTGTCATTAAAGCACAATAAATGTTGATTAAGTATAGTTGTTTCTGAGTAAGGTATCTAATTAGACAGTACGCAAATACAAATTGAGGTACTTAAATTCTGCTATTACATACTTGTGTAATATACATGTGCAAATTTTTTGATCTCCAAAGACATCAAGGTTATACATCCAAGTTACACGCTCTCCACACCTCTCAGTTCAGTGTTTGTTATTAAAAATTTATACACTTTTCCTAATAAATGAACATTTGTGCAGTCCTTTGCTGTTGCTGCCGTTTTTCTCCAGCATTCAGCTCATCACTAGCATGGGTGATGGGGCAAACCTAGATCACTTGAAGATATTTTTAACAAAATGCACCAATAAAAATGCTATCTAAACTAATTCTACTCTTTTTTTATTCAGCTTTACACATAGAGACCTACCACAATCAATAAGACCAGCCATGGACTCTCAGTGATCTCTTGATGTGACAAAACCTCAGACAGATCCAAAGACATGATTCATCACACCATTTAACACAGAATTATCCTCTCCCTGTAGTCTTTGATCGATGTGCAGTGTTACCTCTAAAGCATTAGACTTTTGATTAAATCACTGTGCCCCAGTATGAGGAAGTAAAATATTCACTAATAATATGTTTCACATACTACACTCAACACCACCAATCAATAAAAATGCTCATCTAGCTCAGAGACCCTTTCTTATACACTTGGAAGCGTCTTGATCCTAAAAGAAAATGGTCAATGATTTCCAATTCACGTTGGAATTCCAGTGATTTCAAATGTTCTGCATAATTAAACTGGTAAAATATAAAACAGCCATTTTGTTAAACAGTGGTTGGATGTGAAATGCTCTGTTCTAGAGGAACAGAGTCAGAATCGTTCACAGCGGTGGTGACAGAAACCAGACGTGCGAAACATTTAATGGCTCTAAAAGCTCCCTCGCAGAAAGCTGTTACATAAAATGGTCATGAATACGCTGCCTTATACCAGAGATACTGCTTTATGGTAGTTTTAAGGTTTTGAGACAAAACATTTTTTGAAAAATCCATTCATGGTAGAGGGGCACGTGTAGGTAATGTGCAATAGTGCACAATAAAACTTTTTTTTTTTTAAAGATGTACAATGATTTTACTATTATCAGCATTTTATAGAATAAAACGACAAAGGTAGGTTCACCGCATTTTAGTAGTAAATAAAAGGCCTATGTTTGTATTGTAGACATTACAACCTATCACCCCTACAATCACTCTACAATGACATATTTCTCATCAAAACATGCTGATTTACATCAAATTTAATTATGGTGACATTTAGAAAAATCACCTTAGTGCTTCTGTTAGCCACTATATTCTTATTAAAGCTTATGGTAAGGTGTAATATCCCAGAAATTAAATACACAAATGAAAACCTACAGCACAAAGACCGTCCCTCTCACTGCTCAACATAAAGCGTCTATCTGGAGCAGTAGCTAAGATCAATAGGAATCAAGTTTGGTGTGGTGTGGGCCCTTTATTGTGTTGCAAAGCATGTAGCCTGTCAGGCTTTCAAAAGCAGGAGGTGTCCCTAGTGATCCTAGAGCTGGCAAACGCTCTCCAGCTCCAGGGTAGCCAGAGACAGTGTGACTCCTGTTCTCCTGACAATCCTCTGCTCAGCCCAGCGCACACACACACACACACTCATATGTGTGCTTGCGCACCACTCACACACACAGCAGGCAACCTCCTCCCTCCCAGCAAGCGTTTGCGCTGCACACTGAAGCATATTTATTACATTTACTCAAGTACATCCTTATTTATTCCTATCCTTTTTTTCGGTGGCCCCCACAGTACTAGCACCGAGTCCAGCCTGAGTGGAAATTCTCACTGCTCTAGAGAAAGATATTTAGAGAATGCACTTTTCAAAGAGATACCAATCATGGCTGCCGGGCTGCCAATAGCAGATTAGCTCCTGGCTCAGGAGGAAAACACACAACGGTACGTTTGACACGGCTGCAGACGGTCAATTACTGCACTGAAGTGAATAGCTGCAGAAGGCGTGGGCACAAAACCGCAGCGAGAGGGAAGAAAAAAAAAAAAAAAAAAACACACACACACACACACACACAAACAATGCAAAGACTAGGAATGAGCTGATGAATATTAAATCATTTTAATGTCTTGTGCACACAGGCGCATTTCTCCAGGGTGAGTGACGTCCATTAATGGAACGGAAAACCCATCACTTGGCTGTGTTTTAGCCACAAACTGACATGGGGTAACAAACTCATTCTATCCTGATGACTGTTGTAAATCTTTCGCTGAAACGTGTTATAAAAGTGTGCAGTATTTCAGCGGCGACTAGCGCTAATCTAAGAACAGCCTGGCAAAGAAAAACACAGGCAGGGACCAAAAAAGGGGCTCTTTATGGGACCCGGATTGTTTTAAGGGTGATTGCTCTGCATTTCCTGCGCTCAGAAGGCTCTTCCACAGGCAGTTTGGTCTCCAGCAGCAGAGGAGATCCTATTATCAGGCAGACGAAAACTCCACCTCCAGGATTTCACAGCTCCTCTGTTTATCACATGGCCCTGTCAAGTTGGGCACCATTAACCGATAATGAAAGGAGACAACCGGTGCAGTTACAAGCAAAGCACTCCGCATTCTACAGGCCTAAGCATGTATCTGGGAAGCTGACTGCGTCTATTCAGTTTTTTGCTACGTATTCAACGCAGCAAAACCCATCTCAATACCTCTGCTAGCGCACAGCCTCTGCAGTCCCAGCGCCGTCTCATCTCACATTGTACAGAAAGGCAGCCGTAGACTAAAATGATGACTGACAGAGAGAATAACTCAGAACAGATTAGTTATTCTGTCAGCAGATGGTAGATATCAGGCTACATCAAAAAGAGAGAATTAAAATGAGTAGGGAGGGGAGGCGGGGATGCTTTTGTTTTCTTCACTGAATGTTGTTGCTGGTGAAAACAAAGGCTAGAGTAGCAGCACTCGCAAAA
Source organism: Hydrocynus forskahlii (assembly GCA_037974365.1). Taxonomy (NCBI): domain Eukaryota; kingdom Metazoa; phylum Chordata; class Actinopteri; order Characiformes; family Alestidae; genus Hydrocynus; species Hydrocynus forskahlii. The sequence continues at coordinate 25,931,956 of JBBPCX010000141.1, read as the reverse complement.
GAATTTATGTTTTGTCCAAGGCAAAGAAATTCTGCCATCAATGCCTTCATTCCTCCTTGTGACTTTTGTGATAGTCTCATTAAACACATAAGAAAAAGCAGACTGAGCAGTCCTGCTTCCTTTTCTGGCCTGATTACCTCTCAATGGAGATGCTGCATTCGTGCCCCATACGGCTAGCGGAAAAAAAAGACCCACAAATGCTCTGAAACACAAATAAGTCAGCCAGTAGCTGAAACAACAAGAGGGGGAAAAAAAGGTGACATGGATGAGTGAGCCAAGCTTGTGAGCGCGTTGGCAAGCCTCAGAGGCCCTGGCCCCTTAAGCACTCATATCTAGTAACTTCATTTAATACATTCAGCAGGGATCCGCAGACAAGAGGAAAGGAGAAAGATTCTGACTGAAGAAAAGGGGGGGGGGGTTAGTGGAGTGAAAAAAGAAAAAGAAAAGATTTATGGCCCTTTATCCTTATTTAAAGACTGACGATATAGAAGTCAGGGCGGCATAAAGAAATAAAATAAGGGCTTGGAACCCGCTTCTCGGGTGGCTACTGAAAAGGGACGCATTTTGCATATAAAAAAAAATCAACTTTGTTCAGCGTAGCCTTAAGGAAAGTGCAGAGCCCACAGCAGACGTTTTCAAGGCAAGACTAAACAATGGGAGTCCGGATTGGCGGAAAGGGAGGGGAAAAAAAAGAAAAAGAAAAAAAAGCAGGTGATGATCAGAGCACTGCTGTTCTTCATTCCTCGTTCTCTGTCTTCGCCAGGGGTCATATTCACACTCTGATGCTGCCGTCAGGAACCAGCACTCATGTTTCCCTTCAAGAGACACGAGCAACTTCCACTCACATTTACTTTGCCTTCAAACACACACACACACACACACACACACACACGCGAATGCACACGAACACACAAACAGCATCTGCTGACAGGCTCCCCACACAAGCTGACGAGAAAAACTTGACTTCAATTTACCCGCTGCCATTTTAGCATAGCATTCTGGCACTTTTAGCAAGAGCCTCTTTTTTACAAGTTTGGAGGTTGGGGGAGGGGTCAAGGAGGGTGGAGAGGGGAGTAAAAATACGCCAAAACAAACGTCTCCGAGGCTGTGGTGAGACACGCTCAGAGAAAAGCCCGGTTGCATTAAAGCACCTGAAACAGTAAATGTAATTTTAAAAAAAAGAAAAAAAAAAAAGAAGAAAAAAAAAACAAAAGTAAAAAGTCGCTTAAAATAAACAGCACAAGTTCCAGCCTCTTGAACAATGACAAATAAAAGGCTTCACCCACCGTGGAATTAAACATATTGTTAAGCTGGGGTCTGGCTTGGCTCAAATAAAGAGACGTTTTCCTACGCAGCCTCATTACAGTGACTCCAAAATAAGCCATGTTCTTAGACAATCCCAACAGACAAGCGCTAACCCAAACATTACAATTCTCCCATTTCAAACAGTCATTTGTGAGATAACTGCCTGACCAACCTGTTATTTAACATCATAAACACAGCACAGAGTAAAAGAGAGGGAGAGAGAGAGACCTTTGATGCGATGCACGGAACGCTCAATTTCATTGAGAGATCACTCGGAGGCAGGGCCCTGCATAGCTAGGCTTGTTTACTTTGCCATTCAGCCACAGTTGGCAGGCCCAGGAAACCCCAAATCCCTGTGACACTCGTGTGCTGGTGTTATTTATTGCATTGCCAAGCTATACAACCTCGAGAGAATTCATCTCTCAAGCGGCAGTTAATGCTAAAACCGCGGCATTAGGAAAAAGCAGCGTAAGCGCCGGCCATTCCAGATGTGTGGCTGTCACCTGGCAAACAAATTAGATCACGGCCAAGTGAAGGCAAGGACTATGTGTGTCTCTTTCTCTCGTGTAATAACACAGCAGAGAGCTTGTTGAGAGACAAGTGGCAAACGGCTTGTTGGGCGCACTGTTTTTCAGCCCTCATACACAAACACGTGCGTGAACCCAAATGAGCAGTTACCTCTGGAAATAAACAGCACCACTTGACCCGAATTCATTCACACCCCACAAACACACACAGTTTTTAAAAGAAGCAGCAAAGCTCCTGTGTGGACAGACTTGAATTTTCTTTGTTTGTTAGCTGTAAACGGTCCATCAGGGCAATTAGTCCTTCCTACTTTGCTCCCTGAAGACAGCCCCCCACCCACCCACACAAACACACACACACACACACACACACACACACACATACTCTCTTACTTCCTCAGGTGCTACTCTGCAGTTCAAAATTGTCCATGTTTTCACAGTACTCATTTTGGGCAGACGCTCTGTCTCTAGGCAAACACTGCATAGCATTCATTTCAATGTTAAAAAAAAAGCCCAAGTCAACTTGAGTAGAATACTAATGCCTGGCAGTGGGAGTGGAGTAATTCTTCTAACAATCATCAACATGCCTGAAAAACATTTCTGTTCCAATCCAGCGCCTTTGACAATAAGCAAAACAAAAACATCTGATAACTGCATGCAGTGAACGAACGCAGCGCACAAATGTGAACAATAAGCAAATATTGTACAGTGAAGGAAAACAAGACAGGCAACAGCCCAGAAAATGGTTGGCTAAACCGTACATTCAACACTTAAATATTTTCAGCCGGCCTACATTTCCCAGAGATGCCACAGATTCTTGTGGGCAGTGGAAAGACAACTCAAGTGTAGACCATTGCTTACAGCTCTGCTGTCCAAAGCCATTAGATCACAGAGCGAGTGTCTGCCATGTGAGAGCAATCCTGTTCAGCAGGACGTGTCCTCTCACGCTGCCCCCTCATGGACATGGAGAGGAAGCACACTCCAATACCACTCCAGGCACCATCAAATATGGGTTAAAAAAACACAAGTGTAATCAGACACTGAAGAACAAAGAGGTTGGGTATGAAAACACCTGTAATGCCCTGACTTTTCAGACAAGACTTCTACAGGGGAGCATTTAAAGTCTGCCGTTTGTGACTCACTGTTTACATCTCTCCTCTCTGTGAGGGATAATGCAGGCTGATACAATCAAACCTCTCTGAAAAGAAGACATGTGGGTTTGGGTGACTCATAAACCACACAGGACCATTACACAGCGCTCTCAGTCTTCTTCAGCTGATTGGAATTGATTAATAATTTAGAAGGCAATTAACAGCTATATGAATTACTTCCAGAATATGAATGTGAGCTCCGTGTCAAAGAACACAGACGCGATAAATGCGATCAGCGCCTCTGTTGTTTGTCATAAGACGATTGATTTTTTTTCCTTTTCAATACCCATTTTGAGATCTTGAGGATCAGCTTGTCCTGATACCGATGTTTCCGTTTAAAAACCTACCAAGCCTTTTTTTTTTTTTTACTGAAACACCTTTCATAAATACCATCAAGAAATTCCCCACATGAAGAAATACACAGCCAAAAACATGACTTATACAAAGTCAATGCTTTTTTATTCATGTAATCTCTTTTAGGGCAGCAAAAATAATATCACCGATGTAAGAGTGAAGTGTCAAAATAATCTGCTTTTGACCGGTTTTCAATAAAATCAATGTAGAATAACTTCTTATACTGACTTTCACTCTAAACCTCAAAGAATAAAACTTTGTTAAATGTTTTTAGAAACTGACACTGAGGAACTGTTCATACAGAAACAAGTTATCAGCACAAGAAAAAAAAGGAATGAACTGCTTTTTTGTTTCGTGTGTCTGCTTCAAGTCTTATCATTCTGAGTTATTGTAAGAGATAAGTGATATTTATAATAAGTGATAAGAAATATGTAGATAAGCATTTTAGCTCTTTAGGCTGGGCCATTTTAATGAGCCAGTAACATTTAACGAGGCAGTCTGGTGCTATTTGTGGTTCTCCAGAGGAGCTGCGTGTGAGTAGGTTTCCAGACCCATGTGATGGTATGTCTTTGCACATGTTTGCAAAATGAGTCAGATTTTAAGCTACTTAAACTGTTATGTACCTACCTAATGTATTCAACACTGTTACAGGATGAGTTTGAATGTTTTTTTTTTTAAGTAACTGCTGAACACAAGGCGTTGGCTCACTCTGACCCAGTCTCGTGCAAACTGCACGTCCTGCATGTCCACAAAGAATCGCTGTAGGTTTTGGTTTGTCAGAACACCAGAGTGGAAGAAAAGCTACAGTTTATTAACTGTCCTGCATCAAAATCGACACGAGGATGTTTTCTTCTCAAATGGTTGAGGGTAAGAGATTAAGCTGGGAAAAAAATGTGCTTAAAGTCCATTATCAGGTCCAGGATTTTCCACAAGTATGCTAGGCAAAAGGATAAACTGGATACCGGATCAGTGCCATCTCTAGTATGATATAACGAACTGAATATCTAAGGGTGATTGCTTAAGCTGCAACATTAAAGCTATTGTTGGGCACTTAACTGGCTTTGGGTGTGATTTGGATTGTTTTGTATGAGCAGCTTTTACACCACTGGCTGTAGTGACCAGCTGGGCGGCCATTATTATGCTGATCGGGCTCACTGCATTGTTGATAGGATGCTAATCTTATGCAAGACCATTTTAGCCCTGGAGTCATGCAGGCCGAAGAGGTTCCAGCACGGGAGCTGGTAGTCCACGGCGGGATGAGCCGCTGCTGGTGCGTCAGAGCAGAGCTATGCAGAATGAAAACAAAGGGAAGGAAAGTTTAGGTCTGCTTGAAAGGCTGCGTGTGGAAGGCACTCAGCAGGAACAACAGAGGGGTTATTGTTCTCCTGGGCTGCAGGTACATTCCACCAAACGGAGAAAACAAACCGCACGACAGAAACACAGCACACCCAGCTGAGTGCGACAGACAGACACACACAGAGAGACACACTCATTGCTGAAATACTCTCAAAAGACCCACATCCCTCCAGCAGCACTATCTTCTTAAAAACTTCACATGCATTCTGGGTGCGTGAGCAAAAAACTTCAGCTCCAAAATACTGACTTTCAAATTCCCCCCATCGACCCACGCTGAGTACAGATACCAATGCCAAACTTCTCAATGGATAGTATGTTTACCCCTAAAAGCAATCTCCCTAATGCAGAGAACCACATGTGGGTTCCCTAAACAACCTTTCAGTGGATGGCCCTTTAAAGAACCATTTTATAAAGAGGGTCCAACTTTCAAATAACAGTGGTTCTTAAACAATGAAAACTTTTACACAGAAGGATACATACAACCAAGAACCATTCAGAAACCTTCATGTTGGCCCAGACTGCGCGTGACTACTCTCTAACCTATTAATCATATAAATCACATTAAGATACATTAATTAATGTCGGTATTAGAGCTGAAACGAGTATTAAGCATTATCAATACAAAATATTTCAAAAATATTTCAGAGGCAGTTAAGGAGTTAAACTGAAGATTGGCAGCACCTATAGGGTGACACATTTGCAAGCAGGAAGCAAAACAAAAACAACCTTGGATAAAAGCTCAAAGGAATGTCAAGTCTGGAAGCATTGTCCAAGGATAGCTGCACAATCTATGCCTGACTTAGCCCCCAGGTAACTTTTGACCAGATGAAAAAGAAACATTTGAAGCAGCAGAACAGTCAGTAAACAGGAGCTTTCCCTACAAGTGGATGTTCTGAGAAACCAAACTACAGCTACTCCCTGAGGACCTGCAGTTCACACTGTAAGTGAATTGTCAGAATGAGCCATCATTACTCTTACAAACAGAATTAAAACACACCATGTTACATCACTAACGGTAGACACAGGACTATTCTAAGCTATAGCATTTCTGTTCATTAGAAGTGTTGAGAGGCTACTTTTTAACAATACGCAGCTTTTCCTGTCACATTGGTACATACTTTGGCAGTCAATGTAAAAATTGTTAATTCGTTAAAAGTATAACTAATTCTGCAAACATGGCTTTTCACCTCATCCACGAAACCGATTCACACACAGCTCACCCAGAGGAGTAAAAATGTCACCAAACTGGCTTGTTAAAATTTTAAAGCGGTTAAAGGCTGCAGCAGCCTAAAGATCTATAGTGTTAATCTGCAAATTTACTGTTTTGTTTTAGCTATTGCTCATCTCTTACAAAAAGCCCCGAATTATGACCAAGCATGGTTTTAATTTCTCTCTCCATGTTTGTACCAAAGCCCTTCACAAAGAATACATAGTTTGTCCAAACACCACAATACATGCAATTTTATTAACCATAAAAAGGTTTCCCTGAAATGGAGTTATTGTAGTGGAGGGAACACGGTTGTTATTCTATACATATTAAATATTAATTTATTGAAAATCAGTTTTAAAAAAAATCATTTTGCCCTTCATATTTACAGTCTACATTTATGCCAAATTACATTTTATTACATTCATTTGGCAGACTCTTTTATTCAAAGCAACTTACAATATGAGGAAACAATCAAGTTTTGGGGCGGTATACTTGTTGATAAAATCACATTAATACTATATTAAATATTTAAAGAATTAAAAATCAATACAGCGCTTCAGTATCAGTATTGGACGACAGTACTGCCGGTATTGGTAGTAGTGAACCGCTAATCATAACAGATGTACCCATCTTCAATCTTTCTGTCACCATGCATTATTCACTTATCTGCACAGGACACGCTCATCAAATTACAAGTGATGGGAGCCATCTTATCCTCTGCAGCGAGACAGCCGCCACAGAGCCATCACTTCATCGCTTTAATGTGGGCTTTAATGTGGGCTTTAATGTGAGTGTAGCTGTGTGTGTAGTTAAAAGCCAAAAAAAGATGAGATGTGGCTATGCTGCGACGGGTGCTGGATGTAGTCTATAGGAGTAAGTGGCATTTGTGTGTGTGTGTGTGTGTGTGTGTGTGGGGGAGAAGGAGGATGGGTGTGAGAGAGAGAGCAAGGGGGGAGAGAAAGAGAGAGGGAGAGAGCGATGAGCGAGCGAGAGAAAGCTGCAGAAAGCCAATTACCAAACTCATTAAGTAACCTGCTCCAGAGCTTTGAGAGGCATCTCCTCCATATCATTACTGGATTTATTACTGTCATTTGCATCTTGTGATTCAGCTTGACACTTTTTAACTGGCTAAAAAGAGAGGTCACATCAAAATAATCACATCCTACCACAGATCTGCTGCAGGTGAAATTGGGTTGGCGTGCATATGTGTGGGGAGACCAGACAGCAGTGGTGTGGCCTTGTTAAACAAAGTAATGCATTTGTGACAGGCTTAGGCCTGGGGAGAAAAAAAAAAAAAAAAAAGGGGTCGCGATTTACTGAGCGCACAGAACGAATACACATACAAAGGTTCGACACTAATCATGTTATCATTTGGACTAAAAGGAGACAAGGGAGAACAAGATGGGGTGGGATGAGAATTTACCATCAGAACTATTATGGTTTTTGATCACATTATGTCTTAGCACAGAGTTATTGTCAGTACTTAAACCCCCCAAAAACTGCATAATTTGTTCTGTTTATTTGATTTAGTGGGTGAAAACCATAATAAAATAAACAAAAATGTGTCACTGATGGCTCTTTTTCATCCATTTCAAAAAATGTAATATTGTAACATATAGTGCGCTGTATACAACAATGTGCTATACTGTCTATTGTCTAATAAAAATTTAAACTGTGTTTATTATTGGGTTTTATGTCATTCTACAACATTAGAACCAATAAACAGTCTTTGCTACTGTGAATATAGATCATTTTAGGGCAGGAGAGTTAAGCTTTTCAGATGATAAAAGAGTGGACGGACAAAAAACAAAGAGAGAATTCAGGGTTTAACCCGAGAGAGGGGAAAGAAGAGGAGGCAGGTGGAGAAGACAGAAGTATCCAGATTTGTGGCTATGATGCTGCGACTAACCTTGACTGTATTCATCTCCAGGTTCTCCAGAGTAAGCCTTCATCAGCCTCACAACATGCACTCATACACACCACTGGGGGGGGGGGGGCGACAACAGAAACAAATGGAAGAAAGAGAGAAAAAAAAAGGAACACATAAATGACTGAATAAGACAAATGAGTAAATGCCACACGCTTCCACAGCACATTTTCTAGCACACGGGGAAACGAGGCGAATAAATTAAGGGATGACATGGTGGAATCACTCATGGTTTGTTCGACAAAGCCTTCGTTTCACTGCATGAGGGGAAAAAAAAAATGGGTACAAAAACAAACAGCTCGTATAGGTGACCGCACTTCTCACCCAACTACTTGATTCAGTGACATTTAGTGGAACCACTTATGCTGCAAAAATTAATCTAAGCATCAAACCCCTGGAGACATCATCAAGCCCAACCCCTCCAGCCAAAACACACACACACACACACACACACACACACACACACACACACACTCAACTAGTCCGGCTCCACCCCCCCTTCGTTGCCAGAGCACTCTGAAATAAAAACATCAGGACCCAGCCACAGAGCACCTGTTCAATAACATCGACATTTCACATTCAACATCCACAGACTGCTCCCTCACAGTGAAAACACAAAGCAGCTGCAACACACTGATTTTCCAGGCCTGACACCCACACCCTCACCGCTAATCCCTCACATTTCACATAAGACAGCCTACTTCTTTCATCGCCCTGTGTGTACGAGTGTGACGTATAAAATGTGCTTATACGCTGGGCGCTATGACAGGAATGTCACAAAACACGATTCCTTGGACAGCAGTATTAACAAAACACCGGCGTGCTGTTTGACAAGCGTATTATACATCCGCTACATGTCTAAACATATGGCTCTCTGCAATTTCGTAAGTGAATGTTTCATAAATAAAACACGCTCTCCTTCGCACTCCGGCCAGACATACTCGCTGACCCACTGAACCCTCTCTGGGCCACCAGACACATCTGTTCCACATTAGGGCTTTTAGACCCCCGCAATTACTAGAGATAAAGGTTATTAACTCAGCGGATTAGATCACTGTATTAAAACACTGAGGACATTTATTTATTTATTTTCTTCTTTAACAGCTGCAGTGGCATTAGAAGACACTCTTTAAATGTCCATAAATGGCTCTTGGCTTGGAAAACAGTTCTGGGGGAAAAAAGCCCTACAATTTTCTTAGATTATATTTCTTCCTTTGAGGTCTATTTATATATTTTTTGTGGTTTAATTTCCAAAAACAGTCCTGATTCACAGGATTACATGACTATTTTCCAGCCTCTCTTAGAATTTAACAGGCTGTTTTGGTACTGTGCCTTAAAACCGATATATGTAAATGACCTTTGTTCCGATTGGATACTCTATTGTGCCTCATTCAAAAAACAGAACTAAAGCATTCATTACTTCAGCGTGGATGGGTGGGGCTAAGTGGTTGTCAGCTGAATAGGCACTGTGTGACATCGAAAAAAACAATGAATTCAAAAGCTCAATTTGCATATGAGCCCGTACTGAAAGAGGTAAATGGTATATTTAATTTTTTTTTTTACAACACTTACATATTTCTTCTGTCCTTTAAACAGGTCCTTCACTCAAATTAAGCATTTTATTTTGTGAACCAAACATGCTTTGACTGTGGCATTGCTTTGCTTCAAAGAACACTGTGTTAGTACCTTCATTTTAAAGAATGTCCACCTGCATGTTTCTCTCTCTGTCATGCAGTCATTTTAGAGGAGCAGTGGGGCGTGGGAACCATTGCAGCCCACTCAATAGAAGAATCATCCTAAAGCCCTGCTCATGTTTCTGTGTGGCCAGGGTCCACTGCTTGCTATTGATCTGCTGCAACATGGCCACCAAGCACAGCCAGCTTACACACACAGACACCCACACACACGAAGAGGAGAAAAAAAAAAAAAAGAGGGCACCTCTGTTTATAACACTGCTGATTACACATATACTGCTTGGACTTTATCGTTAGCCCTAGTATTTAATTCGTTCCTTTCTATTGTAATCAATAGCGAACCTGGGAAAATATGAGACAAATCAATTAAGCCGAATGAGCAGCAGGATCTGGAAAAAAGAAACAGGGCAACGAGGGCTGATAATGATAATTATTGTGATATTTTCCTCAACAGAATAAATGTGGTAAGAAACTCTCTCCAGGCAGCCCATAAAAATGGATTACTAGCCTTGATGTATTTTCACTGCAGTTTTATCAGTGGACATACCCGGTCGATGAACTGAGGCCAGACCGTTTTAAAATTTCATATTACAACCTCTGGTTCATTTTTATACTCTGATTATCTGTTAGAACTTGGATCTTTTCAGTATTCAGTACTGCCTCAATGCAGCTGAGAGATGAGTGTCCAGTTTCATCTCACTCTTGCCTGTAACTGATTCTTGCATGTCTGTCTGAATGAGAAAACTACGAAGCTACATCTGAGCAGATAGCATTTTCAGTTCTGTTCAAAAGGCTTAGCTAAATGTGCAAGCATGTTTTGCACTCACATTTTATATAAGTGATATCTGCTTACGAAAACGACTTCAAATTCATTTGTTCGTCTGCATATCACAGTGAAGCTATCACATGTTAGGGATCAAAAGTACCGATCAATCTTCAGTCTGGACATTCCAAATTTACATTCCTCTGGTATCCTCCTCCTGTGTTCATTTTATTGTACAAAGTTTGTGAGAGAGGAGATTCAGGAGCACTTCTGCATTGTGATTGGTCACAGATTTCTTGTTAGTATAATATAATTAGTATAATAATTAGTATAGCGTATACCCATCTGTGTGTACATGACTGGATACGACATGTTATTTTTTTAAGAATTACATTACAAATACGTACTGCATTTACCATCTTTATTGTTTTGAGTCCTTAAAAAAGGGGGACAGTGTGAGATCCAGAAGGGTCAGAAGAGATTGGTGGGCCTACATTTTAACAAACATGTTATTCACTCAAATATACATCAATATAAATAAAATACATTTTGAATGTTCATAAACAAAGTGCGTATTGGACTTTAAAAATGAAACACTCAAACAGGGAGCGATGTTTGCTGGAATAATTCAATACAATACTAAATTGTACAAAAAAATTAAAAGCAGATGTCGAACATGATATCAACAAAGATTTGACAATGATTTGAACATGATAAATATGCATATGGACTGATGCAAACATTTATTGCGGTAAGAACCCCAGCTTGAGCTTAGAACTCACTATGTGCTGGGTAGTTTGTGTTGGGTTGTTAATCATGGCTCTTTGAGCTGCTTGTGAATGAATGTGTGTGCATGCACAACCAAGACATTTTGACCTTTTTCTTTTTCTTTTTTTTAAAGAAAAGCAGCCTTCATCTCATCATGCAACACCCTCTCTGTGCAGAAATCCTCCCATATCCTCTCCACCGGCCTCAGAAAACCTCTCCAAACATCAAACCCCACTGACAGCTCTCATGACTAAGCCTCCTCTGTCATCCACCATTATATTACACATTCATTATGCGCCATAACGCAGCCTAGAGTACGTGTCCAAGCACTTAGCAAGGCTGCAGAGTGTGCAGTATGGCCTATAACAGAAAAAAAAAAGTTTTACAACAAATTAACAATAATACAGTCAGCAGAACGCATCGTCAAAAGCTGGTGGTTAGATTTTTTTTTTCCATCGGTTGTTGGATTAGAGATGTAAGCGATGCTGCTTGCTGTAGATCTGAGTGATTTAATGCTAATGCCCATGAACAAAAGCTGCTCTGCGCTCTTTAAGAACACAAGCGCGGCTCTCCCCCATTTGTCCACAGGTCACAGGGCCTCTCTGGAGGATTCACAGCCCATTAGAAATTCATAGCTCCTCTGCCTGCAAAAAAAAGAGGAGAGAGAGAGAGAGAGAGAGAGAAAAAAAAACACCTCCCCATTCCACTTAACATAACACCCTCACTTTCGCCGTAATCACACTGGAGGCCAAAAACAACGAAAGGAGAAAAATTCACGATTTCGCACGCCTCCTAACCGAGAGGTAACCGTTCGTCACTGCTGACCTGGCTGGGTATTAATAGAAAGCAAACAGATTAGCTGCTGATTAGTGTGCATTATGAGGCAGCTCTATTAACCTTTGAGAAATGGACTGGGTGCTCGCTGCTTAGCCAAGCATGGCCCCTCTTTTTCCTGCGCTCAAGGAGAGAGGCGAGAGAGAGTAAGAGAGAGAGAGAGAAAGTGCAGTGACAGAACTACAGCTCCCATTAGGTAAGCACATTGAGCAGTCAGACGCACATCCATCAGCACAATGCAGCACAGCTCTGCCCCGTCTCTCCTTCTCTCTTCCTCACTTTCTGAGGGTGGAGAGTGTTCATTAAGGGACGCATTTAGATTTTCTGTCTCAGACAAGGGAGAAAAAAACGGAAAATGGGTTTATTCATTTTTCATCTGGTTGTGTTCTGTGCCATAAAGAAGGACATTCAACAATGAGAATGGGCTCTGCCAACATCACAAGGATTTCTTGTTGCTCAGAAGTTGACCGTGGTCTCACCTGCCACAAAAAAAGCAATACTGTGGTCTTTATCACAGTACTGCTTTTGCTTTGGAGTACAAAAGACCTCGACATGCAAATACGCCTCTACCCAATGACAATTTGTTTTTCACCATATTCTGGTGTAAGTGAAGCTTAATCACAACCACTGCTATTCAAACAACGCATGACTGAATCAAATGGTGCCTTTTCATATTCTCATCAGCACACTTCTTTTCATACTTGTCTAAAGAGCAACACAGACTACAGCGAAAGAATGCAATACAATATAAAACCTTATATTTACATGCACTTCCCACATTTATGTTACTCTCTACTAACTGTACTTTCTCAGGTTCACATCCTATTCACTCTACTGTTACATGACTATATTATCTATTTACTGTATTGTTCCTGTCGTTCTTTGCACTTTGTTCAATGCTGTAACTGCCTCCTGTGCAATAATCAACGGTGCAGTTCTCAATTCTGGAAGGTTTACATAACATCCAAAATAGTTATATGTTTACACACACACACACACTCACACACACTCACACACACTCACACACACTCACACACACTCACACACACTCACACACACTCTCACACACTCACACACACTCACACACACTCACACACACAGATGTTCTTGTTACGCCTGGCCCTGTGAGACTAAGACAGTCCTTCTGTTAGTTGTGCATTTTTGTTCAATGATAGGAGGGGGCGGTGAAACATGATTCAAGCGTGATATTGGCGAATGTTTTTCCCTGCCCACCGGTGCATAGTGACACAATCAAAACTAAAATTATGTTTTAGACATGGGCAAAAGTCATTACAATTTGATGGGGAATATAGTTAAGATGAAATCTAGAACTTAGCCTTTTCAATATAGTATGATGAGTCATGCGTAATAGGACCAGGGACAAAGAAAAAAATGAAGCTTTGATTCCAGACTTATTTTGCACTCCTCATAGATCATGAGCTCTACACTTGCTCTATTTTAATCAGAACTTGCTGCTGTGAAGAACAGCCTGGGCGGCAGAGTGCTAGAATGCAGAGAGCAAGTTCCATACAAGGCTGACGGAGAGGCCACTGAGGGGCGTCGCACACAGGCATTCACGAATAGACAGAACCCCCCACTCTCACACACACAGTTCCTCGTGTATGAGGTAGTACACCACTGACTGATGGGAGCTGACACTGTCAGGATGTCACACTGCGCAGGGTTTCACACCATCTCCAGCTGCACACGTCGCTGAAAACGCATTTCCATACACGCAGAGAGCTCTCTGCGGGCAGCCCAGCACTAAAGCACCTCATCACGTTCAATCCTAACCCCCTAACCACCCTCCCCCAAGCCACCTCACACACTTTGCTCAGAACCACAGAATGAAGCCATAGATTGTAGACTTCTCTTCTGCAGCTTTTGTTTTGTTTAATCTAATATGACAGACTGTAGCAGATGGTGGTCAATTTTCCATTTGACAATAACAAATAGGCTGGACAAAAAAAAAAACACACACACACACACACACACACACACACACACACACACACACACACACACACACACACACAAAAGAAAGAGATGTGTTGCAGGCCATCGGCTCGGCAGCCACTCACCTTGCTACCCATCTGAGGGCCACACACCACAAATAAATTCAAATCATCTCTCTGTTGATACTTATTCTATCCAGGCTAACATGAGAGCTAGCACAGCGCCTGACATTTAGCATTTCTTTCGAGCAGCAGGGGAAAGAGAGGGAGAGAGAGAAAGAGAGCAAGAGAGAGAAAGAGAGAGCAAGAGAGAGAGAGAGAGAGAGAGAGAGAGAGAGAGAGAGAGACACACAGAGAAAGAGAGCGAGAGAAAGAGACACAGACAGAGAAAGAGAGGAAAAAAGGGAGGGGGGAGAAATGAACCCGCTTGTACATCTTGACACAGTGCCCTGTGCAGGGAAATAAAAACATGGCTTTCCTTTACAGTCGGCCAGCACATGGAGCCCATACATCAGCACTGCTCTGGCCCAGGCTGATCCAAGGTCAGCCCCATTTCCTATCACTGAGAGAGCTGAGAGAGAGAGAGAGAGGGAGGGAG
>JBBPCX010000141.1:25865425-25891394 GCA_037974365.1 Hydrocynus forskahlii | reverse complement strand
CCCGCCCCCCGCCTTGCTCCTTTTTTCATAGCGGACCAAAGCAATCCTGCACCACTTTCATTTTCCAACATCTGCTTTGGTTTTGCTTTAAAATTACAAAAGCACCCCCCCTACCCCACCGCCCCCACGCCCGATCCAACAGGACGACTACTAACACAACTCCGTCTGATCTGGGACAACATCTTGTAGTAATCTGCGAGAGGCTCTCATAATTTGCACAGGCCTGTTTGATTTTTTAAGGCACTGCTGGCATGGAGCTCAAGCATCGGGCCCGACCATGTCTGGTCACCGCTTTTACACCGTTATACTGCCGCAATATAACATCAAGCCCCAGGCTACAAGCCTTGAAACCGGAATTACTCACTAAAATGTCATACAATACTAACACTTGAATGTCTTGGACGTTTATGGCAGTGTAAATGGTTAGCTTAATTGAATATGTCCTATGCACTATTGCAACACAGCACTACTGCATTTAACATCTGCGTCATCTTTGGAAAGCAAGGCCACCTATTCAGTGACTACAGAATTTAATTCCTCTGTGCTGAGCAGTCTAAAACAGTCAGGCCTAACCAGACCACTGGCTAATTAAGTTAAGGATCAAGGACCGGCAAAAAGGACCACTGGCAAGTGAATTAAGGACCTACAGTGCTTTTATTTCTTTACATCTATGGGTTAGGGAGCGCAAGTTTTCTAATTGAATCTTTGTAGCCTTGCTAAACATCTGTATGCCATACAGTACAGTGTTAACCTTACACAAAACAACCAAAGCAGAGCCTTTAAATATCATTCTGACATGACTGTTGGTTTCCACAATCAGAGCTTTCTTTAAGAGGCTTAGGACTATTCCTTCAGAAACTGAGCTGTCAGCACGCTGCTACTGAGATACATGATTATGGTTTTAAGACAGTCTAGATCACTTCAGTCTAATTCACACACACATTCAACTTTAAGCTGCAGAAGGTTCATACCGTGCACCTTTAGGTGCTCTTTAATCTTTCATTACGACAATAATTTGCTCAGTTAGCTCCTTGACCTATAGCCACGAGAGCCGCTGGAAAACAGAACCGAGGCAGTTTGTTGCTCTGTAAAGTCTCATCATTTCATACTCCGCTCAGTGACCAGAAGGGTATGGTGAATATGGAAACAGTACAACTGGTATTTTGCAGTAGACTTATGATTTTGATGAGGATCGAGTGTCTTTCTATGGGAAAAGACAATGTGATATAAGCTGCAGGCATAACTTACATAACAAGTGCATTGTCCAGGTACAGTTTGTTTAAAGTCTTCTGTGAAACGTGGCAGAAACTTGTCTAAACACTTTCTAAGACCATGCGAGAAAGAGTCTCCGGTCATTCCTCACTATTAAACGAGCACATGAACACACTCTGGCAGCTACACAGTGCACTGACACTGAATAAATAAGAACATGTCTGTTGTGTGCTCGGATAATACAGATAAGTAGCTCAATGCTATGTTTTTCTTTCCCTAATCAGAAGTGAGTGCATGGCTAGGTGACAACAAGCATTTATTACAAACAACTATTCAGTAAGATCTAGGATGCAGTACTATGCATTTGGAAATATTACAAACATTGAGGTTTATGACATGCTGAATACACAAGAGCAGATAAAGTGGTAGCTACACTGAAAAAAGTGCCAAAAAAGGTTCTTAAAATTATGCCATAGAAGAATCATTTAGTTCCTAAAGAACCATTTCCGTAAATGTGTGAGGAGTCCATAAAGGATATAAAGAAATTTCACATAATAGAGGCTCCCAAAATTTTACATTGCGTGAAGATCCTTTAAACTTCACACTCAAATATATTTTCAGAACTCTTTCAGATGTATTTATTTTTTAGGTGTGTAGCTACTTTCTCACTGGTAAGGCCAGTGGTCCTCTAACTGGTCCAGCTTGTTGCTAACACCTAACTCATAACCAACAGTAAAAGGATGAAAAATTCCTGTCTGTAAGTCCCTGAAGGTCAGTTTGAGAACCTGCGTAAGTTTGTTTTGTGTCTAGCCCACATTCTTGTCCCCAGTACAAACTTTGTTGTTCAATACCAAAAAAAGCCCATGGTTTAAGCACAGTCTATAACAGAGGCTAAAAGACAGCTCACATAATATTTGAAGAAGAGTTCAGGGATCCAGCCTGAAGGCACAGTCTCACCACCTCAACACTCCAACAGCTGTGTAGTTTTTCTTCTTGTGTTCTGAGCAGCACTGTTACAAACCTCCAACGCTCCAGATAAACCAGGGCATGGCATGCTTGCGCGACCCTCAGGTTTCGAGTAGGTGAAAGAAAACGCCTGGAAACCAAGCGGCAACTGCCTAAATCTCTGTCTGCTCCGGCCACTGTGAGTCCTTGTGTTGGGGATGCGGGGGGGTGAAAGGCTGTCGCATTTCTGCCAGGTTACCCCAAGTGTCAGCCGAATGTCTTAAAACAACAGACAAGTGAGCTGCCACTGCAGCCAATTACCCTACTTTTGGCACCCGTAACACACGAAAAAACAGCTTCTGAGAAGAATGAGCGCAAAGCTTGTTGTGTGTGCTGTCAGCCAGTGTTGGCAGATTGTTAAATTTAATGAGTACACAGCAATTGAATGCCCCATCAGGGATTTTTTTTTTGAAGAAACACTTTTGCACTGTCCAGGATATCAGACTTTGCTTGATGCTCTTTGGGACAGAGACAGATTTCTAGTGAACACTGAGGGAGGGAAAAAAAAGGAAAAAAAAACAGTGATTCACAAAAGTGACAAATCAAAGGCATTCGTCTAGCTGGAAAACGACAGCACAAAGAACGAACAATTCCAACTCGCTGGCTCTTTCTCAGATTATTCGCTACAGGTAAATTCAAGAAGAGGTCAATGAAGTAAACAGCCAGGCTAAAGAGTTAAACACACACCTCAAATAGGCAGTAGTTTATAACAGCACTTAACAAAATAACTGTAGTGGAAGACAGGTGCTAGCACACCCTTCAGAAAAGGCATGAGACTAATCCTGTCTTTATGAATTGCAAATGAACAGAAAATCCATCATAATAAAATCATCACACATAGGGGCTGTACTGAACATAACACCATGGCACTGTATACTGAACAAATGTTTGGCCATAGAAAAATCAATACAGTCGAGGTGTATCAATATTTCTGAATATAATTCAACATGGAGTGTGTACGATCAAGAGAAACAGTCCTTGTGCTCAAGTAGGAGAGTGTGGTCATTGCCTTAACCCAGAAAAAAAAAACACCTGAAAGGGGACTTTCTGCATAATTCAATCACTTAGATGTTCAAAGAGGCCATTCAGAGTGGTCTGATGTGAAACTGTTCTTTGCAGAGAAAGTTATGTAGATGATGTCTATATACAAATACAGACACTATGTCTACTGCCCAAAGGGACCTAGGTGGTGTTGTTTTTTTTATGATTTGCAATTACGGTGAAATAGGGGTCCAAAATAAGTTTTCTTTGCCTTACAGTACACTTTATGTACTCCTCCACCATGAATGGATTTTTAAAAATACACTTTATGCAAAAACCTTCTCAATGCCATCGTAAAACAGAAAGCACAATACTAACCGTTACCTGAAATAAAGGTTCTTTGTGATTTATCTATTAGCAGCATAAAGTGTTCAGATGTTTGATTCCGGTCATCCTTAGTGTGAACAATTCTGCAGTTTCTTTAGAACAGTGCACTTTACATCAAACCACTCTGAATTACATACTTCATCTGAACAACTGAGTAATGCAGAGGAACTCAATGGATTTCCCTTTTAATACAGTAAAGCAGTTTTCTGAGGCACGTGAGGAAGAAGTGGCATGTAAGGTAAATGAAACACTTTGCTCTAGCAATACATCTCCGGGACTGGCAAGTTACCAAGGCATCCAATTATAACTATTTCAAAAATGTCAATAATGTCTATAGTGCTGTATGCTACAGTGATACTTCTATCACATTAAGCACAAAACGAAGGATCTGATTCTGAAGGAAAATGCCATGCTGCCACGCAGCTCCAGACAAGTGAACAAATCAAACCTCACATCAAAGGAGCCTTATCCAAGCGCCTTGGTACTGCATGGAAATCCAGCCTCTCCCCTGCCTGAGTATTGACAAGTCGGCTCGAAAGCGTCCGCATGGGATTTCCCCCCAGGTTGCCTGACACTTCATAGGAAAGTACTTCCATTTACAACACATTATTTACTGCTCTCCCTGCGATTGCTTCACAGAGGCTCTGGCAGCGGCCGCTCCAAATTGCCCTCATGGGTGAATTCTGAGCACACACTCGCTCAAAAGATGGATTCACACTATGCCAAAAACGCTAACCAGATTACTTCTATTCTGTCATTGGCCTCCCCAAGGCTTCCCCCTGCTCTGAAAAGAGCGACAGAAATCCAGGATTGCAGGAAATGACATGACTGATGTAAATAATACGGCGAGGAGCGAGTGAACACAGTAAGCAGTGTCACATTCTCATAGGGAGTGGTAATCTTCCATTTAAAACTTCACTAATAAAAGACCATTGGTAAAGCGACGGTTCCGCTCAGTCTATGCAAATGCTCACGGCTAACTGAGCCAACAGCAAGCAATGCAACACATTATGAGTCAAAATCATTAGAAAATGACTGATGTTTGGTTTTGTGTGTTCAGCGAACAAGAATCGACGGCAGGGAGCAACTCTAGACTGTTATTTCACTCTGGATAAACAAAAATCATTTTGCTTTCTTTATTTCTAGTGCTTTCTGAAGCTGAGCACAAAGGGTTGGGGGGGTTCAAATACATTGAGTCTCTTTAGGAGAGGAAAAATAAGCACAGCTGTGAGGAAGTGTTTGTGACACTGGTTTTGTTCAATTGCTCAAACACAGCTCCTCTCTGCGAGACCCTTGAGATCCCTTCATGCCCTCCAGCCAGTTGGGAATGATTACTAATAGATGCCTCCTACGCTGTTCGGCTGCCTTTCTCCAGTTCTGTGTCACAAAGCAGTGAGAAACACTTTTTTTCACCGTGTTTCCAGCCCAGCACAAAAAAGAGAACAGTTCTGTTTTAAAACAATAGCCTGATTCTGGTGTTTTATCGCACACAGGCTAGCTGTGGCACTTCAGTGGATGTAACTAAGAAATGTAGGGATTTCAATTGGGTTCAGAGACTGAAAAAGTGACACCTAGAATTTTCACACTAATAAAAAAAAAATAAGTCAATCGGTGCATTGTTTTTTTCAGTGTAGCTCCAACACACACAGGCATTACAGGTGTTTTAACAGTAAAGGCCCTGGAGGTCTAATAATCACATCAAAGGAGATTCCACATGCCCAACATCAAGATTCAGGATTTCATTGCCACACAGCACAGTATTAAGATTTAGTTAGGCTCTGATCCACAGTAAACAGAAGACATTAAAGTGTGGCATAATGTCCAAAAACAAACAGCAGAAACACCACCATACAGCATTCTCTTTTTGTTTCAAAGACATATATACACACACACATGCACATAAATATACATATATGTAACCAATGTAGAGAAAGCAAAGTCACTAAGTAAGACAAATTAAACAACTGCTCTCAAATTAAACCACAAAAAATGTGAACTGTCAAATCAACATCTAGCGAGCAGCTTTTGTCTAATAAAATATTTTTGAACTACACATATAGTGTATCACTCACTCCCCAGTCAATACTGTCTGCATATAAAAACTACATTGCAAAAACAGCCTGTTTTTAATTCACTGTTTTGGTGGTTAGCCCCACCCATTCACTCTGAGTCTTAAATGTGTGGTGACAACAGTCTGTTAAACAGTCAAGAATAAAGACAAGCTGGAGAGCGCTCATGTAAAAATGAATGTAGACTGCTTAGAACTTAACAGAAAAATAACGGCATTTACGACACGTAGTATACAGGCAAAGTAGCCTTTAATACACAAAAAGAATTGGTCTATAATACACTAGCAGCCACTGCAAAACGTCTGCTAAGCAAACACAGGCCTTAGCTAAGAAAAAAAAAAAAAAGCTGTCCATCCTGCTCCAATCACAAGCTGGTGAAAGCTCCATTTGGTCGTGGTGCAACACAGTGGCAGGTGGCCATACAATCCAGCCTGTGTCTACTACACGCTGAATGGACTGAAACACAATTACATGATTATGATCTTATTCAATAGTGGGGATGAACGTCCGATTAAACAAGCACCTTGGCTGGACCACGGAGGAAAAATTAACTTTCGTGTATTTAATGAGTCAATTTCAAAAGCTGGGGTTCAACTAATGACACTGGCTGTCAAAACTGCAAAGCTACTGGTGTCATCAAGATATGTTTCAAAAACAAACTTGTTATTAAGACCAAGCTGTCTCCTGCAGTGGACAATTTGGAAACACTGAGTAAGCCATTCTTCACAACAACATCACACTGTTTGCACACAGGTAGCATACAAATGCTGACACATCCAAAACACAGGTATATGTGAACTGCACACATGGGTCCTCATAATAAGCCGCTGTTTCTCTCTACTGTGGATCTGTTTGCATGGCTTGGTAGTAAACATGAACCTTCCACTCAGTATCTCCTTTCCAGTGGCTGGAGTTCTGAACATTCAGTGCTACAACAGAGAGAGATTAGTAACCAAAACTGAACAAAAACACATTAAGTGGCAATGTTCAGATGAGAACCTCTCAAGAGTTTGGTGAGTTTTTTGAGAAAGTGACAGTAAGGACATAAAAAGGGCTTACAGACAGAGACACATTTCAAATCACAAGCAGTGGAAGATAGTCACTCCAAGCACCCTCTCCATCTTCAAAAACCTCATAAAGACTCATCTGTTCAGAGAGCATCTCCTCTCCTGATGCACTTACATCAATTTTTGAGGTTAATACTCTCCTCTCGTTCTCACACTGTCCTGAAACTTGAATGTGTCCTCATATTGTTAGTGGTTTTGGATAAAAGCGTCTGCCAAATGATTGTCATGTAATGTAATATGTAATGTAAGCAGAAACCAGGCAGATTGACTGAAGCCCAAGTTCAACAAGCAGCCTCATGAAGACAAAGCCTTGACACAGTTAGAACAGATAGTTTTTTAAAACTTGACTCCTTTTTTATCTTGTAGGCAAGGACAGCTATCCTGCAGCCCTTCTCAAGAGCATCCCCCCCTCCTCCCGGGGGAGAGAGTATGAAGACAAAAACAAAACACAGCAGCTAGCTAGAGCTCTCCTCCTGGCTGGCTAAGCTAGCTAGCTAATGAGCTAGCTCATAAGGTTAGCTGTTGATTAACACCTTGGCTAATTGCAGAGACAAGACATTACCCCTCGAGATTGCCACAGCCATATGTAGGAACACAGACGACCTGCCACAGGTGTGAGGGTGAAGTCTGGAAGTCGGGGGACTTACCTTATCTCCTGCTCTACAACATCAGAGATTTGTTTCAGATGCAACAAAACACAAAGCGGCTGGGTAATGTTAGCTAAGCTAGCAGGTGCCCCTGCTGCAGGGAGCTACAGGAGGACAGGAGGGGGCTTCACAGCACTGGGGGGGCTTCACAGACGACAGTGACCGAGCCGGTTCACTCGTCTCTCAGAGGCGTGAACGTGTGGAGTGGTGGGTGGGTGCTGTGGACACGGCCAGTGCTGGCTTTCAGCTTCTCTTCAGTAAGAAAGAAAAAACCCGCTTGAGAAAAAACACACTCCTTCCTGCGAGAGGGATGGGGAGTAGAGGTCCGCCCACCTCCAGTGTCGAGACACGCCATAGGCTGCCGAGCTTCGGGCAGCCAAAGATAGGAGCCAATCAGAGGGCTCGTTTCGTGATTTAAAAACGCGCGTGTGTGTGTGTGTGCGCGTGTGTGTGTGCGCGCGCGCGCGCGCGTGTGTGCGTGTGTGTGTGCGAGATAGAGAGAAACTGAGTGCTTGTGTTTGATCCTAATGTTGTGACGTTACAGTCTGTATAGTTTATTATTTTATAAAAACTAATATGTATAAAAAACAGTTTCTTTGAAATGTCCCCAAGGGTTGTGGAAAGTATGTGTGTGTATAAGTGGTTTGTCTGAAAGTGTGTGTGTATAATAAAACATCACATTAAAAACATAAAACTCGACTCCTTGTTTTGTTTGCCCATCACAAACCAGCTTTGAGCATCAATTAGCTCAATCTCATGCTGAAAATATGAGAGAAAAATACATTTTAATGGAGGTAAAGACAAAAGCACAAAGTGTGAAAATTATTGGTTACCAAACATTTTTATGCATAATGTGTAACTGAAGTATTCTCCACCCTAGTGCTGACTCTAAGGGTCATCCACAAATTTCTGTTTCACTTGGGCACGGAGACAATGTGAAACTCTGGCCAAATTCTCTTTACAGAATACACTCATAAAATGACCTTCATTAACAGTACCCTCTTAAATCTGTACCTTCCTTAACCAGCATGTGGCTATTTTACCTGAAAAAAAAAAACAATATTCAGTAGGGATGTCAAAAACACCACATACTGTATCAGTTTGTATTGTAGCATATCATATCAAATGCATGTTAGTTTAATGCTAATTTGTTAGCTTGTTCCTATCATATTAGTTTATGGCCGGAGTGTTAGGTCGGAAACGTTTGACTGAACTGAGGTTTTATTCCTCCAAAGTGCATGTTGACATATATAGGACCATAAAGCAAAGGGAGGTCCTGCAAAAAGGTAAATTTTGGATCTTCCAGCAAGATTATGATCAAAAACATACATCATCCAAATCCACACAAAATGGCAAATGATCAAGCCAAATCATGGCTAAAACCAGAGAGAGGATTTTGTATTGAGTAGTCTGCTTTCTCTGTATCCTCCAGACTCATCAAGCAGCACTGGAGAAGACTCACCATTTGCAAACAGTACTTCATTCTTTTGTCTCATAGAATGAATGTAGGATTTTTTTTCTCAGATTTTTTAGATGTGTGAGTTTATCTATCTGTCTATCTCTCTCACCCTCTCTCTCTACATGTATTTCTATATACTGTAAATACGTATTTCACACCATATACCCACGTGAGTGTGTGTGCGTGTATCTCATAGTCATGTGTCATGAACTGTGAAAAACACCTAGCCTACCAAAATGAAACTGCATGAAAATCCCCCGAATGGACCCCTTGACCTAGTTGTGTCACTTTTCTTATCTCTGCTGAGAGCCTTACCCTGTGGTCTCAGGCACTGCCTGTATGAGGAAGGTGACCCCATGAATACAATAATATTCCTGCACCACCAGCCCTGGCCACAAATTGACTCCATTATCTTTAATAAACGCTTTCAGTCTCTAGCACTCTAATGTGGCTGTGAGTGTGTACAGTGTGCGGCTCCCTGCAGGGGGAAGGATTGGTTTATGGTGTAGCCTTCTGCTGGGTGTGTGTCTCTCTTTTCTTCGCAGAGAAACAGCCCCAGTCCCAGTGGATTCATTCACAAGTGAATGATCAGGCTGAGACATTACCACTGAGCCTTGAATGCTGCACTTAACCCCCTGTGTGCTTTATAACAATAGTATCCGAGTGCAAGAGTAACGCTGATTGGTTTTTTTTTTTCGTCTGTTTTTCGGTCATTTTTGGCACACAACAGTTCAGTCTAGGTTGTCATTACACGTGCAGTGAATAGGTGCCAGAATCAGGTTTTTGACATAAAGGGCTCATTTCGTGGATATTGAATTTTTCTTCCATTCTAGAAATGAAAGATTTTGACATCGAAGAAAAAGCACTGTTGAAGTTTCGATGTATTTAATGAATGCCACACATTCCATACAATTCGTTCCATGTTTGAAAAACTACGCTGCAAAAATGCTTAGGTTCCTGCTTTTGTGATTGTATGAAAACCAACAGCAAGTGAGCAAACCTCAGGAGTGGGCCCTATCAGCATGTGGGGAGGTGGAGGTATTG
This sequence comes from Hydrocynus forskahlii, assembly GCA_037974365.1. NCBI lineage: Eukaryota > Metazoa > Chordata > Actinopteri > Characiformes > Alestidae > Hydrocynus > Hydrocynus forskahlii. The sequence goes on along the minus strand of JBBPCX010000141.1, from coordinate 25,881,523 downwards.
CCGTGCCCTTGACCACTTCATGTCGATTTTCTTTTTAAGAGAGTGTGCGGTGCAGACAGAACGCTGCCTAGCTCACACAAAATGGGACCAAGGACTGAGAAAACTTGTCTCCATGAAATTAATAATTAATTCATTTCTAATTAACAGATTTCATGTGGTAATAAATATGACAAACTAGGCCTCATGTTATTACTTATGAATTTCTTTTTTACCTATATTATATTTTTAAAAAAGAACCATTTGGGCACTTACCCTCTTAAGTCCATGTTTTCCTTACTTATGCTTTAACCTCTGACTTTTCTTTGACAGGACCTGTTAAGGTGTGTATCTGGAATAGCTGATGTTGATTTAAGTTTAGCTTTTCGGGTATGAAGAACGGATGTGGAGCACTGATGTACGTCGCTCTGGACAAGAGCATCTGATAAACGCAGTAAATGTAAATGTCAAAATCACCAATATCCCACCACCACTTATGACATGTGTTGTGTAATAAAAAACATTTGTAACTTATTTTTACATGACCTCTCTCTATTCCTCAGAATTCAACAGGCTGTTTTTGTTACAGCACCTTTCACGCTATAATGACTGTTCAGATTGGTGTCCCAATGTTGTGACTCATTCAGAAAGCAGTCCAGGCTGAAACACTTCTCATAATTGGGCGGGCCTGAATTGCTGCGGGCTAAACAGGTGGACATATGAAATGTTTTCATGAAAGCAGTAAATTCAAAATCTGCTTTTACATATTACAAAGTCTATAAGACCATACGACCTGTGATTAAAAGACTCTTGCTAGTTCGTATGAGTGCAAAGTGTGGTTTCCTCCACATGTTCATTACTGGACCTCAAATCTGCTCTAAAATACGCTAACTTGTTCTGTTATTATATCATTGTTTTCATTTTTACACCTATCTGATTTCTGTCATCATTTTATAAACTTTGTATTTTCATGTTTTGTAACCTTACTTAACATTACTATTATTTTTTGTCTTCTTTTAGTCACAACTGTGGGCCCCTCCCAATGGTGGACAGCTGCCCCCCTGCTGTCCAGCTCATTCAGCCCATCAGTTCAGCCCATTAGTTTAGTTCTGTCCATTCAGGACGTTATAAGCAGGCACAGGACAGCCAATCAAACTAGAAGTCATTAACATCCCTTTTGTCAGTCTTAGGCCAGTTAGGCTTAATCCTGGACTACATTAAGGGTGAAGATTTTGAAAGTTAATATTTAGTCCGGGACTAGATTTATATAGATTTAAACAAAACCCATTTTGTTTTTTTGCTGCACAGTAACAGAATGATTCATGGTAAGGAATAAGGAGAGGTCGGAAGATGATCATGTAAGAATAAACAATGGCTGTCACAAGGGAAAATAAATGAAATACAAGACAGATGCAGGATATGAGCCCTCTGTGAAATCTGGCATCGCATCGCTGAAATCATGACCTTTTACCATTTTCTGTGCTATTTTACATCATTGTAGCCGACAGAAAAGTGCAGGGGTTGGTGATGAAACACAGCTTTAAGGATAAGCGCATTCTGATCATTGTAGCGAAATGCCTCGTACACATGTAAGTGGTTGTTAATGCTGAGGGAGGTTACGGATGACAAGGAGACACATAATTATGCCCGGCACAATGAAAATGAACTAACAAATGCAGAAAATTCCAAACGATTGAACCTGACAGAGGCAACGTGCCGGGTTTTCATATGTAGATCAGATTGTGAAACCTGGTGAAGACTAATGTGATTGGTGTTTTTTTTCTTCCTTTTTTTTCTTCCATCCCAATATTTACATATGCATGTGTAGGCCTGCCCCACGAAGCAGAGATCCTGAGTGATAAATGGCTGGGCTGAGGTATCTCGTCGCTGGAGAAGGACTACAGACTGCAGCCAAACTGCCGCTGTGCCACGGTGAAATGATCACAGCTGGCTGTTTTCTCCTCTCATTATGATAAAGGTATCCGGAGGCTCGCTCCGAGATATTGTGCCGGAAACGGATGGCTTGTTATTTCATTGCAACATGACAGGCCGAACGAACAATGAAAACGGAAGAAAAGGAGGAGATTCTGGAGTGATTCTCTTGTCAGGAAGGAGCCAGAGCGGGCTAGTCTGTGATTGGAGCAGGAGGAGGCAGGGGGAGAGGCGGCAGAGCTCCTGTAATCACACAGACAATAATGCCTACAAGTGCAGTTAAGAGACGGGCTCGGCAGCTCCAAAGGGGAAAAAAAAAAAAGCACACCAAACCCCCCTCTTTGCCTTTGTAACTTAGAATATGCATGCTTAATGGAGCCTCTGCAAACATAATACCACCATCATTCCTGCCAGCACCAAACAGATGGCTCCAATCTAATTTCCATTGCTGAGCTACCTTGTCTTGGCAGCTCATCTGAACCCTAAGAAATCTGTAATCCTTTACACGCTGTGTGCCAAAGTGTGATTTACATTAAAAGCATTATTCTGGCAAATTTCATTGTGCTGCTGTCATGAAAAGGGGGTGAGAGTGCTTGATGAAGGGGCTTGACGGTGTGCTGGAGAGGAGTGTAACGCAATACAGCAGCTAGATTAGGCCAGATAGTACGAGGTAGTGTTGTTTGATTGTAATGTTACCAGCATGCCCTGCTCCCAGCGAGGACAGCAACAGAACACACAATCCACCCAAACAGAACGAGGAAAGGAAGAGGCGGCTTTCTGTTCAGCAACGTGCACACACACACACACACATTCACACACACACACACACACACACACATACTCACCCCTCCACACACACACGCACACACATACACACACACACACACACACACACACACTCACTCACTCACACACATACACACACACACACACTCACTCACTCACACACATACACACACACACACACACACTCACAAACACTACACACATTTGAGTTACCAGTTTATTAATTACAACTACTCTCAATCTACACTCACTGTCAAGTCTATCAGAAACACCAACCATACGGTACATTTAGCAGCTTTGTACTTGCTGACTGTAGCCCATTAGTTGAGGCACAAGGAATAAGCCTCCCTCTACAACTTCGTCTAAGGAAAGGGCTCACCACAGGAGCACCGCTGGCTGGATATTCCGTGGTGAGCAAAGAACATAGCGGTGTATTGATGTTGCGCGGGTGCGAGTGAATAGGTACTATTAAACTGGCGATGTAAGTGCGTGGTCCTTAGTATGAACACTGAAGATTAAACATTCTAATAATACAACACATTTTAAACACATTTCTTACACAGAGGTTAAGCCTAGCCTTGGACTCTATTTGAGATTTCCTTTCAATGAGAAATTTCCATCCAACACGTTGTGTAGAGCAGGACTAGTCTTGATTTCCATCCAGGAAACAGGCCCTGTATGTCTGAAGGTGTGTACACCCCCCTGAGTGAATTGAGTTGCTTTGAAGTGCACCCGTTGATGAAATAAGTGTTAATTAATTACTTAATTAATAACAAACATTAGGCAAGGCAGGTTTACTTGTATTGCACATTATCATGCGCAGAGGCAATTCAGTGTGCTATTCAGAGATAAAATAAGCATAAAAGTATAAAAAGAAAATTAATCAATAAAAGTAACCCTAACAATCATTTTCTGTAACCACTTAATCCTCACTTAGGTCGCGGGTATCTGGAGTATCCCGGGGTGGAGGCGGGTGGGAGGCACGAGGCAGGGAGCCAGCCCACCACAGGGCACCCACACCATTCTCTCACAACCTCACAACTGTTTAGAATCCCAAGTTGACCTGACACCCGCGTCTTTGGACTGTGGAAGAAACCGGCGACCCCGAAGAAAAACCCACGCCACCACGAGGAGGACAGTCAAACTCCACACACACAAGACCAGGACCCGGATGGTGTGAGGCAATGGCACTACCCACTGCGTCACCGTGGCCCAACAAAAGTAACCATAAAATTAATACAGAATAAAAGTAGTATTTAAGATGAAATTCAACCAAGGTAAATAAAACATAGAAAAGCAGCTTTCTTCAAACCTTCGGACATTTGAGTGAATATCTGTTTATGTCTAAAGATATTTACGTTTGATAACACAGGAATCATAGTGGCTGATTACTGGATTATCTAATAGAAAAAAGCTAAATAATAATATTAATATTTAATCTATGTTATAGCTACCAATTGTACCTCCATAATAGTAACTTTAATGAAGAAGTAACATGGCTTTAACATGTGGCCTGTATGGAACACGAGTGTATTCCAAATCATTTGAACCTTTCCATTGGAGCAAATAATAAAATATATTGATATGAACATTTACATTTGGCGTAATAACTGATTCCATAATTTAAGCAATGAGAAATGTTGCTGCACTACATACCCATGTGTGATGTATTTATGAGAAGAGTAAATGACGATAGAACAGTTAGAGGGGTATAAAGCCCCCCCAGAACTAAGCTGTGGAGCACCGAAGCAGCATTCTCTGGAGTGATGGAGTTCGTGATCCAAAGCTAATCATCCAGCATCTGACCTCCGGACCTCACTAATGCTCTTGTGACTGAAATCAATCAAATGCTAACAGCAATGTTCCAGCATCTAGAGTAAAGACCTTTGATATGGTAATTACACATAACGTTTTATTATATAAATACGTATACAATGTAATAAAATGTCCATTATTCTAAGGAAAATTATAGACAGGGTATGTGGTAATATTCCAGATGCATATTATGTCCTATGCAAAATAAGGACGGGGCTCCACCAAAATGCAGATACAGTTCTCAGTACAAATGTGATCTTTATTCACTCACCCACAACCATAATTTGTTTCATCATCTTATTTTGGGATAGTATCTAGTCTGAGTTCTTCAAGAGACTCATTTTAATCTGCACATCATCTGCTGGTTATTACAGCAGAACAATCACTTGATCCTGTTATAAATGTTATCGGTTTAAATAAATAAATGCGGATGATCAACAGTGTTTATTCGCCCTGCAATAAAACAAGCAGAATATTGCTTCAGTCCTGCAACATAATAAAGAGACAGCAGAGGGCAGTACAGCCCTAGAAAACAGGGGCCCTCATGGTAGTTTGACAAAATTTTGCCTCCAGTGGTGAAGAGCCACCTGAAACTGGGGGAAAAACAGAAGCAGAGCCCACTTCTAAACAAGAGAATATAACTAAGAAAAAAAAGTTAATGGCTGAATGACGAATGTTCACTTGCAAAGCCCCATCAGTGGGTGACCTTGCTCATCCATGAATAAATATAATTTAATTGTTGAGACACATGTTCGCTTCTTAAATAAAGTAAAAAATGGATAAAAAGAGGGGAAGACGAAAGAGAACACAAACCAGCCACTAGGTGGCACATGTGACCTTGAACAGAGGAAGGATGTGACCATCAGGAAGAGCCCAATTCTCAAAGGGGGGGGGGTGAGAGAGATTCAACAATGAGCCATTTTGAAAATGGCAACACGTTTATGAAGCCATTGCTGAGAATGTGATAGACTGAGCCAGTTATGTATTACTAGCAACTGGTTTCTAAGGAGACAGATACTTTAAACATAGAAAGACATGGTGTTCTATAAGGAACAACATCCTTCGATTATCTCACCTGAAAGACAGTCCATGATGGCACATGTTCAGCTGGCACCTGTGTGATGGTGTGCGAGCTGCCTGTACAGCCTTTGTTGCCTGTTCTTCAAGCTCCATGGCCTCAGGCAGTAGGGCAGATCTTCTTACCAAACTCAGACCTCAGAGGGCTTATTTTTCCCCCTCAACTCGTGTTACTGCCCAACAGACCTTTCAGTACACAGATAGTCTATTGTTTGAGTTTGTGTGCGCCCAATTCTCTATTAACACCTTCCTTACTAGGGTAAATTGGATACCTAGTGCTTCTGAATGAATACTAACATGCTTGCACATTGGGAAAAAAAAACAATGCTGTAACACGTCCACTTGGGTATATAATTTATTTGTTGGTATGCCACGCTTTACTGCAACATTACAGCTTTTCAAAGGCAACACAATGCACAGAATGTTGCGCTACACACCGCAGCACACTGAACAATTCTTTACTAGGACCAGAATTTCTACAACTCACAAGAAGCAAAACAAAGATTTCCCACAGAAATACACAGACATAATTAAAGGACCAGTGCTTTTTGGATGCCAAAGCATAAGAGGATGGGAGTACTTGTTGGCACAGAGGGGAAATGTGCCATTGCCTACAGACTTGGACCTTGAATTTCAATGTCTTTCCAACCTGCCCCGGTTCATTCTGGAGAGTGACTTTGCGTGGCTGTGTGAGTATGGTAAAGACACAAAGGCCCAAGAAAGGCCTGCTCCTCAAATGGGCTTCCTGAAGTTCTTGCCAGCAAAACGAGCCTTGTCTCCAAGCTCCTCCTCAATCCTGCAATTTAAGCCATATTAGTTGAGCACTCTCCATTTGTCCAATATCAAAATCATGTCAATTAGGTCTGGCACAAAAATTGAATCCCTTTGCCATAGTTTGTGCATTTTTAAAATACATATTAATACAGATTTATACTCCACCTTAGCAGCTGATTGTACTTGGCCAGACGCTCTGATCGGCAGGGGGCGCCAGTCTTGATCTAAATTAGTAGAACAAATAGACATGGTTAAGGTTACTTGCACTCTTTTCGTTTGAAATAGAAAATAAACTGGGACTTAAACTTTATCTAATCAGGTATACTATAGTCCTCTCACCTGGCCAGTGCAGAGGCCAACCACCAGGTCAGCAATGAAGGTGTCCTCTGTCTCTCCAGAGCGGTGGCTAACCATCACACCCCAGCCGTTGGACTGTGCAAGCTTGCAACTACAAAGTGAGATGAAAAGAAGAGAATATACATTTCTCATTTCCTCCAAATCATTCTCTCAGCTAAGAATCTGAGGGCCCACCAGATGGTCCCATACTTTTACTCCAACCTGCATTGGTGTCTGGGACAGACCAAGAACTGCAAGTGTGACCCAAAGATTGGGTAGAGAAACATGGCTCTAAATAACCTTAGAAACATATGAGAGTTTGCAAACATGAAATGTGTGTGTGGATACTCACGCTTGCAGGGACTCGGTTACAGAGCCAATCTGGTTGACCTTGAGCAGCAGGCAGTTGCAGGCCTTATCTGACACGGCCTTGGCAATGCGCTTGGGGTTGGTCACAGTCAAGTCATCACCCACCACCTGGATGCTTGTGCTGCCGGTGAATTTGGACCAAGCCTCCCAGTCATCCTGGTCAAAGGGATCCTCAATGGAAACAACTGTGAGGAACACAAAAGTCATTCTGTAAGAACACCAGGAATGGGGTTTGAAGACAAAAAAAAAATTGAAATTCTCATATTCAGATGATGGATATTGTAAGGAAACATCATTTTAGGGATACAGATCACAACAAATCCTTGCTGTCGTCCAAATAAAAAAAACTGTGCAAAGCACACGAGGGCTCCAGGCTACAGTGTGTGAGGCAGTGTGTGCTCAGAGTCATGTAAGTGATGGACTAGAGCACATTAGCATGGCTGACTTAACTGGCTTTGGGCTGTTAACCCATTAAAGCCTTGTCTCCTTAAACTCTCACCATTGGCTTTACTGTTCCATGAAAGATTAGATGGTTATGAAACTGGTCTTTCTTAGAAGACTCAAAAACATTTATGCAACATGAAAGTATGCATAGCCACGCCATATTACTATTAGATCAATAATAGATCAATAGCTAGGAGAAACTGATCAGGATAATCTATCAAATCAATAGCTAGGAGAAACTGACCAGGATAATCCTTCACAAAGCTCTTGTAGAGGTCAGCCAGCTGGTCAGGAGAGATGTAACGGCTGGGGTCGTCGGGTGACTTGAAGTCCAGGTCGTACTTCCCGCCCTTGTAGAACTCAGAGGCAGCCACATCCATGCCAATTACAATCTTGTCAGTGTAGCCAGCCTTGCTGATGGCATTCTTCAGTAGTTCAAGAGCTGGAGATGAATAATTATTTGTTTATTTTTTAAATAAAACTTCAATAATAAAGCAGCTATTAAAACAGAAATAATTTCAGAACTAGTCAACTTCAGAACATCCTTTTCTACTTTGAAGCCCGTCATCGGTACAGGTTGCTAAACCACAAAATTTTCATTTATGTAATAACTTCTCCAAACAAACCATGTGATACGCACACATCCTGCTACCGCTGATTCTTGTTGCAACAACTTACTGTAACATTTATGAAATTCAGGCTTCTCATTCAGAACACCCAGTGCTTGGAGCACAGAGCAGGTCTCGGTGCAGGAGTCTGGCTGGCCTACATCACTGCTGGGGCCAGGCCTGAATTTAGAAACCATCTGCTGCATCAGGGAAGGAATCCCCTACTGCAGTGCTACAGCACTAAGATTAGTGACTAGGGGTAAACTTACTCTATGCTGAGGCTGTAATACATAAATCTCAGTTTTTCTGAAAGGTATCGAACATCAAATACTATATAGTATCAAAAACTGCCATATATAAGTATGTAGGATCTGTTTTTTCAACAGGATGTTTATATTTATTGTTGCTAGGTTCGTTCATCCATGTGTGACCAAATGTGTACTGGTATTTCAATGATATCAACTTGGTAAAACTTTACATTGTTAATCTTAAATATTAACACATTACCTAGTGGTGTGTTACCTTCAATTTAGAATTCACATTCACCACTGTGGCACACAGTGTGACAAGTAGTAACATCAGGCATTGAGACAGGAAAAGATGAACTGAAAATATAGTGTCATCCTGGACCTTTTTTTCCCTACACGCACCTTCTTTGTTCTCCAGGATGTTCGGAGCAAAGCCACCCTCATCTCCCACGTTAGTGGCATCCTTGCCATACTTCTCCTTGATGACGTTCTTCAGGTTGTGGTACACCTCAGCGCCAATGCGCATGGCCTCTTTAAAGCTGCTGGCCCCAACAGGCAGGATCATGAACTCCTGCATGGCCAGTTTGTTGCCTGCGTGGGAACCGCCGTTGATGACATTGAAGGCCTTGGGAGAGTGAACAGTTCTATTAATGATGTGCCAGAACTTGTGTTCTACAACAATGACAAAAGAGCAAACGATGCCAAAGAGAGGAGAAGAAATTTTTTTCTGAAAAGAGAAAAGGGACCGTTATCAGAGCAGGAGCTTACAGGGACAGGCAGGATGACCTCTGCGTTTCCAGCCAGGTCGGCAATATGGCGGAAGAGTGGGACACCCTTCTCTGCAGCTCCAGCCTTGCACACAGCCAGTGACACACCCAGGATGGCGTTTGCACCGAACTTTGCTAAATATTTATCAAAGCAGAGGGAGATGCAGCATAAGTTGTGAGTAACTGTAGATGATGCACAAAAGTACCAACATTTTTAGAACACACGAATGGATATGTAGGTTTTGCTTACATTTGTTATCTGTGCCATCCATATCAAGCATCAGTTTGTCAATCTTCTCCTGCTCCAAGACAGACACGCTCTGTTTGATAACAAGAGACAAGTCATGAGAATAAGCCACATCAGCAAATCTCAGATCTAAAATCAAGGTTAAACACACGGCAGTCAACTCAAGGCTTGTTTAGTGGACACAACATTCTGGGATGGAAAACAAGCGCATCAAAAATGAATATTTCCATAGAAATTCTGATCAAACTTACAGCCGTCTAAAGAAACACCTTTTCTATGTTCTCACACATTTTTAATGATGCGGACAGCAGGACATTTAAGTGAAAACATGTAAACAGACTGGCTGTCCGAGGATGACCTGTACCACTGAGTCAAAGATAAACAACTGTTCTGTTATCACCTTAAACACACACCTGGATTTATCTACCATAGCACACACTGTTATGTTAGTCAAAAAATAAATATTCCTACCTGGCTAACCAGGGCAGGTGCAATTGTTTTATTGATATGCTCAACAGCTTTTGAGACACCTGCAAGGAACAAGCAGACCATCACTGACCCAAGTGGAGGGGAAACATGCAGAGTTGGCACAAGACAATCACAGAACAGGCCCTTCTGACGGCAGATCTTTAGCATGGATATGAAGGGCAATAATTTCTCAGGACATCTGTGATCATCTGTGAATGCCTACTGGGGTTAGTCATGAAAGCAAACCTCACGCCTCATGCTTCGGTATTACTGCAAGGGTGAGATGACCCTCGCTTCATTTACTGCACACTCATTTACCTGATTACACAAAGCTGGGCCCAAGAACTCATTTACATATTTTACAGCTCTTTTCACTCCTGACAGAGGAGAAGAAAAGATGCGGAGTCAGAAGAGACAAAGAAGGAAAAGACAGTGAGATAGAACTGAGTACCATGACTAAGCAGACTGGGTAGAAATTAAATGTATGAGTCAAATGAAGTCTGGGTGGATATAAAAAGAGGCAGATGTAGGTAGATTTAATATTCATTAAAAGATTCTCATTAATAATCAGTCATTTTGACAGACGCAGCATTAATGGCAAAAAGTCTACAGGACACTGACATTTTATGATGTAACCTTAAAATGTTATTTATTATGTTATAAAATAAGTAAAATCTTAATGTGTAATGAAGCATAATTGCAGATGCATAATTCCTAAATCATCCGTGTAACAAGTTACTACCATTAGACAGATTTGTAGATGATGCCATCATCATACTGTGGAAAATGGTAATGCTGGGCGGCTGCACAAAATGGCAACCTTTAATTTATTTTCCTGCACTGGTAATCAGACATAAACAAATGTTACATTCCACCATAATGTTAATCAGGTAGATTTACTTGCAATTTCTACATTTAAAATGTATATAAACATTAACATCAACACATATGTCAGGATCCTTACATTAGAATAACATACCAGAATCAAGCATTTAGTCAAACTACAAATTATGTAAAAATAATTTCTGTCTGCAATTAGTGTTTTACATTGAACTTTCTGATCCCACCTTTGCCCAGATAGCGGGTCTTGTCATTGTCGCGGAGCTCGAGGGCCTCATAAATTCCTGTGGAGGCACCGCTGGGTACTGCAGCTCTGAAGAGACCTTGACGGAGAAAAAACAAAACACAAAACAATCAATAACAAATCACATTGAGACATCACATTTAAAACATTGCCTGCAGTCCTGCAGACAGAATCAGTCCAGAGAACAAAATGACTCACTTTCCCAGAATTCCCTTTTCTCACTAGAGTGTCATAAGCAGTGATGTCAGAGAACATGTGCCATATAAGGGAAACCCTACCCCCTCCATCATATACAGCAGGAAGCAATTACATAACGGCATCAAAGACGTGCATTTCCAAAAAATATTGTTGATTCTGAGTTAATTTACATATTCTTTTGGAAAAAGATCTAGATAAGATAAAATCATCTCTTTTTGTCAGGGGACAAACAGAGAAACCAGTAATCCAAGGTCATACACCTTTATATGGGCAGCTGTTTGTCCTTGATGGTACAGAAAGGTTTTCTTCCAATGTAGGCTACTGTAATGGTGGAAGGACTTAAGGATGTCCCACCTGCCAACACTTTTCAGCTCAATCATGTGTGGCAAATCTGCATGTGCGAAATGTTATTCACCGTGCTCAGTAAAGTGAAAATCAGAGTAGAGCCGGTGTCGGAGTCTGCAGACCAAAATGGATTTAGGGCTTAACCAAAGACACATCAGAGATTTGGGCCATGAGTTTGGGCTTAAAAAAAAAACAAAAAAAACAACAAAAACTAATCTGTACCACGAAGCCATTGTTTGACTACTCATAATATATGCTGTCAGTCTAGGCACCAGTGTCTAATCCAGTGAAGAAACAAGCATTGCTTCCACTAATCTCTGCAAAAGGTATGAAATCTGAAACACACTGACCACAAAACAGATGAAACAGTAATTTATATTAGACAATATAAATAGTAATTATATTAAAAAGCCGATTATGAAATGTTTGTTCCGTTAAATGAAATCTAGTGGTATTTAGGTACTAATTCTGAGTTACTAATTCTGAGTTACAGCATACATATCTGACCTACAGTGAATTAGTATTATTTTATAACTATTATAAAATAAAGTGCGTAGACAAGAAAGCAGCATGTTTTACATTTACTATGTTTAATATTTATATAGTACTGTCATCTACATACCTACCATTACATGTAAGCACTTCCCAAATGAACCTACAGATACTGAAATCAGTACGATCAACTGATTTAAAACCAGAGCTACAGCAAAACTGAAATAGCTGTAGAAGTGAAGCTACATGCACCACCCCACCTAAGCAAAATAGCTTAAGGCTTCAATGCAGAAGCCACCAATGAAAGTGCGGGGAATGGGGCTTTCCCTCTTTATAGGACATTGTGGAAAGCTATTTGCTAGCTTGGACACTCAAACCTCCCCCAACAGCTTTTCACCAAACTTCATTAACAGTCTGGTCATTTGTTAGGGGATAGCTGCTGCATTGTTCTAGGCTGCTATGCGAGTGGGACAGCTGAAAAAGCTTGAGACAGCAACTGTTATGTGGTTTAGAATCGGATTTGTCTGTAGTGGCTTCCGAGTATTAAGCGATTGTGGGGCTTTTCAAAATGCACACCTATAATTAATATGTATTCAATATACAAAGTGTGAATTAAAAGCCAGTATCACTATAGTATACTTGTAGGGTACAGAAAACTATAATGTTCATCAGCTGTGTAGGTAGCACATCTTCCAGTGAGACCCAATGCTATCCAAGCTGTATAACATTACAAAGGCTATTTTTAACCACCAGGCACCTGATATGCCTCTTCCAGGCCACTGGACACCACTCTGATGAAGCAGAGAGCAGTTTGATAGCTCACTCATTTGAAGCAGCCACTGCGTGTGTAGTTCCCAGACTCAACACAGCATCTATCAAAGAGCACTGATACTGTTGCTCTACTGGACTGCTCCTTTGGGGGATATATATCTTTGAAACTATAATATTTATGTAGGGTAGAAGTATGTGTAATAATAATGTAGATGTGTGGGGACACAGAGACAAACAGTTCACTCACAATGAATGAAAAGGCCATAAATTGCTAAACAAAATGGCAGGCAAATTACTTTTGTGCAGACACATTTGAATGGGCACTGCATAAATGCACTGCATGAACTCAAAGACTACCTTTCTTAGTGTAGAGATCAACCTCAACTGTGGGGTTTCCACGTGAGTCAAAAATCTCACGAGCGTGGACCTTCAGGATTGACATGTTGCAGGATCTGCAGGGGAAACAAAAAATACCAATATAAATGACTGGTGACCACAACTATGTACAATCTGCGGTAACAACTAAAAAAATGACAATTCTCATTTAATAGAAGGAGGAAATCTCACCTTCATCAAACCTGCCATATGCCTTATTTAAATGGACAGACGATATAAAGACAATTCAAAATTGTGATGAATGTTTTATTACTGTAAGTGTATTTTATATTTATTACCTTAAATTTCACTACCTTTTAGAAAAGAGCTGTAGAGCATGAGGAAATGACCAAAAAGCACCATGACTCAGTTTACCCTGCATGTATGATTCAGTCTAGTAAAGAAACCACTCAACAGCCACAGAGGAACTGAGTCAATGAAGGTATTCGTTTCCTTGAATTACGTCAGCACACACATTTCTCCTTTTCCAACCATCTATGCCACCATTACCTGGTCTTCTGTTCAGCCCGTCAAGACATGCAGGGGCACCAAATCTCTTAAGTCTCCATTAGATTTCAGGTAAAGGTAGAAGCCTTGGGCCTTTTAATGCCATCACATATCAACTCACAGCATATCCCCATGTTTAACAGTCAAACACTGATGTTGGCATTGGAATTATCATGGATATTTTAAAGTAATCTTCCTAATGTTCATATGAATTGGACTTTCCAGAGACTGCAGTGCCACGTGACTAAAGCATTACTCATTTCCCACCAGAGGAACCATTCATACCTTACCAAGTGAATACAGAACTGTATTTGAGGCCTACAGCTCAAAAGGGGGACACAAAATGAAACTATCACTATTAAGAATTTATCAAAACGTTAAAAGGGAGCATACTGGGTATTTTTCTTGCAGTATACTGCTCACTAAAGAGCTTTCCAATCCTATGCTGACAAATCCACAAACACATGCATTTTAGCTGGACCAATGGAAAATCATTTGGCCTTAAATGTCAGTGGAAATTTGCCACCGGCTACAGACAGACAGCAGCAAGTGCTCCTGCAGTACACTCCCTGCAGTGTCCCCTGTTTATCCAGGGTGGTTAGAGTTATAGCAGGGTTCACAGAGCAAAGTACAAGGCTTTGAATGTTCATTACAAAGGGTCACACAAATACTAACCTATTATCAGTTATCCCACCCAATCAGAGAGCACTTAAACTGAGACAACTGCACGTTTCATGCCAACGTTAGAAATTGCGTAAGTGTGGCACAATGTTAGTGCAAAGGTCCTAAAAATCAACATATGGGGATTACTTAATCCATACTGCGTAAAAATCAGGACAGCTCAACACGCCCTCCTGTTGCAGGCCCCAGTGCTCAAACGCCTAAAGCGCACGTCTGTCTCAGATCACTTTTAATTTTACTTCATCGTGCATTCTATAATAACTAAGCAAACAAGCGGAAGCAGGAGAGAATAAAACATCCTTTACAAAAACAACCGAAAAACATTTTTTAAAAAGGTTACGTTTCATTCAGTCTTCGTTGTTACGTAACGATCTGCAGTTCTGAGCCGTTCGAACGATTTAAAGCGAAAAACGTTCTAGAACGATTCAAAAACGTTTCGTCAACGCCACGCGCTCGGACGGTTAGAGAGAAACGCGCACAGTATGGCTCTCAGAATGGCCATAAATGGAGAACTCCGGAGCGTGGAGAGGAACTTAAAATATCATGCTGTAGGCCGAAAGTCAGAGCTCAGGAAACTGATAAGAGCATCAAGAGACCAACTGTCTTACAGCTGGAGAGCAATGTCAAAGACTTCAATGAAATGAAGGAGTCTGCTGGTCAGATATGTACAACTTTCGTTGGTGGTGACAGTTCACCAGTAATAGTGTTAGTCTATTTAGATCTCAGGCTTGTTCTCACCTTGCTTGGCTGTGTAGAAGAAGCTGTGTCCTCTCACTCTGCAGCTGTAGCGAGCACAGAGAGCAGGGGCCGCGCGACTGGAAACGCTCAGGAAGGAGCGCATGTGATCAGTTTCAACGCTCGTGATTGGCCAAGCGATGCTCACGCGGCTCTCTGCGGCACGTGCATGGAGAAGAGCAAGTCCCCTGCAATCACGACTTAACTTTATTAAAATCACGCAGACACATCATGCAGACCTTATTCTTGAAAAAAAACATTCTTTTACGTTTTACAGTGGACGCATATGCATGGACATGATTTCACATAATCTGATTTGTCTGGGAAACCCAGAACAGCAGTGATGTGAGCACTGCAGAGAAGTGTACGTGCCGTGCGGCAGCTACAAACAGAGCTGCGTCACCCTGACTGCACCACTTCCGTTTGACAGAGACAACCTCTCATTATATTCCACTCCATGTGTCATTAGGCCCACCTCGTGTGATTGTGGAGAAGTGTATTTCTGCAGTGTAAATCTGGACACAGAATACATGATACAGACTATATTGGAACTCTAGTGTATAAGGCACTTACTGATACATAACATTCAGTACAGTGTACACTTTACAGTACGAATACGGGTTTACCGTTACAAGAGTAATATATTAAGCTGAGTTTAAATGAAATTAAAGTGTTTTGGGTGCATATTTGGGGGCATAGGTAGAGGTTACTCTATAAAAATGGGTGCTCTGTAAATATCTATCTATCTATCTATCTATCTATCTATCTATATATATATATATATATATATATATATACAGTTGTGCTCATAAGTTTACATACCCTGGCAGAATTTATGATTCCTTAACCATTTTTCAGAGAATATGAATAATAACAATGGTTAGTGGTTGGCTGAAGCCATTTATTGTCAAACAACTATGTTTATTCTTTTTAAATCATAATCACAACACAAACAAGACCAAATGACCCTGATCAAAAGTTTACACACCCCAGTTCTTAATACTGTGTATTGCCCCCTTTAACATCAATGACAGCTTGAAGTCTTTTGTGGTAGTTGTGGATG
>JBBPCX010000141.1:25823501-25852409 GCA_037974365.1 Hydrocynus forskahlii | reverse complement strand
CATGCACTCGATCTGGGACTTCACAGGTTTGCGCAAAACCCTCTGATGAGTAGATGAAATCCACCTGGGAGCTGCATGAGTACTTTTTTTCACATGAGACACTTGTCAGATGTAGTTTCATTCCAAAATGTATTCCAAACACTGCACTATATTCAGCAAAAACCTATTTTTGGGGCCTTTTTCAAGTGTATTTAAATGTATTTCACTAGGTACATCTCACTCATTGTCCATTTTATCAGCTGCACTTACTAGTGTAGTAAAAATAACAGACTGTAGTCCATCTGTTTCTCTGCATTCTTTGTTAGTCCCCTATACCCTGTTAGTCCCCTTTTTCAATAGTCAGGAGCCCCACAGGACCACCAATGAGTGAGTGTAATTTGGGTGGTGGATCATTCTCAGCACACTGACAGTGGATCACACACAGCAGTGCTGCTGGAAGTTTTAAATACTGTGTCCACACACTGTCCACTCTATTAGACATACCTAACCTATTAGTCCGCCATGCAGATGTAAAAATAACTTGATGACAGTTCATCTGATGCTGCAGTTTGTGTTGGTCATCCTCTAGTCTTTCATCAGCGGTCAGTTTCTGGCAATAGAACACTGATGGCCGGGCATTTTTGGTTGGTGGACTTCACAGCCCAGCAGTGACTGCTGTGTGTGATCTATACGGTCCAGCACACACACACACGCACACATATCGTATGTCAGTGTCACTGCTAAACATTTTACCTGCATATGATGAAATAATGTAGGTTTTAATGAAAAAAGTTCCCATATTTTTCATGTGATCTCAGACTTTTGGACTCCGCTCTACTTTAACATACTGAGGTTTTAGCTCAAGTCATTTTGGACCGTTTCTGTCAGTCCATTTGACATGAAATATTCACTCGGTGTGAAAGGCAGCTGGCATTTTCTAAAAACGTTCAAAATGGGTTGAGTGGATAAGAACGTTACAAAACCAGAGTTGATAAGAGAGTTTTATTTATCGACGAGCCAAGGCATCTTTGTCTTTTGAGGCCAAATAAAGCTAATGATCTTTTCTTAAAAACATCCTGCCAAGTATATCATTAGTGCAGAGTCAAACTGCTACAACATTCATTTCCACCCACTTAATAAGCTGTTGTTGCAGAGCAGTCATAAGACTTGCTTGTCAACAGATGCCGCCTGTGGGCTTGCGACAGTGTAAATGATCTAGACCGTTTTGGCACGTCTTCCTCCTCTCGCACATTCGGTCAGCATGTTTCCAACACACACTTCCCCTTCTTGCCCCTTGGCTTAACTCGTGATTCCAATGTGGCTCAGAGCTGAACGTACTAATGCAAAGCTGTAATGCCCGAGTCATCCTGAACTTTGTTTACTGTAGGGCCCATATTGACGGAGCATCTCTCCCAGCATCATTAAATATTTACCGCGTGTCTGTTTTAGCTTAAGCCCACTCTAAATGCTCAAACTCGAAAAGAGCTGCACTGACTTGGCTGGATATGATACAAGGAGACATTGACTGGCTTAAAAGAGGTTTGTTAATGAAAGGGGGGGGGAGGTATGGGTTGTAGCAGCAATGTGACCAGTGGACGAAATTGAGTCTGAGGCTCCAAAGGGCATTATGAATATTCAAATAAGGCGGACCATCACACATCAGCAGAGTCTCCTCCAGGCTTGTACCACAAGATGAAAAAAAGTGGCCAGAAATAAATCTACTGGTCAATGTAACTTTACTGAAACGAAACACCATGACATAAAAAGCCTTTGTGTGCTATACAAAAGCACACTGTGTAAAAAAAAAAAAGAAAAAAAGCACAAATTCCCCTTTTTGACTCTTAGTGTGAAAACTGAGTTTGACCTAATTTCTACTTGAACAGCAAATTACTAAAATGACCTGAAGCACATATTCTTAAAAAAGATAATGCACAGTTTAGCAGACTATGAAATGCTACAGTAATCGGTGCATGACGTAATGCAGTATAAAAGGACAGGAACGATATCTGTGCACAAGGAAGACCTGCTCTGTATCCAGCCCCACTGAAAATATGCAGTCTTGCATAGAGTGGAATGTGCACAGACAAGGAAAATGACGAAAAACAATGAGGTGTGCGAATAGTCTTTACAGTACATTTGGTGTTTTGGTCGCTAAATTCCGAATGACCTCTGAATCCTCGCATTCCTGAGCCGGACAGTTCAATTCTGCAGAAAACGAATTAAAACAACAAACAAACCAAACAAAAACCACATCCGTGCCAGCAGCACAGCAGTCCAAAAAACACAGCGGAGTGGCTCGCTCTCCAAGTGCCGGGCTGCGTCACTAAAGTAAAGTGCACTTGGGCTCTGGGGCCTGAACCATGTGACTGCAGTCTTATTTAATCTTCAAAGGCATTTGGTAAAACTAGACGAAGGTGGAGTTACAGACACCCCTCACACGCACGCACACACACACACACACACACACACACACACACTCACTCACTCACTCACTCTCTCACTTTCTCTCGCTCCTCTATGCAGAAGGCACTGATGTCATCTCTTCACAGATCAGCAGTCCCATAGCAAAAGGCCAGTGTTTTAATGGAGTGCTCGGCGCGGTTAAGTGTAGTGTTCTGGCCGAGGCAGTGAAGGTCAATGAGGCACAGGGGTTTTTGGTTTTAAAGTTTAATCCTTCTCTTCATCCTCTTCCTCCCCGGTGTGGGGGCTGCTGGGCTCGTCCGCGTGTGTGTGGGCCGTGCGCTGGGACGCCGTCTCCGAGCTGCCCTGGGCTCTGTGGCCTTGGCAGCACAGCACACCAACCAGCCTCGCACGCACCGGCCGGGTGCAGAGCACAAACATGATGCAGTTTGCAGCTCCCTGAAAAGTGTTCCCAATTCCCTGCAGAAATAGAAACTGCTTAGGGCAAGGTAGAGACCACCTTTTTCCTTTCCACTACCAACACCGGAACCTTGAGGATCCACGAATACCAGCAGAGTTACCAATACCTAGAACTTTATGTCCTTCAAAACATATCAAGCTGTAGAATAAGATATATTTCACAGAAGCACTTGAAGCACATGGTGCTCATAAAGCACAACTACTCATACACTTTACTATCCTACAATACAAAATATGTGTTATTGGCTTCCCAAACTGCACGGTTTTACCTTCAGTTAAACGCACAATAAGACATAAAAATGTAATTCAACAATAATACCTAGCTAACTACGACAAATGGAATATCAGTATTGACTGGCATTGCTATTGGGCTGATATTTGTAGAAAATGGTGGGCGGGGAAAAAAGAATAACTCACAGTCAATACTGTAATAAATCTTAGCCTGAACTGATTTCTTACCCTGCAGTAGCAGAGTGTTTGAGGGGTTTGGGCACAACACTTTAGATGCTAATTTTAAGTGAAGTGCTACAGTTAAAGTAGGTCATTTTAAAGTTCTGTAGCTTTTTTATGTCCCTACTTCATTTATTAGGGAAGGAAATGTAACACGCATGTACAGTATACACTTGGACTGTGTTGTACCTTTAAAGGGAGACACTTACATTGGTATTAAATGTACTTAAATTTAGTATCAATATTAGTATTTGTATCGGTATCTCCAATTTTACTAATTTAACTTATTTTACATGTTAGGTTTCATGGCGGCTACTGTAGTCATATGACCACTACGGCGATGGCTGGAGGTCAAATCTGGGCACTATTAACAAAGACAAAATATGTATAGTTGGTAGAAAGGTCTGCTGAATATATATTATTTTCCATTTTAATTTTTATTAAGCAATGCTTACTCGGTTCAATGGACGACCCACTTCTGGACCACCGTTGCCATGTTATGGTATGCTGCATTACAAGCGATTCAGTCATATCTGAAGCTAAACTTTTACAGAGTCTGATCAGATTTGTTCTTTTTTCTCTCTGATAACCAGTCCAGCATTTTCTGCGGGTATTTATTTTCCATCTCTCTCTTTGCCATCTGCAAAGGTTCATAACTCCAGCCCAACATCTTCCATTTAAATGTTATCATCACACTTAATCCAGCTCATTACCAGCTTAATTACCTAAAGAGATGGATCAGGTGTGTGGAAATTGTGCAGTGGATCTCCAAGACTGCAGTCGTGATGCACTGGCAGAGAGCATTACCAGTAAACGTAATGAAGCCACATTAAAAAACCTGACTTTGATGGAGTATGCAGATAATCTAAATTAAATGGCAGAGATGGCGGGAGAATAGGGGGGATTAGATGGAAGCAAGCCGGTTTAGGTGAAACTAAATGGATTTGGTGGAGTTGGAGATCTCACACTCACATGTAAAGTAACCAGCACAGGATTCTGTCTGGCAGGCGAGTCAGCGAGCATGAGCAGGAAGCGGACGGTGCTCCACATGCGCAGGGCGATGAAGATAATGGGGATGAGAGTGAGCTTTCTGTCCGCCATGTTGGATAGCGACTGGGACGTGGGGTTGGTAGCCAAAATGGGCCTGTACTCTGAAAGGGCTGCATGCTGGGATGGGGAGAATGGGGAAATGTGAAAAAGAAATGGAAATCACCTGCAGAACTTCGTATCTTGATTTCAGTGCTGGTGGATTTATTATTCATTAAAACACAATAACATCCTATCAACCTGAACCATGCTAAAAAAGATTCCACCAATTTTTCAAAACTTCTGCATAATTTGATTTTTAAAAGGTAAACAAAGTGTTCAGAGTAGTTTGATGAGAAAGAGTGCTTTGTATAAACTTACCTACTCTGAGTTCTTTACAGTAGTGGTGACATTTACATCTAGTAATCCAAAGATTGTGACATCTACAGTGCAAATATGGACATTTTATTTACTATCCATAATGACCAGTGACCTGACAGGTGTCTTCTGTGTTTTTCTGTGAATGTAATGTAGATAATGGTAAAAAGCCATAAATATTAAAGTACTAATATAAGTACTAATGTGAGTACTAATAAAAGTACTATTTTGCCTTATATCACCCTGGATATTTCTCTCTACCATGAAAATCTTGACTTTGGAAACATATTCATAATCAATTCATGTAAATTTGTGTGATCCAGCTTTTAGAAGCAATCCTTGGATGTTCGGTCCAGAATCAGAATCAGAATCAGAAAACATTATTGATCCTGGAAGAAATTGCTTATGTGATGACTGCCACAACACACAAAGACACAGACACAAGACACAGAGCACAATATAAATAGAACAATATAAAATAAAATAAAATAAGTCTTAACTGAACAATATAAAAGAAAATAAAAAAGTCTCAAATCTAAATAAAATCTGTACAAAGAAAACGACCACAATATGAATAGACTATGCTACATTCAGAAATCCTATCATCACTTCTATTTCTATTTTTTATAGAACAGCACATTTCACTTCAAACAACTATGAATAACACTGTTCAAATCCTAATTATTGAATTATACAGAGTTTTTTAAATAAATGGAATTCCCATTTAAGTACTGTCGTGTACAGTTTAATATAAATCTCAATCCACTGGTGGAGGACAACACAAAACCTTACCTTATAAAACCCAAAACCAAACTGGTTTGAAGTGAGGAAATTTAGTATAGTCTGGTCCCAGTTAAATTATTTGGACTACATGTAATTTAATGCAATTCATATATTTATGCACAATCACATGTGGTCTGCGCCGTCTTGGTTACTAATTTCTTTTTCCCAATTTAAAAAAAAACAAAAACCTTTGGGCACTTACCCTCTTAACCCCATTTTTCCCTTACTTATGCTTTAACCTCTGACTTTTCTTTGACAGGACCTGTTAAGGTGTGCAGCTTAGCTGGCAGTAACTTGGTTGAATAGTGAATGTTGAATTAAGTTTAGCTTTTCAGGTATGAAGAACAGATGTGGACCACCTGAACACTCATGTACGTCGCTCTGGATAAGAGTGCCTGATAAATGCTGTAAATGTAAAAGTAACTGTAAATTTCTGTAGGTCTATTCATCATGAAAAGTTCATAGAATGTGAAAGGTAGCGATCATTTTTAAATAACATAAAATATACAGTACATTTATAAATAAATAACGCAGATTTTCTGACGTTCCTGCATCGTCTCTCTGGCCTGTGAGAAAAACGAAGCAGTACTAAAACTACCTCTTGTAAACAATAAATTGTGCACGGCCTCTTGGCCAAGAATTGAATGTTTTCTGCAGCCTCTGCAGGAAAACAGAGGCACAGCTACACTGAGAGAGCATCAGCAGACACCAGTGGAGAAGACTTACTGCTTTGTGGATGTGCCTCTTGATGAGGATGTAAAGAACAGGCAGCGTGACATAGGCCAGGAGCTCCCATATCTTGCCAGTCAGTAACATCCACAGCACATGATCTTTTTCCTGAATGCTCACCCAGCACCAGCCCACAGAAACCTCAGACGCATCATAGCCAATCTTCTGCAGGGCCAGCGCTGCTACTGTGATGGCCAGAGGAACACCCCAACTGAAACCCAGAACATAGAGAAGTAGGAGAGAGTTACTCAATATCAGGAGACACATCAGTGATTATTCTGTTCTGAAACAGCAACAGAAGCATGGACTTCCGATGAAACAGTTGGACATCAGACACTTATAATATGAAACAGTACTGGAATAATGAAAAAGGAGGACTTGGACTGAACTGGTTTAAAGTGAGGAAAGTATAGTCTGGTCCCATTTTTAGGAGTACATGCAATTTTCATGCAATTCATATATTTATGCACAATCACATATGGAGTCTGTGTGTAATATATATATGATATTACACACACACACACACACACACACACACATGTATGTATATATATATATATATATATGCACACATATATGTGTGTGGAGCTGGTGGCCTGGTGGTTAGGGAGCTGCCCCTGCAATTGAAAGGTTGTGGGTTTGAATCCCAGATCTGCCAATGGCACCACCACCCCCACACACTTCTCCCCAGGCGATGCATTCCTGGCTGCCCACTACTTCACTTGCGTGAATGGGTTACATGTAGAGAAGAATTTTAAGCTGTTTACACCATGTGCTGTGTTCACATATAAAAAATTGACCCTTTACTTACTTTATAGAGTAATAAGTAATCAAGTGTAATAGATCATACACACATATTTATATGTGCGTATAAAGTAAAGTAAAAGTGGTCCCTTATAGTCATTTGAGAACACACCACAGCACAGTACACGGTGAGAACAGGGTGAAATTTTTTCTCTGCACTTAACCCATTCACCAAATGAAGCACTGGGCTGCCACCAATGAGAGGCTCCCAGGGAGCACAGAATGATGCTCAAGGGTGCCTCAGTGGTGCCACTGGCAGTCCTGGAATTCAAACCCACGATCTTCGGATTGCATATATATATATATATATATATATATATATAAATTAATTAAGACATAAATTAAGAACACATTTTTTAGATTGTTGACTAATTAAAAACTTCAGAGTGCATCAACTTTTCTGCCTTAAACCTGCATTCTGACTAATAATGATGATAATAATAAATAATAATAATAATCCACATCATCATTAGTATCATAATAACAATAATAATGATAATCACTATCATAATAATAATAATTACTATTATTATTATCATCACAATACTTCTAATATCACTACAGTACTACTACTACTAATAATAATAGTAATAACCTCATGCCACCCTGACGAGAATTGTTTACCTGATGAGATGAAAGTACAGCACCAGGCTGTCTGCCAGTCTCTGACTGGACTTCACGATGAAGATGTAGAGGTACAGGGCGATGGCCACGGTCCAGAAGAAGGAACTGGTGTTGGAGAAAGTGGACACAGCTCCCTGCGCGATGCAGTCCGGGGTGTTGGAGGTGAAGACTCTCAGAACTCCGTAGAAGTAGGAGAGGGCTGAGAGAAGGTCCGCCATGGAGAGGAACACCAGGAGCTTCCTGGGGGTCGTCCTGAGGTCCCCCCATGTGGCGTAGGTGCAGATGATCAGGAGAGATCCTAAAAACGAGAGCACGCAGGATATCAGGACCACAACCTGCTCGTACACATGAACTTCAGTCTGGTACCCCTCCGCCATGCTTTCTCCACACACTCCGAGAAGCTCAGGAGGAGGAGGCGGAGGCCTGTTCGAGACGAGACTGGCTCAAGTTAAACTTCCTACGAACTCGTTCCTGGAAATGAAGGCTAAATCTGTGCTGCCAGAGCTTCCCATTCTGTTCCTTCTTCGCCAGCTGGGCTTTAAAGTCCAGGAGGAGGCCAGAACACAGCTGACATCGAGCTGGAGCAACAACCTTTCTCTCTGGCACCCGACAAGGAACAGCCCACAGCAAAGTTTTACCACTTCTCCAAAACATGGAGGAGGGATCTCGTCTTGTGGCCCTCAAACTCCTCCTCCAAGCTTCTTCTCAGCTGATCTTTCACCCAAAAACACCATGAAGCTCTGTCCTGCTCCTTTATTCTGATATTTTTATCTCCACTAAACTGTGATCTGAACAGGTCAGAGTAACACACAGACTAACAACTCTTATAAATGGATTGTTTCTCTTTCTTTCATGCCCACGAACGTCTCCGCCCCACATGTAATAGTCTGAGATAATACGGATCATTTGATTCGAGAACAGAAGTGAAAGTGAACCTGTAGACTGTGGGAAAACAACATTGTCGAGTCGTCAAAATTATTTTGTGCGGTTGTAGTTACACCAAGTGACCGGTAGATGGAGCAATGTGAACTGTTTCTAAGGCCACAAATCTGCAGACATGCACTTGAGAATTTAAAGGGACAGGAATGGCTTTCTGTGTTATAGATGTTTTTTTCTTCTCTTTTATGTGCCTAATTTAATATTTAATTTATATGATTCACTTTTTCTCTACTTCACATTCACTACAATTATGTAGTATCTCTTGGTCGCCGGTACAAAAGCTCCACAAAAAGTAGCTTTGCAAGAGATGGAAAAATGTATGCTTACGGTATTTCATTTATTTTTTATGGGGCATTGTACTGAGTCATATGTGTCAATTCTGTCGGTCTTTTTGACATAAAATTCTCACACTGTATAAACGGAAGCTAGCCTTATTAGAATGAAAAAAAACCCCAGTGATGTCAGTGTTATTCTAAAATATTGGTGTGTTCACACTTTTGTCTGACAGTGTATTACAATGAATTACAATGAATACTGCATGGCCTAAAGTATGTGGACACCTCTCTTAATGACTGAGTGACCAAGTATTTTGGCCACACTCACTGTAAACAGGTTTATGAAATGAAGCACAGATCCATGCAAGCTCTAATCCTGCAGTAGAATGGGTCATATTACTTTAAACATGCCACTGTCACAGGATGCCACCTATAGAGTGCTGTAAAGCATACCAGCACTGGACTCTGGAGTAGCAGAAGTAATCTCTAGAGTGGTGTATCACACTTCAGGATCTGGCAGGCTGGTGGATGAACTCGGGTTTGACAGATGCCTGGAGAACACCACTTATCAGACTGCACAGTGACAACAGTTTGGTGGAGGAAGGATAATGGACTGGGGCTGTTTTTTAGGATTTGGGTTGGGCTCCTACATTCCAGTGATGGGTAATCTTAATTTGACAGCATACAAATACATTTTCCACAAATGTAGGCTTCTAGCTTTTATGAATATACAACACACAGTAGTATACACACAGTAGTATAAAACAATATGTGCAATGCAACATATACATTAAAAGGAAAATGTAATATCAAGATAATTACCTATGCTCTGATTATAGCTTGTAATAGCACAATATTCAGAAAACACACAAGACACAAGTTTGGGGAAGGTCTTTTTCCTGTTCCTGCAGGTCAGTTCCCATAAAGACATGGTTTGATGAGTTTAGTGAGGAAGAACTCCACTGAATTCAACTCACCTGAACACTGTTGGAATGAATTGAAATGTTGTTTGCGTGAAAGCCCTTCTCATCCAACATCATTGCCTGGTTTTCTAACAGCACGTTCAAAAACGTGCGCCTGAATGATGAGCAGCCGTTAATTCCAGAATGACAGAGGAAGCTGTTTAGAATGAAAGTGTGGTGTTACAATGAATGTTTATGCCGTACGTATTATAAAAAGCTTTTGGTGTCTGATTTATAGTAGTTAAATCGACAACAACATTAAAACCACTGCCATGTTAAGACAATGACATTGATTATCGTTGATTATCATTGATTACAGTGGCATCTGTCCAAGAGTGGGGTGAAGTCTGGTTGAAGGAAAAAAACTAAGGATTTCTGCGACTTTGACAAGGGCGAAATTGAGCATTTCCAAAACAGCAGGTCTTGTCAGGCGTCCCCACTGTGCAGTGGTTAGTGCATGCCGAAAGTTGTCCAGGGAAGATGAATCAGTGGACAGGCAAAGGAAGGCTAGTCCCCGCCAGAAAAACAACTGTAGCACAAATTGCTGAAAAAGTTAATGCTGGCTGTGAGAGATAGAACACACAGAGCACCGCATTTCGTGTGTCGCCTAACTGCTGCTGATGTCTAGGTGTCAGATACCACAGCACACCTTCAGAGGTCGTGTGGAGTCCATGCCTCATTGGATCAGAGCTGTTTTAGTGGCACAAGGGGACCTACACGATATTAGGCAACTAGTTTCAGTGGGTGTTCTATGTATAATCTGCTTTAGTTAAAATGACTGTTTAACTGTAGCTATCATGAAATAAAATGACGCATCTGACAGTATGAAAAGTGTTTCTAATTTGAGGAGTTAAACAGTGCTGTGTAAAGTGCCTCAAGCCTTAAGTCAGGTTTGTAATCAGAATATTATAATCCCCTGAGCACAATAACATGGGCGTTGAGAGCATTTAAGAAACACTTCATAAATAATAGAAACAAGCATTAATGAAGCTCTTCGGTGCACTGTGGAGTGGAAATAAGTAGGGATTTTAGAACATTATCATTATTGTTTTAGACAGTCATTTAGAATCCTTTCTTGGCCTGTGGGAGGGAAAAGGCAGTTCGCTGGTTTCCAAATGCCCGAACATTGATTTTGCAGTTCTGCTGATGCACTGGAGGGGAAAACTCGCCCTCCTGTCTTACCTACAGTGCAATGCAGTACCTCAGCTCACATACAGCTGCAGTATTCCGTCTTGCTGTGCTCTGCAGCAAATGCATCATCCCTTCAGAGGACCTGTGTCTTCAGAGAAGAGATGATGCATTTGCTGCAGAGGACAGCAAAGACCGAACACTGCAGCTGTGTGTGAGCTGAGTAACTGTATTGCATTCTCACACTCCTCCTTCTCTGTGTCTCCGTGAGGAATCTTACACTCATAAATCTCACTGTAACATTATGGGTGTCTGTGTTTTCAGTGTAAAGCATCTGTGCATCAGCCTTAATGCTATACCTCTGCCCAGTACAAGCTCTGAATCATAGCTCTCTATAGCTAAAAAAAAAAAGAAAAAAAAAAGGAGAGTGCCAAAAAAGGCCTACTGCTTCTTGTTGTATTGTGCTGTGCTCTCAATAGCATAGTTCTTTCAGTGAAAGCGCACTGCACCATGTATGTAGGATCGTACAATATTTTATTTTAGGAGGACATAGCTACTACCTTAAGTAGTCTGTTCTGAAAAACTGAATACAGGGGTTCCTCGAGTTACAACAGTCTCGACATATGCCTTGTACTACGTGGGCGAACTAGTTTGGTTGCGCATGGTGGAAGAATTCGCAGTAACGCGGCATATGAGTGAGGGAGTTTTCCTTTTCCTTTTTCTGTGGCTTAGTTGTGTTTTTATGATTTCACAACTGTGTTAGGATCGGTAAGTGACTCAGGCTAGGGTGTGTTTTGACTAACACCAAAATTCGGGCTACATCGCTGTCGAAGGTACGGATCTCTGGTGTAACTTGAGGACCCCCTGTATGTAAAAACTAAAGAATTTGTTTTATTTAAATATACACTGACCAGCCAACATCAACATTAAATCCACTGATCTGTTAAGTGAAAGACATCTCCAAATTGTCAGGTCTTGTGGTTGTTCCTGAACACCTTTGGGATTAGTCACTACCAAAAGTGATCCCAGAAGTTCAATTGGTAAACCGGCAGCAGGGTCACGGGTGCCAAGTCTGTCCGGTCTGATCCCACAGAAGAGCTCCTGTAGCACAAAGTGCTGAAAAGGTTCATGCTGGCTATGACAGAAAGGTGCATTACAGCTTGCTGTGTGCGGGGTTGTGTAGCTGCAGACCAGTCAGAGTGTCCATCCTGAGACCTGTCTACCACTGTAATTGAGGTGGTCTGGTCTGTTGAATCACGTTTCCTTTTACATCATGTGGACAGCCGGGAAAATCGATGGCATCAGGGTGAACTAGGGGAAAGCATGGGTTCTGACATTTATGTGGATGTTGAATTGACATGAACCACCTACCTATACACTGAACCACCTTTGTGACAACTGTACTTCCTTATTGCATTAGCCTCTTTCAGCAGGAGAATTTGCCACACTGCAAAAACTGGGGTGGTGGATCTCCATCTGTTTAAGTATCTGTGAGCTGTTTTGATCTGGTCTGATCCTTGGGGACACCATCTCACAACTTGTCTGTGGGTAGCTGTATGACCTAGTGGTTAGGGCGTTGGCTCCGCAATCAGAAGGTTGTGGGTTCGAATCCTAACTGCTAGTGTCATCACTGAGGCACCCTTGAGCAAGGTACCATCCCCACACACTGCTCCCCTGGCGCCCCTCATTGGCAGCAGCCCACTGCTTCACTTGGTGAATGGGTTAAATGCAGAGAAAGAAGTTCACGTTGTGCTGTGGTGTGTTCACGCCATCGATTTTCCCGGCCGTCCACATGATGTAAAAGGAAACGCGATTCATCAGACCAGACCACCTTCTTGCATTGTTCCATGGTCAGCTCTGATGGGTAATAAATGAAATGAAATGAAATGAATTAATTAATTAGAGGATCTACGGCTACTCTCTTGATGCCAGATAACACAGGACACCTTCAGGGGTTCTGGGTCTTCAGAGTCTCAACGGGTCAGAGCTGTTCTGACAGCATGAGGGAAGCCCCCACATTAGGGAGATAGTTTAAATGTTACGGCTGATTGGTATATTTTCTCAGTTCTTCTCGTTTCTGCAGAAATGGCCTCACCTTTGCTAAAGGGCTTCCAAAACAAATGAAGCGATTAATTCTCTAAAAGTCAGCTTTAACACTCATTTGAATTTGAGCTTCCTCGTTTTTAAGCACAGACACAAGAGCACCATCGGATGATATCACCATCAAAAGCCCCTCTGACTCACAGGCAAGTGCTTCTTTTCATACTCGCGCAACCTGCTTCTGTAAAGGAAAACCGAGAGCTAATACTAAAGAACATCAGAGGAAATTCCACTTGTGCCACTCACATGAGTGACAGTAAACAGTGTTCACAGTTCATTTGACATGACATATTCAATAATGCCAGTCTGACCTTTATAGGTTCAGAGGGGGTTTTATTTTATGAAGAAGAAAATAAACATATATGGTTCACTTTGGTCTTTCCCTTTTTATTAGCTGCTATAACAGAGCATATATCATGATAAGCAACTTAAACAGGCCCTGGAGAGAAATCACTGTGCTGCGTCTCAGCCTGAGGCTCAGAGTGTTTTTACTTCCCATGTAGAAAGTGTTTCAGTAAAGGAGTGTACTCAATGCGATCTCTCTCCCTCACACACACACACACACACACACACACACACACACACAAGCAGCACTAGATGGCAGCCACTTTATTAAAGGCTAAGTCAAATCAGTCGGCGGCCTGTAAAATGAATTTGTGCCTTCGGCCCCGGCTCAACAGTGCAGCCATGCTGTCAGTGTCAAACCTGACATAATAAACAAAATCAGCTGCCTTTCACTTTCGTAGGTTAGGCCTTACTTGCTCTTGGTCAAAGAGCAAAAGCTAGCACCATGCCTCAACTGATTTCAGCACTCACAGGCCATTTCAGCAAAACTGGAGAATCAATCTAAGCGATATCTCGGAGAATACGATGACTCTGAGACAAGAAGCACCCAAATGACAAAGGAACTGAGAAACAAATGAAGCGTGTATGCTCAGAAAAGTGTTCATACAGAGGATTTATTCAATTAGTCCAGTATTCTTAGTGATACTCAGTATTATCTGTTTTAATTGTAGTCATAATGACAATATAATATAAGTCAGTTGATTATAGTCACTTCTAATAATTCTTTTTGTTAACTTTTTATTGCTTTTCACAATAACACACACATTTGTGGTACACACGAGAATAGAAATAAATAGAGGAGCCATACAAGTAAACACAACATGCAAACATACCATGTCACATTAAAAAAAAGAAAATGCGATATCAAGATAATGAACTATTCTTTGATTGTGGTTTATAATAGCACAATATTCAGAAAAGTAAATAAGATTAAGGAAATTAAGCATTATGTATAAGATTATTCATTCATGTAATGCTGTGAATGTAATTTTTAATAGCAGTAATGTAATGGTTATGCATTTTGGGCATTTCTGTCTGTGGTTGAAGATGGGTGTATAATAGCACAGAATATAGAATATTTTTATGTAAGCATGCACATCAGTTGTTAAAGCACTGTGACCATTATAATGAGCTGTGAAGGTGCTCAGACTAATAACACTGAGCAGCACTGAAACAGCTGTACAATCATCAAATAATACAGAATCCCAGTGTGGCAGCATACTGGGAAAAGTGTAGCAGCACACTGTGAAAGTGGAACTGTCTGAATAAAACCCAGTGATGCTATTTCACAGTGTCCATGACAACACTTTGTGTTGAACATAACAATCTATATTATTATTGAATATTAATGAATAGTTACAAAAAGTAAAAAGGTTGGATGTAATTTCATTATATTCAATTATATTATATTATATTATATTATATTACATTAAATTATCAATTGCTTTCTCAGTTACATTTGCATATTTCTTATTCTGAATTACACCAAAAATATGTAAATGAAATGAATCATGAAATTTGAGATTTCTTGATTCATTAAATTGTTGAATTGCATCGTTCTAAAGTGAAGTAGATGTCCCTAGACAGATGGAGCTTTTCCGCTGAGTGTGTGTGTGTGTGTGTGTGTGTGTGTGTGTGTGTGTGTGTGTGTTAAAGCAGTAGTGCAGGATGGATGGGCCTCGTATGGTGACGAGTTTCTGCGGCAGTATACTTGCTGATTGCTTCGTTCTCACTCCTCACAACAACCAGCTAAGACACTGCCATAGAAACACTCACAGCAGCCAGCTTCCCCCGCCGCTCCTCTCTTCTCTCCACGTCCCGCACTCGCTCTTCTCCTCCTCTGTATCCTCCTTTCGCTCGCCCAGAGAGAGCCTTCTCTTGAGGACTCATTTTGCATATTCATGCCCTACTTCTTGGAAGCCCTTGCACCAGTAAGCTTAGGACTTTTTTACGAGCCGTCCCTCCAACAGTCCAAAGATCTTTCTCTGGAAGCCGATGTCATAAGCACAGGTTTCCCTGACAGGTTTAGCAGTTTTGCTTCTGCTTTCACTTTCTTGATGATGGTGGTGAACGTTCGTCCTGTAAAAAGGAGAAAACATTTTCACACAGTCAGTTCGTGATAACTGAGGGTGGAGATGAGCAGGAACATGAAGGAAACACAACACAGACATTTATGACTAATGGCGAGCAACACCACATTCCTTGTCACCTGTTTAAAGGCCAAATATCTTGAGGTGTCTGACTCTGTGTGTGTGTGTGTGTGTGTGTGTGTGTGTGTGTGTAGGGCACCTGTCCTCACTGCTCATTTACTTAGTTCAGCTTCATTTATATGGGTCATTCCATTCCACTGGTCGTAAGTGGTGTCCCGCTGCTTTAAAACCATGAAAATGAGCTCAAAGTAAGACTAATCCACAGAAGGTTGATGTCTAGGGACGCTTTGGTCTATAAAGACTATAAAAAATTCTTTCTTTCTTTTTTACTGAATTTTAGTCATGTTCAGCGCGAAAAACAGCAGAGACTTCACAGATACGGAAGAATCGATTTTGCATTAAATGTTTTAAAATTACAATTGCATGCAATGTTTTAAAATTATTGTCTGTTAACATACTTTACAATGTGTAATTTGCGTTTTGGTAACAAAAAAACCTACTGTATTTAATATTCTGATATATTAGAGTGGTAACAAACAAACAAGCAAAAAGAGAACAAATCAACAACAAAAAAAACTGGAAAGTCTTTTTGAATTACTTCTGTTAGAGATATCCAGATGTCTGAAAGGAAGAAAGACTAACGCTGAGGTCAGAAAAAAATCTCTTTCTACATAAGGACAAAATGGGATAAATAAAAATGCCAGTGGTGTCATTTATGAAACTAATCTGAACTATTTGTATTTAAAATTGAAATACAATAGCTATGAATGTAACTTAATGTGAAGCTAAATTATATTTTATAAAAGCTCTTTTATAAAAAAAGATCTGAGATATTTGGTCAGCTGTGTTACTTAATGTGTGCTCTTTAATGCAACAGACTACATTTTTCACTGAAATTAGATGCAAACGTTTAGCACCACAACAGCAGAATGACCCATATCGCACCTTTTGTATCACGAGTCCTTACACAATATTTAACACTAAATAAACTAATTAAAGTTACTACTACCACTACCACTATGACTACTACTAGAAATAATGACAATAATATGTTAATCAAATATAATATTATATGGATAAATATATTGATAAACAATCATGTATTTAAAGCAATGTAATTTATGGCATCATGTATTGAAAGAGATACAAATACAGGCTCTATAATAAAAATTAAGATGAAGAAATATTAAATTTTAAAAAGGACTAAAAGTCTTTGTTTAGCTTAGATTTAAGCACAAAAAAGTGTCCTAAAAAAAAAAGAAAGAAAAGCACAAAGTTGCTAGGTCCTAATTAAGACCAGCCATGGAAACAGAAAAAGAAAAGAGAGAAAGAGAAAGAGAGAGAGAGAGAGAGGGAGAGAGAGAGAGAGAGAAAGAGGAAGAGGAAGAGAGAGTGACTGCCACACCCCAGGGGACCTGGGAGCACACCTTAGTGCTAGGTAAGCCTTGAACTATGATCAACCACAAACAAAACTATGACTCACTTGTTTGAAAATAAAAGGTTCAAGACGTTCAGTCTATATTTGCATTTAACAAGCTTTTAGAAGCGAATGCGCGTGTGTGCATGGGCCTGTGCGTCTATGTAGGTGCTTGTAGGAGAGACAGCTTGTATGAGTATGTCATTGGATTGTGAGAAGGAAGGAGTAGGCCGCAGAGGCAGTGCTGCAGGCTTTATCGGTCGGTATTCCCCACAGCTGGGTTATTTTAGGCAGCCTGCCTCTCTCTTCACGGCCTTGGCAAAAAGACGGCCCTCACAGCTGATAGGAGCGGGCCCTCCGATGGAGTGGGAGAGGGTGAGTGAGTAGGAGAGAAGAAAAGACAAGAAAGAGCGAGAGAGAGCGGGCGCTGCCAAGGACACAACATGGCCCAGCGTTATGATAAAGCACAGCTCAGTCACAGTCACAAGCTCCTAAATCCCACACTGAAAAGGCGAGGGGCCGTACAGCACGAGCCCGGCCTCCGGCCCGCAGGTACAAATGCCAACGTGGAAATTAGCGGCTTATTTACATACTCCCCAGTGACTCTCACTGTAAAACAAAATAGTTAAACAGATGGTGATCAAGCACGTACATAATTTTCCTCTCACCTCAATTGAATCAGAAGGGGGGAACTGTGTTTATTTTACTATCTATTTATTGTAGCATGCCATTTTATTTTATGCCACCATTTTGCATCATACGTTAAAAAGACAAGAACCATATAGCTCAAGCCTGGCCTCTAGCCTGCTGGTCCACCAGTGTTTCAACAAGCAGCTTATTAACACGCTCCTGAATGTCTTACAAATATTTCCGTAGCAACCGACCTTATTGCCGTTTATAAATTCCTGCTCCCTAAATGTTCTCATTACTTGTGATTCAAAGTCTTATTGCCTTTTACATGGCCAAAGACATTTGTAGATACATACACATCCTATAGCAAATATACAGAAAAGCGGGGTCGGGAGGACCACCCAAAAAGCGGCTAATGTAAACTTGACAAGTACTGTAGTATTACTCTTATTTCATCCAGGATGAATTATGATTTGGTTGGAACAATAGTGCTGCATTATTCAAAAGCACAATGGGAAATTTTCCAATTATGTTTTATTCTCTACAGCATTTAGACAGATAAGAAAGCTCAGGCATAGGGTTCACCTTCAGATGCCGGACTGAAGTCCTACCATGTCAGATTTAACACCAACACAGCATAATTAAGAGCTAACAGTGGAATCAGTCAATCAATCAGGTTGACATAAGGGAAAACGTCACGGCGGGGGCTCTGGAATTCATACATACTGTATATCAGTGACTGTGAATGCGAGGGGTAGCCTACTGACGGTTTTCGGTCAGACAGTAAACACCAGCTCTATGCCAGAACTCTTTACTGAAGCTGTCACTCCAGAAATGCTACATACAAGATAAAATCTCAGTTACAAGCTTAAAACATGGAATGCCTTTCACAAGCTTTAGACATCTGTTTTTTATTTGATACAGATAAATAATGTTAATGTGTAAAACTGTTAGCTAAGCGCTAACATGCAACTAGAATCCCAACAAGATGCTAGTGGAAATTAGAATTATGGCAAAGATGTGGTTTTTTCCTCATTTTTTTTTTTGACATGTTTTAAAATGTATGCTCTGAGCGTCTAGCTCTGATAGTCACGGTTCGCCATGGCTAAAAGCGAAGAACAAAAAACAAGAATCAAACGTGCCCACACCCAACCAGACAAGGAACCCGCAGGGTCACACTGGAAGCCACTAGTACACACCAGTCAGACCAACCAAGTCCCATCATCGCAGTGAACTCGTAAAGCTAATGGTCCCTCACTGACTGATCAATTGACGCATGACAGCGGATTGAGATTAAGGAGGCTGTACGCTGTTTGAGATTCGTGTCTGAGGTGGCTTACTGCGCTGGACAGTCTGGCACCATCCATGCGCTTTTATGACAGCTGCTGATACAACATTCCTGGGGGCTGATGTGTTATCTGTGCCTGAGCAAACACACCTGTAATTAGGAGGCTATTTCTGTCGCGGTTCTGCCCTGCGTGCCGCCTCAGTCGAGTATCACTTTAGCCTAGGGTTGTTGGGGGGGGTTGGGGGTGGTGGGTTGAAACCGGGTCTTGATTCTGGTCTAACTGAAGTAACTTAAAGAGATAGTTTGGTGAAATAAAATGCATTCTTCCTCTGTCTTTTCAAATTGGCTTCTTTAGTTTTAATGTTATTAGCATTAATGGAGCTAAAAGTTAACTGAAGTTTATAACCATCAATAATGCCAACTGCACGCTTAAATAATCTAACCCTCACCTGCTATAGTTGTTAAGTAATCTCAAATAGATTTGCTTATGAGGTTTTTGATAAGGTGCAGTGTGCTGCTATCTATAAAAATGGACAAAAGGTGGCAGCTGAGTACATTTGACTATGCCTTTTACATGGCTTTTGCGTCCTTCTTTGCTTCCTTGGACAGCAATGTCCAAACAATTAAGTTAATTACAGTTATAGGCGACATTAGCACTCTTTAATTGCATTTATTTCCCTCGTTGTTTAAACTGTGAGTGGTGCCGGATAAAGCATCAGCCTTCCGTCTCCTAACGACGACACGCCTCGTTAAATACGACAGACAGCAGCTCATCCTCACGTTCAGTCAGTTCCGATTGGATTCCAAATTTTACATGCCTTTGCAAGTAGACCTCGAAACCCGTCAGTCCTGTTCTGCCCGGTGTGTGTTCCTGCGTCATTTGACATCACTGTCACTTCTGTACACACTCGAAAGGCAGAGAAGTGTTTTGACTACAATGCTGGCTGCTTCCTCTGACACACCGTGAGCATTTAACTGCTGAAAATATAGGCTTATTATCCAGCAGCAATAACTAGAAGCAGTGACTACTACCCAACTATTACGAAACTGAAGTGTGAACAACCCATAGTCCAGGACTAGGCTTAATCCTTGTAAAAACTATCCCTTAGAGACGTCGGCGCTATAAACTTGTTAACCTATGTTCCTGTGAACTCGTTAACACCTTAACCTCGCAAGCTTATTACATCCCGAATTCAGGAATTACATGGAAAACATTGCAAATGAGTCTGGGGCCATTTAAGGGATTCAGTTCTGCCCCCAGATATGTATTTGGGACACACATCCACATTAGAAAGAGTAAAATCTATCAGTATGTGGAACTGGAACGTAAGCCTGGTCGTTTCAAAATGGCACCAAAAAAAAAAAAAAAAAAAAGAAACACAACAAACGCATTTGCTCGACCACGTTCTTTACATGCATCAACAGCATTTCAAAATTACGTTAACAATGAAAAAATGTACGCTAAAAGTTAGTCTTTTTTTGGCTCAAGACTACAGGGTCGCCATAATTGCGCACGAAAACACACAGTCCTCATAAACACACATTCACAAACACATCATGCTCATAAAACACTCGTCCCCTGCCAGATGACTCATGGGTAGAGCCGAGTGCTGGATGTAAACAGGATCCGTCACTTTTCATCCTAAATCCAGCTCCTCAGCAGAGAGGAGAAGAATGGCAGCAACAGAGTTTGGACGAATAAAACTAGGCCTTCACTAAGACTTACAACATGCATGCACAAACACACACTCACACACACTTGTGCTCACACAGACCTCGTGATCCTGTTTCTGCTGGACTTGCTAAACTGAAGTGTGTTGTGTCCCTGCGTGTCTCGTGAGGCGGACCGGTTTGCCGGGGCCACATGATGGCAGGAATTCCTTGCTGCTTTGGGCCTGATGTAATCCCTAATACAGGCTTTCAGGAAGTCGGGGAAAAACACGCGGCGGCCAGCTGGCACACCCTGCCTGTGTTCGTATGAGTGTGTGTGTGTGTGTGTGTGTGTGTGTGTGCGCGTGTGCGTGCTCCCATGTCTGACACACTTCAGCTCAGGGGTAGGCAGGTGCCCTGTTCACTCACATGCTGATTCATATCAATTTTCGCAATAATACGTCGACAGATGCTTAGACCATGAGGGGGCGTTCTCCATGTTTCCCCTTGAACCTTCTCACCTTGGGGGGAGACGCATTTATATTGATCGTACCTAAGGATCTCGTGTCCGGCTGTTGAAAATAAAACCCTCAGGAGAAAAGCCCTTTTACACGAGGCTGTGTTGCTTCCCTTTCCCTTCATTTCTTAAGCATTGTATTAATCACCTTTACTTCCCACTTTTATGTCCTAAAAATAGGGTAGCCCTTTGAGTATAGAGCTGTCTGTGGGGTTGTTCTCTTTTCACTTTACTATTTAAATGTGAGTTGGGGACTTGAGTCACCATTTAATAACCCACTACACGACTCGAAGCCTACACCTACAAGTCCTGACATTTCAACCCATGAAAAAACACACGAAAATAGCTGAATAAATTAGGAGCGCAAAAAAATTGTTTTTTCTTCAATCTCACGTCCAGCTCAAAACAGCTTCAGAGGCCTTTTTATGAAGAAAAAACGTGACACTGACGGACAGACTAAAATGCTACATTAGGGGAAAATACAACCTGAGGCTTGCGTGTACATAGGATAGCGACTACACTAGCTACCACAATAGCTGATTTGTCAGATAATTTGACTTTAGAAAATATCGAAATAATACGACATTTTACTAAATTACAAATCCGTTTGTTACTAAACTTTAAACATGTACTAAAACTTTAGCTGGATTAACCTTCGCTGTTACACTAATGCAAACTTGTTATTAAACCACAGAACTGAAAATCATTTTGAGTTGCTTTGCCTTTTCTTCAAACACCAAATTTACGGAGTGTTCTGTCATTCTCTAATGGAAGCCTGGTTATTTAAAATTGTGCTAAACCTGACAGCTTTTAGCAAGATTTAATTTTGTACAATACACCGCCTGCAGCTCAAAATACAAATCAGTACTAAAGACTTGAGACTCAGCTTGGACGTACACCCCAGGGACTCGAGGCAGATATTATGAACTGACTTGTGAACACCTCAAATTCAATTACTTTATCGTGTAATGACAACTGGCTCGAGTTTGCACTTTCTTTCCATGCCTAACAAGACAGAGGCATGACAAAAATGTAAAATATGTACCTTCCATAGACAGAAAAACAGAACTTATCATATTCAATTCATAGTAAATCATCTTGTCACTTATAAACATAAATTAACGTTTATAAACGTGGCATTAATGGAAAGTTGAGAATCCATGTTTTTGTCATAATTTCCCCACACGTGTCAACAAACTAAGAGTGAATGAATGAATTACTTTATGCTTTTGTCATCTGCAGCAACAACTGAGACTTCCATGCAACACAAGGGTTATGAGGAAGACTTGAAAAAATCAGTGATGATGCAGCAATAATGAGCTGTAAGCTGTTCCATTTAGAGCCCAGAAATGAAGACGGCAGTTAGAAGAATAAATAGAAAGATGGAGGGATGTGGACACATACATGTTCTTAGGAAAATGAGCGCGATAGGATACTAACCTCCGCGTCTGCACTGGCCTTCTTCTCCGGACAAGGACATCTGCTGAAGCCCCTGTGAAGGAAGAGTATAGCTGTGACTCTCTCTCTCTCTCTTTCTCTCTCTGTGTTGTCACTATGTCCATTGTACAGCCACATATAACTGACGTTCTCCTGAGTTAATCACCTTAAAGGGAAAGTACTGCAGCTTGTCACCTGACCAAAGTCTCATATTTACCTTTTTGTTTTTTGCAAATCTTTAGCTTTCCTATATTTCTAAATTTTAGCTTTCCTTATAATTTTTTTTTTTTTACTTTTACAGTTACTGAACACAAACCATGACGTTGCTGCAAAAAAAAAAAAAAAAAAGTTGCAGGCTGAAATATGAGTTGAGATCACGGGGGGAAGTTTAGCGCTGGGAAAAAAAGAAGCTTAGAATACAGTTTTGTCGCACTACAAAATGGAGCACCACCAAAAAAGATTAAAGGGTCAAACCAAAATGTTAACATTTCTTCTAAGAAAAAAGTGTTTATTCCGTCAAAACTGTACAGAGAACATCACTTCAGCTCTGTCACACGTGAACACACCACAGCACACAGTGTGAACAGCACTAAATTATTCCTCTGAATTTAACTCATTCACCAAGAGAAGCAGTGAGCAGCCAGGAACACAGCGTCCGAGGAGCAGTGTGTGGGGATGGTACCTTGCTCAGGGTACCTCAGAGTTGCTTAGCACTCTTGGGAATCAAACCCACAACTTCCTGATCGCAGGGCGAACGCCCTAACCACTAGGCTACCAGCTGCCCCACGAAATAATCTAATAGGTAAATTGAAAATAAAGGTGTATATGTTCACATTAAAAATATATTCTACATTTTCCTTGTCTTTTGTTATTTTGTAATGTCAATTTTGTGGGAAAAAAAAGATTTGTGGGGATTTACCAGCCATAAATCACATTTATACATTTTGAATCCTAATTTATTTTTACATAAGCATTGTCCAACTTCTGTGTATCCTTGTATTTGTTGTTGTGAGTTAAAAACCAGAATTTGTATGCAATCTTTTTCAGATTGGCTGCCTCGTATTATGCTCCATTAAAAGAGCAATCCACACAAGCACCCCTTATGACTGCATGCGTGGGCTAAACTTTAATGCAAATCTGGGGGTTTAGTAGGTGAAAATATGTAAATGTGTTGGTTTGTGACATCATAAAAGTTCAAAACTGCTTTTTTGCATGGACCTTATTGTCTTGGGACCAAATGGCACATCTTGAAACCTTAACAAATGTTACATCAAACAGTCTTAGTTTTCCATGATATGGGCCCTTTAATGCGGCAAAGCTTTCTGGAACCTGGACACTAATGAGACTAGCAAGAAAAAAGAGGGCCTAAAAAAAGAGAGCTGCAAGGTTGACACTTCTATACCTAAAATGACTGACAAGTGGGTAAGCTGCCACGGTTCTCAAAAAAAAAAAAGAGAGAGAGAGAGAGAGAGAGAGAGAGAGAGAGAAAGAGAGAGAGAAGCCTGTAAGGAGCTATCTAGGGAGACAAAGTGCAAACAGTGCATTCCTAAACAATATCAGTTTACTCAAGAGACTGTTGATCAATGCAAGCTCTATTTGTAGAACTGGAGAGCATTAATAATTTAAACGCCCCACCTTTCAGCCAGAGAAATACACTACTACTGGTATGCAGCTGCTCCCGACAACAACACAGCTGCTCAAAAACTAGTGCTCAGGACGTCTGGAAGAATGTAGACTTTAACAACATTTCACGGTCATATCAAAACCATATAACCACGTTTACTGTCTTTAACATTTGAATATCCCAGTGATACTGAACATTGTGTTAAAGTGTAATGATCCAGTAGAAATGTTTCAGACTCTCTAGGAATAAAATCTCATTACATTAATGTTACATTAACGTCAAGGCCATTCTGCAGCATCCCTTCAGACAAACAAGGGTTTGTTGCAACAGAAATGATACAAATATGTATATAAAGAAAGTCGCCTCACCTTATGTGCCACTGGTCTCTGAGGTCTGTCTGTGCTGAACAGGCTGAACTTTCTTTGGTCTTTAATGATGAACTGAACTGTGGTAAAGTTGAGGGGCTTTCCAGTGACGGGAAATCCACCGGTAAACAAGCTGTTGGATTAAAAAGACAAAATCACATTGGCTGCTTGCAGCACACCCGACTAACCCATCAGCTTTTTA
Source organism: Hydrocynus forskahlii (assembly GCA_037974365.1). NCBI lineage: Eukaryota > Metazoa > Chordata > Actinopteri > Characiformes > Alestidae > Hydrocynus > Hydrocynus forskahlii. Next base: position 25,827,727 of record JBBPCX010000141.1, on the reverse strand, counting down.
CGACTGAGTGACGGCGATGGAAGCTCTGGGACAGTGATTTTCTCTGTTCCACGAATCAGCAATATTTGTTCAGGGAAGGGAACGACAGTGACAAAGGTGACAGCAGGTGTAGAATCACACCCCAGTGAACATGCCAGTAACGTCTTACGCTCAGGTGCCACAGCCAGCGTACACATGGCAGAGGCTTAAGGAAGAAAAAACTGCTCTTAATTAATAATACTGGCTCTTACGGCTAATTAACTGCAAGCGCCTGTGTATGAGTCCACACTTCACTTCCTGACTCCTATAACATATATTACTATCATTTTAAATACACAGGAATTTACAATATTAACTAATTTGGATAATAACCAAATTTTCGGGATTTCTTCATGATTAAATTAGATGTAATAATTTAGATGTTAACAAAGTCATTTAAAGTGGTCTGATGTGAAACATTACATTGTAGACAATCTGACTTTTTCAGGGGTGGTGGTAGGAACCAGAAGTTGAAAGCCTCTAAAAGACAACCAAAAGTTGAAAGCCTCTAAAAGACATCTGACCAAAAGTTGTTTTATAAAATGGTTATTAATATGTTGCCTAAAACCTGAGATATTGTTTTTTTTTCAGATTCATCACTGTTTTAACTCTTTTTTAACTCGTTTTTGTTATTGCATTTTAACCCTGATTTCTATTACCACAACTGTAAAGAAATCCAAGTTGATAAGTTTCCCCACAATTCACATCAATCTGCTCCGAATGCTACATCCCAGCCCCTGAACTACAGAGATTTTGAGAAATCTTTCAATCCTAAGGGTCTACATATGAATGCATACTTTAATACCTCTCTTATAACCGCTTAAGGTACATTTTAATTTTATTTTGGTTACAAAATAAATCCTAATGGTTACAGAAGTGTGAAGATGAATGACTGAGTCCTAAGCCAAGATTTTCAAGGGATACTGGAATACTTTGAGTATAACCCACTACTTAAATCAAAGTAAAGCTTTGCTTTGGTGCACCTTTAATAGGTGTGATTCAGAAGATGAAGAGGAAGAGAGAGAGAGAGACAGAGAGAGAGAGAGAGAGAGAGAGAGAGAGAGAGAGAGAGAAAGAGAGAATATAAAGGTAATTACACCTGTGAAAACAGACCCTACTCAGAATCCCTTACCTCGTCTGATGGCTGGATGGCTGTGGGTCCAGTCAGCTTGGATGGTCCTGAGATACCTGTGCTGGTTCAGTATTTCCAGAACTCTGAAGGTTTGAGCTGTTGTCCTCTCACCAGGTCAGGGCTGAGTGAAATGCTCCCAGCTGCTGCCGTTGACCACACGCCAGTTCCCTTCAGACAAGCCGGTACAAGTCAAGGCATGTTCCTGCTCAACACAGCGCCCTCTGCCTCTGAGAGAGAGAGAGAGAGAGAGAGAGAGAGAGAGAGATACAGAGAGAGAACAGAGAGATAGACAGAAAAAGAGACAGAAAGAGAGAAATAGAGAGAATACAGAGAAAGAGAGACAGAGAGAGGGAGACAGAGAGACAGAGAGAGAGAGACAAGGAGAGAGAATTCAGAGGGAGGGAGGCAGAGAGAGAGGAGGAGAGAGAGAGTGAGAGAAAGAAAAAGAGACAGAGAGAGAGACAGAGAGAGAGAAAACGGAGACAGAGGAGAGAGAGAGAGGAGGGGACTCAACATCAGAGGAGGTGACGGGACAAATGAGAGGTTTCTATTCTGTACTATGTATTCTACACCACCTCACACCAAAGCTCTAAAGCACACCAGGCAAACGTTCAAAATGACTAATGACTGGTGTGCAGTACCTGCTCAATCAAATGTCATATATTTTATGTTTTATCACAGTTTATAATCATCTCGCTGAAATGATTATATCTATGCCACTGAACAATGAACTCAAATATGATTAATTACCAGTAACTGGTTATATAATTAATAACTATAATTATATCATATAGGTCTGTGTCTAGTCATTTAGTGTTACTTTCTGTGTTTTCAGCATGTAATTACTGATATACTCCAATATATATCTGGTTGTATGACCATCCTACTACACTGAGTTGGTTGAGTAAAGTCTTAAAATTGGATGTGGCCTGCTTCATTAAAGGGCTTACCTTGCACCCCCTGGTGGTTGGCCTTACCTGAGCTGTGAAAAAGTAATGCGCTGGATTGACTTGAGTGCATTACTAAAATATATTACATCGACAAAACTGAATTGTTCACTTCACTTACTTCATTTACATTAATTGTGCCTCTGTAATGTGAGAGTAAATAATGTGCTTGTGTTTTATTCTTAATGCGGCCTGAATCAGTGAAGCTCTCTGCAGGAGATGGCTCTTGTACTAGAGGCTTAAAGTACTATTGGTTTATGAGCACAGCACCCTGGAGAAAGTTAATCACTAGGCAGAGTTACAGTGAAGCAGCACAACTCATCTCTCTCTCTCTCTTTCTCTCTCTCTCTCTCTCTCTCTCTCTCTCTCTCTCTCTCTCTCTCTGCAGTCTGGGCTACTGTACAGGGCTGTAAAGTGAGGGACTGCACTCCTCTACTGGATCCAAGTGCTCTCATACTGATGACCTTATCAATAAACGGAGCCGAGTTTCCCATTTCCCATTTCCCACTGCCGCACCACGCCGTTCCGCACCTTGACATTTCTCTCGCTCTGTGATTTCCACTTTGCCCGTTAGGCCCTTTCGTTCTCTCTGTGTTGTGAAAATTATGTATTTCAGCATTGTCTCCTCTATCATTGCCTTCAGTCATTACCTGCATGTGGACTAATGGACTGATGCCAATGCGGATGGGCCCGACTGCAATGAGCGAAACGAGGACTCACAGAGGGTCTGTCTCTGCTGGAGTGTGTCCCTCTGCAGACAACCAGCTGCTTCCCTCTCCCACACATGTGGCTGACCGAGGCAGAGGCTGCAGTGGCCATTAAAGCAAACGATGGCAGGCTAGCGGCCTAGTCTCCGCTGCATCGGAGCTCCATTTCACTTGAGTCATCAGAACTCCTAGGACAGCCACAGCGAGGCTGAAATGCTCCACTGCTTTGCGCCAGATCAGCTGAAATTCACGGGAATGTACGCTTTAAGTGCTTTAACCCCTTGACCTTTAATAAATAAATGATCCTTTGGATCTATAGGAGAACCACTGATGGTTCTCATAAGAACTTCCAGTGCATGGTTCTTTGAGGAAGCATTTCTGTAAATGAAATGCGAGAGTGTGAAGATCCTTGTAATGTAATTCTTCCACTCCCGTCTCCCTAGAGCCTTAAGAGTGTAATAGTGGCTAAAAAAGCCTTAAAAATAATGACTGAAAAATAAGAATGGCACTTAAGTGGTGCTATTTCATAATGAAACTCTTTATTGATCAACGGTGTGTACTTGGAGTATGTCTTGTAGCCAAGAGCTTTTGGAAAAAAAAGAAGGAAAAAAAAATGTCCAACTGCCATGTGCTAAGGCTCCACACTCTAAGTAGACCATGAAGTTAGTGAGTGGTCTTCACATGCTGTTCTTTTTTTATCAATGAGGTAAGAAGTCAGTAGGGGACATACGAGGAATCCTTACTCCAGCAAGTTCAAAGCTTGCTGCATTGATTACATCATCGGAACTGGAGCACTGGTACGGGACAATGCACCATTGGGGGGGAGGGGGGGTAATCAGGCTAATCTCAGCTCTCTCTTACTCTCTCTTTCTCTTCTTACAGTCCCATGCACAGACAGAGGGCATACACACTTTCTCTGAGCTGCCAAACTCAGCAGCAGTGCCATGCAGGGGCAGCAGATCCATCACTCTCTCTCTCTCTCTCTCTCTAGCTCACACGCCGGCTCCTTCTCTCCTCAGTGCTCCACGTGACTGCACTGCTGCTGCCTGTGAGTGCTGCTGCTACAGCAGCTATGCTAGCCCAGCACTGCAGGAGCTGTGCTGCAGGACACTGCAGGGGAGCCTCTCTTGCCCTGTCTTTCTTTCTGTCTCTCTCTCCTCTCTGGGATGGATATGAGGGGAAAAAAAGTGCTGTAGTATTTCGCTCTCTCTCTCTTTCTCTGTAAAAAATAATTCAGTGCAAACATGCTCACATTGCACTGTGGTGGGCAGCTGCTCTCTCAAGAGGTAGAAAAGAGAAAGATTGGACTGAGGAGGAGGGGGAGGGGGGGCAGAAAACGTCAGGTGAGTGCGGCACTTTGCTTTTTGGCTGTGCAGCAGAAGAAGCAGCAGCAGCAGCACAAACCCCCCTCCCCCCATCCCC
>JBBPCX010000141.1:25764705-25808014 GCA_037974365.1 Hydrocynus forskahlii | reverse complement strand
TCAGTGCTATTGAAATGCTTTATATAGCTTCAAAATACAAGCTGCAGTTTATACCACTAGACGTCCAAATGTACTTGGAATTATATTTTGTTAAATTATATTAAATTATATTGTATTATTTCATGTTACTGGAGATTATGTTCTGAAGGTGAGAACAGAGCAGTATATGTATATTATATGTAGTGTATACAAAAAGGTTGCAAACCATCACATGAGAATAAACACATAAATCTTACCTAGTTACCTAATTGACTACTTCATACACCCCATAATTACACATTGGCCTTTATTGCCCATGGTGGAGCTCTTCCACAAGGAGACTGCAGCAAACTGACGCTGGATGCTCAGGGCCCACCTGTGATTCCTCCACAGCCAATGTTTTAAAGCTGATTGCCTCGCTCTCAGCAGCAATGCACCAAGTCCTGCAGGCAATTTGACAAATGAGCTGCGATCTGAGTGCAGGGGCGCATGCACTGCAGCACCCATCCCATACTGTAGACCTAATGAAGCTACGCTTCTCACACTGCATGCAACGTTCACACCAAAGCATACTCTCACACACACGCACGTGCACACACTCATATTCTCACCAACACACACACAAACTCACGAATACACACACAGACACACACACACACACACACACACACACACTCATATACACACACACATACAGGGAATGCATATATCCAGCCTCTCCTCCTCCCAGCTGCAGTGCACCTGGACTTCAGTAAGCAGTCTCATCTCCCCTCCTGACCTCACTATTGTATGTAGCTGTGAAAAACTAGCCTTTTAGGAACAGACTTTATACAAGCTCTTTAAAATAACGGATGGTGTAGTTTTACAGGGTGGTCACGATTAATTACAATTTGATTATCCGATTGTTATAATTCAATTTTCAATCACTTGATTTATTTTTATTTTTTTTGATGAATAGGCAATACATTCTGCACGGCATTTCAAATGATCTTCTCGCCCTCTCTTACTGTAAGAGCAGGAGACTGATAAAAAAGGAGGCATTTTTAAATATGTTCTTGCTTGAGGTTTTGTGTGGTTTGTTACTGTTTACTTCTGTTTTTATTGTTTGGCTTTTTTAAACACTGATTACTCAGAATAATTTCATAATATATTCATTGACTGCCAGTATCTATAGTGGCAACACTGAGTTTATTTATACAGACAGAAATATAATGTGACACAAATTCATTCAGTCTCACTAATTACAGGATAGTGACAGCTCTAATGTTTACAAAAAACAAAGCTCCAAAGCAGAAAGAAATATACAATTGTTTTTTTTCAATTACAGAAGATCCATTTCAGCTGCCAGATTTTGAGTAGTTAATTTGCTTTATTCCTCCACCAGGTTAGTGGCAGGATTTCTTCACAGAGGAGAATCCGATAGCAAAGCGTACTTTGAGAAATGACTCCACTTCCTGACGCATCATGCACTCACTCACCTTGACGTGAAGGGGGGAGCTTCCCCCGGCCGTCAGCCGAACTGCCAGGCTCCCGTGCTCCTCCTATAGGAGAAGGGCGCTCTGGGGGCTGCCTGATGGGACACGGTATTGATTACCTCGGGACGTAGGGATTTTTTTAAAAGGCTGGCGGAAAAAAGAGGAGGAGTAAGCTGGCCGGCTTGCAGCAGCAGCGTCTGCATGCCTCTCCTGCGGATATCAGCACCCTCAGCATATTGTGCTAGTGCTGCACAGGAAAATGTGAATTTCAGACAGCTGAGTGTTGGGTAATTTAATTCACAGTCCTCCTCCACTGCCAGCAGTGTAAAGTGAGCCTCATTACCTTCAAGCATACTCAACCTTTCATCCTCACCCTGTAAAGGACAATGGACAAACAAGGTCGACGAGGAAATAACACATGAAATTAATAATGAACAGCATTATCTCTGGCCTGAGCAGTAAATACTGGTGGACACTGAATAGCAGTTAGAAAAGAAAGCAAATATTTCTAATCCAAGAATTGTGTTATACACTGGGCTGTAGGTGTATTACCCACCTTGCACCTAAGCCTTTGGGTCATCATACAAGGACACAACATACAAGGACACAATATCTGATGATTCAAAGACTGTTGATTCAAAAAGACTGTTGATTTTCTCACATGTAACATATATTGTACCAATAAAAGCACCGTCAAGGGTAAGTAAACTGAAAGACATAACTGATGTGATTGTAGTTTATGAATGTGGATTTTAACATACACATACGTTCAAATGGCCCATTTGTTGATACGAACACATTGTCAGCCGCATAGAACCCCAGTTATCAGTGGACAGGCAGTGTTCTCCAACTGAGTTCCATAAAGGGCTGGAATTCAGTTTGGTCATTTTTCCACCTGAAATAAAAATTCTGAGCCAGGCCCCTGATGCGCCAAATCAGGAACTCACCATACTGTGCCCCACTGACCAGAGATCAGGACTATTCTCAACATGTCCTTAGGTGATGCCAGCATAGGAACAGGCTAGTGTTTGTAGCACAGGTAGGAGTGTAGTTGTACACAAATATGTGGTACTATGATTTTATATTCCCCACTACATAAACAAATAAACAATCAAACAGACAAACAAATGGATAATAGGGACCCTGCATAGAAAAATGAGCACAATGCAGTTTGGTTGGATAGGATATGGAATGATATGATATTTCTACATCTCAACCAAATTGCTCTATTGTTGGCTAGTAAATGTATTATGTACTTAAACCTTCATTTTTATGTATTATTAAAGGGTCCATATCAAAGAAAAACAACTTTTCCTCTCTTTTTTGATTTAGAATTTTGAACACATAATTTGTTCCCCAGTCCCTCATGTATAGAAAATAAGTGGTAAATCTGTGATGTAACAAAAGTCTATGCATTTACATATATCTGCTTTTTCAGCCTGCAGCATTAACTGCATGGTGATTGACTATTCTGAATGCAGCTGACTTGGTAATAGGTCAGCGTGTGTCACACTGGAATGTACTAGACCGACCGACAAAAAGTAATACATGGACGGCAGCTTTAAATCTGAATGCTCAGAAGAATTCCAACTATTTTTCAAACATCACACAACAACTGGAAGTATGTATCTGTGAGGGTGAAAAAATCTTTTCAAGCTTTTCAAGATCCCTCTTGTAGTGCACCAGTGTAGGAGTTCTTCCTAGAACCTTTACGCTATGTGAAGATTCTTTAATCTTTCAAAAGGTTGTACACTCAAACATTTTATTTATTATCCCTAAAGAACCGTTCATTTAAGGTTCTTTGGGGAGCAAAAGTGGTTCTTCTATGAATAATCTTTTAGATCACCTTTATTTTTAAGAGAGCACTTTGCAATTAAAACATTCTCTATGCTGAGTCATCAGTTATGTCCACTGATATGTTTATTGCTTCACTCATAGTTATTCCTTATGAGTGAGCCTTAAATTTCACTACAGCTTGTATGTGCATTAGTAGACACAGGGAGGCAGTAAAGTGCTTTCTCCGCAGTCCCTCCACTCTCATCCAAGAGCAAAAACTGCAGAGAATTGCTGATTATTAAAGGGCCACTAATCCTGTGGCTAATTATAGCTCCAATTTTGTGAGCAAAGTGCTGTAAAAGAGCCACTTCCTCTTGTCTGAGAATACTTTGCAGAAGCAAATGATTGGCAAAAATAACAAGAAGGAATCTTTTTTAATAGGAAAATGGCCTATTAGGGACCAAATGTGAGGCTTCATTTAAAAAAAAAATCTTATAACTCCGCTTCAAGCTGGTTTGATTGTCAGAGTGGATAGGATGTGAAACGTGAAAACAAATGATATATGAATAAGGTAATATAATCGTTGAATCCACTCATTTTTATGAAGCGAAACCTGATTTATGTGTGGACCTTGTGTATGTGAATTTTGTCATGGTTCTGAAGAAAATAACTGTGGCCGGCACTGAAGACATGTAAATCAGTCTCGTGCGACGGCTTTAAAGCTGATGAAATATGTGGTATGGGGGATTTACAGTCAAAGCAATATTTCTTCCACACATGGGGTGTGCATGCAGTGCGACTCAATGAAAAGAAAGAGTGGATTAGCGCAAATGTCGGGGGTGACAATGAGATTACCTCATGTTAAATTTCCTTTTGGCATGACACAATTCTCACTCTCATACCTCAAGCTCCAAATCTATTTGCGAGAAGAAAGAGGCACTTGTGTGGTGTTCTCTGAAGGCTCTGGTAGGAAAACATAGTGAATGAGTCACCCTGAGCTGAGCTGGCAGCTGCTGGAGGTCTCTGCTCGTTGTGTGGTGGCGATGGAGGCAGCCAAGCCACAGTCGACCAAACAGGACAGTTACTCTGCAAGTTTAAGCCTACAAATGCGTACAGGGCCCTCCATAGAAAAATTACTTTCAAGCAATAAATAATGCAATAAACAAATAATGGAATTTGCATTCTGCTATTGCTATCACTTGCTAAAGGCTATCACCAGGCTAGCAAATCTTTTTTCCATTTTTTGAGATTTTTTTTCATTTGTAATGAGATATGTAGACAATATTTGTTTAAACTTTTTGTGACATTACAAACACAAATACATTCCCATATGCCGGCCTTTTCAGCCCACAGAAGCTTAGTCTGTTTATTTACCCTAAGTTATAAGAAGTGTTTCAATCCAGTGAGACAGAATACAGGGCAGCCAATCAGAACGATGTGACAGTCTTATTCATCTATCCATCTATCTGTCTATCTGTCTGTCTATCTGTCTGTCTGTCTGTCCGCCTGTCCGTCCATCTATCTGTCTATCTATCTATCTATCTATCTATCTATCTATCTATCTATCTATCTATCTATCTGTCTATCTATCTATCTATCTATCTATCTATCTATCTATCTATCTATCTATCTATCTATCTATCTATCTGTCTGTCTGTCTATCTATCTGTCTATCTATCTGTCTGTCTCTATCTATCTGTCTATCTAGCTATCTATCTATCTGTCTGTCTATCTATCTGTCTATCTATCTGTCTGTCTGTCTATCTATCTGTCTGTCTATCTATCTATCTATCTATCTATTTACACACATCTCTTTTCCTAACCACTGGATCCCATGTACATAGCATAATGTATTTAGTACAGATTATTTACTGGAAAGTTATATTTTGTCTTTATACTACAGTTTATATTGTTCTTGTCTGTGTGTATCTATGTGCCTGAGCAGTTGTAGCATAAGCAGTTCCCTCTGGGATCAATAAAGTCTTCTGATTCTGATTCTGATTCTCAAAGGCCCAGTAACAAAAAAGGTCTGTGTTATTCTTGGGTTCATGGTAGGTTATAAAATAGTGGTGTAAACATGAATTATGACTGTTTTGAAACTCAAACATCATGAGTGGACATTAGGGAAAAAATAAAATGCCAGAAAAGTGTAGGATATGGCTCTTTTGTGTTATCAGGGCTACATATGAAGCATTAATAATCCAGTTCAATAAAGATGTTAGGGGGCAGCCCACCCCTAACTCAAATCCCAGTGAGACTGCCCTGTCTGCACAGGTTTTGAGTACATGGGATTCTCTGACATTAAGCTATTTAGAATGCTTTTGATGCTGTGCCCTGCTGCTGTGCTTAGTGTAGCATTATGTTCTGATAATCTGCGGTGTCCCTTTAGGCATATTAAAGAACCACAAGGTAATAGTGGAGATTGACGAGGGCTTTTTCAAGCGAAGCTCATCTGGTTCTTGTAGTAACCCACTTGAGCTGCTTCTCACAGCTGGCTCCAGGAGGCTTCCTGAAACGAGAGGGGCAGCTGGGTTTCGGTAGAGTCATATGTCTAATTATGTATGACATCTTTATAGTTGATCAAGGGCACCGTGTCTTCAGTGCCTCAAGGCAGCAGGAGATGTGATGAGTCTGTTTCCTTTATTTTCATGTAAGAGAGCTGTTCTTGGCTCATTCTTAACTTTGTAAAAGTTGTGCAATACTGGTCTGTGTGCCCAACAGAGACTTATGAGAACGGAACATTTATTCAGATGTATGAATATAAATATCCAACCGCCCCCCAAATGAAACAACACGGAGAGAAATACAAGAGAAACATGGAAACCAACCTTGATCAAACAGGGGTTTGTTATTGTGTTAAAAGGCTATTATCCCTTTTTTTTTTGCACTCACTACATTTATGTGTACCAAAAACATAATTCATTTAATGCTAATTATTTAGGCTTTTCCAACAAGTCTTCACAATTACACAGCTTGATTTTTATTACTGGGCCTCCAAGACTAACATATTTAGATGATTTCTTCTTATTGGATGCTCTGTACAGAAAGCAGACTGCAACTTTATAAGCTCACTGTGGAAGGAGCTGCACATGTGTAAATTAATTGTTTTTGTGTCATCATTTTGTAACATTGTTTTTGTGCATTCAAAACAGAATGGTATCCATGTTATGGATCATATGGACTGAGGAGTGAATGGAAACACTAGCTCAATTTGGGGGAAAAAGGGAAAATGTATTTTTATTTTTTTGCATGAAATTGGCCCCTGAAATGAGTTGAGCAACTGACCACGTTAGAATGCTCCAAGTCTGAGGTGTGCCCAGCCAGTCTGAACACAAGGGGACGGTAAAAGGCTTTTTACTCTGCACAGCTCCCCGGATGCCTATAGCGCTCTGCACCGTTCAGCGGTATTGCAATAAGCCACTGCTGCACCTCAATTCTCTTCCTCACAGCTCATTCATCCGATGTCTCACACTGAGCTCTGGCAAAAAAAGGCGCTTCTATGCTATGTTACAAAATGAGACACTTGCGAGCAGCAGGGTTTGGCCAGGGAGGTGTGGGAAATTGTGAAAGGTTTGCAGATGAGCTCAGCGCGTCTCCAGACGACTGAGACTGTTAATAAGCCTGGCAGCCTGTTGAATCATATAGGCAGCCACTCGGTCTACACGAAAGTGGTTCAGTGAGTCAACTCACAAAGAGTGCACCCAGACAGGTGGTCAGAAGCACAGCATGCACTCCAACAGTCATCACAGAAGTGGAAGTGTTATACCTGGAGCTACACAGCACACAGATCTACTGTTTGCTTAAAGCAAACACACGAGAGCAGTCAAATTTAAATGGAAAACTTTTATGTGTTATGTCTGAAAGTCCTTCTGTTCTTATACGATCTTAATAGATTAAAAAAAAAACAAAAAAAAAACGTGTGGCCACCACTTAGTAAGCAATGATATTATCTTGCTCCCACGCTTTACCAATGACACATTCGTATCTTATTCCCTCATCTTTGTACGCAGAATTGCTCTTAGCAAGAAAAGATGTCAGCAGAGTGACACCTTGGTTATGTACAAGGAAGAAGGAAATGTTCTAATGCATGTTCAAAGCTTGGTCATGGGTTTGAGGCACGCAGAAGAGTCTAAAATCATCCTCGAGGACTAGAAGGGTTTTTAAAGAAGTGGCACTTCTTAAAACATTCAGCATCATCCAGATGAAGGTGGGTGCTATTTCTCTCTCTCTGGGATACTAAAATGAAACACTAAAGCATGAGAGGTGTAAGCAACCGAGACAGAGCAGTATGAAAATAATCTCAATAAGCATTTAATGACTAAGGGTCCGATGTGGAGTGATCAGTAGAAACGGTTTCTCAAAAATATGCACAACCCTAATAGAATTTAAGAATAATTGAAGAAGTAGAGCCATCCAAGTGCCATTCCAGCGGCATGCATGGGACGGGATAAGCAAAAGCTAAACAGGTACACTATACGGACAAATGTATTGAGACACACCTCTTTTTTAGGGTTAGGGCTAGGCTCTTCACTTCCAATGAAAGGCTTAATCTTAATGCTTCAGCAGACCAAGACTTTTTGGACAACGCCATGTTTCCAACTTCGTGGATAGTTTGGGGAAGAAACCTTTTCTATTCCAGCAGGACTGTGCCCCAGTGCACAAAACAAGGTCCTCAACCCCATCCAACACCTTTCGGATGATCTGGAACAGAGATTGCGATCCAGGCCTTCTCGTCCAACAGAATGAATGGGCACAAATTCCTACAGAAAGCCTTCAGAGAAGAGTGGAAGATGTTATAGCTGCAAAGGGGGGGACCAGGTCCATATTATAGTTTATGTAATTGAATGCAATGTCATTCAAGTCAGTGTTGGTATGATGGTCAGGTGTCCCAATACTTCTGTCCATGTAGTGCACTTCCTATGCTGAGCTCAAGCTCCATCAGCTGATGTGTTTAGAGGGACAGGCTTAAGAGCCAGTGCAGCTGGGGGGGGGGGAGGGAGGTTCCTAGCAGCTGGGAGCTATTTTACCACGTGACGGCAGGGCTGTTTGTAGCAGCCATCATATTACCCAACACAAGCCCCAACCTAAAAAAGGAGAGAAGGCGAGGGACGAGGAGGAGAGCCATGGCTTTGCGCGGGGATACCGTTTGAGAGCAGCGCTTGTCGACGTGGTTTCTTTTATATTCAGCTAGCCCTCTCAGGTCAGAAAGACTGCAGGTACGAGTGTGTGTTTGCCTTTTTGGACAAATTCTTTTGTCTCACAGGGATGTGTTCATGTGGCGTGCATGGGTCACATATTCAAAGCTTTCTGAGGCAAACGTGGAGTTAAGGAATACAAGAGCCCATTCAAAACAGCCAGAAGTCCGAAGCACAGAGGAGAGAGCGTGTTTGGAGTTAGCATTCTGTTGCTAAATGTAAATAATGGACTACACTGAAGGATTAGCCTACTTCCTGAGATAGGGGAACCATATCGTTGGTTCTGTTTCATGTTCAGTAGATGGGGTAACAGCTGGGCAATTAGCAGTATAAAGCCAAGACAGATTTAGAAAAAAAAGAGGGGACACCGTGCTGCTTTTGTGCTTTTGTTGTGTTTAGCTTTCATGCTATGGGCTAGCCGTTGTTGCCATGACTCCCTTAGGAAATGTTAGTCACTTGCTAAATCAAATGCTAGGCGCGTAGAAAGCCTTGTAACTCACCTGCCCTGATCAAAATGATCTGAGGGTCGTTTTGAACAAGGCTAGACTCCTCTTTATCCGATTTTCCATTCCACCTTAAACAAACATTTTACACTCTAAAGCTCCGTTTACGGTGGAACAGGTAAATTCAGCCTCTGTTTGCACAAAGACTACAAACGCCTGTATTTAAACGTGGCTCACCGCTTCACTTTCGTTTTTAGTCTCTGTCGTTTTGTCTCCCTGCTGGAGACATGTTGAAGCCATATTTGCCGCCTTCATGTCTCTTTGTAAACCCTGGCATAGTAGCTTCTTGCACCTATAGATTTGTCTCTACTTTTTTGGAGAAGAACTTTCTGCAGGAGACTGTTTATCACTGGTTAAAACCGACCAAGGATTAATAAGTGAAGTGTTTTTGTTTAAAATGAGATTGAAAGCTCCTCAGGCCAGGTGAATGCAAGGTCCTCAGGTCTGATGACGCCTGTGTTGGGTTGAAACAGACGCAGCAGCCAAGACATACACTACATGGACAGAAGTCTTGGGACGACTGACCATTACACCAACAGGGACTGTGCAATCAAATATGTACTTTAATGTGGAGTTTGTGGGTACCTTTGCAACTATAACAGCTCCCACTCTTCTTTGATGGCTTTCCACAATATTTTGGAGTGTTTCTGTGGGGAGTCTGTGCCTAGAATGAGTAGAACATCTATGAGGACAGGCATTGGTGTTGGACGAGAAGGCCTGGCTTGCAATCTCTGTTCCAGTTCATCCCGAAGGTGTTGGATGAGGTTGAGGTCAGGACTCTGTGCGGGTCAGTTCTTCCACACCAAATTCATCCTACTGTGTTTTTGTGGACCTTGCTTTGTGCACTGGGACACAGTCATCCTGGAATAGAAAAGGGTCTATCCCAAACTGTGTCCACAAATTTGAAGGATGATGTTGTCCAAAATGTCTTGGTATGCTAAAGTATTATGGTTGAACTTCACTGGAAGTAAGGGGACTAGCCCAAACCTTGAAAAACAGGTATGTCTCAATACTTTTGTCCATATACTGCAGCTTTGGCCTGCTCTGGGAGTTCAGGCAGGTTGTGGTTCCCTTTGTGTGTCTTACAGATCTGTATATTTTGCCTCTTCTTTCATTTCAAGTACTAGCTGGTCTTTTCATGGGCCGTTTGAAGTTCTGACCTCAGGAACACAGGCCAATAAAAATGTCTGCTCTGAAGTAGGGGTTGTTGGTCCACACATGTAACCCATAGACACAGAGGTACTCGCAGCTGGGCCAGGGAGAGGGACTCAGAAGTAGCTCACCAGTGGACAGAGAAATGTGGCCCTAGGACTTGGGCTAAGTTTTCTGTTCAGTGAGAATAGAGGAGGAGTATAAAAGGGGAATTTAATTTAATTTTGAACTTGAATCCATACATAACTTATGTGAACGATTCTTCAGAGTTGTTTGATGTGAAATGTGCCTTTCCCCGAGACAGATAGGCAAAGATAAAAACCAATGCCCAAAGTGTTTAATTCTTCTAAGACTGAAGTACCCAAACTCTGCACTTTTTTGAGACAATGTTGGTGGTGAACCAAAGATCATAAAGACAACCCCCCCCCCTTATATTCTGATACTGGTATTGAGTGATTACAGATGTAGAGACTGATACTGATTTACCTTAATTGTTTTAAGGAAGCGTTTTAGTGGTGCATTGCACTTTAGATGAACATTTAATGTAGGCTTAAACTACATTTAAAGTACTCATTGACTCTAGGATGACATACACAACTAAAACAGGACTTTAGTTAAGAGCACTGGATTAGGTTCAGTCTTCTATGGTACAGAAAGCTGTTACGTGACATTGTTAAAATAAGCTGCTATTTTTTTAAATATACACATTCATGATGTACTGAAGCAGTTCGCCCATGCCTGGTTTTAGAAGAGGAGCAGGTCTTTTGCAGTATCTGAATCACAGTGAATTTATCTAAACGTACACTTCAGGAGGTTACAGTATGACCCTTGATTGTCATATTGACTGTTCATGTGAATCAGTATGTTGTTTAAAGAATAAGGTCATCATGAAGCTTTGCTCTGTTAGTCAGCAGCGATCATCGGGAGCTGAATAAAGTGATTGTCTGTGTGTCCTAACTGATGCACAAAAACTGGATTGCTTAAAGACTTGGAACATCTTGGTCTGTGTGAGTGGCCCTTAGCACACAGTGTCCCAGGGCTGGTCTGGGCCAGTAGTTTGTGAAGTGTTTTGGCTTAAGTGCTGCTTTCAAGCTTGTGGGAACTGACCACTAGTGTCTGGAATTGGGCAAAAGCTGTCCATACTAGTACTGAAGCTAAAGGGCTTTTAGTGATCCACCTGACTTCAGAATTTACATGCAAAATCAGTAAACTTGTTGGGTTAGACTGTTATGGAGATGCTTATTTCAGCACGTCTCATGTTTGCACCATCATACGGTAGTTAACGCACCGTTGACTGTAGTCACTGTGTACACATTGCTTTGGTCAACCCCTGAAATACCTTCAGTCAAAGCCGAGCATTTATTGTACATGCTTGTTTTAAGTCGGATATGATAGTAAACCCATCAATTTGATTTTTAATCCTCTCCATATGTTGCATTAACATAAGCTCACTGATTTAGTGTTACTGGTTTGCGGTTGAAAGATTTAACATATGATGAGGTATTTTATGTGTGCATGAATAACCACAATCATAGTGTGGACGGACACCCATTCTATGAAAAGCTGCTTTAATATTTTATGCTGAGCAAAGTCCAGGTCTAAAACTGATGACCATTGACTAATTTGTTCACCATTACACTGATTGCAGACCCAGACCTTGCAAAATGAGATTGTCTGCTTGTGTTTGCCCTACGGGTGGTAAGGAGGACAGTGTCAGCATTTCTTCATCTTGACGTGCCAACTGATTTTTGTCACTGAAGGAAAGAAACTGCCTTTAGTGCTTCAACTAATCTCTTAGACTGGGAGAGCTGACTCGTGGACTGACACCAGTGATGTGCCTTTTAAAATAGCGTTTGCTTGTTTATTAGTTGTTTTATCCAAACCCTGAATCATCTGAACAACTTGCTGTGCCATTATTCATCCTACATGTCTTTGTCCCCGACTTTAATTTGTTGTAGTGTAAGTAGTCTGAGTGGGGTGGAGCAGGATTTGTTAGAGGTTTATTTTATAATGGAAGCTTGTGTTTACTCTCAATGCGGTTTCAATTTTGGCCGTCAGCATTGTCAGTTGGCTTGCCAAGTTATGTAACTTGACTAAATTGGTGAAAACTCATTAGGCTCATGAGGTATTTTGAGAGTCTCTAACTGAAGTTTAATGAATTACGATGTTTAACTGTGCTGATTTGATCCAGGGTGTAGCTCAAAGTACATCAGTCCTACCAGAGAGGCATCATAAGTGTTGTTTATTACCACTATTGACTGCTGTCTCATGAGTGGTTGTGTAGCTGTTTTAGGCCATTGACCTTTGCCAGAAAATAAAATCCAGCACAGTTAAGGCCAAACAGAATTGTGTGGAACACTGTGTGTTGCTTTGCTGCCGGAGCTTAATGTGTGTGTGTGTGTGTGTGTGTGTGTGTGTGTGTGTGTGTTTACGTGTGGTTCCCAGTAAGTGTGAGCAGTGTGTTGGAAACCCTTTCAGCAGCTTGTCAGATTGACAGGAAAATCCCAGTCATTCAGCTGCTATCCCTGCACTTCTAATTGTAATGCTGTTTTAGTAGTACTAGAATGGTTTTAAACAGAAATCCACTGCTGCCAGTCTATGATTCAGCTCCTGGTGCATGTTGTATCAACCACAGATTATTTTTCTCTCAAGGAGAGTGTCCAGCAAGTACCTGATCTGCTGAAAGAGATTGTTGCTGAATGAAAAATTCACAATTAATGAAACTTTATTAATGTGGTATATATCAGCAGCAATTGGGTAAATGTTTTTAAAAAGTAATTTTTTTTCTGAAAATACTCCTGGATTGTGTTGTGCATGTCTTGCTTTAAACGTCTAAGCGTACGATGCACCAAACTGTGGCTCTTAAACTTGAGTGCCGACTCAAACCACGAAAAACCTTAATTCTGTTGTTTTTGTGTGTTCTGTGCGCTCACCGACTTCCATATTTTTTTGGGCAGTATTGCTGAGCATTCTGACAAATTACTCCTTCAAGTCTTTCTGCTGCCACTAATGATATTGATTACTGCAAACTAAAGCTATCAAACTCATTCAAAATAATTGTGCTGTGAAGTATTTACATAATGTCCCTACATTAACTCCAACAGACGGTTCTTTAGTGTTTGGCAATTTTTTTTTATGACCAACATATGATGCATTGCAAGCAAGCAATGCATCAGCAAGGAATTTTTCTGGCAAATAGAAATTGTCTGCAAGGTAGACAGATCTCTTGTTACCCCGTATCCTCATTACATGGATGCACTTTATGGGTTAAACTGATGTCATTTCCAGTGTTGTAGTGTGTTTAAATGTATATCATGTTCTTAAATCTCCTTGAACTACTGCTGAGTCTTGCCGTTGTGTGTTTTTCCTTGCATCTAGTCAAGTTAAACACTAAGCAACCTTTATCACTCATCAGTTTATATCTTGCAGTACATGTATTGGAGGACGAACCCTCTTATTTGACATAAGCGCTCTTATCTGTATGTTAATTATGAGGACTGTCCCCAGGCTGTCACCTGTACCATGCAAGATTACGGCGTATGTACCAAGTATCGAGTACCTGTGCCCTGTTTGCTTCTCACAGTAGCAATTAGGGGTTGTGTCAGGGTCACGTGACTTCTCAGTAGCAACAATGAAGGAGATCCTTATAGTCTGCTATCTGCTCTGCATTTTTAAGTGTTCCTAGACACTGATTCTGGCCGGCTAGCGTTTTGCAGGCGTCTAACACAAGGAGCAACACATAACTGTTCTGTGATAGTTGCATTTGACCGGGCACTGCGCTCTTTGTTGCTCCATCCAAACATTCGCACATGGCTTGGAGATACTCTGGTGTGGTACAGGATATTCTGCAAAATAAAACTGTGACCTGAATGATCATGGCACAATACAGGACAGTTGTGCCGCCAAGTGGAAACATGCCATTATAGTTACTCTTCATAAATGTTTGTGTATAAAAAAGCTGTAAAATGTTTATGGTTTGTGTTTTGCGGAACAGCGACTGGGTGTAGAGCTCCCTTGGGGTTCAGCCTGTGCTGACTCAACTTCACGGTCTTTGAGACAGCATGTCTGACTGTCTGAATTTAGCTCTCTAATCTGCAGTATGTCAAAGCATTTTCCCAGAGCAAGTACTGTATGCACTATGGTTAATATCATGTTTCCAAATGTGACCTAAATTTAAACTCGGAGTGGGTGTAAATGACCCGCAGGGCATTAGGTGGCCCCTATGCAGGGGTATCAGGTAGCTAACACACTCCTGAGTGCCTGTATAAGAGCAAGACAAAGTAATGGAAACACTTTACAATAAATGTCACATTGGACAGTAAATAAACTGAAGGAATTGTTTGAATGTAGGAAAAAATTAGAACTCTGTTTTCCATGCACAGGGTCAATCATTTTTGTTGCACTGGAATGCTGTGTGCTGTTGTGTGTCACTTTGTGTGCTGTTGTCATGCTGACCCTCCTCAGATGTTCCAGATTAGTTTCTCTGTGTTTTCCATGAATGAAGGCTTTTGTGTAAATTCATTGTGGCCCAAATATATGGCACAGATCCATTCAGCACTTTTGGTTTCGGACTGATACAGCAGAAAATATTTGATTGGATGTCTGGGTGGGGGGACAAACCTGATTCAGTTGCTTGTTGCGTATTATTTAAAGCAAAGTAAAATGGTAGCTGTATGTGTTTAGTCAAGTATTAATTGATTGAAATAAAGGAACTGTAATTCTATCGTTTTAGTAGTACCCTTCTGGACAGTGAGATTTTTAAATGAAAAATATTAATTTAATATCTGGCTGATAAATTATCATTGTCAGATGTCTCAGAGATCAGAGTGTGAATTCCCTGTTATTGTTGGCTCAATTAAACGCTCATTTACACTGGATCAGAACATTAAACAGTATTTAAAAAGTGCTATAATTTAAATAACCTGTAATGAGTGTTAATTGAAGTTTATTCATGGAATATAATAATGCAAAACCTGTGAATTGGCGGTCTGGCACATTCGTTGGTACACAAGCTTGAAGTCTGAAAGGATGAACTATTCTGGTGGTGGAGGAGGGAGGCCTGGGTTGGTATTAATTAAATTGCTGTCGAAGTACAAATAGAAAAAGTAGCAACTAGATATTTTCCCTTAATTGTTCAGAACTCAGACTGCAGTTCAGAGGTGTAGTGATTTACAGCACCTTTCCCTGATGGAGAGCTGTGATCAAAATCTCGGTCTCTTCATTCAGTTTGCCAACCACCACTCAGTTTTATGACTCTCCCACAGTTCAGACTCTTCTTCACGCAAATTTTCATGAATTTTAAAGTGTCATTCAACAAACACTTTTTCAGCAGAGAACCACCATTCAGAATAGGGATAGTCAAAAACTAGGCATGGTCCCTGTCCAGGAAACCAGCCTGACATATTTTGCTGAAGTGAAATGCAGCATGACCCCTTTTCTCTTGTTGTTTTGTCTCCACCCCTTGTAAGTGTGGGAATGTAAACTTGCATGGCATGCTCTGTGCTGCACACCTATGCTGTATGAGTGAGTTCTGACCTGCCTTTTCTTTTTCCTATGAATTGCTCTTGTTTAAGGTGACATCACTCAGCTGATGCTGCTGTGTTGGAACATCAGTCATTTGTGGGAAAGAATTACTTTATTATTGATCAATTCTTGTTTGGTTTAAAGCTGTTTTTGGTATTTCCTCTTGTTGATGCATGAATCTGTACCCTAAAGATCCTTGTAATGAGTTGCTCCCCCAAAGGAAAAAAGAACAATATGTCAAAGTTTAGTATGCTTTACTGTGTAAAGACTGACTGTCGTAACATAACTGAAAGTGTCTTGCTATTAGTCAGTTTCAGTTAGTGAATTAATCATTAGGGGATGTGCAGAGACCTCAAAGAGCTGTGTGTGGTGATTCAGTGATCATGCACTCCGCCGTCTGTCTGTCAGGAAGTGAGTCTGGCCACTGTCGTTTTCGGGCTTGCTTTTATTGCTGGGTGAGGATGCTTCCGCTCTTCTTTCCTCCGTCTGCAGGAACAAAAAGTGCGCGCAATCTTTCACGATGTGTGAGCACTGCTGACCACATTTTAAGATATGAGGTTTGTTCCGACAGCTGTATGTGTTGCAGGAGAGTTCTGCTCAGGGTTGCAAGGATGGCGGGGCTCAGTTATGGTTGCACCTGTTCGGAGGCAGCCCTCAGCTTGTAGGCTTTGAGAGCTGTTGGACTTGTTTAGTGAGGGAGCGAGCGGCGCGTGTTTTTTCTCAGTGCTGCTGTGAAGGCAGCTGTCAGCACTGTAAGAGCCAGTTTGAGCATGCTGCAATGTGACTGAATTGCATTATTGCTTTAATCTGGGGTGAGGCCAAGTTCATTTGAAGTTCATTTAAAGGACTCCCGTCCTTCAAAAGGCGTTCTGATCTTTTCAGTGCCCCCATTTTCCCACTGTTCTTGCATGGTTAGTTTCAAGAGGCCGTTCTTTTGTAAACGAACCTTTTTCTCAATAGCTGAGCCTATTCTAAGTGGGTTAAAGGTTCAGCCATTGTGTAGTTAATCACTAGGGTGATTTTAACTGATTAGGCTGAGCAGCGAAGTGAGTTTGTTGTGAAATTGCACTGCCTTGTGAGATATCTGTCTTATCAAATTTAGTGTAATAAAACCAGCTTTTCTCCTGCCGTCACGAATCCCATCATGACGCCTAAATGGTGTAATTTGACCGGCATGGTGCAAGAGCGTCATGTGCGTGCCATTACTAAATATTTTCCACCCCCAGCTGTTGTAGATTTTGGTTTACGGTGTCCAGCCTAGAGCAAGTTAATGACTTAACTTATAGAAAGCAGCAGTTCACCTACCTGTGTGATGACCTGGTGGAAAAAAATGATAGTATTCACATGTCTCGGTTGGAAGCGCAGTGTTCACTTCAACCAGCTGATAAGGAAGAATCTTGTGCTGATTTTGAGACAGTAGAAAGGTCAGTGAAGCTCTACCGTAGCTTTCCTGACAGTTTTCTGAGAAACCAACTTATAAACTACTCACTGAGGAAATGCAGTTCACACTGTGATTTGTCAGAATGACCTCCTGTTATCCATACCAAACTAGAGCTCACCATGTTGCGTCACTAACGCTAGTCATTGTCATTGCTTCCGCTTTCTGAAGTACTTAAATAGTTAAACACTGTCGCCTGTCTTTCAATGTTAATTACAGTAACCTTTTGACTTAATTAGTCTAATGAACAACTATTGCAAACAGCTTTCATGTGGAAAAACACTATCAACTCATACTGGAGCTAAATCAGGGAAATGATGCTTCAGCCTTAGAGCCATAATGTTAATTTACATTTTTTGATCAGCTCAAAATTGAGAGCTTAAGATTAAGGCATTACACAAAGAAGCTTTTTTTCCCCTTTTGTCATGTCACAGCACCCTTTAAAGCAGCAGGTCATTTAAGGAATGGATTTTAAAGAGAAGTCAATACAATATCTGGAAGACTAAGGAGTGCTGTCTAGCTATGCTTGCTGCACTATATTTTTCAAGACCTAGTTAAAAATGCAGCGTACTGTTTTGGCTTGCCATTTAGGATGCAAGCTGGGCTAGGCTCATTTATCAATTTATCAATAATAGCCATGAAACTGATAAGTGAGCGTTCTGTGTTCTATCATCTGAAACTCCAGTCCTACACTCCTGGGCTGGCTTGGCTTTGCTTTGTTTGCACCTACAGCAGCAGATGGTCTGGTGAAGGATTCTGACAGGCTAACTTGGGAAAACAGCATCACAAATATTTATTCTTGTTAGTTTAATGTTTGCCATCAGATGTTTCATACTGAGTGTACTGATTGGGGGCGAAAAAGCTGATGCAGTATTAAAGCTCTGAAACTTCAGGTTTCAGTAAATAGCCTGTAAGTTTAAACCTGGTGTGAAAAGGCCTCAGACTTAGTTACCCTCCCCATCAAAGGTTTGCTGAATATTACTGTAAAACACCGGTGGGTTTTAAATCCTGAAACCAATCAGTGGGTTTCTGTCCATTTTTTTTATTCAAAAATGCTTGTTGATCCAGTTCTATTTGCATCTAATGGTTGACTTTCTTGTAAATGTGTGCTTTTTTATTGAGAGAAAAAAAAATCAGCTAGAAATGAAATGTGACCCTGCCACTTTACACTCTGTCTAAATTGAATGACCGTGTGACATTTCTGTTTACACCATGATTTGCCATCAACCTTCCCAGCTCTGCTCCGCCTTGCTCTCACAGCTGCCTGCCAGATGCCTCGAGCGTGTGACTAAAACCTGTCCACGGTAACGTGTCCCCATTTCAGCACGATAGTGCTTCTTTTAATGCGCTCACGTCCTGGTTTTATAACATGGTCAGTGGCTCATTAGGTGTGTCCTCACCACTGCTGTAAATTTTGTCAAAGTTAATCAGTTTGATTAAGTTTATCAGGACTCTCCACTCCTTTTCTCAGGTAACGATGACTGAGCAGTCCTTCAATACTCTGTAATGAAAGTGGGATGTGAGATTTTTGTTGAAATGGGCATAGCAGCAGGAAGTAAGCAGGTCATACTTTTATGGGACAAGTGAAGTCTAAGGAAGCCCACATTTGCATGAGTATTTAAAACGTGGTCTTGATGGTGAAGACAAAAGCTGCCAGTGTTCCCTTCAGCCCCTGCAAATCCACACCATGTTCTCTGCATTTCAATCAGTTCCCCACTCATGGGACCAGACGTTACGACCAGCTGCAAGATCCCCAGCCCCCAGGCACCAAAATAAACCTGCGGGAACAACACAACAGCATGGTGTCACTTCCATGTGACACGCTCTCCTACTCAGACGTGCTCCTCAACCACAACACTTCTCAGAAGTGGAAAATCCTCACATGGCAAGACCCTTTTGCAGTTTTTATTTTCAGAATTGCAGTCTCATCCACACTGCAGATCCCTTTTTTTTTTTTTTTTTTTTTTTTTAAGTTGCATACTGATCTGCTGCCATTTAGCTGTAGTGGACGGTAACATTTAAACCCTTGCACCGAGTGTGCAAATTAACATGTTTCTTTTTTTCTAAAGGTTGGACAGCCATTGAAACTCGCCAACCACTGCTTGTTTTTTCTCTCCCTCAGTTAGGCCATCACTGGAGAGGCATGACCCATTTAAATGGTTGTTTACTTGTATTAGAAAAAGGGCCAAGGCGCTCCTCAATGAACTCTTGTCTACAATTCAATTACGACTTGGCCCCTCCGGCAAGCATGTAACAGTGTTTGGGCTCAGTCCCCTTCTTGCCCTCTTCTGTTGAGTTGTACACAACTTTGTGCAACTTTTTTTTTTCTTTTTCTAAATGTACACTTATCATAACCTTTTTGTCTCAAGAATGGTAGCTTTTCAGGTGGGGGTGGGATGGAGGGGGGGAGAAGTTAGTTTTTGAGTTTTATTCCAAGTTATCTTGGACTTACGTGGAATAAAATGCCAAAATGTGGCAATTTCAGGAAATGCATTGTAAATGATTACTTGGAATAAAATCTTTTTATATTTGGAATGTATATAAAATAAAAACACAAAATGGAGAAAAAGGAGAATCATGATCTGACTGTGACAGTATACTCACAGCTGTGCTGTTCTAGTATTGACCTGCTCTGGTGGTGGTTGGGAGGGATTCCAAAACATGGCAATGGCAGAATAGCATAGGACAATGGATAAAGACTTCACTGGCCATAATGGTGAATGCAGCCTCCCTGTATTATGAGGTTTTGTCATCCTCTGCTGCCACTGACCCTGTCTGGGAGCTAGACAATATTGCTGCTTGTGGTTTTCCCTGAAAACAACACAGCTGTATATTATATATTTTTAAAGCCAGACATTTTGTTATTGCTTTTCCTGTTATCTTCTGCCTAGACAAGCTTAAAAAAGGAAATGGCTTGCTATGCCTCCTCCCCCCCCCCCCCTTTATTTCCTTTTTTTATAGGGGATTGTGGGAGCTGGCTGGCTGTGGTAAGCAGTTGTGATTTTTATGTCTGTGCTGCCTCATCATGTCCTGTAATGATACCATGAGAAGTGCTCTATTGTCCTCCAGATATGCTTTTAACTTTAAGAGAAGTAAATGGGTTCGTATTGGTTTAGTAAGGATGTGTAACGTATGTGTAACGCTTTGAAGTGGTTTTGTGTGTTCTCCAAATGGTTAATATTTGAGTTCAAAAGCATCATTATAATTTTCAGAGAAAAAAAAAGGCATATATTTTAGTTGACTGTAGCATCCACTGTTTCCAACAGGCATTTGCAAAATCCCAGTTAAATGATGCAGACATGCATAAACCTGAAGACATTGAAATGAGGATAATCAATCACAATCAGGGATTGTGACCTCTGTTTGACACACTTTGTCCCATCTCTGCCAGAGCAAAACCCTGTCTACAGACCCGTAGGAAGGTTTTTTTTTTTTTCCCCTTCTGTAATGTTCCTTTTTTTTCCCCTGACAGCAACCATATGCATATGTTGGGATTTCAGGTTGGTGGGTACTGACTGAAAGTGATACCTTTGCTAACTTGTTTCTTTTTGCTTTGATCTTTGTCCGTTTTCTCCAGGTGGGCTCAAGTGGCACCTGCTTTGACTCCATTTTCTGGCAACCCCTGACCCAGAAGCCGAGAACTGAGCTGGCTGACTGGTTGTGGAGAAGGAGCAGAATCTTGGCTGTTCCTCATTTGCGTGTTCCTCGCTGTGTTCTTCTGGAGGGAGGGGGAAGCGAGGCGTTGTCTGAAGCATCCATAGCATGGGGCAGAAGGTTCCAGGAGGCATAAAAACAGTGGACATGCGGGACCCTGCGTTTCGGCCCCTCAAGCTGGAGCTGCAGGCCCTTGACTACACCAAGCCCTCCCGTCTAGACATGCTGCTGGACATGCCCTCTGTATCGGGGGACATGCAGGTGCAGCATTCGTGGAACAACGACGATCGCTCTTTAAACATCTTCGTCAAAGAGGACAATAAGCTCATCTTCCACAGACACCCCGTGGCGCAGAGCACGGACGCCATCCGAGGCCGCGTGGGCTACACGCGGGGACTGCATGTGTGGGAGATCAGCTGGGCCATGCGGCAGCGCGGCACACATGCTGTGGTTGGCGTGGCAACAGCGGAGGCACCGCTACACTCTGTAGGATACACTGCGCTGGTAGGAAATAACAGCGAGTCCTGGGGCTGGGACCTGGGGCGTAACAAACTCTATCATGATGGCAAGAACCAGCCCAGTAGAACCTATCCTGCCTTTTTGGAGCCAGATGAAACGTTCATAGTCCCTGACTCGTTCCTGGTGGTCCTAGACATGGATGAGGGGACGCTAAGCTTTATAGTTGATGGACAGTATCTAGGGGTGGCTTTCCGAGGACTGAAGGGTAGAAAGCTGTACCCTGTAGTAAGCGCGGTGTGGGGACATTGTGAAATCAGAATCCGGTACATCAATGGACTCGATCGTAAGTATTGATCTCTTAAGCTTTCTTTTGGTGAAAATTTTGTTCTTTTGTAATATTGGTATTACTTGTAATTTAGTCTCTGTAGGACAGGGTATAGGAGTCCAACTAATTGGCTGTTTAAGCCCTTCTTGAGTTGGTTGTTGCAAGAATTTGAAAGTTGTTGGTAACTGTTAAAGCTGAAATTGAAACTTATTTCTACTTGTGGCTGTTATGCAGCTAAAAAAAGTCACATGTTCTGCTTAAAGCATGTCCTCCTTGGGTTTAATGGCCATCCAGTATGATGGTGACCTACTCCTGGCTTGGAAAATGCTAGACGCAGCATGGTAGAAATGTAGCGTGTGTTAAGGTCCAGTTAGATTAGATCCTGTCTTGTGTCACAAAGTCCACCTCTGTGAACCCCAGCCTTCATTTCTGGAGTGTGGTGACTCAAAAAGGATGAAAAGGCCAGCATCTTATGGTAGGGATAGAACTATGTTAGGAAGGACTGCAGTCCTGAACTAGGATTAGGAACCACTGGAGTTAGGCATCAGAGCTTTGCTTGGGTGCCACATATGTTGTGGTTTGTTGAACATTGACCTGTGGTCATGAGACTGGTTCTACGGAGGCCTAGGTTCATCATTAATTATGTAAAAGCCGCTCCACTCATCTGCTAAAGACCATGACTTCACCTTTTATCTCTCAAAAAATCCAGGAGTAGTCGGGTAATCATTAACCTCGCTGCTGTCTGCTTTCCATTTCGTTTCATGCCTGATTCCTCTCTGTCCAAGTGAATGATTCCACTGCTGATGTGGATCTGATCCATAAACATTCACTGCTCCCTGGGTTCCTTATTCCTCTGTCCTGGTTATTTTCCCCCCTTCCATAATGAAAGTGTTGCCTGCGTGTACTGCGTGTACTTTAATTTATGTGCATGTTTCAGTTTTATGATGGGCTGAGTCTAAAAGGTACACAGCTCAGAACATCATTGTTGTGGAGGGTGAACACTGAATTGTTTCCTTGCTTTCATAATTCAGAACTTTGGTTGAAATTATTCCCACTGAGGTTTATTCCTGATGCCTTTAACAAATGCAACACATTATATTCTAATCAAATCAGATCATACAAATGACCTTATGAATCAAAACTCCCTATTATACGTTCATCGCTCCAGGAAAAGTCTCTAGGGTACTGTTTTGATTTAACTTAACACCAAACTACAATTTTGTAAATCACTGTAAATTATTCCACACCCTGGGTGCATGGAGGGGGGAAAACCCTTTATTGCTCAATTCTAAAGTGGCAAGCTGAGTTTCCAGAGTGAAAAACATTGGGGTGGCTGGTGTTTCAATGATGTATTTCTAATTTACGAGAGAGCTTAGATGAAATAGCAATTTATAGTGTTATAAGGGCCTGTAAATGCATAACTGTCCTTCCTTCTTGACGTCATTGGAGACAGCAAGCCTGCTGTCAAATCCAGGTTCTGATGGTTATGGAAATAAGCACCCATCAAGCAGCATGGATTGATCTACATCTTGCTTTTTCAGTGTCACCGCCACTGCAAGAACACCCTAAGTTCCCTATCTTTGAGGGGATATGAAAATAACTGTACAATTTTTATATACATGATTTTGTTTCTGGGGTGGGTGACTAAGCAAATATACAACACAAAGAGTAAATTAAATGCAGTGTGTAAACATTATTCATACTCCATGAAAGTTGGAGTGATTCTTTCTTTTGAAACATAGTAATGTTGTTCACTCTTAAGTATTTATATGCATTATCTGCTTTGGAAGGTTATTGTGACTTCAAAAAAAGCTTTCAATTCCAATTAAAGTTAAATGCATTGTTGAATATTGTAAATCAGCAATAACAGGACAATATCTAGTATTTGCATTAATGAGTGTGCAAATGTCAGGCCACTTGGTTTAGTATGTTTGCGAAAGAGTAGTTCTTTTCTGTATTTTTAAAGCATTGTGTCATGATGTTCTCATGATGCCATCACTGTATGGTCCAGTAATAAGAATAGACAGTGAGTGTGATGCAGCTGCCTATGAGTAGTCTAGCCAGTGCATTTACCATAAACACCCTCTTTTCAAAGGAAACATTCTCATGGTCGCCAATTATGTCCCGTCTAATCAAACCCATGTCCGTCATCCTGTTGCTGCTTTGTGTACTCAGATGGTGGAATAACTGGCCTAAATGGCCTCTCCTCAGGCAAGTGAGTTGACGTAGCACAGCGTTTAATGATTGCCTGACTTCAGGAAGATGCGTGTAATGCAACCTTAATGCAACACATCAGCCCAGGATACAGGTGTTCCTGTATTTACCGTCTCCTCTGAGAGCAGTAAGCAGCCAGTGCATTACTCAGCTCCTTGAGTCTCCGACCTTGGCCCACCATAGAGTCAGGCCTTATGTCATTGCATTTCTAATGCGTTCCCTCCAGCGCAGACGATATTGTCAGCTCATCAAGGACAAAGCCTAAGTGTGCTGTTTCAATATGGTTTCCTGCCCTGGAGTCCAGTTTTAAGGGTGTGTACGTTATGAAGTCATCTCCCTAATGCAGCAGGTGGTAGTGAGTAAGGACAAAGACGAGGAGTCAGTGTAATAACAGAATGAGGTTTATGTTAACACAGTGATGCACAGTAATATCAGAATCGCAGTGTGGATTTTTACAGCCTCTGCTGAATTCTCGTTGTGATGCACTGCTACTCTGATCTAGTGGTCTGTATATTTTTATAACAAACGCCGAAACCTTGTACACATCTGACTAGTCTTGGGTCTCTGAAGGACACTGTATTTGTGATGTCATGACATGTCTTTACAAAACATAGTCGAGTTTAGGACTTCTAAATTTTGTTTTTATCCAAACATTATTTGAGTGTTTGCAGTAATATTTGTATACGTAATTGTATTTGCAGGTCAATGCTCTGGCCAGTTGTGATGATGTGCAACGACCTGTAAACTTATTTTGTTCTCTCTCTCTTGCCTCTGCAGCTGAGCCGCTGCCTCTGATGGACCTGTGTAGGCGCTCAGTGAGAGTAGCGTTGGGCCGGGAACGACTGAGTGAAATTCATGGACTTCCCTTACCTGCCTCCCTCAAAAACTACCTGCTCTACCAATGATAGGAGTGCCTTTTCAGCAGTGCAAGGCAAAGTGCTTGTTCTCTCTGGGATAACTTTTTTTTTTTTTTTCCTTACAAACCTGTCTTCTTAACTGCTTTTCTCCTAGCTTTGGATTTTGGTACAAGACCTGTTGCACAAACAGTCTGTTTTTACAAGTCACACCAAGGATGGCGCTATCTCATGTTTGAAGTGTTTACGGTCACATTTTGGCGTCCCTTTGGTTATTTTTTAAAACCCTCATTTTTGTGGCTTGCTTTAGTCATATACTGGAAACACAATGGGAGACATACAGAACCCTGTGGCACGAGCTGGCCCAGAAAAGAAGAACATGTCTGCATGACTGGATGGAGATGTGCAACAAGTTAGGAACCTCAGCTGTTTGCCATGGCTGCCTGTAATTCTCCTCTCGACCATTCTTCAGTCTTTTTAACTAGAACTACAAGGTGACATGTTTGTCAGGTTTACCTTTTAAATGCTGGATGTGGAATCAAGGCCGCTGCAGTTTAGTATGGGTTTAACTGGGCAACAGTTAATAATTTGGCTCGTCACCTTCAGTCATGTATGAAACTTGGTCTTTGCTTTAATGAGTCTCTAGGCATGATTTATGGATCCATTTTTTTTTAAGTGACGTTTTTAATCTCTTGCTCATTCTTTCCCTCTTAGAGTTCATTGGGTAGATTCGGCTAAATGTGAGGTTTAAGACAGAGAGCCCTTTTTTAGCGGGATGCAAATATAAGTTGACTCATGAAGCAGACTGGGTGCGTGGCGATGGCTTCCCCCCCCCCCTTTGCTCCTGGCAGGTTAAATATAGCTTGGTGTTAGCTCACTGCAGGCCTGGCCGTCTGGCCTGGGGAAACAGGCTCTGACCTCAGTGTCTATAATGGGGCTGAGAAACTAGCACACACGGCATTAGAAACTGCAGCTAGTGCGGCCTGCCTGTATCGCTCCTAAAACCACCGGGCCCTCTTCTCACTTAACACTGTAATATCTGAAGTGCCTGCCCATGTGAAAATGGTGCATTGTGTAGAGAGAGCCACGATTTTAAATAATCTGAAAGATGGGTTCACTGTGAAACTGTAGCATTCATGAATGATACTCATCGCAGCAGGCTGTTTTGGCTGTTGGTCTTTTTTTTTATAATTGCCATCTGATCCAGTTTCTGTGTAACTTTACAGTCCTGTGTGTGTGTGAGTTTTGTTTTCTCCTTTGTCCCCAAGAAATGCTGTTTTCAACCTGTTCATGTCGGGGTAGTGCTGAGGAAAAGGGGCCTTTGCCCAAAAGTGAAATGCATATGTGGTGACACTACTGTACTGTGCCTTGTCCATGAACTAGCCATTGAGTGACACCCCTGGTGTCAATGGGCATAAGTGTTTTTATACCGATGAGGAAACGTTCAAGTTTCTTCACACAGCCCGTTCTGAGACTTAGTGCAAAGGCGGTGACATTGCTTAGTTGGCGTTTGTGTTTTCCAGAGACAACTGTTTCTCCCTCCCCCATAACAGTCTTCTTAGATGTGCAAATGTAGCTCTTGTTTGACATCCATTTAGCTGGGCAACATTGAGCTTTCACTTCTTGTATAGTTCCTGCCTGAAGACCATCATCCTCTTTGTATTCAGTGATGTAGATAATATTGTTAACTATCTAATAAAGTTTATTATAAATGAGCTTTTCTCTTCATGTGAATTTTTATGCTGTACTTTTACATTAGCCACTTTTTTTGTGTGTGAATGAACAATGAAGGTTTTAGGCAGATATATCTGGTGCACCACAAAGTTTAATTAGGAAAATTTATATAATCTTTTAGGGGGCATCTTTTTACTAGCATTTTAATTTCAGGTCTCCTCAATTTTCACCAAAAGTTCAATTTGCATAGAGACAAAGCGCTTTAGGCAAAGCAAGGGAGAGTGAGGCTCAACGTGAAAGAAGGTACAAATTAACATGGATTTTTTTGTGTGTGTGGTTAAACAGATTCAAGGAGAGCTTGATTTTTACACTCCCATACTCCCAAACATCATCTGCAAAGTCAAAAGTAATCATACGGGGTTTTTTTTTCCTAATATTTTTAGATACTTTTTAAAAACATATAATAGCCATGGACTTTTGATCATAATAGCCACATAATAGCCATCAGGCTGGGGAAAAACTGAGTGTATGTCTTCCAAATTTTCTCCTGGTGACAAAGGGGAAGTAGATTGAAGCATATAACTCAATGCAAGGTCTAACCAGGCTACAGCACAGTCTCTGCTTACAGGGTCAGTTTTAAAACTAACTATTACTATTAAATGTGAGTTAATGCAACCCAGCATGATTGGTTGGTCATTTAATCCATGAGCTGGTTCAACCATTCAACCTATACGGTTCATGTTGACGGTAATGCTGGAATCTTCTTACTACCTAACAATAATTATGCTTTCTCACATTAATTCCTGGAAAAAAAGAAAAAGCTATACATGTTTAGGGTAGTACTTGCAAAAACTATAGTTTATCTCATTTCAGAATGTCTGCAGAAATAAAATGCATATCTGCAGAAATAAAGAAGCCTTTTATAAAAAGCCCCGATTCATTATAACAGGATGAAGCTGCGTTTTCGAGGTATTTCACCATGTGAAAGTCATTCCACCTTAAGATGAAAAAGAAAGTTAAAACTAAGCCTTTAATAAAATCAGCGCTAGACTTGGATTAATTCAATCAGGAGGTGTAGATTATCGAGCATAATGGGATAAAAGGTCATCGGATCTCCATATATTTAAAAGTCGCATTTACCCTATGGAGCAAAATCTTACAGAGCCTATACAGATTCCATGAATCTGAGCATTTAACCAGATTTGCAGGTGTAAAAATTGCAGCAGCTTTCAGAAACTGGGTGGGTTGAACATTAACTCGCACTATAATTTAATAAACCACTCTGTGTTAGCCTCGCAAGCTGAATGCGTAGATTTAATTGAGCTGTTCTTAATGGGCATGTTTTGTTTGTTAGCAAGTGGAAGCTTTTCTCATTCCTAACAAATAGCCTGAGGCTAAGAGGAGCTTACACTGGAAGCTAACTTACTAAACTCTGATACAACCCAACTTGATATAAGGATATGTTAACATACATTTGTTAACCGATGATTAATTTTATAAACAGTGTAGCAAAGGAATTAGGGAGAGAGGAGATAAGTTCCTCAGAAAATACGGTGAGGCTGAAGTTTGCGTGAAATAATGCTACTAATGGCATTATTTTATAAAGTGAACTTCACGGTTAACAAATCTTTTTTGTCTTTTCCGTTGCCAGTACAAAGTGGCTGAGGTCTGCTAATATTATTCAGTAGTAAAAGTCAACATCAGATTTCATTGAGCAGTTAAAGACAAACCGTGCTGAAGAGCAGAGTGACTTTTCTTGGCTCTGAAGCCATTCAAATGTGTGTGATATGTGTATGTTTTAACAAAGTTACCAAAGTAAAATGTTAATAAAGCCTGATGGTATACAGATCAGGAAGATAAGAGTAGGTACAGGTATGTGTGTCATCAAATACTTAATGACTAATGAATGAGGAGAAACAGGTGTGTTTGCTCGACTTGCTCCCAGTGTTGCAGGCCAGTAGAAGGAACAAGTGGCTCTAAGCTGAACTGGCGTCCATTTTTTTTTTCTCTTCTTTCATTTAGCATTAACTGAAAACTCAGAATGGAACATCACTGCATCTCTGACTCACGGTGCTGGAAAGTCCAAAATATGAGCCTGTAACTATTTATGTTCCACTTCAGATTAATAGCTGTTTTAATAACAGACAGCGCTCGGTTCTTTCCTGCTGAGTGTGTCTGAGGCCTTGTTCCTCTGCTGGAAAGAAGCTATCTTAACGCTCGCATTCTGTACTTGAGCAGTCACTGAACTTTTCATTCACGTCTCAAATATACACAGTGGAAACTTTATCTCCAGACATAACAATTCAGAGGCCGAGCGCAAAGAGGACAGCGCCGCTCTTCCCCGTCACCTCGTTAACATCTGCCGGGCCAGAACGCGTGCTTTGCGCTTGCTCTGATGCAATGGAGTGCCTGTGTGAGCTCATTACTGACTCTTAAGGCAAATGAAATGCTGCAGGTCATGGAGAAGAGTTTTCATATCAATGTTCCTGACGTCATCCCGGCCGCCTGGTTGCCATGGCGGTGTGTTTGCATACACAGAGCGCGCTGCTGCTTCAGTATGAGGTCACTCATCTCAAGTATGCGGCTTGGCTGGAACACCGCACTGTTTGGGTGTCTGGAACAGCACATTCCTGCCTGCAGAATTCTCTCAGAACACCGAAGGCCAACAATTTCAGCATATGCTTTTTTAAAAGCGCTCCTGGGCCGATACCAGCAGAGCATGCTGGATCAGAGACAGGAGAGGGGATTAATAAAAGCATCCAATCAGATCCTGTAACAAAACCATCCTGGAATGTCACAGATAGACTTGTAGCACACAGTATGGTCACATGATAACTAAGTTAGCTACCTAGCTTAGTGTTATCCTAGAATTCTAGTTACTTTTGAACAAATTTGCACTTTGTTCATTTTTATGACAGAATAAAAAAAGAGATGGTCGCATGCCGAGGTTTGGTTACCCTTGATCAGTTTACATTGCGTTGATTTTCTGAGTAAAAAAAGCAGTAATTGTGCACATGTAGATGCACAATTACCTCTTATTAGCTGAAAATATTCTAGAGCAAGTTGTGGCCTGTCTTTAAGAAAAAAAAGAAGCACATTGTTTTATATTTTTTCAATATGTTAAGCTTTATTAAAAGAAAATTAAAAAGTGCACAAAAATAGCAACGTGCATACAAGTAGATATTTTTCTTTCTGTACATTTTCTCATGTTTGATACCAGTACCTGTTTCATACTTTTGATACTTTTCGCTTTCATTGAACATGGTGTGGTTCACAGAAAGCACTGTGAGGTGCAGGAAGTGGGTGTCCAGCCTTAATGTAACCCAAGACTATATATGAAATAAGCCCAGATGGTCCCTTAACATAGTCACAAAAACCTTGTGATCAGGAAAATGGTCTAATCATGAAGGGGTGAAAAATAATCACTACAGTTTAGTGAAATGGTCAGAACTCCCCCCCTGGTGTGAATGGAGCTCTGGTCTCTGCATAATGGGGGAAACGAGACCGCTGTTCTCTCTCTCACACCAAAACCATGTGATGCAGTCCCCAAAAGTTTTTTTTTTTGTTTTCCTCTCGCTTCCTGAGTCCTGTCTGGTGTAACGGAGTGCAGACTAATGATGAAGTAGTGATGTTAATTATATCCATCCAGAATGTAATTTAGGCAGCAAATCACTAGTCTAGATTTTGGGAAAAGCTTGCTTATTGGCTCAGAAAGGCTCATAATAAAAAACAAAGTTTTGTTTGATTCTGATCTTCTGAGAATGAGTCTGGAGCTACATAGCATGCCACATGTTTAAACAGATGGCACATATTCCCCGATACAGTTCATCAGGACTAAATGAACAGCTGAGATGATAAACTCCACTCGCTCTAGACTTCCCATCACTGCCTCCAGTTGTGCTCTTCTGTAACGATAAAGAATTTTACGGAGTGCCCTGTGTCTCAGTGTTTGCTGTGATGTGGCTCCATACAAACCCGGCTGAGCTGAGATGTTGCTTTTGCAGCTGGCCAACAGTCTGTTTTCCATTCTTCATATCAGAGGCTTAAATCTCTCTCAGCTTCACACTCAGAATGAGAAATGACAAAGAGGCCCGTATGCATCGTTCCAGCTGGAGTGTGTGTGTGTGTTTGTGCATGAGTGATGTGAGATGTCTTTGCTGTAGACTCTTTACGAGAAATGTCATTCAAGGGGAACGAATATAGCCTTTTGTAACCTGGCACTGGTGTGAATTGTTCCTCCTGAGTCAGACGGCGAGTGGAAGACGCTCCCATAAAAGTAGATAGTACCAGCCGTGCCCATATACCCAGTTATAAAGTTTATCTTTAACTGAGACGGACCTATACCCTCTGGAAAAAATCATTGGAATCGCCACACAGAGGATGTTCACCCAGCCTTTTTACGTCATAGCAAATAAACAAATCATAGGTATGACAGAAAAGAGTGTTTTTTTTAAATGGCTTTGAACATTCTCACCTCAAATTAGATTACCTCATATTAAAGAATGACATTTTTTTCCAGATCAAATACAGTGTGGAACCATCAACAACAACAACAGAAAAATTCAATTAGTAGAGCGGTGCTCCTCTCAGGGGCTGAATTCTTATAGAGGCGCGGACATCCCTAAAGAAAAAAACAATTTTCTCTATGACCTTGGTTCCATCATTCTCAAAAAATAGTTGTCATCAGCTTTAAAGAATGCAGGAGTTAAAAAAAAACAAAACTTTAGCACTCTTTGCTCTATGGTGAGATGCATAATCATTTTGAAATGACTCTTCACCAAACATATTGTCTTTCAATGGAATGAGAAGAGTATCCAAAATGTCAGTGTACACCTGTGTATTGACTGTTGAGGTAATGATTACCATCTTCCCTAACATGCAACGGGGAAATTTGCTTGTTGTCTTCAGGCAGAGGTTGTACAGCCTGCGTTGTTCCTGTATTTTTCCATGTTTTGCACTTGACATTTGGGCATTTTTTTGTACCAGAAAGAGTTGTGATCCTTTTTTATCTGACCATTTCACAATTTTTCTGGATTGAATCCCTTAATCATTGTTGTTCTCGTAATACTTAAGGCTGATATGTCCAATTTAAATGTCCTCCTTTCTGACTGGCTGTCATGTGCTGTGCCTTATACACAAAGCAGACTGGGATGAAACACTTCTTTTAACTCTCTGGCCTTTTTTTTAAATTATACATTCAGCTTGTTCGTGGCCACTTTTGGCCAATTGAAACCCATGAAAACTACATTTTTTAATTCCTTGTTATTCACACGGTTAAATCATACAATTTAGGTTAAAATGCTTTCATTCTAAACTCAACACTTGAGAAATGTAGTTTTTAGTGGTTT
The DNA here is from genome assembly GCA_037974365.1 of Hydrocynus forskahlii. Lineage (NCBI taxonomy): Eukaryota > Metazoa > Chordata > Actinopteri > Characiformes > Alestidae > Hydrocynus > Hydrocynus forskahlii. The sequence goes on along the minus strand of JBBPCX010000141.1, from coordinate 25,776,445 downwards.
CTACCAGATTATGTCATTTATCCATTTTTGGACAAGTGAGCAATTTTATATAATATTTTATATAATGGCCGCATATTGATATATAATTTTTGTTTAGTTTAAAAAAGAAAGCTCAATGTACGAGCACATTGCACATATTCCATGGGAACACACAGCAAAAGTGATCATAATGAGCTCACAACATTAAAGGCATCATATCAGCTAATTTTATACTTGCATTCTTAATCATGCTCAGTTTTCAGGATTTCCTAAACTAATGCCTGGGCCTAGCTAATAGACTCATGGAACTCAGACTCACCTATTTACCCTGGCCTATCATCGGCCTCAGTGTAGCTCTGAGTCATGTAGAAGTGTAGCTTTAATAACACAGCCAAAATAACCCAAGGCTATGGAAGATAGTCCGGGAAGCCTAAAGAATGAGAAAAATGAAGGAACAGCCTTGCAGGGTAAGTGTGTCCTCAGTTTAGTCTGCAGAGAAGAAATGAAAACTGTTTGAAAGTTGGACTCTTAAGTGGCCTTCCAACCAGCAATTACCAATTTGCAGAGTATGACGAGCTGCTTAAGCCTGTAAATATTTGTACAGAGACAAACATAGCTGAGCGTCTTTACATGTGGTCTTCCCCAGACCTCACACGTATACGTCATGGCTATGTGTCTGCTGCAATGCGCTGTACGATGCTGTTTTTCTTTCAACATACTTTTGGCTTTCACCATCCCATGGACAGCTGTACACTAAACCCGAAACACACAAAAAACCCTTAGATGTCATATACAAGAACTGTACAGCTACAAGCTACTTGCCAAGTCAGTAAAAGTACTATACAGAAATACTCAGTGGTTTATCCCCACGGTGAGAAGCACAACCCGAAACACAGCCCTCTAAGGCACAGCTTTGTCTATATAGGGTGTAATCTAAGGCGGCTGTTTTCTTAAGGAAACAAAGTGAGAGTCATCGGATCGTTCGGGATGCCACCTCGAGTAAAAGCACTGCTGTGCAGTTTCGCACTTGCCGCATGACTAAGTTTAGCTCAGTCGACCTGGCGGGTAAGTGTGATGGTGCAGAGGAATACGTCGTTCTTTTTACGAGCTTGCTGGAAGGACACACTGGAGGTGTTACTTCAGACACTAATCTGATGGGTACTGCGGTCACGTCTGTAAATATGTTTTCGCTCATCTGAGCGAAGTGAACTCTAGCTCAGAAAGCAATTCCTTTTAAAAGGCCAAAAGCTTGGAAAAAAACAACTTTTTCTCACTTCATTACAACTTTTCTTCTGCTGTAGTGTGTACTTCCATTCCTCATACTGGAGTCTGTGTACGCATTTACATACAACCACATTCAGCAGCTTAGCTCCGCCCAAATCGACAGAATGAATGATGTCATCATTCATGAGGAGAATTCTATGTGGGGGGAAAAAATTGCAAAAATCAGGCGCTATAGGAAACGAAGACGCTATATGCTTATTTGTACTGCTGAATCCTGGGGATCTCTGGATCCAAAATATGAATATTGTCATACGCAAGCTAGAGCGGCTCCACAAGATGAAGCTGGCAACCTCATCAAAGCATCCCACTTCAGTAAGCTCTGCCGAGTGTGGTAGCCCAGCAGTTTGGCTGTAGTATCCTACTGTTTGTGTAGTGCTGAGGTCTAATTGTAGACTTGATTTCATATGAAATCATTCCAATATAGCAGGAGTATTAGATTGCTTGTGGTATGTATATAGCATTTATTGTATTTCAACTGCTGAACAACTTTGTAATTCTGAGTGAATGAATGTGGAACAATACACAATGAGTTTGTAGCCTGATGGATTTGCACGATGATGGTGATTTTTGCTAAAATGTGGCTCATAGAGAAAATCTGCTTTAAACCCAGGGTTCCTAATATAGGCATGAAATACAGCAAGGCCTTTTTGGAATGAAGCAGCCAAGCAGAGCTGAGGTCATTTACATGTCAGCCTTAAAGGCAAAATAACAAACATAGCCTGTTTGTTTTAAAGAGTTAAAGAGAGGTTGGAAAATATTCATACAAAAATGAAATGTCTGTTGTTCACAAATTCACAAATATGTAATCAAGTGAACCACATAGAAACAGAATAAAAGATGCAAAGAAAAATGCAACATATGGAGCCTTGATAGATAAAAAAGAGAAGAAATGAAACGTTGCCCACAAAGTATAATCGATAGAACATGAAATGGGGAGATTAAGCACATGGAGTGCGGGATAAAAGGGAAGAAGGCGTATCAGGAAATATTCGCATGCACAGGAGGCTGGCAGGAGAACTTTTTTCAGTTTGCTGCCAAATGACGATAATATACAGATTGAGATCCAAAAGAAAAGACAGAGGGAATGTGGAAATGGCTTTGACTAGCGTGCCTTGAAGAGTGTGTGAACAAGCACAGCTGCAGACACAATGGCATAGCTGACCTGTACCGGCGGGCTGGAATGCAGTGGATGGATGAAGGGTAGTATGTTACCCAGAACTCCTCTCTGACTGCACTGCTTGTAGTCGTCCACCAGGGAAGAAGAGGTCATCAGCCAACAGAGCCTATTAACTTCATATGTAGACTATGCGCTTTTGAGATTTTTTTGTTATTTTACATGCAATAATAACTGCAATAACAATCATTTTCATAATTATACTGGTTGTAGGTTATACTGTTTATAATTGTACTGGTTATCTGTCATACTGTTGAGGATGCATATCTCAATATTTTAAACAAGATATTTCAGTTTTTATTTACGGTTTAATCATTTTGGGTACAGCATGAAGTTTTTAAATGATTAATCATGAAATATATTTAAATTGAATAATGAAATGACAGTTAAATCATGAATCTTTTCTACCTTTTGTTCATTTTTGTGGCAGATCTTGAACTTCATTCTTGATGTTTTACAGTTCTCTGCAGTCTCTTCATTATTCTGGACCTGTTTAATGTTCTTCTTCCATGTAAGAATAGAGTTTTCTGGAGTACATTTATATTACACACAGTAAATGAGGCCGTGCTGCAGACAGTCCAGCCATGATTTCCCTCCAGCTCAAATTAAGAGCTCACTGGCTTTTTGCAAGGCATTGCCTCATTAACAGGGTCTCAACTCACTCTGACACACAATTCTCCACTAACCCAGGCTGTATTGCATAAACCCACAGTATTAACACATTGGTTATTTTATGATGGCAATATGCTTACAATTTGGATGCCTGTAAGCTCCAAACATTCAGAGAACTTTGTCACCAGCCATCCATTATGCCTCTTGACTAACACCTGATCCGGTGGATTACTATTAGCTCCGGCTAGCAAATACTGTCCAGAGGCCGAGCCCTGAGTGAGAACTGTGCTAAATTTGTGATACCAGTAAGGATAAGTCAGGATAAGCTGCCTGTTCCTGGTCTGGACAATTCATTCTGAATCTCTCTCTCTTTCCCCACATTGCCTGATGCTTTACAGGGTGGGTGCAGTCCTTGAGGTCGGACATTAGGCTGTAACCACTATCTTAGCATGCTTACCCAGTGCCAATGATTGCATAACACGACCTCTGCGTCCCAAACAGGGAGATCCCTCTGAACGCCCGGACCCCGAAACAACTTTATCTATGGCCAGCTAAGAGAAGAATTTAGCCCATATCTTGTGTAATGTCACTGTTGAAATGTCACCTTTTACCTATCTTCTAAATAGCAGCTCTAGGAGAAGTAACTCTAATGCATGTTGATGTAACAAGATTATTTTTGGACTGTTTCTGTTGGTCCATTTTTTTAAAGGTTTACATAAAAGGCTTCTGCCATTGTCAAAGAAGTTCTAAAAAAAGACCAGATATAGGTTTTGATGAGACAGCAGCTAGGGTGGGAATACGATCACAACACCTGAAGACATTTTCGTGAAATTTAGTTTAGTATTATTTGATGTTTGTGAACAAGTTGGATTGGACAAAATGCATCAGTATGAAGAGTGATTTATTCAAATATTACAATGGCATTCATTTAGCTGCATGTTTCTCCGCAGTTTATGTTGTTTTTATACACACTAGTTGTCATTTACAGGCTCATGTAATTGGTCTAAATCTATGTTTTATATTATACAAAGTTGTCCAGTGTTCTAGAAGTGATAGAAAAGTGTGAGGTCATCTTATTTATCACAGTAACTATATCAAATTATCATATTACCCAGCCTTATCAGAAGCATCACATTTATATGCCCTCACTGTTAACCATTAACTAGAGATGAAGGGATGGGAATTCAAAATGATTATCTAGTACAAGTGCAAAAATTTGATTGCTTTTTTTAATGTAACGCTTAAAACAGCTGCATTACTCTCTTTAAAAAGCTAACAAGAAAGCTTTTTTACAGACAATGTGTCCTCTTCTGTAATATTCCCTTAACCGCAGCGTATAAACAGATCCCGCTGGAAACTGGGAGGAATCCAGAGCGCTTCACCTCACCTCCAGGATTTGTCGGCTGCCGCCACAGGCCAGACAAGAGAAATCTGTCTGAAACGCTTTTCCTCCGCAGCAGATGTAGCCTGGGTTTGGTCAGATTATCGCCTACCTTTGCTGTGTCTAGACAACACATTATAGTCAGGTTGGGAGAGTATTTCTGTTACGCTGGATAAAAGAGGGATTACTGTATACCATATTTCACCAGAGTCATCTCCCTTCACGTCACGCTGATAAATGTCCAGCTGTTTTTTTCCCCCTCCTCTGCCTGTTTATCTGGGATAAGTGACAAAAAGTATTTCTCTTGGTTCATAACGTTCAGTGATACGACCCTGGTTCTGCACGAAACAGGAGAGTCCTCTGGATCCTTATCTTCCTTTTGATGCAAGTAGGGGTCCGACTAGACACAACATGTCTGATCTCCTGAAACACGTCTGCTATTTGGTAAATCTATTTCATCACCAGACAAACACAAGGCCGTCTGACCACTCTTACCCTTATCTGTGTGTGTAATGCTAACACACACTAGACTATAAATACACTGTAGAGACTGTAATTTGTGGTTTGATGCCTCCTAGCACTGTACAGAAGGGCAATGGCACCATGCTTTGCCAACTTGAACTGGAGTTATGGCTTACTCTGTTGTTTTGTAAAGGAAATATGATTGGCCTGTTTTTCTGGCAAAACAGAAGTGCGCTACGGGGAGGTTTTATAGCAGTTAAAATCTTAGAACATTGCCCTCTTAAAAAATAATGGGTTTTCAACCATTCTCAGCTTGAATGTACGGTTCCAAGATGAACTTTTCATTTCAATTTACATTTTGTGGCGGCTCTATAGGAACTATAGGAATAAAGATTCTTCAGTTGTTCTTAGCTTGAACGCTCTTAGCTTCTGAGATGAACGATTATCTCCTATTGAATCTTAACCTTATGTGGGGTTTCTCCAGGAATTACAATTTAATCTCAGAACAGTAGACTCTTAAAAACCATTAGACTCTTCTCAACCATTCCAGGCTTGAACATCCAGGCAAAATTTCCTGGGGGTGATTCTTCAGAGCTTCATACTTATTGATCTCAAAAGATCTTAATAGAACAATCCACTAAAAGCCCCCCCCCCCCCGACCCCAAAACAACACACACACAAAAAATGCATTTTGACACCTTTGTTTTTAAAAGTGTACGCACAAACGGTGAGAATGATGTGGTTTGGGTTGTGTGGGAGAAGACAGTGTGGATCCTCATGGCTTTGCTGGAAGCAGTGTCAGAATGGTTTCAGCACTGTAGGTCTGGTGCCAGAAGGGAAGCGTGACACAACTCTCATGTCAGCGGGCCCTTACCACCATCTGCTCTCTCCCTCTCCCCCTCTCCTTCTGTTTCTCTCTTTCACCACCTCCCTCTCTGTTTCTCTCTCCCTTCACATCCATATGTCAGCCTGAAGCAACAAGCTGTCCTGTAACCAAAGGTAAATTAGCTGGTCTAAACCTGTGACCGGTGAAGGCTAACCCTCTTAACACTCTGCTGCTTTTGGCATGCGGAGTGAAGCTCTGCTCCGAATTCATCATCTGTATTGCTCCAAGCATACCGGCAAGCCTTAGCTTTGAACTGTAACAGCTTCTAATGATAGAAACCACCCAGTTTGCTGTGCTTTCTGCTAAGCATTAGTCACATTTTATTCAGGCCTCTATCAGAAATGGCAGGGGACTCTCCCACTCTTACTCACTTCTATTGTGCGATGCTGAAGAAGCCAAAAAGCTTGATGCAATGTTCTTACCCGTAAATAAAAGCAGAGTACAATTTAACCTCATAAAGCAATGTAGGTGCATGTGGTTCTGTTCATTCAGAATTTATAACTCTGGTTGTTGATGGCCATTACAAATGCAGCAGGAACTGTTTCTGCTTAACCAAACTGTTTTGATGGTATTATTTTGTGATTATTTTGGACAGGAAAGGACAGACATATTCTAAATATAAACTCATAATCCTATTTACTTCACCCAGAGATGTTTAAGTCCTATTTGAAATTGGTTTGAGGCTTCTCGTATCTCTGACATTAGCAGCTAAGAAATAATTCTAGGAATTACTCACTTTGGTCTAAATAATGTCTCTCCTATAGGTGACTTCATAGATGACTTCACAGTTTAGTGTCACTTCAGTGTCTGAGTGATCTCACTCCAGTCTTCCTTAATAATAACCGCATATAGAAGATGTGAGATCTCATCATCTTCTTTTATAGCTCTCTTCTACATCTGGGAGATCTTTCAGCAGTCATAATCAGTGTGAAGAAGCACTTTTTGATCACTTGTTACCAGAATGTCTTGCAGTTAAATGCTGATGTTAATCTCCTCTATTCTTCTCTAACAACATTTAGTGTTGTTTTTGCGATGTGTTATTACATGTACAACTTTGTCTTATTAGGGTGGGAAAGCACCATTGACATCAATTTGTATTGTTCAGTCCAGTTTTTACTAATTTTGCACAATAAAATTATTTTATTTACTAAAATACTTTAAATATGGGATATCTAAAACATGGCAATATAGGAATATCTAAATTACCTTTGGAGTACAGTTAAATATGATGTTAATAAGTGAAGGGAAGATTAGTAAACCACTGTAATTCTACCTATACTGTCATTTTTTTTGTGGTATAGTTCTCTATTACCTAATAATCTTCAAAGGAAAATATAACTGTACCATAGTACCATGGAGGACGCTCTGCAATGTGTGGTATGCAGGTAAATATGCTCCGGATTCTTTATTTATTTTGCCCTGGCGTGGACCTTTACAGACAGAGAATGCGCTCTGGGTTCAATTTAGCCACTTAACGCCATGCTCCAGTGTGTGGGATAATTTTGCCCATATGGCGGTGCCCAACTTGAGGGCATCTCTGGCGTACCACCCAGGAGAGGGCAGGAGGGCAGGAAGAAAGAAGGCAGGCCCACTCACGGGTGCACTTCTGAGCTGTAAATGGCGAAAGCTGCTCATGGAAAGACGAGTAATTGCTACAAATGGCTTCCAGAGCCCACTTGAAAGTGGAAAAAAAAGAGCGAACGAGACTGATTAATGAACAAGCAGTTTGTTTGAGTGTCCCATTTAATTAGGCAGGCAATTTATCATAGTTAGCAACAGTAATTACTTCAGCCCTTCATCGTGCGGAGGAGAGGAGCGGGGAGGAGAGGGCTAGCCGGGGTCAGGGTGGGTGACTGAAGGCTGCAGCAGGTGGAGGGTTTGTGGTCCAGACTCTAAAACTAGTGTGTTCTTCTGACTAACTAAAGCACTGACACTGACTCACTACAGTAACACTCCAGTCTGGCTGCATCAGCACTAAATCCTCCTCACGTTGCGAGTGTGTGTTGCATTGCTCGTCTCGTCTGCTCTGTCTGTCTGCCTGTGGTTAGTAGATGGTGAACTGCATCATGATTGACAGATTAAGCATTTTCAGCGACGAGCTTTTAACCCCTGTGTGTTTCGGCGTACCATTATGGGATCTTCGATGCTCCAGGTTAGCCTGACAACATGTGTGTGGGAAACATTTGACAGAGAACAGCTCTGTGAAGAAATCATGAAATTGAGCAGACTTGAGCAGGAATTTCAGTAAAAATATGTTTTTGGCAGGCCGGTCTTTTGACTGCAAAATCATGCTGCTGTGCAAAGGTCAATGTGTGACTCATTGTTTTCTGTAACCGAAACGACTTATGTCACACTGCACCAGTGTAATGGAAAAACTTTAGATGTAGTTGCATTTTAGACACATTTACAGCATCTGCACGACATCAGACAATCTTAAGCGCCTAAACACTGGGCTTACTATTCAGTTCTTAATCTTAAGGCTTACTATCCACTAACTACTTTGAATTATTCTGTAACCACTATGGAACTACTGTGTAATTTGAGTTATGAGAGTGAGGAATGGAATTCTGGAGCCACTGACAGGTCCTTGGGATTTAAAGGGTTTTCATGGAAAACAGATTTTCCTTGTTTTTTTAAATAAAAGAGTTTGACATTAACATTGCTGTAGTTAAAAAAAAGAAATTCTGTCTATACATGAAAAAGAAAACGTTACAAAGACAGCCAGGTTTGAATTCATTGTTTTTGTGATGTCACAAAACCCAAGCTATTCAATCTGCAAATGTTTAGTCATGGTATAAGGCGTGTTTTGGACTGGACTGCTCTTTGAATGAGGTTATTTATATATTATTTATATAACCTCCATATTTATTTATATATGTAAGTTATTTATATATCTTTATATATGTTGGTTTTACAGGCACAGTGACACAAAAACCCTATTTAATTCAAAGAGGTCAAGAAACATTGTAAAATGCACCTGTAAAACTGAATTATGAAAGAAAGGTTAAAAAGCCTTTAAGGGTGAAAAATATTCTTGCTACAAACAGGAAGCACAGCACAGGCAAGTGTGCGCATGTTAGCCTAGCCAAGTGCTTAGCCGTGGACGTCCTCGTGAACTGCCCACTTTATTCTACCGTTTGTGGAAAGCGTTTCAGGCATTGCTGAGAATATCCCGTAGGAATGCTCGTCACAAGCAGCTCTTAATTGTGCTTTTGGTCTCTGTTTGTGAACAGTGATTAAAAACATGTGGGCGAGAACGTGAGGTAAGGGCCAGCGGCGGGAGCCCATGTGAACAGGCTGGCTTCCTGTGGAGAAATTATTCACAGCCTTCTGTGGTTCACAGCTCTCCCTGTTGGCTAGACATCACAACCCCCCCAGCCAGACACCACAACACACGGCTTTTTTTCAGCATGTTCACCACATACTGTAATTTAGCAGCACTAATCTGCTATAGAGGCTCTGGGGAGTGGGCAGGCCGGGGTGTCTGTCTCTGCCCAGGCCGGGTGTGTGTGGCTGAGACAGTTCTGGGCTCCCTGCTTCTCCTTTTTACTTGATTTAAATGCATGCATCGTTTCCTTTTAATTAAAATAAGTTACATGATTATAATCTTGTCTTTCAGTTTACTCAGCTCACTGCTGGCAATAATTGACGTGTCCATGCTCTGCCCATAATGTGACCTGTCACAGGCGGTTGCCAGATTTGACAGGATTTACATAACACTGAGCCTAACAAGAAACTGTAGCAGTCTGTTTGAGCTGCCACTTAATGCTGAGTTTCCAGTTTAACATGCTATAATACCAAGCTGGACTGTGTTGCTGAGTTTCAATACAAGTTGCTAAGTCTCACCAAAACTGACCATTTTTCTTTAAAGCACTGCTTCTGACATTTTTCTGAAATGAATTATAGTTTAGAAAAACTGAGGGACTACCCCTTTAAGTCAGTCACAAGCCAGACCAGATCTATTCTAATAGTGTGACCTTTCACAAGATAAATGCTATTTGAATTTAATAAGTTAGATTCCCTTTTATGCCAACAGTATTTAAAGGGGCCCATATCCATCATCTTCTTTTTTTATTTTGCATTTTTTTTCCTCTGAAATCTCTGAGGTTTTATTCACTGAGATTTTATTCACTAAATAGTTGTGCATCACAGTAGAATTAAACAGACTGTTTTTCTTACTGTTCCACTGAAATTGATAGATGCAAATGATCCCTGTTCTCATTCACTGTCCTTTATTGTTAATCGTTCCCAATCTGTCTGGACTTATATCTTCATTGTGGATGGGTGGATCTAAACTGCTGAATAGATGGCTATGTGTATATGTGTTGGTTCTTGTGATGCCATGTCAACAGTGAAAACAAAATGACTTAATCTGCATATATGGAGCATAACTAAGGAGTAAATGGTAGGTTTTGAGACATGTAACAGTTTTATGTACCACATTAATCTTATTGTTTGACAAAAACAAATCAAATTTGATTTGACATGATGTATACCCTTTAAAGCCTGTCCCACCTTGCAGTGAAGGCATTTGTGGGTGGAGCATGGATATGTCAATTGTACCTAAATATATGCAGCAAAATATATTTAATTCATATGAAAGTATGAACCCATTTTGGTCGTGTAAATTAAATGTATTTTTTCGCTGTGTGAATGGCGAGAGAGGGTGAGGCTCCTGGAATGAAGGACTGCATGTTGAGACGCTTAGCTGTCTGGACTTCATGCACATGCTGAAGTCTGACCAGTCGTGATAGGTCATGGTGGCCAGCGGTTCCAGTTTATTACCCAAGAGCAGAAAATATGCTCTCACTAAATGATACATAGCACAGTTTATGAGAAATGGAGCTAGTTTATGTTCTTTATTTGCAATGAAGCAGCCCCAGAATAACGCTGCCAATAGAGATTTCAGTCTGCAGATCCTTAAGAAGGGGACACAGTGTTTCTTTTAAGACTTCCATGGTTCAGAACTTATCTGTGATGTAATCTAAGCCCAGTTATATCTCTCTCCTTTCAAGCCTTTGTACAGCGCTGCTTAATAGCAAGCCAAGACTTTGATTTACAGCTGAGCGATGAGAATAGAAAACCTTGCCGCAGACTGTGGGAGTCGGAGTCATGGACTCATTTTTAGGCCATAATGCATGAAGAGTGATATGTGAGTAAAGTGATAAATACGGTGTGCAGGTGTCGGGCCTTAACTAGCTCCTAACAGACATTTCATGTGAGCACACAGATTAACACACACGTTTAAGCCTCCTTCTGTTTGCTTTCTTCCTCACAATGCAGGGTGCACCTGAACCACCAGTTCATGTGCAGTTATGTGTGTTATAAGCTGCTGAGAAACTGCTGATTCTCAGAAAAAAAAATGGTTGTGCTGTAAATCCTGCAAAATCCTCCTGGAATGCAGTGGAAGAGCACGTTTGGAGAGAAAAGGAGACCCAGAGAGGGAATTGGGGGAGAGGAATGATGATTGCAGGCTGCAGTGACAATAAGATGCAGGGGAGTATCCAGGCTATACCTGCCGTTACATTCCCGGGCCTCATTCACACCAGCTGACTGAAGGCTTAGTACTAATTTTAAACCTTTGGGTCACACCTCAGTGACTTCGAGCACACTTGTGCGGTGAACCTTGACATCACTTACTAAAATTCACAGGAATTTCCAGCAAATGAAAGCGACAGTCTTAAAGCAGCGGTCAGAGAGTAAATAGTTCTTGAAGTGATGTGAAAAGAAACCGCCGAAGACGAGAAAAGCTGCTGTTGAGGAGGTGCAGCCTGAAAACACATAAAGCAGATAAGCTTGGTCCTTATAAAACTTCTGTATATCCATAAACAGATAAACGCTTATCAGGAGAGATAGACAGCACAAATCCTGTTTTTTAGTTGTAAAAGGGGTTACTTGGTGTTAGAACTGATAGTAACCTTATAATGTTTACAGCAGAGAAAAGGGATACATACATACAAAG
>JBBPCX010000141.1:25736482-25760316 GCA_037974365.1 Hydrocynus forskahlii | reverse complement strand
ATATCATTGAGCCACTCTGGGGAGACCTCAAATGTGCAGTTCATGCAAGACAGCCCAAGAATTTACAGGAACTGGAGCTTTTGGCCAGGAAGAATGCGCAGCTTTACCGTCTGAGAAGATAAAGAGCCTCATCCACAACTACCACAAAAGACTTCAAGCTGTCATCGATGTTAAAGGGGGCAATACACAGTATTAAGAACTGGGGTGTGTAAACTTTTGATCAGGGTCATTTGGGAAGTTTGTGTTGTGATTATGATTTAAAAAGAGAAAACAGCTGTTTGACAATAACTGGCTTCAGCCAACCACTAACCATGAGTGAAAGAAAATGTGCGTTATCATTCATATTCTCTGACAAACGGTTACGAAATCATAAATTCTGCCAGGTTATGTAAACTTATGAGCACAACTGTATGTGTTTCTAGACTCCCATTTTACTCACGTAATATTATCAACCCAGCCTACATTTTTAGATGCATTAACCATTACTGGAAGGATTAAAATAACTGATGCAGCTTCTAGTCCATAATTGATTTTCTGGGTCTCTGATGGTTCAGCTGAAAACAAGTGACGGCAGATCATATGGTCAAGAGAAACAGAGAGCTGATCTGTTGTGCCGGTAGAGTGATGGTAAACAAGTTTTCTTCCTAGCAGTGCTTACAGGATGAAGGAGCTGAGAAGAAGACTTGCTCTGTGTAGGGTCTGATAACGATAGAGTAAACAACTTAACTCAATCAGCAATTATAAGCAAGAGACAGGAAAACACATATGAGCACATTCAGGCAAACAAGCCATCTCTGCAGAGGCAGTGAAGTTGTTAGGGCTGAGGCGGTAGACTCTGTGGTGAGAGGCATTTTCTCTGAACAATCTGAAGATGTTTTATTGAGGGCAGTTTAAGTTTTAAATTTGTTTGAGTGTACAGGGCAGTTTGACGTTCCTCTCCTGATGAAGTATTGCTCTGTCCACACACACAATAGGCATTTGTTTGTGATTGTAGCCACATGGATCTGTCTGCAGGGCCATGAGTTCATACACAGAATGGACAAAAGCTGCTTTATTGAAGGGTGGAAAGAAATATAGATCAGTATATTATTTACAGGAAAAGGCAAAACATTTGTGAATAGAGGTCATTGTGACAGTGATTCAAAAGTGCATATGTGACAAGATCTTGTTTTCTGTGGTAGAGGGGCCATATTTCAGTGCTTAAAAGAAACTAGTTTTAGGATATGTGCATTCTTTCAAACAATGATCAAGTTTAAAAGAGTTTTTGTTTACCCTAGAGACCTTATATCAATAGGCCTCCCTTTTTCTGTCAAACATGAAATGTCTGCCAGCCCTGCAAATTATGTCTATAGAATGTTGGTTTGTCCAGGGCCACATCTGTACAACATGCAAATGAAGTTCAGTATGACATCTGACTACAACCCCTCTTAGATGTCAATATTTAGTTCAATATTTAAATGTTTGGCTTGGAGAGTTTTTGGATGTCTGTAGCCATGCAAGACAGGTGCAAGAAACTGACAAGAATCCTCAAAATCAGTGACTGTACGGTTGCCTGTTGTAGCATAATGTTCCTATTGCTGTCATTGTGCACTGTCAAAATGTTCCATTCCAAATTTACAAAAATGTATGACTATTTTTCATAAACCTTGTACATAAAGCACAGTTTTGCCCTTCAAGTCTATTTTTGCTGCTTGCTGTGAATGGCTAGACACCAATTAACTGTAACATTAAAACACCTGCCTAAAATTGTGTACATTTGCTTCCATAAGGAACATATACTGTACATGAAATCACTGTTTACTGTCTAATGTTATTTGTATTTCATTATAGTTTTATTTAGGATGTTTAGTAATATTAACATGGAAAAAAACATTGCTCATCTAGATATTATCATTGCTCATCTAGATATTATTTTCCCTGATGCCTTACGCTTTTGCACACTACTGTTGGTCCACTATATTATAAACAGTATATAGACACTAGCCTATCTGTTGTCAGACACAATTTGTCAACCACTATCTGCCCCATTCATCATTGTCAGTTTCTAAACGCAAGGTAATTTTTTGGGGATGGACCATTGTCCACACATGGTAGTGTCATAGCAGTGTATGGTATGAGTGTATCAGACACATTTGCATTGCTGGGGTTTTTACACAGACTTCTAGGTTGCGAGTGGTCAGTCAGCCAAAAATATCCAACCAAGAACAGCTCTGTGGTCGGAAGCTGACCACTGATGAAGAACCAGAGCATGGTTAACACAAATCATGCATGACAACAGATGGGCTACAGTCTGTAGCTGTAAGAAACTGTCCATTGTCTAACTATACACCAGCAAAATGCTCTTACATGGTAGAGTAGCTGGGTGAGTGACGTTGTAATACGATGTCATGAAATGACAAACCCATTAAGTGTTAATTTGCAGTGGGTCAATCATATGAATCGTAAGTATTCAGCATCTGCACACAGGGTCATTTGACTCCTGAGTGGGGTTTCCAACAAAGGTCCCCACCTTGTTCCTTGTGTCAGAGCAAGTATGAGTAAAAGAGAATGGTAAAGTCATCACACAGCTGGGTTCCCCTCCGTGTGTCAAGTAATAGAGATTTACCTCAGAAAGTGTCTCTGGTAGACATACATCTTACAGGGAAGGAAGCTGAAGGAGGCTGGAGAAGGCTGAAAGAGGCTGAAGGAGACTGAAGGAGGCTGAAAGAGGCTGAAGGAGACTGAAGGAGACTGAAGGAGACTGAAAGAGACTGAAGGAGGTGGCGCCGTAGCAGGAAGTGTTTACAGTCCGTCCTGGAGGCCACAATTATGACTGCACAATTTACTGTATGGAATACAGAACAAAGTCTGGTCTGCTTTGGATGGGACAAATAATTCACAAATATATGAACACACTTTGACCCCCAGAGCAATTTGACAGCTGTTTTGGCTCTCTCTCCTTCTTTTTTTCCATGTTCACTTCTCTCTTACCAGTTTTCATAAGCTGAGCTGTTGTGCTCGGGCAGGCTCCTGTAAAAGCTGATTGTATCATACTGTATTGTGTTCTTGCAATTAACTTGAGTGTCTTGTAAGACAGGTTGGTTAAGACTGCATATTTTCTCAGGAAAAATGACTAATTCTTCCAGTGTTACAAGAATATTTATGAGGAGCGAGAAGTTTCTTTTGGGAGCGTTTTTTCCCCGTACGCCTGCTGTGGGTTGGCGGCTAGCTGCAAGAAACAGCTGGACTGTCCTTTCGCTTTTCCCCTCTCTTCCCTCTCACTTTATCTCTCTCGCTTTTGTCTTTTTGTCTAGTTCTTTCCTAGCTGTTCACTATCAAGAGCTTAACTTCTTAAGAGCTTAGATTCTTCTTTTGTTGTTTTATTAAGAAATAACATCACCTTGAAATAATGCAGATGTGCTCTGCATTTATTTTTTATTTTTGCATCATTTTTGAAATGCCAGGTTTCCTTTACATTGTGCCAATACATCTAGTTAAACCAACCATTAGTAAAAACAATATAAGTCTAAAAATCCTTAGGATGAAGTTTCATTATTTTAATGTTTGTCAAAATGTATTTATAAAGTAACAGTTTCTGAGATGCAAGCACTTTCATGCTTTACTAAGACAACGCCAAAAAATACAATTATATTCGGGCTTATTCGTTATTTTATTGCTGGTCAATAATACTGACACTGACAGCCCACAGGTTTATCAGTATCAACAGAAAGCTCACCTACAAAGCACTGATCATTATTAGCCTGTGTTGTAAGGAACAGACTAATCTGAACTGTTAAAAGTGTGTAATCACCACCTGCTCACGTGACAGTAGTACAGACTGAACTAGTCAGACTGAACACCTGCATGGTTGAAGGGGTAAAAACATGTAAAATGCACAAAGAAAAATAAGAGCTAATATATAGAATCATTTTGAGATGCTTCATCTTATCACTTCAATATTTTTATTATTTAAGACAATATATTTTAAGACAGGCATGCTATTTCCTGTCCCTTATTTGGAAAAGAAAACTGACAGTCATATCAGTCAGTACAGCCCTACTGTTGCAGGGAAAGGAAACCTGACTAAAACATAAAATGACCAACCACAGCCCGCTGTTTGGGCATGAGGTGTAGAGGGAGGCAATCTTGAAAACAGAGTTACCACAAAAAAGCCCGTCAGGAAGCACGATGATGGCTCGCTTTCTTACTGCTAACTGCTTTTGAGCAAAACTCCTAAATTCCTCCTAAAGATGAGATACCACAAACGTTTTATTCAATCCCAAAGATATATCTTGCTCTTAAGGCTCATTGTTCCTCACTTTGTCCAGCACATGCATCTGTTCACTGACTTTAGCTGCAAAAATGAATCAGAATGATACAAACCGATGTAACTGGCAAAAGTCTGCTAGTTAACTTACCATAGATATCAGATGACCTGTCCACGTGTGAACAGAACATCTTGCAAAACATTGTGGAACTAAAACTGTTGGAATCGGTTTTATTTTGGTAATGCCAAAGTACACTACATGGCCAAAAGTATGTGGACGCCCTCCTAATTCTTGAGTTCAGGTATTTCATCTAGTAACACCCATTATTAACAGGTGTACAAAATCAAGCATGTGACTACACCATTTCTATAGACAAACTCTAGTAATAGAATCGGTCTGAAGAACTGAAGGGACATAAAAAAAAGGCTCAAGCCAGTTCAAGATATTTCTGCACTGTTAGAAGTTGTGAAGTGGAAGTCTGTAGGAGCAACAGCTGAGTGCTGAAGCATTTCCGGTGTAAAAATCGTCTGCATCACTCTGCAGAGTTCCAAACTACCTGTGGAAGCGACATTAGTGCAAGAACACATTAGTGTGCCAGGAGAACACACAAGCCTATGATCACCATACACAATACCAAGCATTGGCTCGAATGGTTTAAAGCACACCACCACTGGACACTGGAGTAACAAATCACATTTCACTATCTGGTGCTCTGAATAATATATCCGCTGGAATGCAGAGTGCCAACAGTAAGGTTTGGTGTGCGAAGGGGCTGTTTTTCAAGATTTGAGCTGGGCCCCTCCGTTCCAGTGAACGGTAATGTAAATGCACCAGCATACAAAGGCTCAAAATTATATGCTTTCAGATTTGTGGCAACAGTTCAGGGAAGGCTCTTTCCTGTTCCAGCATGACTGTGCCCCTGTGCACAAAGCGAGGTCTGCATAGACATGGTTTGATGAGTCTGGTGTGGAGGACCTCCAGTGGTCTGCACAGAGCCCTGGCCTCAACTCAGCTACGTCCCTTTGAGATGAATTGGAATGCTGATTATGATCCAGTTCTTCTCATCCAACATCAGTATCTGACCTCACAAACTGACTGACTGGGCAAACATTTATCTTATCTTACATAGACTGAATCCCGCAACCACACTCCAAAATGTTTTGGAAAGGCTTCTCGGAAGAGTGGAAAGTCGGTAGCAGCAAAATGGGGTCGAGTCCATCTTACTGCTCATGTCTAACAAGTTGATATAGGTACAATGGTCAGGTGTCCACATACTTTTTGCTCATAAAGTGTATGTTGGCAGATAATATTAACACTCCATAATGCTGGCATCACTATTGGTCACAAAATGTTTATATCAGTCGTGCATATGGGCTCCTGCACAGGGTGCTCAGATGGCTGTGTGCCATACAGGCAGTGCAGCTGGACCTTCTGTGGGAGATCGCTCTCTGGCCTGTGGTCATCACTGTCATGCCATGCTCTACTGCTGGCTGGAAAATGTTAGTCTGTCCGAAGAGTGAGCTCTAGAGGGCTGTCGAAACGGCTGTGTTTAACAAGCAGGTGTTGGGGTCCCAATGTCCAAAAAAAAAAAAAAAAAAAAACCCTTAGCCCCCTGTCTATGTTTGACTCTTCCCACTAGCCGTCTCCTGGCAACCTAGCAGCATGCCAACCAAACATCTAGTGCTTTGTTTTTGAGTAAATAAATAAAACAGCAGTTCCCATTTTAAAAAGAGCCTACTTAGACTCTTGGAAAAGTGGCTGGAGCACTCTATAAGTGCACTAAAGAGCTTTCTGTAGCTTGTCTAGCCAAATAATACTGAATCATGGCTGAGTAATTTCAAGGTGCTTTCCTGTAGCCGGTCAGGAAAACACAGACAGGGTTGTTAAATAATTGAAGCATTAAATATGACAGAAGTTGAAGAGTGGTAAACAAGAGAGGTCTTTATGCATCTTCTGCCTTCATTTGTACTCATTTTAGTATGAGTATTAGTATGTCCTCATTCCTGAAGTATATGTGCTGATTTTAAATGAGTTAGGAAAAGGTATCTCAGATGGGAGAGATATTTCATTGTGCTTGATGTACCTCTAACATGTTGGTGTGGTCTGGCCAGTGTGACTGTTTGGTACTGACATACAGCATTATTTTGGTGTCAGTATGACTTTTAGTGGGACAGGACATGACTGTTCTTGTCCGTGAGTAGGTGGCACAAGGTGGAGTTGAAGTTACATTTGCATTCAAAGCACAATCTGTAACAACTGGTTGGAGTCTGCATTTCTGACTTTCGGTTTGTGTAGATGCCAAACAATGACAAGCCTGTATTTACAGTAATCTTTGGTCAGTCATTGGGAAATATCATCATAAATATTATCTTACAAAAAAACAATTTGGTACTGACTGGACGTTTTGAATCACTTTTTATATAATTGGCTTCTTCCAGTGAGAAATGTGTGAGAATTAACATGAAATTAGCTTTTATCATTGCTGACATTAACCGTGACAGTTTTTTGCAGTGTGCTTACTGGTTGTTTTCATTCGCTGTGCAGCATTAACATGTTGGACTGAACCAGTCCACTTACTGGTCTCAACAGACTGCTGCTAATCTGATAACCTTCAAAGCAGAAACAATGTTTGAGGCGATAGGCTCGTCTTTTACATTCAATGTAATGTCAACAGCCGGCTTTGGCTTGCTGTAAAAGTCCTGAGTGTTTTTGACGGTTAGCCTGGGGTAAGAACTGCACAGACAGAGCCCTAAAAAACATGACTCTGTCCAGAACCGAATTAGGGTTTTGTAGTTCATAATCGGGGCCCACGTGATACAGCTGCGAAAGTGAAGGCCCCAGGGGTCTTTCTCATGGACCAGAGACCAAACTGAAGCATGACCCTGATGCCAAAAACACCAGGCCACCGTTCAGGCCATACTCCAGTCTGGTAGGAGAAAATAAGGGTGTGTGAGTCCATCCAAAGTACAAGAGGTGGTGGGGTTGTGATCCAGGCTGAGGAGGTAATTAGCAGACAAAAACCCAGTGCTGTCTGGCTACAGCCTATCTCTCTCTCTCTCTCTCTCTCTCTCTCTCTCTCTCTCCCTCTTTCTCTCTCCACACAGCTGCTCACTCTTGTTTTCTCTCGCTATAATGAGGCTGCCTCTCCAGGTTCTCATGATCTAATACTTGGAGCTTGCAGACGGAGTTCACTCGCTGTTGCTGTTGAAGGGTGACCACAGACATTTCCTCAAAACACTCTCATACCCTCCGTCTCTCTCTCTCTCTCTCTCTCTCTCTCTCTCTCTCTTGTATTCAGCAATTTATGCATGAACTAATGTGAAGTGAGCTTCAGAAGTTCAAATCCAAGCTACATAAAAGCCATGAATTGCCAGGGGGCGAGGGGTCTATTGAATGACATTTAGAGTTTGGCAAATTTGCATTTTGTTAGCAGCCATGATTTAATTTTTTACATTCAGCAATAATTTACAGTGTGCTCTACAACCCCCCTGAGAGTGTAGCATAGTAGGGGGTGCCAAAGCACAGCCCCTCATTGGAATTCAGTGCAGGGGACTGAGGGAATGCGGTGTGATAGCTCAGGGCCCAAAGCAGCGGAGGAGACAAGACAGGCACACATCTCCAACCTACTGTCAAGTGTGAGTTATGCTAGTGGCTCCGCTAGCCTGGCAGTCTTCACAGCAAATAAATCAGCTCTGGAGTGAACACACTGCTTCAAGGCCCCACTGCTGATTTTCTAGATACATGAGTGAACATATATCTAAGCCCATTCAGGGTGATTTATAATCCACTGTAGACTTTATTGGTACGAACAAGTCAAATGCTCTTGATGTAGTCCTAGACATGAAGCTCCAGTTCAGTGTTGTAGGGGTATTTTATGTTGTCATTGTCAGAAAACAAGAAGGCTGGCAGCTTCACCCAACACTGTGTAAGCAAATGATGAACCGCCCAATAAAAATGATCCAAACTAACAATATTAAATAATGGTTTTACATAAAAAGAGATCTTCTTTCTCCTATAAAGTTGGAAATCGTGGCCTGTGCAAATGTTACACGTACATGTACATACATACATATATATATATATATATATATATATAAAATAAGTTAAAATTACAATAAATTAAATCATTTTGTACATGGAACCATATGCTGTCTTGCTTAGATTCTACTCCTTAAAGACTGGTGTGACATTTCTCTCTGTTAAAATAGATAACAAATTCAAGCCCCATGTTTAAAAAAGTAGTGAGCTGAAGCCCCCTCCTCTTCCCCAGTAACACAAGGTTCGTTTACTTCAAAGAGACCTCAGCTGTTGTAAAAATATGATGTATTTTCCTGTTCGGGGTCGGTACTTTGGCAGCAAGTCTAGTCTGCATAGTTCACTGTATGATGTTGAGGGGCATGTTTTTCATATTCCACACCAACTCCTTACTCTCCAACAGTTAACCTGATATTCCTCGAGAAAAAAGAAACATGTGGAGGGCGTAGGGAGGACGGGGAATTCTCACCGAGTGCAAGGAGAAGCAGGTCTAGTCCACACCAGGGATGTAAATCTCAGACCTCATGATTCTATTCAATTATAGTTCTCTAGGTAACAATTCGGTCATCATGAAATCTAAGATTTTGCAACAAGTCGATTCAGTTTGATTATTTTAGTGTGATTCAGAGTTATTTTTACAGTACAATGAATACACAAATGTGACTGGAGGAACGTCCTAAATGCTAGTGGAAAAAAGACCATATAAACAATACACCAAGCATGTTTAACATTGTGAAATCACTCACGGATTTTATTTTGGCCTAAAATCACTGTATGCTTTATGGAATATTATTATAATGGGTGACAAACCATTGTAAAATGGACGGTTCTGACTGGGAGTTTTTAACATTTGGCATACTCCTGTATTTTGTCCCTGTTTAATTAAAAGCTAAAGTCACGCCTAACAACATAATCTGTGCTTAACAAAGAGAACCTCACTTTAACCAACAGGTGTTTGTAGCGTGTTGCTCTAGCATTCATATTGTTCTAGCAGCCTAAAATTAACTGCAGTTTAATTGCTGCTTTCAGATTCATGCATCATAATTCATACATTTTTATACCACAAGTGTGCGGCATGGGAGGGAATGTGGTGTTCCAAGCCTCGCTTGCCTCTGAGTGCACAGAGAGCCTTGTGTAACCTCCAGCCTGCCAGACGCTTGCAGTGCCCTCAGTGGCACACAAACCACGTCTCCTCTCCCTCTGACTGCATCGCTTACTCTCCATTCTGTAAACGGCCCACTTTTCCTGCCTGTCATGCTTTCAGTATGGATAGAGTCTAGACACTCTCCACTAAGAACACGTGTCGTAGAGGGAAAACTGGGGCTGGGTTCAGCCCGAGCAGACGTTGCTCACTGACGCCCAAATTGAAGAAATGAGGCCAAAAGCTCAGCCAGATGTCATAAAAGTGCCTTTTGTGAGCGAGGTGGCGAGCGAATATTAGAAGGACACAATAGCGTGCTGATTGAATGTCTCAGACCATGTGGGTGTGCCTAATCTCTTGGCTGTGGTACCAGTGTCTGAGTAGGACTCTTACGAGAAGCGACGCTTTGGACAGACGAGCTCGGCTGGGTGGGCTATGAACTTGTTATTCATAGACATTTGTCATGCAAGTCAGAAATGTAATTCAGCATCATCTGGACTTTAATTCAGCATTATCTAGCACTGATCTGCTATTATTGAGTTCTCATAAAGCACCAGATTGCATGACACACTTACTCTGCGGCTTATCTGTCTGGACCCCAGTCTGTTCTAGTGCATCACCATCCCGTCGTGGGTCAGGGCAAGGCCATCCACACAAGGCCAGAGGTCCAGCACACACAGAATCAGGATGTTCTTTTACTAACGTAAAAGTCCTGATGACATCATACATGTAGCCTTCAGATATCTGGTTCATTTTTATGTATACTTCGTTAACTGCTTTTTTTCCGGACCGATGAAAGTCAGTGGCCCTTACTGAGTCACTGGTTGAGCTAGTGACTGATGTCCAATGTCGAATCGCACGTCATGCAGAACGCTCAGGTGGTACTGCTGTACACATATAAATGCTGCAGTATACTTTTTTGCTTTACATACAATCTTGTTTAGGACTCCTTGATTGTCACCAGGCACCAGTTCATGACCAATAAGTGCACCAAGATGTAAACTGCAAAAATATTATGATGTGCTGATAACCCAGGTCCCATTCACATCTGTGGAAAATTCTGGCCATTTCACAAATCAGCAATCAAAGACATCTAAAGCGTTTCTGCAGTCCACCTGGAGCCCTGTGCTCTGACTCCAATTATCTTTTGGAATGCCCACTTTTCATGATATGATCAAATCATGATTAATATAATGTCCCACCCACTAATATTTCCCACCAGACTGTCCCATCTCACTTCATGAAAAGTCATGAACGTGTACAAAAACAGGCCGGTGCTTTGCATCAGAGTTTACTGGCAGATTTCAGCAACTGCTCAATAGTTTGGCCAGTATTATTAGTTCAGTCAGTGCTAAAGGTCTTTAAGGCTATGAAATTGAACCCCAACCCAACCTGTGTTTGCAGCTTCTAGACCTGACCTGACCCAGTCTGACTGCTACTGCTAACTTTAAAACCCGAACCCAAAGCTGCTCACATCATCCCAACATCCCCTCTTTCATCATTCATGGTTTCAGTGAAAAAACAATAAAAAAAAGAGAAAGGTTGATAGAGAGAAAGAGAGAAATGAATGAGAGAGAAATGTGTGATAAAAAACTCTCATTAGAAAACGAATGCGAGCCCAAACTCAGCCTGAAGACGTCTGTGAAAAAAAAAGCCCCAAAACCTGATATTTCAGACAGTTTTCAGTTCTTTTCTAAGTACAAAGAACCGCACCAAAATGAAGGTCCGCACTAATTGACTGCACACTACAAATGTAAATAAAGACTGGAGTAATTTCGCACATTCACCCTGTCTAGGTCTGCGCCGTCTGCCCGAGGGCAGGCCAGGCACCGTGCAGGCAGAAGTTATTCATGAGTTTGAACACAGCAGCTGGCCTCTGTTTAAAGACATTGATAAAAGGAAAAATTATCACGAAACGCGAACACGGATGTTTAAAGCTGCTTAATTGGCTCAGACAGTACCCCCAAACCGGATGAGGTGATGAGGAGTATGTTAGGTGGGTGAGAAGTGATAAATGAGGTGCTAAATAGGAGTTGATGAGAGGGGTGCGAAATATTCATCACATTATGGGACAGAGTGTGAAATCAGCGGCACCATCTGACAGTCCCCTTACACTCGACTAAACAAAACACACCTCAAGCACAACCCTGAATAACACTCTCCTTTAAGTCTGATATCTGACCCATAAGAGCCTCTTACAACTAGGTTCGTCACAATTTTTTATAATCCAGTTGAAAAATCATAATTGATCAAAATGTACCTTCCTGATTAACTGGCAGATTCATTGATAATAATACATAGTTTAAGTCTCTCAAACTGTAAAAAAAAATCCATCAAGTATTTTGGGATCATTTTGAAAAGCTGTGCATGTTTTCTTTATAATACATTTTTTATGACTTGGATTGCTCAACTGTCAAGATAGTTGGTAAATTACTTGATTATTAATCTAGTAATCAATAGTGAATAGCACTACTTAAGACAGAGACAAACGTAATGGAAACCAATGAAAGAATATTACTTCCACGTGTGATGTAAGTGCATTAGAACTGCTGTGAGTTCAGAATACAGTGGATGTGACGCAAGAAGGATGTTATGCCATACTGGAATGCACAGAATGCAGAAATAATGGCCTCAATGACACACTGAATTCTTTAGTATTATTGCATTGGTCATCTCTATAGTCGACCCTGACCCTGAACTTTACCCATAACATTAATCATGAGACACTGGATGGTGCAGGCTGTGAGTTTTATTGCAATGCTACAGCTTCATTGAGATTGATTACGACATTAAACTGTTTATCAATAACAGTACATTTACATATGACAAATATGAACTAACGTAGCATATGGAATCATATGCTAGTGCCAATTAACATTTTGCCAGCAGAATAAATGAGAGGACAGCGCATAAAGTCATTACTCACTACCCTCAACCATCACGTTTCACATGTGAAGGTGTCTTGAAAATCACAATGAATAATTTGTGAACAATATAATAATGTTCCATGTCATGCTATGAAATGTTCGTATGAAGGTGAGGGGTCTTAACCAATCAGAAGTATTCACATTTCACCTCTTTTTTTGTTGATGAAATACATATTTCAAGTTAATTAAATTACTGAGCTGTCCTAGGCTTTATGCTGGCATTTTTCTTTTAGTGCCTTCGTAGCTCTTGGCAGAAGCCGCGGCACTCTGTGGGAACGGCGCTTTTGAATTTTTAGGTTTTCAGCTCATTTCCAGATGAGCCTGGCAGAAATGCAGCATGCTCACAGTACAAACATACCAAAAGAGGCTACAGCCTGCAGAGCGAAAATGTGAGTGAGTTCAAAGAGGCTGCTGCTTCGATGTGGTGTTTTATGTAATGATGTTGTATTTAATAGTCAAAAATATTATGTTAATTTCGTTAGAGTTCCTCGGCCTACCGCACAGATGTAAATTCAACAGAAAACTGAGATTCAGCTGGACTTTTGGAATCACTTTAAAAGAATGATTCATTCATCGGGACCTGGAACTGGCCCTCGTACAGTCGTCCCGGTCCCATTGTGGCACTGTGACTTACTGTGGTGTAATGAGAATTTTAATGCATCAACTCATCACTAAACTGTTTCTTAACAGCCTGATTACACAGGCCATGTGAGAGCAATAACTAAATAAAGCGGGACCCTAAACCGCACGTTAAGCTCGCTCTGTTGTTGCCATGGAGACCGCTTTTACATAACTTCCGCAACAAAGCAAACGTTTG
The DNA here is from genome assembly GCA_037974365.1 of Hydrocynus forskahlii. Lineage (NCBI taxonomy): Eukaryota > Metazoa > Chordata > Actinopteri > Characiformes > Alestidae > Hydrocynus > Hydrocynus forskahlii. The sequence goes on along the minus strand of JBBPCX010000141.1, from coordinate 25,747,149 downwards.
CGCTCCATTTGACTTTAACAGTTGCACTTCAAAGCCCTTTTTGCCTTTTTTCTCCTGCAGTGATGCAGTGAATTTGAACCCCAAAGAGCTCAATAAAATTCAGACCTGCAGTTTCATTTTCTCTCTTTCGTGCACTCATCTGTCGTCGGCTTTCGTCACCAGAGCAGCGTTGACGGCCCAGGCTTGTAACACCGGGCCTGGGCACCAGGCACTGCTGTTCTGGCGCTCAAACTCCACTCCAAGAGCTGTTGGGAAAGATTTTGTTCCAAAACTGATTCGTAGCCATTCTCACACCTGCCCAGCTGTGCCTGAAAGCAAACCCGCCTGTCCTCAGATCCTCCCCCAGCTGTGTTCCAGCCCTCTGATGACATTAATCAGCATTCATGGGAACCACAGAATGATCCAAAATCCTTGTTTTATCAGGGGAGTGAAAATGCATCAGTGCCTCATAATGCCTCAGGCTAAAGCCAGTAATTGCATTATTTAACAAACGTAGGTGCAAAGTTTGGGGTACTGATTTACAAGTGCATATTATAATGCAACTATATTGCTTATGTATGTTGCATATGTTATTACTGTGATGACTAGAATCCAGTCACATTTGCTGTACTGTGTTTTCCAAAGACTTCTGAATCGTACCAAAAGAACTAAACTTAGTAGAACTGGCTCCTAATAAAATTGTTGAGAAGCCATAGCTGCACTATACAGACGTTGCGTCCAAGCCTGGGGGTATTTTGGTGGGTTCACATGTTCGCGGATCAGATTAAAAAAAAAATGAGTCTGGTTCATAGAATATGATGCTGCTTGTTTCATTCTGAACTGGCTTGCTGCTGCATTTTGTGTACAAACCCAGTGTTGATCTCTGGCGTGAACTCAAATTACTGCTATATACTGGGTCAACAGATAGGGGAGCTGTCACATGGCCTAACGCTGACCTACATCTTCCCAGCACACATGACTCTACAGTAAAAGACACCCTGTGTTTAACTCTATACAGTACTATTGTTTACTAAGTACTGCCCTCTCCCCTTTCTTAAAATTGCAGTGTGCTTTCACATTGCATTTTGCATTTGTCTCGTGACCTTCGTTTGAAGTTTGGTCCACTTCTGATAGATTCTGTGCCGTTATTTGTCTATGACATTTATTTATTTATTTGTTACCTCACATTGTGGGTTCAATAAAAAAATCACCCTGAGTGGTGAAAAGCAATTACTTACTAATATATTTCAGTGAATAATGCAACCATGTTTTATGAACTACTTCGCTCCCTCTAGTGTTGACTCACAGCACTTCATGCTTGGCTTGTTTGAAATGATCTACCTTCATAATCCACAGCGTTTGTCAGTTTGTGGGACGAGCAGAGAGGAAAAATATTTATCTTCATTTAAAGGAATTCCCCCCAATTTTTCACAAATCTCTATCTGCACTTTTCACTAATCTCTATCTTTAACAAACAGGAAAATGCATCAAAATGATCAAAATGATGTCAGCTGGACTTTAGGAGGAGTTGTCAAGCCTCGAGTGTGAGCCATATTTGTAACCCTTGTTAAACCTTGTTCCCTCCTACAGTGTTGCCACAATAGTCTTGAGAGGAAGATTTTCCAGTTTGAAGACCAGGAAATCTCCTTTCCTATGACGTACCTTGAAAGTGGGAAAAACACTTGAAAAACTACGAGTGCTTTGGGGCAAACACATGAGGTTGAGCTGTTTGAAACTGTCTGTTTTTTTGCTAGGTTTGTGCAGAAGGAAGCTAGAATGCTAACATTTCTGCTGGGAAGCTGAATCTCATGTCTGTATTTATTAGCCTCTGTATAAAATGAACATCACTGGATTTCTTTATTGTCGTGGGTGGAACTGCCAAACTGATAAGGCTGAGTAATGCAATCCTACACAACTGATTATTACGTGACAAATAACACGCAAAAAAAAGAAGTTTTATACTGGGATGCTGTATTAAACTGAAACCTATTTATGCTCTTGGCATGAAAAACAACTACAAAGAAATACATTTTCCAGATCAGGATGTTAAAAGATCATAAATATATATAACTAAAACCCAAACCATTTTAGAGTACAAATCAGATCACCAAAACCCAAAGGAACATTACACCCAAGTCTCTTTATTTAATCTTTTTCTGGACAGTCGGCATATGTACAAAACAGCTGTATTTACAAGGATGACCTCACAAAAGCATGAACAGGTCACATGTACAGTCAATTGAGAGGAGCATGTAGCAACGCGTGATTCATACCCTGTTTAGAGCAGCACTCCTTTCGTGCTTATTTTGGCATAAAACTTGACTTTTGCACTCACACTACAATACGCCTGAAAAATAAAAGGACCACAACTCACCACAGAGGGGCACAAAAGCGCTAAGCTGGGCTGACAACAGGTTAGGTTTTCTTAGCTAGCAATTTCCCTTTATACATTTGATTGCAGTTCGTGATTTGCATGAGTCATGAAAATGCAAATCAGCATCATTCTCCATTCCATCCTGTCCCACAGATGGAGATGACCTGCATGTCAAACCCAGCTAGATCTGAAGCCTGGTCATCAACATTTTACCTGTGCATTTGAGCCTTCATCATAAGGATTATTTAAAATGTTCTGATGATTAAAAACATGGACAACAAAAACAGTGCAAAGGCAGTTAAATTAGACCTTCATTTTTCACAAACACATGTATTCGAACATGGACTCAACGTTAACATTCGTACCTACGGCTAGTTCACACCTTCAGCGATCAGTGACGTTTCTGACAGTAAGGCAACTCCAAACCACGTACACCGGACCGCTTTGTGCTGGTTATTTTCAGTGATCTACTCTTCTTAACTTCAATAAGGGCACATGACTGATTTTGGCATTACTGAGGTTTAAAAGCTAATGTCAGTTTTCTGGACTCGGGCTATGCAGGACCCTTGACTACAAAACCATTTAAAAATATTTTTGAATGGAAATATCCCTATTTACAGTGTAAATCCACACCTTATGATTACACAGACTGCAAACCCAATGCTTTACATCCTTTATGAAAAAAAAACCAAACCTGGCAGAAATATATTTTACAATTCCTTATCTTAAGCTACATCAGTGAGTGTACTCATCATTCCTGGGACTTTTCTGCTGTGGCGTGGAGGTCTGGTAAGGAGAGTATGAAGATAAAGATATTAGGCACGCATTCAACCTCCAAATATTTTTCAAATTACAATCGTCACAGATCTACCGGACACTTGTCCAAACACGGAACAGAAAATAACCAGAGACAGTAACTTGTGCTCAAGCACGATTCACGCCAAGTCTAAGAAAGGACTGACAATATGTAGTGTCTGATGTAAATCATCGAAGATATCTAGAGAATATATCTAGAGAATTTCCTTTGCACAGCAAGAAACAGGGACTCAGATGGAGGAATATTTATCACTAAGGACTGAAACGAAGACCCAGACATGTTGGACACAAGCTGGGATCTTATTAAAAACAAACCAAGAAACCTATTTTTGAGTCCAAGGCAAAATACATATCGCAACATCAAAGCTCATAACATACAGTCACACTCGGTGGTAGCTGTACAAAGTCATTGGATTTGAGTTTCGTGCAACACAAACATGGCATAAATCACCTGTTTGACAGATAAGGCAAGGCATTTGCAAGCGAAGTCTCTGTAGCAATTTCTATTGAAAGAATATTCACTCTATATCTGTAGCCATTGAACATGTAGATGGACATCTGCCAGACGTCTGCTTTCCTGTCTGTGTTAGTGGGTCTTTCGAGACAGAATCTGCAGGAATGGTATTATTTTGATTACTTCATCAGAATGCTCTGCGTCTATACGAGGACTGGTAAAGTGATAAATTGGTAAATGGTTAATGTGACATCACCGACAAATACAATTTTGCATTTGTCTTGAGCTGTAAGCAACACAAGTGATTTTTAAACAATATTTTTACCAACAGTGTTTACCAACAAGCAAAGATCAAATTAAAAAAAGAAGAAAAAAACATGCCCATGCCGAATGTCTCAGAAACACTTCAGGCAGCTTTGTCAGGTTGGTCCTTGCGGGAGAACAGAAAAGGCTACTGCTTGTGGAAAGAATTCATTTCTTGGAGCCCAAGGGGGTTAAACACGATGCAACTTCAGGACCCTGCGCAATCCATTAACCAAGCCATTCACCGAGACAATAAACAGGTAGCAATCTTTCCTACAGGGGAACAAAGCCCACAGTGATTTAGTGCACAGACTAAAAACGCTTCAGACAACAGAACAGAAACGATCCTACACCGAGGCTGACCAAGAGAGAGAAGAGACAATGAAAAGGAAAGTGGTGCAGTGCAAATGAGATCTATTCATGCAGCCTGTACCATCTCTCTCTCTCTCTTTCTTTCTCACTACTGCACTGGACCACCTTGGAGAGCATGGTCACACGATCACGGTCCTGTCATCTGTCACTCTGTTGGCAGGCTGCACTTATCTTCGTCATCTTCATCAGCAGTCATGGTGTAAACCCAAGCTCTCCTCATCTCTCTGAGGGGGTGTTTGTAGGGAATGCTATTTCCACATATATAAAAAAAATTACAAAAGCACATCATAAAAGCATGCAAATAGTTGAGTAAATAAATGAATAAATATGTTATAAATAAGTAAATATGTTCACATACTGCGCTTTGTAATTCTGAGCATAAAGAACAGTTTTCAATAGGATGGAAATGATCAGCTGTTCAGTTTTGAAACAATGTTGCAGAAGTCCCTTTTTATCTACCTTCAATCTAACCGTACACAGACGATTACATAGTAAAATGTCTTGATTCTAAAGTATTCTAATTATATGTAACTTATTTGGTTTTTCAAAGCCTTTAATCACTTTTTGATGGATCAATACTGTATTGAAGTTGCTGCATTCTTATCACTTTTCAAAGAGGGTGTTAATTACTTTTTGCAAGGGAAAATTGTTGAGGGAAAACCGACCTGTTGATGGAAATCCATGAAGCAATCAGACAGGAGAGGCTAGCAGTTCTGCAGAGGGAGCAAAAGGTTAAAAAAAAAAGCACAGCCACCTCTTGCTCACAGAAAAGACATCATCTATCACTTTAATTTGTCTTCTGCCTGACAATTGTTTGGTTGTTTTCCATATAAATACAGAATCTAAATGCAGATGCAACTCTACAAACAACATGCAGCCTTACATCTAAAATGTCCATCCAGTTCAAACAACGTACATAAACTACACAGTCCATGAATATGCAGTACATCTTTACAAAGATTGTACTTTTTTGTGTACTGCATACACAAAAAGATGATTTAGATTAACAAACGTGGCAGAGGATGTCTCACCGATGTAGATTTGTGGTTGTGCGGTCTCTCTAGTTTGATCCGGATGTCTGTCCGGTTTTGTTCATTACTCTTCCCACACTCTGGCTGCGGAGGTCTGCCTGTAGTTGCAGTATGAATGGTCCACAATGAAGTTATAATGAAGTTACAGTAGAATTCACTCTCAAAAATACTGATTGACCCTGGCTCATGCTGTGGCTGAGTTAAAACTGCTTTGTTTTTTCTACTATACCAGGAGAGCTCCCCCTGCTGGCACTGGTAGTGCTGACACTGCTCATGTTGTCCTCCAGCCAAGTGCTATAGGTGAAAGAGTCCCGTTTGTGTGGCGTCCCCGCAGATGACAAACTTTCCTACAGAGAGAGGCACACATGTACACAGTCTTAAAACACTGCTCCCCAAAACTTGAGACATATACAGTCACAAAAACAAAGTTTTTACAAACTCTCCAATCCAATGCTTATTCACCAGTTGCAGTGCAGTTTAATCCAAGAGTGCATGTTTTACTGCAGTGTTGCACAAGTATGGTCGTTGGGTGACTATCCTAGAGTTCAGTTCTGCAATCTATAACACCTGATACAGCCAGTGAAGGCCTTAGGAGCATCTGAGTATTGGAGCGAAGTGTGTTGGAGCCAAACATATTAGAGACCAGGACAGGTGGTGATGTCATTCTGTATACAGCGATCTGAAGACTCTTGGCTGCCATGCTGACGCCTGCTCTCTGCGCTGTCAATAAAGTGGTCATTTATGGACCTAATGTCAACATGTTCCCAAAAATTGTAGATATAACAGAAATGTGGAGAAGCGACATGTCTTTCCAAGAATGTAGGAATAACAATAATTTAAGGGTTCAGAATGTATCTGTGTGAAGGTTTCAATACTTTAACATGATGAGAGAAAGTTGTGTCTTAATAGCTTGATCTAGGTAACACCCACCATTATTTCAGTAAATCATTTTTGGAAAAGATTTTTGCTTTTTCTGAAAGTCTAGAATACATTTTGCAGTCCATTTCACCTTTGACAAGCCTTTGAGTTTTGAGTGCCATTTTAAATACACGGTGAAGTATAGGCATAATATACATTCAGACCACAATTCAGTCTGATTATATTGATTCGAATTTGAATAAAATGTATAATTGTATCCAGATGTGTGGAAGAGTGCATGGCATTGACTGTTTGGTGTAGGTTGGAGATTAGTGCTGGTTGTGAAAACACTGCAGTTGCATTTGATAGTTAAAATGAATAGAATGCCTAATCTCTCTAGAGGATATGTAATGCGTCTAATATGCATGTCAACTGATTGAATTAAATTCAGTGTGGTACATCTCCAGGACCACAGTGGGTCACTCTTGTTTTACAGTGTGTGCTAGTGTGAGGTTCATGGATCTGTGTGAATCTCACCATGCCTGTGTCGTAGTCCTCAGTGGCCTCGGTCTCATTCTCCTCCACCACACTGGCAAAGCTACTGGCGTTTGAGGATGAGCGTGACAGGTCGTTACCTTCAGGGATGGATGGAGCCCTGCAGCACATGGCTGAACTATATACAAACAAACACACGTTTTAATGTCTTTGTGGCGGATTGGCATCACACCACAGAGCCCTGTTTAATAGTGGCTAAACACTGTCTACACTTCAGCTTAAACTAAATGTTCAAGACCTTCTCCAACACAAATGCTTATACACTTAACTATATACACTTGTTATTCCTACTCAGTCTTACACTCATAATGAATACAGTATCCGTCATAATAGTGTATTTATTCACATGTTACTGTATTTGTCGACTGCACTGTATGTTGTCCTGTCCTGTAATATTGTATGGTTTGCTCTTGTATTTTTTAAATCTCACATTCTCTTTCATTCTCTTCACAATCTCTTTCTTTTTGCACAAGTGTAGTCTTGTTTTTGTGTTGCACCATGATCCTGGAGGAATGTGTGTATGGTTCAACCTGACTTACTTGAAGTGTAGAGCATTAAAACTGTAAAACCCTTACATGCACGCCTATTATTAATCATCAAATTTCTCTTTTAACACAGTCAATATTCTTACCTGTTCTTCGTAACCAGGACTTCTGGTGAGCTCTGATTGGAGGAGTTTTCTGACTTGGGGTCCTGGGAGGCATGCCCGCTGTCTGGAGTTTTCTGGGTGCTGGGAGAGCATTCTCTGCTGCTGCACAGAAACACACTGACCATTAGAGGGCAGCACAGGCATTCTCTTTCCCACTCCACCATATCATTCCATTTAGCCTCAGTGAAGACCAAACTGCTGACTACAGCTGGTTAGTAGTGAAGGACTATCTCTCTGTTTGGAACTAACATGCTGGATTTCTACTGAATGATAAGAATTCCAGAAGCACATGTCAACATAAGAAAAAACATGGATTTGTGTTAAGTCACAGAGCTGCAACTTACACATATACACTTCTCATTCTTGGAATTCTTATTACTAGAAGAATTGCCTCTGTCAGCGGCATCTCTTCTTTTTAGCTCTTAGGCTACTTCAGCAGTGCAAAAAGCATTTTTAAAGTAAAGGCTGATTTATAATTGTGCATCTGTGTATCTTCCAACATTTGAGGTAGATGTTCATACAGGTGTCTGGTATAATGTATTGCATGTTCGCTTGTTGCAGAAGACTCTAGAGGCTACTCATCCATGAACCTCTTTGCTGTGGTGTGATAAGTTTAAACGCATTTTACAGTATAAATCAGCCTTTTCTGAAGGTATTAATATGTTAAAGTGGCCAGTTAGGTAAAATCATTTCAAAATCCAGGATAAACAGTCACACTATATACATGACCAATTTTATCATGTGACTTGACTAGTCTTTCTAGATTTGTCTGTGGATGCATTTCTGTGTTATCTAATGGGCCAAGCTGTTCTGCAGTTAGGAAGGAGGCATTCTGAAGTGTCATCTGTACTTGAAGGAATCCATGATGAGCTTGCCATTCCTGAGACTGACGCTGGGCAGAGACACACACAACACTGTCCTGTCCTCAGACAAGAGCGCTGCAATCCTTCACCAACCACACACATACACAAATTAAACACAATAAGGCATTTTTCTTGCTTTGTACCCGTACATGTACAAAAAACATACTCTCACAAACATAAATACACAGGATGGTTGGGACAAAGAGCTACAGAAATGCACCAAATGTATAATATGTGCACCTACTTATACGTAGTAATATGTCCCGTATGTATAACACATACATGTAACTAAATTGATATATTTTATTGATCCTAACACTGTAGGACAGCCCTGTCTATCTCTGGGTTTTTAAAGGTAGGACATTTTTGTCCTGTAAATGTGTGGATACAAATATACATAGACCCAAACAACCACAACACCTTGTTCTCAGGAATAGCATTCTAAAACACCAGTCTTGAGGCTAGTAAGTCCTCAGTAATGCCATGACCCGTGACATTTCCGACTGTATTGCTCAGTGACTCAACCCCCTGGGGGCCAGCTCAGCTCCTCACCTTTTTTCCTGCACCTCCTGGATGTTCTCGATGCCGATGGCACTGCTTCTGCGAGAGCTGAATGGGCCGGACTTTTTTCTGGTCGGGCTTTTCCCAGGTATTATCAGGGACTACAATACAAAGACAACATCTGTGAGATTTAGATCACAAACCATCTAATTCGTCACCCTCTCCCATCTTACAGTACAAACGCAGGGATGGCTCTCAACCCTGGTCCTGAAGAATGTCTCCCACAAATGATAAAAGATGACAATACTGTGAAGTACACTCCCATTTATATGTTTGCTAGTTTGAATGGGCACAAACATTTTTACATTTTTGGTATGGTTCTTTACATATAAACTGAGGACACTCCAGTATGTACCTGTATATATATCCACAGTGTTCATGCATACATATATATCCACTATGCACATATATACACATATATACATACATATATCCAATGTGTACACACGTACTTATATAGGTTTGTACATACATATATTACACACACAGACTACTATATTTATATTTTTGTTTTCATTGTGTAGTGTACTTTTTATATTATACCATTTTGTTGTATATCTTTTATTCATTTTTTTTGCTGTTTATGCTGCTTTTTCTTTTGTTCTGTCCACTTGCTGCTGTAACAATGCAAATTTCCCACTTGTGGGACTAATAAAGGGTTATCTTATCTTACCTTTTAAAGATAAATGTAATAACAGCACGGTGGAATCAAATATGTAATGACGAAGAGTACATCAAAGGGAGGAAATGTCTGTTGTTTGCTAAAGGATGAATTAATAAGAGATTTCCTCATTTGAACTGGTGCGTTAGAGCAGGCAGAACACTAAACTATGCAGCTCAGGACTGAAAGCCTCTGTACTAAAGGATATCAAAGCTTGCACACCTGTTCTTTTACGTACAGGTCTCTTGTACATCATAGAATGATAATCAGGCAGGCCATACAAAACTAACTCTGAAATAGATATATTTTGAAATGCAATTGCATATCTGAGTGTAGAAAATGTTGTGTATTTTGTTGTACTTTAGTAACCAAATCTGAAGGTGACTCCCTGGTTGAGAGGCACTGGTTAATCAGAATAACAGCTTTTGAGGACACTTGATATTTACTTGATATGTCATTAACTTTAACAATTTTGTATCGTACTTATTTTCATTGCACCTAGGAAAATGTTTTAAAGTTCACATATAAAGTTTAAACTGAAACTGTATTTTTGAAAGATGTTAGTATATATATATATATGTACTTGTTAGTCCACCAGGGAACTTTAGCTTTTAAAACAAATTTCATGCCTGTTTTGTGCTGTTTTGTCTTTGATTTTAAACTGGTATCATTATGAGATGAACTCTGATGTCTGGACATCTCCTGGAAAATGAAAGCTACTGACCTGCAGCTGGACCAGCATAGCCATCACTAAATTGTGCTCTATGGGGCTACAGTGACAGGCCTCATGTATGACTACGAGATGAAAGACAGAGGATTGACTCGTGGGCTTCAGTGAGCTGTGCTTTCACCGTGGGCGCTTTGTTCTCTCTGCGCGCTAGGGGTTTTACTGCTCCCACTTTATAGCTTCTAAAATATGAACTTGAAAAAGCCTTTTATCTTGAATGGCTTCAAAAGCTTTGGGGAGAACTGCGTTAGAACTCCTGTTCCCTTTTACCCTTCATGTTTCTGCGCTATCAGATGTTAAATACAATACAATTAGCAGACAAGAGCAAAGAAACACATCGAACTATACATACAACAGCAGACATGGTGGGAGACATTAGGAATGTAGCAAATCAATGTGGTATATGAAAAGCAACATGGAGGGTGTTGCCCTAAAGAGGAGCGTAAATACTGTGAAATGATCTT
>JBBPCX010000141.1:25710816-25727994 GCA_037974365.1 Hydrocynus forskahlii | reverse complement strand
GAGAGAGAGAGAGAGAGAGAGAGAGAGAGAGAGAGAGAGAGAGAGAGAGAGAGAGAGAGAGAGAGAGAGAGAGACCATGAGGAAAAAGAAGGAACGTAATCAGTCTAATTCCACAATGTCTTGTTTGCCAATATAATTTAATCATATAATTTAATTCATGACCCACAAAATGTGTCCATCATATTTTCAGCATTTATGTAGATTAACTTGCATGCCAGATGTTCACCTTTTCCGAAACAGATTAAATTTAGAAATACATCATAAAATGTATCACATTTAATTCCTAGTTATCAATTTGATGTCAGACTAAGCTCACGTTTCCACCCTGTAAAAATTAGTCAAAGCAAAAATATGCAGAGGATGGAGTTTGCAACACATGTCGTATTCCATTGCTTCTACGAATATCTGCAGTGCACTAAAAAAGTAATGCATGTGTACATTATTCCTGTATCACAACTGTTAAGTATAGCATGCTGCTAAATTAATTTAAAGACAAAGCTGAGTTGGTGTAAAGTGTGATTGGTACATTTTAACCAAGAAAATGTGTGTATAGAACATACAAACATCTGTGTTAAACATTCAAAGGAATATGTTCCAGACAAAAAAAAAACATTATATTGCAAGATACATTAACTTATTTTATGCAGTGCTGCAGAGTGTAATATGACTACCACAGAGGATTAGAGAATAAGCAGCGATCAGCAGGGTCCAAGCAGAATATGCTAACAAAATCTGACCACTTCAGCAGGTGAAAGAAGATTGTTTGAATTCTGTAAAATAATTCTGTTAAATAAGGCTTTTAAGACCAAATTAATTTACTGATAGACCAAATCATGTCAGAGGAACACAGGAAAACATGTTGTAGCTTGCTGAACTGACATCTTCTGGCTGATTTGTTTGAAAGTGGATAAATATGCCGTTATGAATAAGCCTACAAATCTTCATTAAGATTGCTGGTTGAGGCATTTTGATTGGATACTGATGTTTATTTTGTTGAGCAAGCCAAGGAGGAGGAGTCAAAATGTAGCTAAATGTACGCATACCAAATTTGTGCATTTTAGCATTTTTGCGAAGTACTGAGATACTGGAATGTGTCAGTTGCAGCACAACATAGACAAAATATCATAAAATTTGCTCCCAAAAATGTGGTAGTAATGAAACGTAAAAATTTGTGACGTTTGAACTTTCATAAAAAAATGTTGTCCTTAAGTTTTACTGAAGTGGCCCTACTCCAAAAAATGAAGCAGAATGAGCTAGGATCATCTGAATTTAAAATAATTGGGAAAACACTTGTCGAGTTATCGCCCAACAATACTTTGTATCTACTCCACTTCAGGAGGCACTAGCGCAAATAGGACACTCTCATCTAGAGACACAAGTCTCTTATTCCATCTCAGTCATGTTGGTGAAATTTCATGTGGACTGGGGTAGACTAAGTACATAAAAAGACAAAAAAAAAAAACCCTCAAAAAACCACAAACACTATATGACTGTGATACACAGCAGAGGTCATAACAAATAGCAGAACTGAAATAAAAATCGGATAAACAACAGATAAATATATTTTAGCCTGTGCATAAAACCTTGACCATAGTGCAGAAGGGTACTGAATCGATGAGTTGAAGCCTCTAACTGATTCTTACTTATCACTTACACTTCACTGGTAGATTCTAATTGCAGTTAATGATTTGATGAGTCCCAGACTGGTCTAATGTGTCATGATGTGTCACTTGTGATATGCCTGGGAATACAGTGGAGCATGAGTGTGTCTGCATGTCTGTGTGTGTTCATGCAGCTGTGAGACCACTGATGTTGCAGCAGTCTTTGCCAGCGTTCGAGCAGATGGTTGGCAAGGGTAATGCCAACTGTGGAGTTTGGAGAGAGTAAGTGGAAAAATGGCTGAATGTCACTCCCCATACGGACTGGGATCAAAGTTCAATAACCATGGCTAGGGCCCAATCTACATAATGGTTATGTGATGATATTGATTTATCTGTATCATTAAAAAAGCATGCTACTAAAATACAATAAATTAGTGACTTGTTTTGTTCTCAGATTCACAGACACCTTTGACATAAAAGTAAACTGTTTACATATTTAAGAGTTTCTTACAACTATACTGTTTTTTTATGGCACTGATAAAAATGACCAGGGTAAAAGACATGAGCATCCAAACCTTTAGCAATAGAACAACATGTTAGAAAAATGAAGAAAATAGAACTGATTAAAATAGGAACTATATAAATATACAGAAACAAACTAAACTACTAAGAAATCTGAAAAGTAAGTAGTTTTCTGCTGTTTATTTGAAAGAAATATGAAAATTAAGAACTGATAATTCTATAAACCCTTAGAATCCAGATTTATGAACCCTTAGAACCCTTTTCCAGCTCAAGTTAGCCAATATGATAGAGTTTCTTTCTTTTTTCTGTAAAAATCAATAAACATACATATCGTCGCTGTCAGGTGGAAACCTCATATGTCAAAAACGGCTATTTTTCAGGAAACTCAAAAAACGATGTATATTCTAAATAAATGAATACTGTGTCATCAAAATTGGTATAACTATTTTCGACACTTTTCATTGGTTAATAATTTCTCGATTTTACAGACCAACGTGGACACTGACCAATAGTATTGATTTATTTTAAAAAAACAACAAAGACAAAAAGTGGACTTACGAGGATTCCGCCAGACAGCGACGATATGAAACATTTAGGAAATCTTTAGCTTACACACACACACACTAGTATTATAAAAAGATATGCTGAAAAACTATTAAATTACATTATTTACAATCACAAGTATGTCTGTTCCTGGTGGAATTTATTAACAGTTCCTCTCTGTCTATCCCACACTTCAAAACTGTCAATGATGAGGCTCACACTGCTTATGCCACCCCCACGCCCATACATACCCCTTCAGCCCACTCTCAAACACACAGATGATTCGGCTTCTCAAACCACATGGTTTTTCCACCTTTTTTTAAAACCAGAAATAAAAAGTCCACGCAAGAAAGGACCTGAGAAAGGCGCCATTCCCCCCGAATACTGGGATCTAAGTATTCAGCAAAGAGAAGGAGGTGCATCTCCCCAGGCACAGACCCTATAACTGTGCCATTGATTTTCTTCCAGGAACTACGCCACTATGCTGTTGATTGTACACATCCAATCTTTTGCATCCCCTGTGGGTGCTGGCTTCATTTTGTAGGGAAAAAAGATGGAGGTCTCAAACCCTATATTGATTACTATGGGATCAATAAAATTACTGTCAAGAACAAGTAACCTCTTCCTCTCATTGTTGCTTTTGAGAGACTGCAACAAGCCTCAATTTTCACTAAGTTGAACCTTAGAAGTGACTACAACCTGGTACATATTCGTGAGGGGAATGAATGGAAAACTGCTTTTATCACCCCAAGTGGTCACTATGAATACTGTGATGCTCTTCGTATTATCGAACACTCTGGTGCTATTTCAGGCTCTCATTAATGATGTCCTGAGTTAGACCCTCACTCAGTATTGTTACGTATATCTCTGTGATATCCTTATATTTTCTTAGGATCCAGTTGCGCACAAGGAACACATGCGGGCAGTACTCCAACTCCTAGTCAAGAACCACGTTTTCGTTAAACTCAAGAAGAGTACCATGTGCCTGAGGTCGTGTTCTTAGGGTACATCATTTCCTGAGGGGGTCTACGCATGGACTCTCAGAATATCAAGGCAGTGGTCGAGTATATAGTTCCTTGAACTGTAAAAGAAGTCCAAAGATTCCTTGGAATTTCTACCATCGCTTCATTCCATGCCACCCCACTCTCTGCTCTCACTTGTGGTGCTCTCTTGCGTATCATCTGGACAAAGCCAATTCTATGTTCCTACTTGTGTCGTCTGTCTTCAGCCAAGATTTTATATCTGAACATTTATTTTTTACATTTGTCAAGTAAAAAGTTCACACAGCGACATGAAGAACTGTTAAAAAACTCCTCCCACTGAAGGGTTAAGCATGGTTTAACTAAAATAATTGGAGTCAGTTGAATTTTTGACCTTGTTAAATTGCATTGCCCAGTGTTTGTGGTCACTGCAATTTTTAACCTTTTAAAATGAGTATTGATTACTTAGTGGTCAGATTTTAAAAAGCACTCTATCATCCCTCCAACTGCTTTGAGAGTGTGTGTGTGTGTGTGTGTGTGTGTGTGTGTGTGAGAGAGAGAGAGAGAGAGAGAGAGAGAGAGAGAATCTGTGTGTATGTATAAAAAAGGATGACTCCCTGAGGAGAATGTTCTATAAAAACACTGCTCCCTAGAGACAGCTTTGGCACTGAGAGACAAGAAGAAGGATAAAGGTCACTTTGTGCTGCATGTCAACAGTCATCTGCTAGCACAGCAGCAGTCTGTCTGGAGGCAGGACATCCAGCTGAGAGGACCATCGTTATAGCCTGCCTCATTTATTCTGCTTGAACTAATAGCTTATCTCACAGTTAAAATGAGAATAGTGCAAAAATGCACCTTCACTGTCCATCGATTTCCAGTGGACTGAACTGCTCCTAAAAAGAGTAACCGGCAGACAGTTTGGTCTCCCAGTGGAGAGGCAAACAACAATGCCGACCCAAGGGTGGGCAAAGTAGCAAAAATAAAACATTAAGAGTGTTTTCTGAAGCTAACAAACAGGTTGCAGGGCCAAAATGCACTGGCAAAAAAGTATGAGAACTAGGATTTTATTTTTACATGTGCCAAAACATCAGTCAATCTATCAGTCAAGATATTGGCTTAATTCACTGGAACTACACAGTGCATGCAGTTTATCAACAATCAAGTAGATCATAATTATCCATATGCTATGATTACACTAATCTAAATACTGATCAATAAATATTAAGATTCTAGTAGTAGTTGTTATAGAAAAAAACACAACACCCATGATATATGCAGATAAGGACATTGTAATTTAATCAATAATGAAAACAACAACATATCGTCATGTTTTCCAGGCCTGTGATACTTACTTACGGTCTGGAAAAGAATTTAAAAGATAACTGTACCTGCTGTGTGTCTCCCTCTGTGTAGGGGAGCTTGGTGGACACATGGAACATCACCTCCTTGTTATGGAAATTGTGGTAGATTGATTTTGTGCCTGTCTGTCCGTGCGTCACGTCCAGTCCCCCTCGAAAACTACAAACAAAGCATTATGGACATTGAAATGAGAAGAGAGCTTTTTATTATTTCCCCACATGTATTAAAATGTCTTCCTTGGCATAATGAGAAGGTTTTACACTAACAAGTTATTTGTTTTTCCCAAACTATTGTCTGAAAAATGAAAATCATTCAGCCCAAAAGAGATTTTAACACCTGAGAGGTTCGAGTGCTGCTGAGCGCTGACAACAAGGGTGTGTATTATTTTTCACGAAGTAATTCTGGTTGGCCTTTAATATTTTAAACAATTGCAGGTGTCCCCAAACTTTGAATGGGCAGTGTGTGTCTTTGTGTGTCCGGTTTCTTACCCTTTGAAGTCATGGAGCTCGATCTTCTGTCCCAGAAATTCTAGAAACTCCACAAGGGCAGGACTCTCTTCATTATTGCCGAACAGCTCCTCCTCTGAGGTCTACATCCAACAAAAATATATCATAACGTCTGCATTCAGGAAGTCACCTCTTTTATTTGAATTTGTGTACAAACGCAGATGTTTCCCAGCTTTCAAAGATGAATCACAATAAGAATAGAGTGCAATGACACAGCTTTTGTTTTGAAGCACACAAATGGTAAATGAAACAAACCCTTCAAAACAGCATCAGCAAACGGCGACAAAAGCCCTGACCTGCTCTGATATTAGCAAACCTACAGGGCTGGTTCATTATGATTCCCTGTGAGCCAATTAGCCTGATGAAAATGCTAATTGCTTTCCTGAATAAACATAGTCTTTCATTTAGAGACACTGTGTGGGGTGGAAAAAGGGGGCGTGGAGGATGAAGATAGAAAGGACGTTCTGCAGGCATGATAAGGTGTTGACAGACATTTATATTTGCGTTTGTCTTTTGACGGATTCAGAAGCCCTGTGTGTGTGCGTGTGTGTGGGTGCGGATGCTATTAAACATAGACGTGAGAGGAAGAGACATTTTGTGTGGTTTTCTCTCAGGGGCATCTCCTCTGCCATGCTAATGCAGCTAGCGGTGGTCTTGAGAGCCTTTGCAAGCACTCTGTTTCTCTGTCCACTGCTCGCTTCCGCTGCCCACTACTACTCTTACCTTCCCCCTTAAAGGTCAAGGAGCTGGGCCTATGCCATCAAGCCACTCAGCTGGGCACTCAGTGAACAATAGCATTATGATTTTTTATAAAAAGAGAGCAGAAGTGATGTTCATGGCCCTGCTACTGTTTATTCAGAGGAGGTATTATAAAGAAAGGAGAGGGCTTTTCAGCATGCAGGTCCTTTGTTTGTGTTGAAAGCCTGTTTGTCAGTGAAAGATACACATGGGTGGTATTTGAACAGAGATGCCGAAATGACTTGAAACAAGACTGCAAAAAGACAAAATACTGAGTCATGTTAGGACAACCATACACCTCAGTGGTACAGAGTCTCTTTTGGGACCCACCTGTCCGAACTTCTGATATATCACTCCAAACTTGAAGTTGTTGCTGATGACATGCTCATCAAAAGTGACAATGAGCCTAGAAGCCTGGGGGGAGAAAAGAGAAGAACTTTAATTCACCCATCAGAGCCAGTACTGCAGCTTGCTGAGACAGAGAGAGAGAGAGAGGGGGAGAGTGTGAGAGAGAGAGGGAGAAACGAGAGAGGCATCCATCTCCCCTTCTACTCCCCCGCTGATAGACTCCAATGTCACAGCTTAATTAATAAGGACAAGTTATCATTGAGGCCCGGAGAAGCAATTTCCCAATTATGCATGTCATCTCACTGTAGCTAGATAATGCAAAAATGGAATATTGATCACAAGATGAAGGCTTGTGTACCTTTGGGTAAAGCACGGGGAAAAAGCGGTCTACGTTCACCTCCTCACACACCAGCTGGGAATATAAACAAAAACACACACTGATTGATTTGTCTTCTTTTGTTCTTACTGTTTGTAGTAAACATAAATGCAGTGCTAGGGGCTCTTTTGTCCAAGTTGCTGAGATGCGGCTCACAGGGAACAAATCTCTCAGTCCTGTCTTTCAGAGTGAATCATGATAAATTACAAGGGCAGAAAACAATGGAGCTGACCGCTGCACCCTGGCCGGTGCCGCACTCTCACCTTCGCCATCTGGACAATGTTGGGGAATTCAGTCAGACATGATATTGGGATCACGTCGTGATACGTTTTCAGCTTGGTTCTGGAATAAAAAGAGAAGAGTAGTTTAAAAAAAAACAACAAGGCAGAAACTGTGGCCCAGGGGCGTCATTCACATTTTTGTTTTGACATGCATTAAAGGAACAATAAAATGTACAGAAATGACACAAAGCAAATGATGATTGTAATTACTTAGTTGTAATGGATTTTTTTCAGTTACATTTGGTGTCAGTGTGCTGTCGGTTGTTGTAAGTATGTCACATGAGTATGATGGCAGCAATGTCCTGCAGTTTTCTCTCCACCCACACACTGGCCTATATTGTCCATCTGTTGTCTAATTCGGAAATGAGGGTGCTGTGGACGTGCTGTCCGTGTAATCTCTTGGGAAAAGTGTGTGATCGAGAGGGATATTATTGTGTCCAGATATGACTCATAGTTTTTTGAGTAGATGCTGCCATGACCAGTATAATCTCCATTAAAACTGTACACAGAGTGTGAGAGGAGAATATTTGTGGGCAGAATAAAAGAAGGTGAAGCAGGTCTAAGAGAGAACGACCCTTTGGTTGGTGAGTGAGCAAGTTATAGAGGGGTAATGAAGCAAACCTGAGCATCAGACGGAGGTGCTCCTGATCCCCAATAACTTCATATTTAACAGAGAAGACCAGGTGGCCCAGAGCACTGTCCACTGTGTAGTAATTAAAGTGCTCCTAATGACAGAACAGACGGCAAGAGTGTAAGAACACATTTATCTTCTGAGACACACAAACGCACACACACACACACAAACACTTATCACAGCGCACACACAGACCCTTCAACACATGCACACGTTTTATAAAAACTCCCCCAGTCACACATGAGGCTCCTAGTCACACATGAGGCTCACCCATGATGGATTTTTATTAGATTTCAGAACATTATGCTAATCTAAATGCAAATCTAATATATCTTCATTAGATCTACACTTTGAGGTATGTGTGTTGAGGTCACATTTGTTTTCATCTCTTTTGTCAAGTTAAGGAAAAAAAACCAGATGTCCAAACAGTACAGGCCAATGAGTGATCCTTTTCAATGTGAGGCCTCAGACATCTGTCTTCCTGAGTAAAATTCATTCTGAAGAGAAAGGTTTCTTTCTTCAAATGCAAATATCTGCTTAAATCAGAGTGCATGCAGCTGAAAAGCCACTCAATACGGTCATGCCACACTGAGGACTAAACATAAACAGCCAGTTATCCTGTCTTTTGCATCATGTGTCGGTATAAATAGGATGCATCAAAAATGCACATTATATATGCCGCACACATGGAAAACTGGTGTTTGAGCAATTTGTAAGGGGTGCTGAGTGCTGATAAAATTCTATTTTACAATATTTTCCAAATAAATTTCAGTTAGCTAAGTCTTTGTAATATACACTATATAGACAAAAGTATTGGGACGCCCGACCATTACACCAACAGGGACTTCAATGACCTTGTATTCAAATCCACAGACTTTAATATGGAGTTGGTCCCCTTTGCAGCTATAGAAGCTTCCATTCTTTTTGGAAGGCTTTCCACAAGATTTTTGAGTTTCTCTGGGAATTTGTGTCCATTCCTTCTGTAGAGCATTTATGAGCTCAGGCACTGATGTCTCCATTCCAGTTCATCCCAAAGGTGCTGGATGGGGTTGAGGTCAGGGCTCTGTGTGGGCCAGTCATGTTCTTCCACACTGAACTCATCCAGCCATGTCTTTATAGAGCTTGCTTTGTGCACTGGGACACAGTCATGCTGGAACAGAAAAGGTTCTTCCCCAAACTGGGTCCAGAAAGTTGGAAGCATGGCGTTGTCCATAATGTCTTGGTCTGCTGAAGCATTGAAATTGAACTTCCCTGGAATAAGGGGCCTAGCCCAAACCCTGAAAAAAGGTGCTTCCCAATACTTTTGTGCATATAGTATATCAATACGTAAGGCTAAAAGTCTGCAATGTGTGACACCAACCATCATGAGTGTAAATGACATTGCCCAGCACCGACCATAGGAAACCGAACATTAATATCAGATTCTCTACTGAGACACATTTTGAGCCGTACCCTCGAATGTATGCACATCTAGCCTAGAGCATTTATAACTGTGTTCCTCTGTTTCAGCCTTTTGCGGTGATGTGGACTGAAATGTGGATCCTTGTCTCACCTTGCCGAGAAACTGCTTCCTATATATCTTGGCAGTGGTGTTGCACTCCAGCTTGATGCGAGATGTGGGTGACTGGAGCTGCTCTGGGTCATTTCCATTAGTCAGCTCATGATTGGTGCCTTCAATCCAGTAGCCCCCAAACTGGGGTAGCAGAATCAAGGGGAAGGGGCTTTTCCTGCCCAATACCTGACAGACATAACACATGGATGAACACACTGTTTGTTAATCATTATCACAATACTGGCCTCTGCAATACTGACATTACAGATCGTTACAATATGAATGATCTCTCCACCAAATAATGATCCAAATGAGTTTTAAATAAATTTACATAAACAAAAAACATCATTTTGGTTAGACTGAGTTCCTAACGTATTTTACAAAACACATTAGTCCTACACTACACTCACTAGGACAGATTTCTCACATGTGCAACATTCTAGGCAAATAAAATTATTCTGATCTCTCTGAAGTCTACACACTCTACCATAATAGTCATAATTCATTTCAGCGTGACCATGGATTGAATACTATGACAGATACATATAAATGAGATTTGTTCTGAGTTCATAGCTTAATGAAATGCTGGGGATAAACGGCTATAGTCTGAATAGACAGATGTGTAAATGTGTTGTTTTTTGTGTCATCACAAATGCAATGAATCCAAAAATGACCTTTTTTTAAAAGCTTATTTACAGACTTCCTATATAAAGACTTCCCATCCTGCAGAATAAGAGGCAGGATTTTTAAGCATTAACAATGTTTACACACTACATCAGTGAGGAAAGGGAGGAAAATTCAGTTTATATGGATACTTAAATATAATACAATATGATGTAATGTATCAGAATTTATATTGTAATTTAATACAACATGATGCATTGTAATGTAATACAACATGATGTAATGTATCAGAATTTATGTTGTAATATAATACAACATGATGCATTGTAATATAATACAATATGATGTAATGTATCAGAATTTATATTGTAATATAATACAATATGATGCATTACAATTCAATACAATACAATGTAAGGTATCAGAATTTTGTCATTATCAAGTAGGTCTTGAAGCAAGGCAAAAGTGATATAAACTGTTTTCTTACCTCATGGACACTAGGGTATGGGATGTAATCCTCCTCTGTCTACAAAGAGAAAAAAACACATATTTTTGTCTTTTAACGTTCAACGGCTTGTGATGAAGCTGAGAAGCTAAAATACAATATTCAGGATTGCATTCATATTTACAAAGCTTAGAATGGTAAATATTTAACGTTAAGGGCTTGGATGAAGTTTGGAAAGTTAAAGCACTGTCTATCAGACCAACAGCTGATCCACTCTCTTTGTTCCACACTTAGTGCACTTAGTGGCCCTGACTCTCGGCTGCTCATTTTGATTCATTACACACAAAATGGCCCCGGGCCAAAGAATATTGCTCAGCAACAATTCATCTCTTTTGATTGGATCTCTATTAGTTGGTGTCTGAGAGAAGGGTTATTGCTGTCTCTGAACATGGAACTTATCGGCCAGCCTGATAACTGGCCCTTCCATTTAAAGCTGTCTGCCGGCAGATAAGAGCACTGGCTCGGGACAATGGGGGGCTATGAGTGAGTTTTGGTGGTGTGTGTGTGTATAAGGGCATGGAGATGGAAGAGGTGGACATACTTTGAGGGGGGGAGGAAGGGTAGACCGCTGTTCATCCATTCTGTTGCTCTGAAACATACAGATAAAGCAAAAGTAATGAGCCTATCAGCATGCTTTTTAGCTAACAGAGTACTAATCAGATTCATGCCACATTTGATGAGAAAGAAGTTAAGAGCTTACTCACATCTTTAATAAAACAGATATATATAATTAAAGTAACAAAAATAGAGGGCTTTAAAGAGAACAAAACAAAAAACACGAGAATACTCAGTGAAACACTCGAGATAGCTCCATGCGGAAGCTGTTCTGATGCGGCAATGCTGGACTGCACCTCCCAGAGATGTGTCACAGGGCAGCAGCCAATATACGGTTGCTTTGCGTTCTCTCGAGAGTACTAAAAAATACAGTTATATTTTATATGGAAATTTAGTGGAATTTATATAAATACTTATGGGACAAAATCAGTAAACTATATTTATCTTTATAATTTAGCACAAAAATGCATGGACAATTACATATTGTGGAGGATATCTGCGGTTTCTGTTAATTCGTGGGTTTCTGCGAAAAATTATTAGTTACGCTGTAAGAAAAAATCTGCGAACGACTGAGACCGCAAACTCTGAACCGCGACTTCATGGGGGAACACCGTATACATATATATATATATACAATGCTCCAAATAAATCTATAAAAACACTGCATATAAAAATAGCTGATTCTAAGTTTCATCTGTCTATCCATCCATCCATCCATTATCTAAGCTGCTTATCCTAACCTGGGTCGTGGGAGGTGAGAGGCAGAGAAACACCCTTTACAGGTCATCAATCCCTCACAAGACAGACACACAAACAAACACAATCACATTCACACCTAGGGGCAATTTAGCATCTCCAACCCAACTGATGTGCATGTCTTGGGACTGTGGGAGAAAACCGAAGCTCTCAGCGGAAACACACACACACACACATAGGGAGAACATGCAAACTCCACACAGAAAGCACCCGCGGCAGCCCCAGCTGGGAATCAATTCCAGGACCTGCTTGCTGTGGGGCGACAGCACTCTATTTCTGTGTTGTAAAATGTACTTAAATATAATCAATTAACTAGCTCAGACAGCAAAAACAGAATAAATATTTAATGAAATGAAAATAATGAGACTGCATATTGCACATAGAACACAGTACTTAGTTCCACATATTGTATGCTAGAGGCATACAGCAGTGAAAGAAATCACAGTCAGTCAGCTTTAAGAGCGCATTATGCAGTGAGAGTCATATTTCAGGGAACACTGTGTGTA
This sequence comes from Hydrocynus forskahlii, assembly GCA_037974365.1. Taxonomy (NCBI): domain Eukaryota; kingdom Metazoa; phylum Chordata; class Actinopteri; order Characiformes; family Alestidae; genus Hydrocynus; species Hydrocynus forskahlii. The sequence continues at coordinate 25,715,608 of JBBPCX010000141.1, read as the reverse complement.
ATCAAAGAGGTTAAAAACATGAACATTTTAAAATAGCATTAAGTCTATGAAGAAGCAGGATTTCAGAAGAAATAAGTGTGCAGAATAATGCAGGAAGAACAGGGCAATGTCAGCAAGCAGAGAGAATATACTTGAGCATTTCGTTCCACTCAACAAGAGTCAGTGCCTGCTGTTATGTATGTCAATGACAGATAGTAAGGCTGGCAATGCTAAGTGCAAATATCACATTTAGCTTGAATGGCAGAGTGCAAAAATGAAATCTTTCAGACAGCAGTTCAGCCGAGTTCAATCAGAGCACACTGGCTGTGAGTGACCCTAACAGTGTTATGTGGACTCACAGGGGCTCTGATGCTACTGGAAGATGTAACTACGTGTTTGAAATTCAGGAATGATTTCTTCAGAAGATAGGAATGTTTTGAATACTCTCATGATCATTCTAGGTGTCCTCTTCCTTAAATTAAAACAATTACCTCATTTTGTACATTATTTCTGGAGTGCATTCTGTCCTAGATACCTCTAAGCTCCAGTGACACTCTCTGAAACATAAGGGTTCCTAAATGACTCCAGCCTTGGTGGTATGGTTTGGTTCCACATTAAATGGAAGCTCTTTAAACTTCACCAAGGTTCCTCAGACTTACATGTATCTTTTTCAAAATTGGTTTATTTTTTTTCAAAATTGGTTTATTGGTTAATTTATCAAATGTATCAACAAATGCTATTTTTCACAGTGTACAGTCGATCAGCATCAGAAATCAATGTCACAATGTTGTAAGATGTGTCATGTACAAAATAAAGTTCTTGGAATGCTAATTTTATGGACTCACTTATTCATGAAAGATGAATAATGACAGTGAGCGGTTGAGAGAAAACCTGCTTTAATCTACATTTCAATTACTCAAGCATGCCAAATGAAGCTGTCGCTGGCAATGACGGTGAGTGATTCTGCTTTCCTCCAAGTTAACAGATGAAAACTTCAGCCACAATAATGTACTGTACTTTTGAAAGCACAGGACTAAATAATGAAACAGTGTTCTTATTATATCTACACCACTGACCTTCAGAAGAAAGTGAAAAGCAAACAAATGCAACTAGGTAATCAGCAATGAGAGCTGGTTCGAGTGTTAGTGGAGGACGTCTGAGCTCAAAAACAGAAAGGAAAGAACAGGGGGGAAAAATAAAAGCAATACTTTACCTGTATTCTCTCAATCATTTCAAATAAATCAGTAGTCTGAAAAAGGGGGAGAGGAAATGAGATGAGTGTGGTGACAAATGAATAAAACTGAGCCCTAGATTATGTTACATGATCTAAGTAGGGCAACGCTGAGGACAGGGAACACATTGCAGCTCTTGAATTTATTCAATATCACCATAGAATCCATCTTTTATTATGCCACATTATTTTATTATGCTGCTATATATGTCTCTGACCCTTATTTTTATGAATTGCATCAATAGATAACCAGAATCTTTGAATCCATCTTGATAGACCTTTCAAAATGTCTCTTCTGTTAATAATAAGAAGGTACCAATGAGGCTCACAGGAAATAACAATTCCTGAGAGGCACAGTGTCCTGAAACCTGTGCAGAAACTCATGAATAGGTCATTTAGTAAAACACAATGTTAGCTGAGCAAAGCACAGGAATCAAGTACTGGAGCCTACAATATCTACAGGGAGGATGAGATGATGGCAACAGTGGAATAATGCATTTCCCCTTATTCTTCTTAACCTTCAGAATTTTCTACCTTTTGTTTTACTATTCAGTTCATTTATAATCACTTAATTACATATTTAACTACATGGTAGGCTAATTAACACATTTTTGGTTTTTGGTTTGATAGGAATTCTATACGGATGTGTGCCAGTCTGCACTTCTAGTTTATCCCAATTGAAAAAAAGAAATGGCAAAATGTGGCAAATGTTTTCACCTTGTGTAAAACAAGACTACAAGCAGTAACCAGAATAAAAAGCCTTATATTCCAGTTACAAACACACTAGTCTCTTTCTACATTCTTCTAATGAGCCATGACTGAGAAAAAAAAAGTTACATCATGCTTTTAATGTAAGTGATGATAGCTGCAGCTTCTAATGATAAATCTGTTATGTAGAATTATTACTGTTGTGTCGTAAGGTCAGGACATTTATAGTGACATTTCAATCTGGCTCGATGGCTTTGTGTGGAATGCACTTCCTTGCGCCAAATTATGAAGGGAGTTTCTCCTGTAAGCTCCTTTAAACTAAATCTTCAATATCTTTCAGTATCAGACGGATGTCTTTGCCAACACTGAATTCCACAACAGAATGGGGACAACTGTGCACAACTCTCATCCTGTGCTGCTCTCTAAACACTAACTAAACTCAACGTTCCCGCCTGTAGAAACATGCACATCACCACACATGCTTTTGTCTCCTGCACAGTACCAGCATATTTCCAATTAATAGATAATTCACACAATAGAGTTCAGCCCAGGACCTTAGAGAGACCCGAAAAAAAAAGAAGAAGAAAAAAAACCACAAAAGAGCAGGAGCACTGATCTTCTGTGTGCAGAATAAAGCCTTAATGAATTTCTTCTCACAGGCTTGAGCAAACAGATTGTGTGCTGTACCACATTGTTTGAGTACATTGTGCTAGTCCTCCACCATATGCAAACAGACCCTATTTCTGCCTTGAAAACAAACATCAGAAGAAAATTAGCCATGCCAAGCAAAATACCAATAGCACAACCTCATTGGGAGTGTGTGTGTGTGTGTATGTGTGTGTGTGTGCGTGTGTGTGTGCGTGTCTGTAGCTGCTGACCCACTTACTTTACTTCACTAGAACGCATTCACACACCTCTCATTTATCAGACAATAGAATAAAACAGAAAACAGCCTGGCCTTATTAAAATATAATATCCAAAACTCTACACCACGTGCTGTTCATGATCCACTACATAATCCAAACATCCTCCTTCAGCAAATACTGCTATAGTAATAATGCTCACTTCTCTAAATGGCACTTATCACATAAAACCAGATTTCCCATTTTAAATAAAAGAGGTTAATGTACAGAAACACATCACATCACAGTTTACTCCCAGTTTACTTTACACAGTTTTTTAATTTTTGAAATGCTTTTATATAGACACGCCTATTTAACCAACAGTGGTTTACTGCTAGTATGTTGTCAACATATTAACGTACCCTTCAACTCTATGGGTGTCCCATATTTACCTTACATTCTGCTACTGCCTTCAACACACGGCACAGAAATGAACAGGAAACTGAACCCTTTAACAGTAAAGGCACTATAAAGTGAAATGTATTTTAATGTGCATGGCTGATCTTTAGGTTTGAAGAATTAATCTCTAGCCTGCAGTGGTCAGAGTGACTGAGCTGTGTCCAGCAGCTGTGAAACTGCTTCAGCACTTGTTCCTGACACTCTTTAATTTAACATCCTTGCTCTAACACACAGCATCGATTCTCATTCCACACTCTGCGTTTCACCGCTCTATGATTTTTCTTAGGCTTCAAACCTCTACTTACAGTTCCAGGTCTTTTCCAGTGCCCCACTGTCACATGGACTGGACTCGGATAAATGTGGCGACCTTTTGTGGCCATTTTGAAGTAAAGTTCTGTGTCTCTTGGGGAAAAAAAAACAATCTTGATCCAGATTACTTCAAGTTACTATCCAGAAGTGTTTTTCAAGGACTGCCAAGAACACCTTCTGTTTTCCATGAGAGTGAGAAGCAAAGTCCAAAAAGTCCAAAGTGGAGAGGAGGAGAGGGTCCCATCCCAGCAACTGGAGTACACCTTTGATGAGTAGCGGTACTTCTGTAGCAAACTGAAATATATTTATGCTCTGTGTGTGTTTCTGTGTGTTTAAACATGAACTCCTCCAGCGTCTGTGTTGGAGGCAGTCAATATTCCAATATTCTCTCCTGATGTAATGGGAACAAGCAAGAAAAGTCTTGCATTCCTCTCTCAGCAAGTTTGCAGCTCTTCTGCTACATGCTCTCTCTCTCTCTCTCTCTCTCTCTCTCTCTCTCTCTCTCTCTCTCTCTCTCTCCCTCTCTCTCTGATAGAAGTACAGAGGGGGAGCTGAAACTCAAGCTGAAGTTATGTACACTGTCAGCGAGGCAAGTCTGAGCACGGCCCAACCAAAGTAACTGTAATGCACCAATGCTGAACAGGTAAATCTCTATGCCAGTCTTACCATACTGACAGGCACTGGGCAAAGTAATGCAAGGTATTTTACCAGTTTTGGCAGAAGGGCAAATGAAGCTGGTGACTGACCAGCACACAATAAGATGTGACCTTCAATAGCAGCGAGTGAAGATGTTCACTGACACTGACACTGTCTAACAGTAGTATTTCTTCATCTGTTGTTACACAGTGTTACTACACCCATTATCTTATTTGGAACGTATGTGTATACAATATTCTCACTTTTTAAAACAGCTCATCAACATCTTACATTTTGTTTTTAAATTAATCATCTTACAGGGGTAAAAGGGAGTAAAAATGGACTTATCATGCCAATTATCATGTTTCTCTTGGTAATACTGGACTACTGATCTTTAACAATATAACAGATCATTCAAAACTGATTATGAACAAAGGATGTAAAATGTTTACAATGTATACAATTCTCATCACACTTAGCCAATCAAAAGAAGTTCCTTCTGATAACAATGGGTTATTAAATGTACTTAATTACTTTCTCTTTCTGCCTATCTGTCTGTCCGTCTGTCTGCTCATTCACCTCATTTTACAAATCAGGCAATTCCTTACCCTGACTATAGCCCTGGCTG
>JBBPCX010000141.1:25623326-25682110 GCA_037974365.1 Hydrocynus forskahlii | reverse complement strand
AGGAACGTTGAAGACTAACCTTGCTGCTGCATTCTGAATCAGCTGAAGTGGTTTAGTTACCTTCTGTGGAAGTCCAGTCTATGTAGTGTATTTCACTGGAACCCTTTAGTATTTTAATATTTGCTGGATACACACTGATGCATCATTTTTAGTACCTTTTTTACAGCCGTATAACTGGAAACATTTTTGATTGATGAGATTAAATGGGTTAACTACTTATATTCCCCTATGTGTACAAGGTCTTTATACTGTGTAGCCTTTGTATATATTAGGCAGACTTCTCCATCAGGAAAAGGCATCAGCAGTAAATAAAAAGATCATATTTTCATGTTTGTTTTCTTCTGACAAAAATAAGCTTGTGAATTCCTGACAGAAGCATTGTTGTGTTTTTCCACCATTGCTCTTATCATTTCACCGGCATAATAAAGAGTCATCAGCAAAATCTGAAACCTTCTCTTCCTCCCAACACAGACATAATGGCTGCTTTTGTAAGATGATGAAAGCCATTGATCCATCCATGCCTTTAACTCAATGTTAATCCCTCCACAGCAGCCCAGACCGACATCGAGTCCGGAACACACATCAAAGGCTGCCCCCCAGGAGTGGTTCTCACCAGTGATCATCCCACTGCTCACGCGCGCACACACACACACACACACACACACATCATTTAGTTCAATCCAATCCTCCAGCTCAGCTCTGTGAGAGGAGAGTGAATCGTACCTCTCAGGCCTTTGTGGCACTCTTGGGTGCATACATTACTTCTGACTCTGGCAAGTCTTTTATGAGTCTTTTTTTCCCCAACGGGCCGCAGAGCACAAGGAAATACTCAGTAATAAACACAAGGCAATTTGTCTAAGGAAGCAGCAGGGACAGGAGGGGCTGCTACAAATTGTTCTCATGATTGTTGCCATCTAGCGAGCAGAAAGTCACCTTGTTTTGTCAGGCCATCCTGTTATTATCGGCGAATAATAACAGGGGCAAGCGCGCAGTGTCAGGCCGGCTGCCACAGAGTCCTCTCCCAGAAGGCAAGGAGCGTGCCAGGCACGTCAGACCATACAGGGGCCCCGGCGCATGAATAGGGAAACTAAAGACAGTATCAGTCTCCCTAATACTTTTTTCATGCCTTGGAGTGAGATCCACTCATGCCCTGTGACTTCAAACCACATTCATCTCCAAGCGGGAGCTGCTGAAGATGAGGCAATCCAAGAGAGGCCAGCCCGGTTCAATGTATATTTTATGAAAACAGCATTTGCACTATGAATTGTTGATGGAGGAAAACAGGGGCGGAAGTTTTCATTTTCGCAATGGCCGTGGCTGCTCATCATAACACACACGGTGATACTCATATAAGACCAGCAGCGAATTGCACTTTATCATGACTCCTGAATCCGTATTCTGCTATGTGGATGTAATGGTCTAAGCTAAACTCAGGTCATTACAAGGGCCACATGCTGTCCTGCATCCGTCTTCAGCCTCGGCCGTGCCCATCAATGAAATCCACATGACATTTCATCAGCTGTGACTTGCTGTTTTCTTATGCTAAGATTCAAAGTGCACACGTTTATATGTTAAGAATGCTTTGCCAGGCTAGAATTATTACACTATTGCACTGGAACATTGCCAGGTTATTACAAGGCCACCTCGGAAACACTGACGCACATCTGAGGCGATTCAATTAGTGAGGGAAGTCATCATAAATTCATGCAGTGACTGACGTGAACATCTGTGCGAGACAATGATTGTTCAAACAAAGCCGTGTGAATTGCCATGAATTCCTTCAGCTGGAATTCAGAGCAGGGAGGACGGTCTGTTCCTTCTCTGTGCCATGAATATTAAAACTGCATAAAATATTTAAACGCACACACACGCACGCTTGCACACACACTCACACACAACTATGTCTCAGTAGGATCTGACTTGAGTTTCCAAATATAGAAGAGCTGAAAACCCGTCAAGAGCAAAACAGCACCCAAATAACCCAGAAGCTGCATTTATGAATCATTCAGCTCTAAAGGTGACCAGACATGGTTTTTATACCCAAGGCAGCCAGGCTCTTGGTCACTCTCTTGCATATGGAAGATTATCCTTCTCAGAACTGATGCTGCACTGTAGACATTTTGCCACAATTTTACTGTAGGAGAACATGCTCCTACACAGAAAGGATCTTTGGCCATCCTGGAATCCAAACATTTACTTTTTCAATGTGAGAAGACGGCGCTACCCACTCCATAGTAGACAGTTTACAGTAAAAGACTATAGAAAGTGTAAAACCGTGATAAACTATGCATACAACTGAAATCACAACAAATGAGATTAAATGTTATGATGGTCAGCCACAGGTGATATTTACTCAGTGGCGTGAACTACCAACTTGTGCACTTGCTCTACTGGAGTAGAGATGCAGGAAATTCTTTTCACAGGAAAGTAAATTATGCAGTTGACTATTAAGAATGAATATTGTGGACTTCAGTAGACAATGGACACATTAAAGTGACTCCTGAAATGAACTGTAATACAATATTGCAAAAATATTAGAACTGTAATACACTGTAATTAAAACAGTATGTTATTGTTAATTGTATTGTCATTTACAGTAAAATGACATCAGTTGTCTACAAAGTGCCCACTTTAACGCAGCTTTCAGAAAAGCAACTGAGAAAAATCCAATATTTCCTAAAACCTATCAGAATCACCATATCAGTTTATTGTGCAGCACAATAAAACATTTCACTTGTAAATGGCCTAAGCTGACTCAAAACATTGAACCCAGTTTTAAAATGAAAGAGATTCATCACGGAATACATCAGTGTCACTAAAGTAATATTAAATTATTATTGCTTGTTCAACAGGCTTATAGCGCAGGCTAACAGCACTTTCCACAAACAGTGTTTTATTCACGCATTTGTCTGTACAGTGTCCCTTTTACCATTTAACACAACGATGCTATATTAATTGAAAACTGAAAAGAAAAAAACAGTAATTAATACTGTTTTACACTGACTTTGGCCATTTTCTCATCTTTATTACACGAAGTTGCCAGTTCATAAAGTGGAAAGTGAACTACACCAAACAAAGATACACTACCACTGTGTGGGTCGCCCCAAGGGTACATCTTCAATACCTTTCCCACATAACTGTGCTATATTCCACTGCAGTTCTATTTTTTAAGTGTCATTGACTTCATACACCCTGTTGTGACTCCAGGCTTTTTATTGTACCTTTCTACTTAAAAATGTTAAATTATGAAAAGGTATAAATATACCACTTCCCTTAAGGTCCATGTTGTATCTTTGTGGATGCATTCACATTGTTTCTATATTGGATGGTACATGTTTTTCCAACAGTTTATGCATTGTCACTTGGTGGCCATTTTTTACACCATCCATACAGGTGAAGTGTGTTGGAATACAATTTCTGAATGTAGCTCATTTGTTGCTTTGGATAAGTTGTGAACACTCTCTGTCACATCCGTAAAAGGGACCACCATTGATCAAGTAAAACACAAAATAACAGTGACATTGCCATGGTACATTTTTTACACACATTTTTTACTGTAGTGAGAATAGTTCTCTAACTAAAAACATCCAGCCAATAGATTTCCTTTGGTCACAGATAGGATACTGATGATGGGCTAGTGGAGGGTGGAGGTGGTGCGGTGGGGGGTTTCTGCCTTCCCTACTTTAGCACACCTGCTAAAAATAAAAATAAAGCAATGATCAATCACGTTTGTTTGAGCAGGAAAATGAACACTCGGAAGTTCCTTTCCACTGGGGTGAAGGATGACAAACAAAAATTCCATGCAGAATTCATAGTCTTCATTACTGTATATCTGTATAAATCTGTATAAATGTACCAACAATGTGACTTTTATAATCAAGTGGCTAGTCTTTGTAAAACGGCTTACCGATGCTTTGTACAATCAAAGTCTTTTCTCCTCAAAGGTTCCACCAAGCAGAGCATTTCATTCAGTCTTTTCTTGTCTTCGCTTGTCTCTTGACACTCTTTAATTATAGAGATATGATGCTGATGAAGCCCTCTTCATGAGCGATGATCTCACTGTCGTTCACGCTGCAGGGAAAGTGCTGGATGAAGTGGTGAAGGGCAGTCCGATGGGTGTGGAGAACCATCTCACAGCAATCTAGGTCAAGTTGTCTCCAGATGAACCACTCTCAGTACAAGTGAGTAAGAGGGAACAAATTTAATTAGAGGCCTGGGAAGATAAGCCTCACCACACCTCTCTGCTCGACTCATTATACACACAACACCACTCATTTCTTGGCCAGCTCTGACTTAGGGAACATACTTAATCAGAGGCCTTTTTTTTCATTTGCCCATGTTTCATTTAAAAGAGTAAAAGAACTAAATAAATCATTTCTGCTGTGTAAATTTTATGCTGATAGGTAAGTGTGCTGGGAGTCCCAACTGTCCAGTGTGCAAACCTGTGAGAGTGTTTCTATCAGTGTGTGTGCAAAAGAAAGTGATTAATAATCTTTTCAGGGGTGATCTCTCTGCATGATCGCTTATGTAAAGTAATGGTTTTGGGCCTTTTTTCCCCTCCCTTTTTACAGCTCAGCTCACGCATGCTATGTAAATACACCAGATTCAGAAGCTGCTATTTGCATGCTGTGCACAGCATCTCCAAAAATTAGTTTTTGAAACAATCAGGAAGAATATCACAGAATATCAATGAAAAATGCCACATGGCCCGCTCGTGTACTCATTATCCCCTCTCCAAGGGAGCTAGACAGAAAAACAAATATTCCATGCATTCGTTCAGAGTGTGCGCATGAGTGATGTGAATAAAAGTGTCGACAGCTGAGGTGAAAACCCATCAGCTCTCTCTAATCACTCGCAATTTGTCACTCTGTGTCACCAGATGACATTCTGATAATGATAGTCGTCACATGGCTGGCTCTGCCCATCAAGTTGGGACAATGTCAGTGGCGACCAACTGGCCTTCGGAAGAGGCACTGGATGGAACATCCGCATTAGGCCGGCAACTGAGCAAAGATTGCTCTGGCCGTGAATGTATTCCTCCCTCATGTTTAGCCACACGAAAAAGGAAAGGACAAAAGAGGCATGGACAGTGACATTGCATTCTTCTCCTTTTGAGCCTGTCCACTTCAAATCCGGCTTTGATCTTTTGGGGCCTGGCAGGGATCAAGCACACCCAAGCTTTTCATCTGGATGAACCCCTGCTACACAAGGATCAGTCCTACGGAAAGTAATTTCCCATCAGCCAGCGTGATTCAGCCCAGTGCTCTTTTATAACAGACGCGCAGTTCACGGATGTCTAGTAAAGCACACATGCACTCGTTAGGGCCGTGTCATTACTCTCATGTCTGGGGTGCAGTCCCAGGCCCGCGGCTTTTCACCCAGTCAGTGACGTCTGGGTGGCTAAAGTGAGGGGCAGTGAAGAGACTGAGCTGTGTGAAACTGAAAATTTACTATCAGAAAGGAAAAATGTAATATACAGGTACATTTTTGCTCATCAAAGCACAAATAATGTAGCGGCAGAGCATGCTTCTTAAGGCCCAACTGTGGACTCTAAGTTAGGAAAGAGGAAACATTTGTAGCTTTTCATAGCATTTAAAATAAATAATGAATTCAAGACAGGATGTATGGTGTCAACTGGAACCTAAAATGCTTCGCTGTATGATACAGTTACGATTCCGAACTAAAGATACTAAAGACTGAGGTGATGCTGTGGTTAGTATATGATTATAAATATACAGTACTGCATTCTTGTATTTTTTAACGCAGTAGTCTTGAGGAACAGTTCTCCAGGCTTCCTGAAGGTCTTCCAAAGACAAATTTTCAGTCCAGTCCCTGAACCTGAACAGTTTCAGAGGAATGTTTTTTGTTTGTTAAGCCACACAGTGACTTATATATGAATCATTCAACCAGAACAAAGCACTTCTAACTGAAGTCCTGAACCAGTGAAGAAACAGGTGCAGGTGATTCCAGACGATCAGGCGGTGATCAGTATACTGGTGGTGCTGAACACTGACTGCTTGGAACTCCTTCATCTAGGCACCTTGTATCTTTAGGCACTCGGACGCCTGTCACAGACAGAGAGAGACTGCCATAGAGAACAACAATGTCTCCATATTTCTATAGACCAGTACATCAAAGACATATAGCATATAACAGCATTGCAAGATATTGCAGCATGTTACAGCAGTTTTGCTATTACTGCAGTCTACCAGGTCAGGCTGCCCTAAGGAACAGGAAAATAGAGATCATAAGACAGAACTATGTTATTATTTTTAACAGCCTTTAAATAAGATCAACATAATAGGATCAGGTTCTTTGTTGTTCACATTCTTTATTTGTTATATACTTGTTGTTGAAGGCAGATTTGAAAAAAAAATGAAAGTACTTCTTGCTGCGGTTTAATGCTGTGAATGTAGAAAGACTGTATTTTATATAAATATTTCAACAACCAGGTACACAGCCATAGATCAGAGCAATGCTGCCTCCTTTTGGTCATGACTGCCAGCACTGTGAACCTGCCGCAAAGCAGGTAAAACAGATAAAAGAATACTGTATATGCAGCACCTAAATGGTCAAAGCCAGAGAAAAATATCACTGCACAGTTCTCCCCTGTTTGTACATTTTGTTTTATTGACTTTGCCTCAGATTATCAAATGATAAGTTACAAAAGCGATGATCTGTCAGAAGAGTGGCATATCTTGGCACATTGTTTAACTTCATACCTCTGCTGCCATTCCTCCAATCCTCCAATGTTAAACATAATAATGATTACAATAATGCACTAAAAATAACACAAAAATATCTCAGATCATAGTGATTTAAACGTTCTGAATGTTTGATGTCTTGAATGTTCTAATACTCTGATGTCATGGACTCTTCAGTGTTCATTACATTAAAGCAAACGTCCTGTGAATGGCTCTGGGACAAATTGTGCAATGAATGTGAAAACAAAGTTGTTAAATGTGTGTATGCACAATTCATATGTGCACACTCGCACTCAGCAAACACAAGGCTGCACTCAACAAGCATGAAAGCACTGCACACACACTGATAATGCCTAATGATATGCAATAAATAAACAAGGATGCATTCAATTGCATTAAAATTGATATAAATTAGGTGGTTCCATGTTTCTGAATACTCATACCTGGAAAGTGTACAATGAGACTACTGGGATATTATATAATGAGGGTACAATAAACTTGGTCCAATTAAGGTAAATAGGAAAAGTCTCCAACTCTTTCCAGTCAAGAGGTGTGTTTGAATGAGATATGCAAAAGGCCTTGCAGCATCCACACATCTTCAGAAGACGTCATTTAACCTAAGCTTTGGGTTTCCAGGTAGCATGATGCACTTAAGAATGTAAATGCATCTCATTATTCGACTCTGCATTATTCCACTTGAGCTAAACTCAACAGACATAAAGGGATTCAAAACAAACCCAAGCTCACTGTTCCAGAGATTAGAGCAGCAATTTAAAGTAATAAATAAATTGTGCCAGTTCTATATTGGAAGAGTAGAAACAGTACTATTCATATACAGTAATAATGCTGTTATTTAAAACACAGCATAAATAAAATCTTTAGACCTTCCTTAAGTAGAATGGTGTAATAAAGGATAAAGTGATTTAGCAGTGATGGTATAGCCTACACAATACGCTCCTTTTTCATGGGGGAAGTGCTCAGAGCCAAAGCTAAGGACAAAATATCACAAACGTAAGGGTGCATTCATTATGGTTTTAAACATTTTTTGGCCAATTTATTGTTATTTATTAATTTATTCTTATTTAAGTTGTTGTTTCTTAAAAATTCTCACTTTACCTGAATTTTGCAGGGTAAATGAATGCACTGATAGGGACCACGTAGCCTGGTGGGTAGCACATGTTAAGATGTACACACTGTATTCAAAAGTCTACTTGTCTGGCTCGCGTTTACATTGTCATGCATATCGGCCAAAAAAATCAAAATAACATCAAGTTTTTAGGTAGCAAATATCGGATGTGCATCTCTACATAAGAGACCAGTGGAGAAACTAATATCCCTCTGTTAAGAGATAAAGAATACCTCACAAATATATGTGTGTATAAAAAAATAAAAATAAATTGGAGTCAATCACAGGCTCACCCACGGATTTACTCCCCTGCAGGAGAGAAATGTGTCTATCGTTGCTCTACATGCTACAGTATGTTCTCTGAGACTTTATGGACGTCCACTGGGTCAGTCTATATGCACAGAACAAGCAGAGTAGCTGTGCAGGGTTCAGAGCTGGGAGTCCGCACCCAGCGCATTGAGCTCATCCGGGGCGTACTTCTCCGCTCCAGATTTCTGCCGGAAGCCTGCCGCGATTTCATCAAATGTCCTGCCTTTAGTCTCAGGCACCTTGAAGTACGTGAAGATGAAGAAGATGAGCAGCAACACGGTGAAGATGATGAAGACGTATGGGCCTGTGAGTTGCTGTTGAAAGGAAGAAACACACAAGAATAAGGCTCTGCTGAAACAACATAAAAAAGTATCCAATAAAAAAGTAACTGAGTTTCCATACCTCTACATACTGGAAGCCCATTCCTACGATAAAGTTAGCAGTCCAGTTGGAGAAACCTGCAACAGCGATGGCGGAGGGTCTTGGGCCTTGACTGAAGAGCTCAGCCACGATGAACCACGGAATGGGACCTGGCCCAATCTCAAAGAATGCCACGAAAACAAAGATGGCCACAATACTGACGTATGAAAGGTCTGGAACTTTCTCCTGGAAAGGATTACATGAACATGGACACGTGATAAATCATGCGACTGCGTGTACTCAAACATCCCACTCATGGTGCTCTAGAAGAACCATTTTAGTTTCCCAAAAAACACTATTGGAAATGAGATGTGTAAGAGTGTATAACGTGACGCCACCACATCCATGGCCAGGGGTCTGAGAGTGTATAACTCCAATTAAGTAAAGAGAATGGCCCACGTTTTCTTCCCCATCATTCAGCACAGTATAGTGCAGATAGCTGTCAGCTGACGTAAAGAGTTAGCATATAGCAATCTTTTCCAGCTACTGGTGTTGATGACGGTTCGAAAAGTTGTGGTAGCGCTTTATACCCCTTATAATCTTTTTCCTCCCGGTTTGGTAATTAGGGCAGACCTAGCTAACTGGATATTACTCAAACTGAGTAAGAAAAATCTCACACTCACACATCGTATTTACAAAACTAGTTATTTTAAGAACCACACATTGCTTTGTAAAAATGCAAAGATGCATTTCCACACCCTTGAGCATATGGAAAGCGCAACGATAATAACGATAACGATAATAATAATACTCAAATTGCATATTGCATGTTTGATTTAATATAAGTGAAAGTTATTTAAAACACAAAAACAAAAGGCAATAATATAAAATCCAACATCTAGTGAAAAACTGAAAAAGTCCAGTATGCAGCACTCACAGTTAGTGCCATTGAAATAGTCATGACCACAGCGGACACAGCCATTCCCATCAGCCCAATGAGGTGCAGGGATCTCCGCCCTGCTCGCTCTACCACAAACAGCTGCCAAGACAGGAAATCGAATCACACATTAGGTATTTATACAAGAACTTTGATATTCATGCTGATAGTCTTAAAAAGCCTAGTCAGACAAAAGTAACATAAAATAAATGAACATGCTGTGATAAATGACATCCAAAACACAATCAAAAGTTTAAACTTAGAATCCAGATCCCTAAAGATCAGGTTAACAATAACAAAAGAAATGCAGCGTACCGACACTACAGTGAATACAGTGTTCACAACCCCAGCGCCGATTGTAGCATACACAGGATATGCCACTTTCGCTTTGCTGAATATGCTTGTAGAATAGTAAAAGACCTGCAACACAGTAAAATGAAGTGTGTTAAAGGAGCTCCTGAATATTACAAACTTCTTGTAGACTCTGCCTGATCAGACTGTAAATGAAAGGAAACTAAACCTAGATCTTGAGTGAATATCAGATGGGTTTTGTTGTTCTATAAGAGTTACCACACGGCTCAGCACACAGATGTGTGAACTCACAGCGTTTATGCCGGAGAACTGCTGGGAGAGCTGCAGCATGACGGCAATGAGGAGAGGCTGGCGGTAGATTGGAGAGCGGAAGAGCTCAGGGATGGTCACCTTCTTCTCCCTCATCATCTGCCGGCTCTCCTCCTTCATCTCCTGGATGTCGGCTCCCACATCATCAGTGCCCCGCAGCTTCTTCAGAACTACCAGAACATTTCCACAGTTACACACCACTGGTTCAGAGCTAAAGCCTCAAACTTCTGTAAGACCAGAGCTGCTGAGAGCATGATTTTTGAATAAAGCAGCTTTAGAAACTCTCACCGCTCTTCGCTTTGTTCTCTTCATTCTGATTAATTAGCAGGTAGCGAGGGCTCTCAGGACAGAAAGGCAGAAGGGCACACTGAATCAAGGCCGGGACGAAGATGAAGCCAAGCAGGAAAGGCCACATCGTAGCATTTCCCATGATGGAGTCAATGCCGAAGATCTGCAAGACAAGACAATAAAACAAATCAGACACAGAAAGCAAAATGAACAAGGGCTCTTTCTAGAGGAACCTGACTCATCAGATATTTCTGTTATACATAATTAAGCATTTTAGTTAAAATTACAATTAAAAAGAAATAAAAAATATTAAAATTGAAGGACCTCCAAACCAGATGGAAATGGCATTTTGTGGCATCTGTGGGAAGGGGTTTCATGTAAAAATAAATGGTCCTTGCTTTTTTGAAATAAGATCTGATTACTTATTAAAGTAATCAGATCTTATTTCAAATACTGAATACTTATTAAACTATATTTGTAAAATATTTGTTAAACTGTATCCTTCATTCCTCAGCCCATACTGCCCTGGCATAGAAACTAAGCTGCAAAACACTTTTTGCTATCTAATATTTTTGCAAAGTCACAAACTCATTTCAATATTTAATATATATACGAAACACATCCTACAATTACACCTACAACAGTTGAACCCTGTCCATTCACAGGGTCTGTTTCGGCCAGACTGGTGTTTGAATGAAGCACAAGATAGTCAGAGAAGAGGTTATTTTTATATACCAGCCTTAAAGGCACATAAAAATACAGCCTATTTAGGCATAGACAAATAATTAGAATTGTTTTGATACATAAAACCATATAAATGAATAAAATGCAAGTGAGTAACACACAAGAAAAATGTGGTATAGGAGCAATTTATTTTTGAAAATGCTGCCCTTTACATTGTGTGAACAGTCCATAACCAATGGACTAATAGAAATGTTTCACACTGACATGGAATTCAATCCTGATATATAAAAGCTTTAAAGCAATTGTTTGCCTCTCATGTAAAATGACTGTTCTGAAGATATGAGGTTGAAGAGTGAAGAATATTTCCTATCGCTGAAGAGTTTGATGAAGATTGCTCCTCATTACCTGTGCCATCAGGATGCCAACAACGATTCCCAGCTGATGCAGCGTGCCCAGTGCCCCACGCAGTGTAGTCGGAGCGATTTCACCAATATACATAGGCACAAATCCCGTGGACAGGCCTGAGTAAAGGCCCACAACCAGTCGTCCGAAGATCAGCATCTCCCAGGATGCGGCCAGCTTGGAGAAGCCCATTAAAGCAGCTGCTATGAAGGCCAAGACATTAGCGATGAGCATCGAGTTCTTCCTGCAACGAGACCCCAGAGAGAGGCGGGCCGATCAGAAAGTTATACAGCAGAAAGCCCACGTCTATGTCTCACCTTCAGCAGACTGGTAGGAAGTCTCTGAAATATTACCTGCCAAAGCGATTGACAAACAGCCCCACTGAGAAGGAGCCAAAGATGCCTCCCACAGAGAAGATGGCAACTGATACAGCCCAGAGTGTGGTGAGGGAGCTTGCAGGGATGTATTCGTTATAGCGATTAAACCACGTATCATTGTAGAACCCCTCAATGATCTGTAAGGAGAAAATACCAAAAGAACAATTATGTATCCACTAATGGTAATAATACCTTAAACTTCTTGACTTACTGGTCACTTTATTGTAAAACTGAAATGTTAAAATGTTATTTCTCAAAAGCCTCTGAAGCCCCTTTTTTTGGTACAATACTATTATTGACATTTGGTAATTGTAGATGAATGTTCATGATTTCTTCAGAGTGGTGGTTTTATTAGCAATTGTATTTACTGTCCAAAATGACCAGCGAATCCAGACATGTCTTCTGAATTTTTATATACACAATTAGTAGTGAAATAGTGATAAATTGTACGTTGTTGAAAAATATGTTACCGTTGGACACTCTAACGCAAGGTTTAGGCCAAAGCCTTCTCTAAACTATAATGAAATAATATAATTAGACTCTGCAGACAAATAGGACTTATCACCAACACTGTAAACACTTCTGCCTGGTAAGTTTATTGAGAAAGGATCATTTATGTTAGAATAGGACTAAAACTAGATGTCTACTGGAACAGAATCTGGTACCCTGTGCTGAGGAATATCAACTCTTCAGCCATGCTTTGGCATTACATTGGGGCAGTTGGTGGCCTAGTGGTTAGGGAGTTGCCCCTCCGATCAGAAGGTTGTGGGTTTAAATTGCCGGACTGCTAGTGGCACCACTGAGGTACCCCTGAACACTGCTCTCCAGGCACCCCTATCTGGTGGCAGCCCACTGCTCCACTTGGTGAATGGGTTAAATGCAGAGAAAGAATTTCACACTGTTCACACTGTGTGCTGTGGTGTGTTCATGCTGACTATAAGGGGCCGCTTTACTTTACAGATCTGAACCAGCAGAGGGAGCACAGAGATCCTTCTTACTGTGGAGCTGAACACTGGTCAGGATGGTGCACAGATGAGGCTGACTGAGACCATGTGTCTATCAGACCAACACACTGTTTGTTTTATCATTGTATAAAAAGTGATATCACTCAGATGAGATGCTATTGTATAGCCATTAATACCTCCCAGCCACTACTATGACCAGTTCATCTACTCATTGAGGCTTTTTTAACAAAATGAGACAATTTACCACATATATCGTTTATTTACTATGAATACGGTATCTTACAGCTTTCCTGTCTGTGTCTTTTGATGTTAGTTCACAGGCTGCAAGAGGACATTCTGCAGTTCCTTGAACACCTTATACACACCCCATCAGGTCAGTGATATCACATAATATGAAGTATCATTTGCTGTGACCACTGAAAACAAAATAATCAGCAACTGACGAGCCAGTTTTCTGGTCATGGATTAACCCCTGTCTTGGATAAAATTAAACTTTTAATGTTGCTTTCCCTTTGAAAACCATTGATAAAACCAGCTTTAGGTGTATTACCGAGTTATTAATCCTAAGACTTATTCTTAAGTAACTGCTGTGAATGAACATGCAGCCCCAGAAAAAAATAAGAGACCTCGACAATTAATTTTTAAATCTGCGTCTCTATGAGTATGACAACCATTCCATGCCGGTGACTGTTAAATTCCTACACAAGCACCTCATTCTGCAGTATGAGGTACTGATTAGTGATCACCTGAATCACATCTTATTTAATGAGGAAAAGTATAAAAACACTGCTGTAATCAACACTCTCCTCTCACAATGAGACCAGTTGGACGACCAGTTGGACGGCTTAATTTGGAAATTAAGAGAAATATTGTCAGCAGTTCTTTAAAACTAAGGCAAAGCTGTTCAGTTCAGTATTTGCACCTATAAACGATAAAACCTGAGAAACTGAACATGTTTGCTGTGTTTTTTCTAGAGCTGTATAGGTGTAAAGTGTCACTTTGTCATACGTGAGTACACCACAGCACACAGTGTGAACAGTGTGAAATTCTTCCTCTGCATTTAGCCCGAGCAGCGGGCAGGGCAGCAGTGTGTGGGGACAGTACCTTGCTCAAGGGAACCTCAGTGGTGCCACTAGCAGTCTTGGGATTCCAACCCACGTCTCTTTGTTAAATACTCCTACCTTGTATCTAATCTCACTGTCCAATTTCTCAGCCCCACTTACCATATAGGTGCACTCTGTAGTTACAATTACAGTCTGTTGTCCATCTGTTTTTCTGTATATTAGCCTCCTTTACCCTGTTCATCAATCGTCTGGACCACCACAGGACCACCAGTAAGCAGGTATTACTAAGGTGGTGAATCATTTTCAAATAATCTCAAATGATACAAAGAAACCGTTGGACTTCCTGTAATTGTAAACTATGGTATGTGGAGGAACATAAATGGACACTGAGTGTCACAGGAGGCCTGTGGGTGTAAGTGCTGTAGTTATGAGAGTGAGGAACAGAAGTGTATACAAAGCATAAAGTCAGATGTTCTATTCAAACAACATTATTTAAGATCACCAATCAAGGCCATTTCTGCACCACCATTTCAGTCACTTTCCAACTTAGTCTATAATTTTATCAGGAAGTTTATAGGATCAGTCTGTAGAATATCAGACTTCTTTATGTCTTGCTTCGTAGTTGGTTTTCCATATATGGGGTGGAAAATAGACTTTGAACACAAACTGATAAGGACCTCTAGTGGGGGTAGAGTTTGTCTATTATTATCCATAGCTCTTTACAAATGAATTTTCACTGGAATACAGGAACGGCATGTTACAAACCAAAGGGATAATAAGGGGTCATATACTATAAGGAGAATACAAATAACAATACTGTAGTCTTAACTAATAGGTGAATGATTAATTCACTATGAAGAAGCATGGAATTACCTATTAAAGACAAGGCCATCATCATCAGATCCTCACTGACAATGATGATGTTGGTGTAGAATTCATAACAATCAAACCTCGAATGATCGTTTTGATGTTTTCTGACTCTGAGCCTTTGAAAGAATGGCTGTACTACAATGTCAATTTTTGTATACACGCCAGTCTGTGAAGAATGAGATATGCTGCACTCACCGTCTGAGGTGCATTAATGACACCTGTATTGTAGCCGAACTGCAAGGAGCCGATCACCGCCGTGCCAACAGCCACCATCAGCTGCACCGTCACCTGCTGCACAGACACAAAGCCAAAGAGGAAGTTTTTAAAACAACTTGTCTTTATTGCTAATGCAAACGGCTTTTTTTGTAAAATGAACACAGCTGTGCTAGAACACATATGTAAGGCATTAAATGCAGTTTAGTCCGACTGAATTTTCACTGCAAACAATGACGCATAATCCGTGGATTAGCTTGAGTGTGAAAACAGCAGAGAGCCAAAAATAGACACATTGAGAGGTATGTTTAAATCCGTATACTTTCAGAGATTAACACAGCACTGCTATTCAAACAGTTGCTGTTATACTATATAATATATTATTCAAGCTGAGGAGCAGGACCTCCATTCATAAACATGGCGTTTACAGGAAATGTTCAATCACGACATTAAGGATTCATTTATTTGTTACCCACTAAAGCGTGCAGTTGTAAGTAGTTGTGTGTGTATGTAAGCAAGAACAAAAAAGCACATTTTTCAAATAAACCATCAAAATGAATTAAACACAGGAATTAGCATGTAGCAAACTGTGCAAGTGCGTAAACTGTTCCAACTTCTTCTGCTATTATAATAAAAGGCAACACAGGACGCTGTTTATATATTATTCCTCAGTGATGCTTAAGGAGGCCTTCCACTATTAATGGGGAAGCCCTTTTGTTCCCTCGCTGTAATCTAATTACTGGGATCTGACAGTAGCTGAACTCACACACACAGTATTTATTCTTACATGAACCCACACACACACGCGCGCGCGCGCACATGCACTAAGCTTTTACGTAACGCATACAGCTCTTTCTCAGGGCCGTGTTTTGGGGAGGAGGGATGTGCAAAGATCTGCTGCCCATCACACTGTGGCCTAAATGTGACCTAACGTTTTATTGAAGATTAGCAATCTTCAACCAATAGTTTTTCTCTCTCTCCCTCTCTGTTTCTCTCTCTTTCTATCTGTTTCCCTCTCTCTATCTCTCACTCTCTGTTTCTCTCTATATATATCTGTTTCTCTCTCTCTCTGTTTCTCTCTCTATCTCTCACTCTCTGTTTCTCTCTATATATATCTGTTTCTCTCTCTCTGTTTCTCTCTCTCTATATCTCTTTCTGTTTCTCTCTCTCTGTTTCTCTCTCTCTCTCTCTCTCTGTTTCTCTCTCTCTATCTCGGTCTCTCGCTCTCTCTCATAAAACACTAATAAAAGCTTCATACATTAGTTGAAACATATAACATTAAAAAAACACTTGATAACAACTTAATTGAATCACTTGAAGGGCAGAAGGTCAATGTTCAAGCAATCTCACCAAATGACATTCTGCAATAAATCTGATTGATGAAATGTGTTATTAAGATTCAGAGTCCATATGAGCTTTAACCCCAGAGATGGATGATCACATAAACTCTTCCCCAGATGCAAGTGACACTTGCATCCTCTACGTCTGAGCAGGTTACATCACAGGCCTTTTAATAGGGTTGTAATCAGGATTCTGTCCATTGTAGAGCTGCTGGTTATTTGCAGACACACCCTCCTTTAGCCAAGCTGCTTGGGGACATGGAGCCTGGCAGATAGCAGCTGCTGTGTCATGCTAACTATAGCTTTGCTATTGTCTTTGGCAATCAGGCTCGCACTAGTCAAGTCTTAATCAGTCAGAGTCAGCGCCAAGGCAAATGTAAGGAGCAAATATGGTTACATAAATTGCTGTGTGCCTTCCAGCACTTAGGCCTTTCACCCTAATGGTAATGATCCAACTCGATCCTAAGCTCTTTCTTCAAAGATCATTTTACCACAAAGCTCTGTGTACGGAGATTGCAACAATATCTCTTGCAAAATATCAGTTTTCAGCGTGCCAGTTTGTCTAATGTCATTGCCCCCCTGTCTACCCTTCTAATGATGCCACCACCACAATTGTAGAGCTGCAATAGCTGGGATCTTGGAGGATGGTTGAATAATCTCAAGAAGGTTGGAACACGTCTTGTATATCCTCCAAGGCCCTTTGGCCTCTCTAGGAAAGACGAGTGCAGCCTTGAAATGATCTATATTAGCACAGCTCCCCAAAACAATCAAGACAGCACCTCTCCTGACTCTCCTTAAGGACACAGTAATCAAAAACATTAGATTTCAGGGCTGTGGGAAGAAGAATGATCTTTAGAATCGCACATATGCTAACATTAACAGGTGCAAACCTTTCCTGTATTTAAATAATAACGTTAATTGTTCATTCCTAATAATAAGATGAGGATGTGGACTTCTGTAAATGTTAAGGGCTTAACGGAACAAATAAACAAATATCCATCTATCTTTTTTCTGAGCTGCTAATCCTATCCAGGGTTGGGGCGGGGAGGCGGTGCCAAAAAACTGAAACACCCTGAAAAGGCCATCAGTCCATTGCAGGGCAATTAAGAAATGTAATTGTAAACAATTGTTATATTCATTATCCATCCATCCATCCATCCATTTTCTATCCCTTTGTCCCACACTCGGGGTCGGGGCTGGAGCCTATCCCAGCTGCTACGGGCGAAGGCGGGGTACACCCTGGACAGAGGCCACATACAGAGACAGACAACCATTAACAATTTCCTAATATAAATTATGTAATATAAATACAATTTTGTGAGTTGTGTGAGTGTTCAACCAGGTAGTTATAACATAAAGGTTTCTTGACTTCTAGGGGGACAAAACACTCTCACAGACCTCAAGCCTTCAAAAAAAAAAAACCCTTTAAAAGGTTCCTAAGAGAAAAAAGGTCGTTCTGTTATGTCGCTCAAAACACACTTTTTGGCTCCTTTATTGAGGTCAGGTATAAGCCACAAGTTTGTTGCTGTTGCCATTCTGTTATATGATCATTTCTTAGTTTCTTCACCACGGCTGAATCACTTCTTTTGGGTGGGGGTGTGTGCAGCTTGGTTAAATAGGCTGCATTGTTACAGAATTCAATCAGACTGCTCACTGATGCAGACACAAAGGTGTGGTGTAAGATTTCTGTCACACGTGATCATGTCCAAAGAATCCGCTGTCATAAAGATGTAAACAAAAGGGGAGTGCATCACCTGATATAAGGAACTGACTTACATTAAACTAAACAGGCTGTAGCAACGTAAAGGAGAAATATAATATGAATGTTAAAATAATGCATTAATTCAGTCTTGAAAACGCCACCGTGCTGTTGGTAAAAAAGTTATTAGATATTAAGGATGTGGGTGACTTTCTTAATCCCTTTACGTTCATTTACACATATCTTATCAGTTTACTGGTACAAATATATGATAGAGCCGGGTGACTAACTCCTCGTATCTCTAGTTGTTTAATATCAAAGTGCTGCCAGAGATCACACTGTTCGAAATATTTATGAAAATAATAGACATTTAGAAAAAGCTCTTAATTATTTATATTTACAATACAGGGTTCATACTATTCAATATAGCAGAGTTTAATTTTTAAAATATATATATAATTAAAACCCAAAAAAGTTTTGTTCGTTTGTTTCAATGTGAGAAAATCTAGCTGTAGTGTCATGTCTGTGGACTGAGAATAAAACAAGCACACACTTCCAAAGAAGGACTGAAAAGTGAAATAGTTTCTCTTGTGGGCAATATTTCTAATGCGACATGTACAATTTCCAGGTAAAAAATTACCGTGTTATTACTGTTTTTGTCAATGTCTGCTTCTAGCAAACAACTGAGGAAACTCCAATGTGTACCTGTATACATGTATATAGATATACATATATATATACATACATATATTGGATGTGTACATACATAGATATATGTGTGTGTGTGTGTGTGTGTGTGTGTATATATATATATATATATACATACACATACAGTATTGTATAGATAGAAATGTCTATATACACAAATGTCTATATTTATATTTTGTAATATTTGTATAGTGTATTTTTTTATGTTGTTATACTGTTGTGCTGTATACGTTTAATATTCTATATTCTATGTGTTCTGTCCACTTTGCTGCAGTAACGATGCAAATAATACAGGGTTATTATCTTATCTTAAAACACACATGATAAAACGTGTTGAGCCCAGAAGTGACCACCTTATAGTGATATTACACTCTTTTTACCTTCTTGCTAGACTCCATCTCGTGCAGGTTGCCAGAAAAGTGAAGAACCCCCTTTCTATCTGCTGGCACAATGAACGTTAAGTTCAGAAAGTCCTCAGAGCTTCGTTGGGATGAAAACCACCTAACAGAGTATTACAGAAAAGTTCCTCGGGAGTACTCTTTATCCACAGTTCATCTTCCTAATGTCCTCCTGCAGAAAGTCTTCATATCTCTCCTGGTTCGGGTTTGGAGCGTGTTGACAGTCCTGCATGGCTGTGTGTAGGAATAAGCCGGTTATTATAATTTCCCCAGCGGACGCTGTGATTGGCTGAGGGGAGGATCCTCCTGAAGGCGTGTGTAAACACTGGCTCCTGGTGAAGCACACTGATTGGCTGCACGTACTATACGGTTGTTACGTAGAGGTGACGCTGTGATGCTTGCGCTTTCCTGCACGAGAACCAAGGAGAGCATGCTATATGTGCCTGTTTGTTCATTTATTTACTTAAAAAAAAATAAGACGTAAGAATGTCGTAATTCTCAGTCAATAAGGAATTGTACACAATTTCCTACCAGTTTTGCTCTATTATTATTATAATTATTATTATATTCTTACTATATGTCAACCTGATCAACTATATGACACCTGACCAATACACCAGCAGGGACATTAATGGCATTGCATTCAAATACACAGACTTTAATATGGAGTTGGTCCCCCTTTCCAGGTATAACAGCTTCCACTCTTCTTTTAAAGCTTTCCACAAGAGTTTGGAGTTTCTGTGAGTATTTGTGCCCATTCATTCTGTAGAGCATTTATGAGGTCAGACACTGATGTTGGATGAGAAGACCTGGCTTACAATCTCTGTTCCAGTTCATCCCAAAGGTGCTGGATGGGGTTGAGGTCAGGGCTCTGTGCGGGCCAGTCAAGTTCTTCCACACTGAACTCATCCAACTATGTCTTTATGGACCTCGCTTTATGCACTGGGGCACAGTCATACAGAAAGGCTTCTTCCCCAAACAGTGTCCGCAAAGTTGGAAGCATGGCGTTGTCCATAATGTCTTGGTCTGTTCACTGGAAGTAAGGGGCCTAGCCAAAACTTTGAACAACAATACTGTCCCAATACTTTTGTCCATGTAGTGTATCAGCATGGAGACACAAAAGAAAATATAATACGCAATTAAGTCTGCAGTAATTCAATAAAAGATTTTTGCGCAGTGAGGAACTGTTCCTAATCTTAGAGCTCAGATCAAGCTTTCAATACCAACAGTGCCACGTTTGAAACATATAGCACAGATCCACACTGTGGATGTTGTGACTGACATGAACTCAGTGGCCAATAAAAGCTAATGAGAATAATTCACTTTGTCAGGCTGATAAAGCTCCGCTCCTACAGGCTGTGTAAACAACTCGACTGAAGGCAGGTAAACAAGGCATGCTAAAGATTCTTAATCAGTGTTCTAGTAAGGATTACACTGGTCTGATAAAGATCTGTCAACCCTTTCAACCCTGCATAATGGTGAGCAGCTACAGGGTGGCGTGTGACACAGGATGTGTAGAAATTTATCAGTGTGCTGGGTTGATTTAGACTCAAAAATATGAACTGCGTCCACAAACTCTACTGGAGAGACATGACTGACCATGTCCTTTATTTCGTTTTCTCTCTTGGAGGGGAAATTATCGACCTTTCTATCCCAATTCCCATGCAGCTGTCCCAAGTCAAGTTGAATGCACTGTTTCATATCAAAAATGTATTTTCTCAGTGTTCAGCAGAACAAAAGGAAGGCGAGAATGCTTGAGGTAGGGAACATTTTTCCAAACATTCCAGTAGAAATTCAAGGCCGAAGTGGACAAGCGTCTATATTCGAACATCTAAAAAAAAAAATCAATACGCATAGACAGCTTGTTCAGTGGGGTTTGGTATTGAGGGAAGTGGGTAAGTGAGAAGATGTCATTGTCACTTTATCCCAGTACTCCGTCCCAACCTTTGTTCATTTCAGCAGGGGAGAATCCGGCAAAACTGTAAGCAAAAATAAAGGAAAAATACGGATCTTTTGTATGGTCCCGGATAAGACGTACATGCCTTCGCCAAACAAAAGGGAGAGGAAAACCATTTTGTTTACTTTGGTTCCTCATGATTAAATCAAGGTTCTTTGAAAGCCATTCTAAACAATAACAGCCTGTTATAAATCAAAGACTGGGTGGGTTAGGTGCTGTCAACAGGTTGGTATTGTTCAATAATTCAAAGAACTCAAGTTCTAAAAAATACTCGGGTACTAATTTGCTTTATAATCTATTTCTATATAGAAGAAATGTGATGTTTAGTTTGATGGAGAAAATGTTGGGCTTCGTGTTTTGTAATTTTGTTTGTCACCCACATATTATTAGCAACTCATATTATTATTTTAAAAAATGACAGAATCGCTGGCAGCATGGTGCACCATTTTAAATGTTCCTACAATTAAGGGCATAATCAACCAAACAGAGCATGTTTCTGTAACTATCACCAGAATTAGCACTGTTCAGGCTCCCATAACCATTAAAGATTTTTCTCCTAAAATCTTGTAGTCAACATGAAAGCTTTGCTTTCTGGTATGTAATAAGGACAATTATTATATATACAGTTTAATTGAAAATTGGTTATTACTTCTGGTAACCCTGGCTACAATCAGCGTTATAAAGGGTTTGGATGGCTTAAAATGTTTATTAATGGTTATGAAATAGGTCTTAAACACCTTGAAAAAAATAAAAAGGGGAAACATATGTTATACTGTACCATAACATGTTGTTGTAAAGTGGTACCCAACATTGTAAAAATGCTCTTGAAAGTACTTGCCATTGCTTAGGTAGCTTTTAATACTACAGGTATTCACAGACTGAAATGCATTACATGATCCTACTGAACTAGCTCTATCATGAATCAGCGTGGAACATCTGGCTGATGGTGGAAATTTTCATTAAGGCTCTCTTTATGAAAATTTCCCAGTTGACCAATGCAACGGCAGAGCCTTGTGTCATTTCCCACTGGAGCAGCAGCTAATCTACTGCAACACCCAGCATCCCTTTCTGGACGCATCCACTATTTTTAAACTTATCAATAGTAACACCACTGACACTGAGTCAATGACACTGAGCAGGCATGAAATGAAACAGGTCATGTTCTTTATTAAGCACAGATCGTGAGCACACGCTACAGGAGAGTCTTATTGTTTTCAGCTGGAAGGCTCACCTTCACCTTCAAGAAAATAAAGGTCTTTGTAAAAGGGGAAGTTGTACCTCACTCCTACGCCACACACATTGCAGCACAGCTGACAGCTGCCCTGACTTCCACTAGTGAAGGATGAGCATGGATGAGGACATGACAAGGTAATCTGCCCGTCATGTGACCTGAGGCAGCGACTCCTGGAACGTGCTCGCCTGCACACCCACACTGTCTCATCGTCGCATGACTGGGCACTCAGTCTCGGCTCTGCTTAGGTGAGCTCTCCTAGGGAAGAGTGTAGTGGATGTGGTTTGATGGGATGCAGAATCCGGGCAAAGCTCAATTTAGGGCAGTCAGCAACCCTCAAATAATTTAGAAATACATTCTGACAGTTATTAATTAAATAAATAATCAATGGACCTCACAAACCCTGAGGGATTCATATACACTGCAATAAAAAAAATGGCACTATTCAGGGTATGTAGACTGTCACTGTGGTGGTGCAATCAAGACATGTGTTAAATACCTTTATTTAGAAATATAACTGAATCATATTTCACTACAGTTCAGTTTTTGTTCCAAAGACTCCATCCACCCTGTCTTCATACACTCCGGGCGTTTTTTTATTTCACTTTTCTAGGGGGGGAAAAAAATGCAATTATGCCCCTTTCCCCTAAAAATGATGTAAGGTACACAACTGAGCCCAAACATTTGAGGAGCTGCTGGGCCCTGGAGCATGAGTTTCTTTCCCTGTCCTTTGAGAACTCCATACTAACACTCTAGAGCTTCGTTGTTAGTCCCTGAGGGTAACTGTTGCGTCATAATACGTAACTCTCTGTTCTCTAACCTTGTAACATAATTTACATATTTTTGATCGTACTCCTCAGAGACCAGCCAGAGATCACTGCATTGTGTATTGTGATTTGTACTCCTCAAAAGGTTAAGGATCATGTTGTACCTTTGAGGTATGTTAGGAAAATAAAATTTACCAGGAAACAACCATTTCCTGTCAGTCTAACAGTTACAGAATAATATACAGCACTGTCTTAAAAATAAAGGTGCTAACATGGCTTTCGGTTTGAACTTATAGCCTTGGGAAAAATCTATAGAGTATACGTAGATCATTTGCATTATGAGTTTTTGAAGAACTTTGAAATGATTCTTCATACTTGCTCATATCAAAAAATGGTTGTTTTGATGGGGACCCAGTTTTTTTTTAACTTCATTTACATAAAGTGGACAGTTATTTAGTGGGACTGATCTTAAACTACTTTTTCCCTACAGCAGAAATTCTCCATTTAAAACTACACAGTCCAAGACTAGGCTTAAATCCTGTCCCGGCAACTGATCCTATGAATCTTAAAGGGCCAATGCCTTGGATGTTTCTTGCATTTCATTTTTTCACTTACTACACTTGTATGGTTTTATGTATCAAAACTATCCTAATTCTTTTTCTCTAACCTCTCTTTAGAATTAAACAGGCTGTTTTTGTTACTGTGCCTTTAAGACTGGTTTATGCTAATTATCTATAATCTGATTGCCTATATATTTTAGTTTTTCACTGTTTGGTCAGTCTGAAAAAGATGTAATTGTTTTACTCAAGCAAATGAAATGTATTTAAAAGGTTCTATATTGATTCATAAAAGCAAGATTTCCTCTTTAAGCCACAAGTTCTTCCACACTGTTGAACCCTCAGTTTTGGTTCATCCAGTTCACAAAGTTCAAACAGAGTCATCTGGGCCTCATTGGGAAGTGGATGGGACCAGGAGAAAGTGACCAATCTGATGAAGTCACATCATCCCTAACACTCTCATCTCCTCCCAGCCCCATTATCTGTCCTCACGCTGTTGCTTAGGCTCATGGCACGCAATCAAAAAACATTTTCTCATGGATTAATCCCAAATTTCATGCCAACAGAGTCAGTGTAATCGGGACATGGGCAAGGAGAGAGGCCTGCTGCAATGTGGCGAGTGACCTTGTGTTTTCTTCACAAGCAAAACTGCACTCTGTCATTCATGCAGTCCAATTAAGAAACCTTAGCCCCAGTGTCCATCTAAAACTGGGTGAAGCAGACAATGAGCCCATCACAAATAATTAGGCACAGAGGCAACAAACACACACACTAGACCATCGAGGACAGTGGAGCACTGTTGCTCTGTCCAGGTACTGAGGTCAGCTTGGCCAGCCACCGTCCAATGATGTAACATTCTGTCTAGATAGACAAGAATGTTGCCGACTCACAAGTTCAGTGTCGAATGTCTCCATAAAATCAGCAAATAATTTGTAAACTAATTATTATCTGTATCTCAACCAAAGGCCTTCATGTTATTAGCTGTATAATTAATGAGATGTTCATATTTCACATAGTTTCAAAGTTTTGTCTCCAATGCCTTAAGCAATAAAGGTTTCCCTGTTCTATGTCTATGGTAAAAACAATGGATTAAAGATACAGAGATGCAAAACCTAAAGGGAAATTGCACCAATCTTTACAAAACAGTTGCTTAATTCAACACTTAGGATGCAAACTAAATCATTAAGATAAGATATGAAGATAAGAAAGAACTCTGATTATCCCAAAGGAAATTCTTTTTAGCAAGCTCAGGGTGACAAGAAAGAATAAAAGATACTAAGACAATAGAAAAATGTAACAGTGTAAGAGAGCTTTGATGTGAAATGCTCAGTCATAGAGGAATTATTTAATGTCATGGTGACATGAACCAGACTTCTGTTGTGTGTTTTGGCCTAAATTTTCAGATTTACACCTATTTTAGCAGTATCAACGGTACATTATCTCACTACCACTGTGAAGAAACACAATATGTTTCTTTACAATGAGCCATTTCACATTCAACCAGTCTGAATGACTTTATGAATTATGCAAAATACTGAAAAGCAAAAACAGTGGAATCCATCTTTAAGACATCATATGTATAAAATACCAATGTATGGCAGGATCTTAAGTAATGATGCAAATGGAGTGAACAGAAATAAACAAAAATAAGGGTAGAAGCTCCTCGCTT
The DNA here is from genome assembly GCA_037974365.1 of Hydrocynus forskahlii. Lineage (NCBI taxonomy): Eukaryota > Metazoa > Chordata > Actinopteri > Characiformes > Alestidae > Hydrocynus > Hydrocynus forskahlii. The sequence goes on along the minus strand of JBBPCX010000141.1, from coordinate 25,656,864 downwards.
TGAGATATGACCTGGTTAATCGGCCCTGCTCACTGGATAAAAAACCCACATTGACCTTTCACTCCGAGGAACCTGAGAGATTAAAGGATTAGAAGCACCACTGGGGTCGTCAATAAATGTGCGTGACTTACATCACAAGACATACTCTCCTGCACGATGACACCACAAAGCTCTTAGATCAATAATGTGTGAGGAATGTGTGTGGCACTTTATTGCGCAGCTGAGGTCAGTGGCTTTACCAAAGAGAAAGAGTACAATATGGCGGCAGAACAGATGCGGTTCTCTGTGTTCTGATGATTTCGGTGTACAATCGGAAAAGAGCCTTAGGGACTATAAGCTTGAGCTTGACGTTCAAGAAGAAACCCATGACATAAGTTCACTCTCTCATTCTGGAAACATGAGTCAGAAGGCCTTTTTATGTCTGATTTTATGTCAAAGAAAATAAAAGGACTTTAGGCCAAGTAAACTGTTCGCTGGTGGAAGTACGCAGTAAGGGAGGAGCGCCTTCCTCCTCCCCTATTGTAGATGAGTGGGTTCTCTCCTGTCCAGCAGGGGCCCTTATTTGGAAGAATAATGCTGTTTTTATAAACCCTGCTGAGGACGGAAGATGCAGCTCAAAGCAGAGCAAACAGGACACAGAGCCACCAGACCGAATCCCCATGGACTCTGCGCTCAGACATGGCAGCATTGTTCTGGGCGAATTGGCATGCAGATGGAACTCAGGTAAGAAGGGCTGCAAAAGTGTCATTGTGGATAACTATGTCACCCAAAATACCCCAGTAACATAATGTCTTCAAACAAAAAGGAAGAGGAACCAGCACATTTCCGTGTGTTAGGCCTCCTCAGTGCAGAGGATGACTATGCTAGGCTGCCCCCTAGTGAACTAAGGAGAAATCACAGCGTCTTTTCTCTGGAACACTTTAGCTACAGCAGTGGTCATCACGCCTGCTCCTGGAGCTCTACTCTCCATTTCACCAGTTCACTTCCGGCCCTGATTTACCACAGCTTCAGTTAACTAAATTTGCATCAGGTGTGTTAGAATTGGGGCTGGAGAAGTGTTCTGCAGGATAGATCTGCAGGAGAAGGGTCCAAGATCACTAAGCTGAGTGAACACATCCAAATGGTTGATGACAGGTTGTCTATGACAGGTTGTCTTACCCACAGACGGATAATGTGTTTGTGGATTATCAAACCAACAAAGCAAGAACACACACTGTCTGAAGACTGAATGAACTGACCCAGATGTACATGGGTTCATAGCATGCAATATTCAGTAAAAGGGGATCACGCGACCAGGTTGCGCTCATAGTGGTGGTGTTACGCACTGCCCATTAAAACACACAGGGTAGGAAATGTTGTCCTAGCACGTAAAAAAAGGCCTAAAACGTGATCACAGCACGTTTGAATAGATTTCTATGTCGTGATGGCTGCACGAAAAAACGTGAGACTGGGTTGCCGGCTTGGATCACATAATGGAAGTTTTCACTGAAACACAGCATCAACACGTATAGAAATCATACAGTGCAGTAGCAGGGCAATGAAAGCTACTGTGGTGGGAAACTCAACCAAATGACATACTGTAGTATATATTTGTTGTATTACCCAGTTCACACATGCACAACCCAGTAGTCCTGATAGAAGCTGACAAGCTGCTGAAAAAAATCAGTTAATAATGGATCAGCTGCAGGCTTGGTGAATCCACAGAGTATATTAAAGCAAGAGCAACAGGGTTACCTGGGTAATTTCACAAATGGGGTGCTATCAGGGTGTGGGGAGTTAGAAAACACGAAATGTGTTGAACTAGCACCCAAGCTGATGGCATCAAGGACATTCTTATGATGTACTGAAAGTTATTTTTAAATAAATCATTTACTTCCAGTGAATATGGATATTCTTTCAATGTGGCCAGTGTCACAATAGCATTTATAAAATGTAAAACAAAGATAGCTTGCTTTTCTCCTCCCCATGATCTTTAGAAAAATCTGGATGATAAGTGTGTGTCTCTTGCAATATTCCAAATATTTCATGGGGGGTGAGTGTGTTGAGGTAACAGTGTTAACTGAATGGTGGGACATCATAAAATCGAATTTCCTATAATGAATGACTATGTTTCAAAGATAAGTGATAGTTTGAAATTTGAAGTATTTTAATGATTATTTTGGGGTAAATGTAGTTATAGCGGGCCTGGACAGGCAAAACTGCTCTTGTCTGTGCACTGTAAACAGGTAGTATTTTGTTATTTATCTGAAACATGCACACAGGTGGTTGTGAAGTTTCCATTCACATGGAAATTTGAACATGTAATATCAGTGGAACAAACCAATCATGGAATTACCATATAAGATTAATATGGAGACATTACTTCTTTTTTCAATGTGACAAATCCTGCTTGCAGGAGGAGAACAGAAGGGCTTTGGAGATTGAACAGGCTTGTGTGATGAATGTGCACTGTTTCAGATGCATACATTAAATTATTAATAATATATTATTAACTGGTAGCCTAGTTGTTAGGGCGTTCGCCCTGCGATCAGGAGGTCGTGGGTTCGATTCCCATGACTGCCAAGCACCTCTGATGTACCCTTGAGCAAGGCACCGTCCCCACACACTGCTCCCCAGGCGCTGTGTTCCTGGCTGCCCGCTGCTTCACTTGGTGAATGGGTTAAATGCTGAAGAAGAATTTCATGTTGTTCACACTGTGTGCTGTGGTGTGTTCACATATGACAGAATGGTCACGTTCTCTTTATAATTGTCTTAGACTTTTCAAATACACCAATAATATCAAGAGCTAAAAAATATATCACTGTGGCAGCCATAGGCATCATGTCATGATGCACTTGACTGAGAATATCCAGACTGCCACAGTGCACATTATTTCTCACTCACCAGCATCTGCTAGGTCTTTTGGTACCAGTGATTTATCCACAACCAAAGCCTCCGTGTTTTTATTACCATATTAAATCTTGGGCAGGCAAGAGCAAATTAGTCTGTTTCCCAGGGCCGACCAATTGACCTCTGGCCTGTCTGGCCTGCCCAAGCAGTTCACCAAGCACATGTGTTAAACATGCTGTAATCGCTTGTTCCCAGAAGTTAACAGCACTGACTAAATCCCGTGCTGAAGATGTCATGGTCATCCCATATAGATCAAACTCGGAGAAGCTCATGAAAGGGGAGATTGTGTTTGAAGATAACAGCAAACACTCCATGCATTTTATACTTTTCTTTAGTATGATGTGAGATCACATGAGCAGAGGGAGAGTAGAGATGAAGATCTGATGATCGTCAGCTCTCTCTCTCCCACTTTCTCTCTCTCTCTCTTTCTTAGTTTCTCTCTGTATTCTGTTACTCTCTCAGTCTCTCTCTCTCTGTCACACTCTCTATCTGAATTCTGTCTCTCTGTCACTCTCTCTCTCACTTTCTCTCTTTTCCTCTGTATTCTCTCTCTCACTGTGTCATTCTTTCTCTTCTTTCTTTCACTATCTTTCTCTCTCTCTCTCTCTCTCTCTCTCTCTCAACCCCAGTAATTTATCATGAAATCATGAAAAGTAACAACTTCAAAAAGTATTTTTAAAATAAATCTAGGGTAGCACGACAAAGCAGTGCAAGGTGGTCCTCCAAACCAAGGAGATCCACAGAATGCAGACAACCATTTGAGCACTGTAAAGTGTTTTTCCTGTTTTGCTTTTGTTTTTGGTGTTTCAATGATAAATACAAAATATAACCCACGAGCAATTCTTTCTGACAGTTGATGGCATTTATCAGCATTTCATGGGTCCTGTGGTCCGCGCACACACCACACAGCTTTGCCAAACTTCTTCACTGCTGTCCACAAACCATCGGTAGGGCTTGATCTGTGTTTCTTCCCCACGCATTTCGTGGTGTAAATCTCAGGATCTCACTGGGTTTAAAACCGAATGTTACTGAACAGTGAAGAATTATACATTGTCTTATTAGAATATAATTTGCTTGGTCTTTAAGTGAAGCGATAAACACGTCAGAAACATCAGTGTGTGACAAATATGAATATGAGCTGTCCTTTTTGATTGTATTTGTGCTGTCAAAGCATCGAAACCAGCAGCAGAGCTATTGTGTTGTGTTAGTAATGAGATCATCAAGTAATAATTCTGATGGTAAATCAAGTAATCATACACAGTCTGCAACGTTAAACATTTAACTTTGCTTTATATACATAAAACTACAGACAGCCATCCATTCATGAGATCCTGCTGGTAATATGTTTACCCAAATTGTAATCATGTAATCAAATACTAATTATGACACATTTTTAACACTAAAGAATGGAATATCATCTGGTGTCCTCTCAGCACTGCCGCTTCTCATCAGACCCCAAGAACTGAATAAGCAAGAGAAACAAATGATAATAATCGGTACCAGACAGTTTCATTATCCACTCAGCTCAATACTTCTGTGTCATGGGTCATCGATTTGTTTCTGCCAGCCGTTACTGAGAAGCCTTTGCTATGACCCAGAGCAAAAAACAGGAGAGGCACTAATGTCCCCAGAGAGACAGCGACAGTGTATTATCACAAGCACCTCTATTTAACCCCAGTCCCTCTCCCATACTCAGACGGAGGCCAACCGCCCTTATCAATTTACCCTCGGTGAGCCATTTATATACATAAACGGTCAAGAACACACTCCTCATGGTTCAAGTTGAATAACTGCAGAAACAAGTCACATGTCAGAATCAGCTCTTTATAGCTCTGATGCTTGAAATTTGCTGTCACGCATGACTTTTTCTGTTCACTGTGCAACATATTCGTCACTCATCACCTGACGGCGAGACGGAGACACTGCTGACACCAGGGAAGCACCACTTTTCTCCTAGAAAAACAGTGTTTTGTCAAAGGTGGACGCTTATCATAAGAGCTTAATTGCATTCCGCCCAGCAGCTGGCCAAACATGCCAGTTTCACCGTAGCATTTGTTCTGGATGGTCCAGGGCCGCATCCTGCAGCAGTGTTGACACACACAGAAAGGCCCTTCTGTGTCTTTGACAGGATTACACAGCAAAGGGTTTCCAATTAGCCTGTTTCCATAACAGTAGTGACACACTCTGTATCTCGCAGATATTATAGTGAGCAGTCTGGATCATGTGAGATCAAACTGACTGCAGCGGACTAAAAGAAATGGTCAGACAGTATCGCAGCTGCAAATGGTTCTCGGTTTGGATGTGCACTACCAGAATTATCGTATGGAGGTTCTTTCACCATTAAAAAGGTCCACACGTCATTTACAAAAACAGTCCTTTCATATTCATATTAATCCTTTCATACAGTCATAAAACTGTAATCATTCAAACGTCGACTGCACTAACGTTGACTGTTGCTCTTGTGTTTTTCTTGCTCCCTCTGCACTCTTTTGCCCTGTTTGCACTCGTTTAGTCTTAGTTTCATTTCACTCTGTACTGTGTGTACACCTGAAATTACAATAAACCTACCTGACTTAGCTTGAAATAGACACACAGTGAGACTTGTTATTTAGTAACTACCATGAGTAATACATATAAAACCAACATCAAGTTCAAAAAGCATTAGTAATTTCAAATACTATCATGCCTGTGGAATTGCTGAGACAGATCTGATGTCTCGGACCATAAAATAAAATAGTACATTAATAGTAATATAAAATAGTAATACTGAATAATAGAATATTTCAACACTGTTAACTGTAAACATACTTGACTATAAACAAAGAGTCTTTACTTGTAAGAGTGCAGTAACAGTAAAGCACTGATTCCGTCTCAAGCAAAAATCAAAAGCTTGACACAAGGCCAGAAGCCAGATCTTTTTGACTCAGAAAAACAAATGGTTGCACGCACATGCAGTGTCATTGAGTAATCAGATTACATCTCAAATCCAATCCAGTTATCTGTGCTCTGGACAGTATAGTCACCAGAGAGACCTGACCGCCGTGTCCCACTCTGTCCCCCTGTAATTGCCTTCATGAACCACAACTGAAGAGCTGCACAGGATATGATGTTTTGCTGCGGTCATATCAAATCATCATGAACCTTGCGTTCTTTCTCTTGTTTTTGTCAGCTGCCGTTTAAACAAGTCAACATTTCACATCAAACACAGCCACAGGAATGGTCCGAAATCACTTGGAACAATACACTGTCCCATCAAGTCACGTTAAAAGCAGCAGACATTCTTCTTTCTCCTGGAAAGCAGCAGATTTGTAGATACGAGGTTTCATGTTGACAGCAGTAGTATGTTGATTTTCTGTGCTGAGCTTTGGAGTGTGCATCACTGCAGTTGCTTCAAAACGCAAGTGGGCCTCCAACAAATAACAGATTTGGACTAATTCTCTGATCTGTGGGTGTGAACATCACATCACAAAGGCTCAGTCATTTGTTTTAGCCCCCTAAATGTCCATGTCCAAACTTCATTTACGAAATTCTGTAACTTAAGAATAACCCAGCGTGCACTGAAGTCCATGTAGTTAGCCGTCTTAGAATGTAATAATCTGCAGTTAGATGGCAGGTATATGCAGCAATAGAACTGTATTTTGTCTGTATTTGTCCTGTGTAAATATAATTCATTATGTAGCTCTGATAAAGTTAATATACAGCCCGTACAATGCCTGTGCTCTGTGTTCCTGGAGACAATATACATGACAAAAACTCTTACCTCTTGGTCACTGGAGCCTCTGACTAGGCTGGTGGTTTCGCTGAGGTGGAAGGAGGTGCCATCTTTGCCCCGGCCTGTGGCACTCATGCTAAGGAGTGGAAAAAGAAGAGATAAGAAGAGAGGGAGAGAGAGAGACAGGCAGAAATAGAGAGAGAGAGAGAGAGAGAGAGAGAGAGATGGAGGGAAAGGATAGGCTTGAATGAGTGCTGCTGTCTCCCTCCTGCCTAGAGGAGATCTCCCACAGGACACACCCCGTCACACACACATGCATACGCACGCACACATGCACTCCATAATTCTGTCTTCCATTCATATCACACACACACACACACACACACACACGCACGCACAAGCACACACGCACTCCATAATTCCGTCTTCCATTCATATCACACACACACATGCTCCATAATTCCGTCTTCCATTCATATCACACACACATGCGCACACACACAAACACACTCCATAATTCCATCTTCCATTCATATCACACATACACACACATACACACACACACACACTCCATAATTCCGTCTTCCATTCATATCACACATACACACACACACACACACACAAACACCATAATTCCATCTTCCATTCATATCACACACACACACACACACACACACACTCCATAATTTCATCTTCCATTCATATCACACACACACACGTGTTCACACATAATCATCACTCTTTACTATTAATAACAGACAAACACACACATATATAAACAACGCCAGATCCCTTTAATCACCTGTTCCCGTCACTACCTGCTCAGATATTATTTCACCCTTTCTGTAGTTTATCATCCTAGACATAGAAAGTCTGAAATAGGCTTCTTCAGTTTTTAACTAAAGCTATGAAGTTAGTGTAGCTGACAAGTAACCAAAGCCACCAGTTTAGTACTGTACAAAACTGCACCGCTGAATCAACCTTCTCTTGCTTCAGTTCATGCTGAGTCACTAACTAATCACAGACTGACTTGCTTATGTGGTTTCTAACACAGTATGACAAATTGCTATCTATAAAAATGTACTAACATATGCCACATAGCAAAAACCTACAGCAGTAGACCTCTTATTCACACTTGTTTATAGATAACTAATGTTATATTACATGAAGACTGCCTTTATAAAGAGATGTTTACAAATTGGTTTATTAATTGTTATTAAGGGTGTCATAAAAACCTATTTATTTACCATTAATTAGGTTTTTATGGTATGCTTATGAACCAATAATACACTAATTTGAAAACACCCCTACACCTTTTAACATAAAACAGTAAGCTGTTTAGTCAACTGTGGGCTAAATTGTGTAATTCCAGCAAAGTGCACAAGATGGCAGCAGTGAGGCAAAATGTTTTTGTGTCGTAGATGCACATCTCTAAACATCTGTCAGTCATGACACATTGACAATTTGATGATTCACAAGTGAAGTTTAGCTTTATTCTGATCTCCTTCTTGTATAGTAACATTCAGTTCAGCAAGTAAACCTGATGTCCACTTCTTCTACTAATGAATTCTCTGACTCAGGATGCACCAAGCAGAATCACACAGGCCTAACAGAACTAGGGGGCTGGCTACAGTCCACGGAGAGGAAACAAACTGAAAGTGGTTGTTCTTAATATGTTACTGCCTTTGTGTATTTTTTGAAACTGATAAAGGATTGCATGAATTTTCATCAAAAGGTCAGTTCAGTTGGATGGAAAAAGGGTTTATAATGTCATTTTATTATCATTTCATGGTTCCTGGATCATTTCATTATGTCTTACCATGTGAACATTACTACTTATGTCAGTATTACTGATATATAACTGATCTCAACTACATGCAGCAACACACTCCTAACTACCATCCAACACTGGAATTCATTTATCTATAGTACATATCATAGTGTATTTCATAGTGAAGTTTTTCTTGGATTTATTTATGCTTTACATTTTATATTGTTCGTGTCTCTGTGTCTCTGTGTGACTGTGCAGTCGTAACATAAGCAATTTCCTCCAGGATCAATAAAGTTTTCTGATTCTCATTCTGATTTTTATGTCAAAACTCAACCTGTCAGTAGCTTACAGCAAAGTGTCCAATTTGAGTACAGTATTGTTCATTGCAAGCACTTTCTACATGGAGCTGCTACATGTAGGGTAGGTTTGGGAGCTGATCCGGGTGTGAATGTAATTAACACCTCAGGGAAATCCTCAAGTAGTTTCACTGGACACAGCTGAGAGTTTTGTCATTAATATTTCAGGGATTGCCATGTATAATGCATGACGTGTATCATAATTGCACATAATATTTATTGTCTTCCGAATGTCGGCATTTACCTTTAGGAAATGTGTCCTACATTTGTGCCACACCACTTTCAGAAATGGTTTCTGGTATTCACATGCTTATGAGATGTTTATAAGTGTAGCTCATGGCTTCTTCCTCCTCATTTAGAACCACTGGTCAGTGAAGCAGCTGAATAACTATAATGCTGCAGGTTTATGGGTGTTTTGTTATATAAGGTAAAAACCATGTTACAAAACCATGTTATCTGTATATTTCATAAATTATATCATGATAAGCCTTTCAGGGTATATAATGAGTATCTTCAGTACTTCGGAACTCTGAACATTTACATGTACACAATAGGCATTTTGTTTAAATAAATACAAATAATCAACACTCTAAAAAGAGATTGGTTGTGTTAATTTAGACTGTAAACACTAAATGTGTCACTAGACTGGAGAGAATAATTAGTCAAAACATAGTTATCATTTTAATTAGTCTTTTTTTTTTCTTTTATCGACGGCCAAATGGCTGAAACTAAACTGCATTATCTTTATTAAGTATTTTTTTCAGGAGTCAACATGTGAATGTGTACACATGTACATGCATGCAGAACATAGATTCATTTTTCAGAAGTGTTTTAATAGCTTTTGCACCGTACTGTATAAAAAAGGATCAGTTGATAGACTTTTCATTTTAAAATGTGACACCACTATGGTTCTGGGGTATTCTGCCTGTTCTTTTCTCACAAAACTTGTATGTATTGTGCATTGTCAAGATGTCTTCAAGTATCATGAAGTTCCATTGTTGGTAAATCCCTTCTAGTTTCTAGGTGTCAGTGTGGCGTGTGTGGAGGTGGACAGACGCAGGCCTGGTCTCATTGTGAGCAGTATGACTGATTTACAGTCCAGAGCAGGACAGCCGGGTGGGGAAGGGGATGGCCACTCACATATATGGGGGCAATTACAGTGACACTAGGGCGTTTACGGCTGAAAAGAAACAGAGCTGGGTGGGAGAGAGCTCTTTTTCTGCTCCTGACAACTGCCTCATAAAGAGTGATGGATCCTCAGCCATTGGCCCCTCATGCTAATCCGTTCTGTCCCACCCATTGGAATAAGCTGTCTTTGACCGAGGTGCTCGTAAATGGACAGCTCAGGGTGAACAGCGTAAATGCCCACCTTTTTCTCACTTTAAAATCTCTCTTTCATCCTCTTCACTCCTCCCATCTGTCCCCGCCTTCTCTCCCAGGGGGGTCCAGCTTCATCACAACTTTGAGGAAGACCCAAAGTCAGCTGTCTACGCTGGCCTAACAAGATCTTCCATCAGTATTTTGTAGATGCTTCTACAGAGCAATTGGTTGTGTTAGTAATGATAGTGGAAACATTATATGTATATAAATATGTATATAAATGTATAAATAACACGTGTATAAATAACATTTCCACATCAACCAAATGTTTAACATCAACAATTATTGCCAGGTGTAAAATAATAGTAAAATAAGAGACAGTATTAAGCAGTGGTAGTAGTAGATGTATTAAGATGTTATACATTTGATTCATATGGAAATGATGTGCACTTTTCAGTCAAGTAAAATCTGTGTACTTTTTGTCAGTGTAGATGACACTTTTAAATAGTAATGTCAAAAGGGGATGCTTTAAAGCGATGTTTTGAAGAGCTATTTTTGTTTTCCCTAAAATCCCTTTGGTGGATGGTTCTTTCAAGTATGGGTTCCCAACTCTAGTCCTGGAGGCCTCCTGCCTAAACCCAGGAAAGGCGGATTAATTAGCTGATTCTTTGGATCAGACACAGGGAAAACATTAAGGGCAGGGAGGGGGAAGGCTTCAGGACCTAAACTAAGAACCTCTGCTTCAAAGAATCATGTTTTGTAGATGTGTAAACATATAGGGTTCATAGTGTAGGCTCAATAGAGCCCTATACACTAAAAAGTATTTGAGAACCTTTCTTTTTAAGAGTGTGCCAGCAAAATATTTATGGGGAAGTGTTACTTTCCCTGAGCCATAACACCGTGCCAGCAATTAACATCCATTAAATGGAGAGTGTTATGTTTGCTTAAGCATACAGCATTTGTCACTTCAGGTGTTTAGCCTGAGGTACCTATTACTCCATGGTAGCACGGCGGACTCTAAGAGCCCTTCTGGTATTGTAAAATGCAGGAGATTAGTATCAACAGGAGTGCTGACAACAGGAAGTTGTAAATCGGCTGCAGGAAGCTGAGGTGGGGCACTGTTAAAGGTGCCCACGGAGACTGCTGTTTCTGATCAAGAGACAGAAGGTACACTCTTAGAAAGATGCCAAAACCGGGTCTTTGGAGCAGTGACTATATAGCAGTTCTTTACTAATCTTTTTTTTTTTCAAACATGGTTCTTTAAGGTGGTTCTTGAACACTGTTAAAACCACTCTTTGTTGTCCCTCTTTAAGTGTGTAGATAACCTTTAAATGGATGAACACTTTAAAGAATAGGTTTTGTACTTATGAGCTTGAGGAACCTTTGAAGAACTCTTGGTCAAGATTCTACACCTATTAAAGAGTTTACACAGAAACATACATCCAGCACAAGAACCTTTTGGAATCTTTATTTTTAAAAGACAGACAAACCTGACCATACAAGTTCCCCTGAGTACTTAAATACAGTCTGCTTGTGCACTGAAAGCAAAGCATACAATGAAGTAAAACAAGTTTGGACGCATTTGTTCTTTAGCAGGTCACAGCTGAACAAAAGCCATTGCGCTAATTTATGCTTTTGTTCTCTTACTTTACCCACTGTGCTCCATGTACTGGCCATCACTTACTACTTTTACTAAATGAACCAGTGCCCGGTATGGCCAGTATGACTCACTATAATGGATGACCAAGTATCAACTGGCTACACAGGTGAAATCTTTCAGCCCCTCACCATTTATATTCTTAAGAGGGGGCTTCCAGTGGACGTCTTTTTTGCAGGCTGAGGCACCTTGTTTCTATTGAAAAGAGACATGTCTGGCACACTGTTTTTGCAAACTGGGTTCTCTAGAAGCAGTCAAGGAACCTACAGCACAATAAAAAAGTTTTTTTTTTTTGTGCTGACCAATTGGATCAAAATGAATGTAAGCTATCATGGTTGTAGTTTCCCCAAATCACATGAATTTACAGACAAACGGTATAAATGCCAGAGGATGTCATGTGCTGTCCCGTAACGCAAGTAAGACGTTAAGTTAGTGGCTGTCTGGTAGACTTGTAGTCATAGTCATCCATCCATCCATAATTCCAAACATCCATCCATCCATTCATCCATGGCCTTCCGGTATAAGGTTCTACACTGAAAAGGTTGTTCCTTTAGTGTGTTTTTTAAGGAGCGGTTATTTTACTGTGTAAGTGGTCTGCATTAACTTACAGTTCTAACTTACAGTTAGTTTAGAATATTGGTTCTGAATCTCCTGATTTTATCTTCGGGTGCATTAAAGAAGCATAAGGCAGCATAAGGAAGATATTATCAGTGCAGAAAATAGCACAATCACCTCCTTCATTTCCCGGTGCTGTTCCCTGACCTGTCTAATGAGCTCAGTGCTGCCTATGCACCTGTGTGTCCCAGACCATTACGCCCTCCATCGCTTAATGGCCTTCAGCGCAGCGCCACCCCGCTTCATTTCCGAAACCCTTTATTACCCCACGCCGGGCGGCAAACAAATCAGCCTTATCTGAGTTCGGCTGCGAGGAGAGACGCTTCCAGACAAATCATGCCCCTTTGAGTGCTCACCATTGAGCCGTGATTGCTTTCGAACGCTAGTTGCTGAGAGGGCTCATAAAAGCAGGGCGGCCTGGGTCAGCCAGTGTAGGCTGCTGAACCCCAGTAATGAGACACAGAGCCTAAAGTAAGACAGAGGGTGGTGCACACATGCAGGCACTAGTTTGCAAAGGTGTCAGACTGAAGATATATCACTTCGATTTCTGTAACCTTATCCCTGGCATGCATCAACACACAACTCTGAAGCTGGTGCTTCAACAGCATCAATCTGAAATGTGAGAATTGATTGTCACTGATTACAACAGTGCTCTATTGGATTATCATGTTCTACAAAATAACTCAAGATTAATACTCACTGGCTATTTTAATGGAGACCTACCATATAGATGCACTTTTTAGGTTTTCGGTGATTGTCATATTCTGCACATTTTGTCAGCAGCCCATTAAACCATTTAACAGTCAGAAACTATCATAGGACTGACCGGATAATGTTCAGATGGTGGAGAATTCTTAGTACAGCAGTGATAATGACATGGTAGTGGCATGTTAGTATGCGGTAGTCCTCAATCAGACACAATAAATTAGCATGTGGTGTTTCCATTATTATATGAAACAAGGCTTTTATTACCATGTAATAATACATGAATAAGTATGCATTCTTTTTTTTTTTTTTTTTTGTAAATGGCTGTGTATTGTTTTTTTTGTTTTTTTTGTGGTCTATATGGACATCACACTTTTTTTTCAAGTGTCAATGACTCCATGTTACAAACTACAATTCTGGCAAAGCCATTCTACTGGAAAGGCAAAGAAGAAAGCAAGGCAGTGAGGGCGGGAGGTGTACAGGGAGGGCCAGAATGAAACAGAGACCTGTGATTGGAACGATAAAGTCATGTGCTTCCTTTTGGAATGCTAATTCATGCTGATTTCCCCCTCCTACTCAGCTCCTCCTCCCTGACTGGTGTAGTCTGTCCTGTCGGACAGAGCTTGGCTCAGAAATGGTGTAGGATATCAGGAAAGAAACAAGAGACTGCAGCCGAGGAGAGAGGACGAGGTCTATGCTGAAGGTATGGACGCAGTGATTTGTTACTTTATTACTTCAGGGTTGCCTTTTGTGTGGTCGCACATGCTGCTGATCCAAGGACCATCTCACTTCTCTCTGCATGCATGTAGATGTATGTGTCTGTATGTGTGCAAGAGAAGCAGTATATCTGTGTGCATTTTGCACATGCAGTATGAATGTGGAGGTGGAGGAGAGGAGAAGAATATGCCCCTCTCTGCATGCGCCTTATACAACACATGTGTTCATTCAGTTAGTTTCCACTACATGAAAATTCCGCTCCGCACTGGACGACTGGTCAATAAATGGACTGAGGAATATCTGCCTGGGCTTTGGAGCACACAAGCATATACCTCTCTGTAGGCAGCTCCTGTGATTTGGAGTCTATACACCTGAATGACAGAAAAGCTGAGGCTTTTGAGACATTCCTTTTTTTGTCTGTCAGTTCGGACCATGGTCCAAACAGCCTCAACCTATAGAAGTTTCAACCCCATTCTCAGTCCTGGTTTAAAAGTAAAAGTTAAATACAATGCATAATGATACTTGAAGACATCTGTATGATGCACGATATTGTTGCCGACAGGCAACGGTCTTTAATCTCCAAACGGTAACTTTTCAAGAGAAAGAAAAAAACATTCTTAACTCACAATAAAAGTTAATGGAAATTTTCCATTTGTAATTTTAGACTACTTCTGTCTGTCCATTCACTATGACATTTCACCAGTGTATCACAATGATAAGTAAGTGAGAAAAGAAAGAAAGAAAAATGATAAAAAGATAAAAAAGTGTTTTATCCCGATTGGGATTGTTTATATTCGGGTTTGTTTATATTTAATGAAAAATAAATAAATCAACTACATAAGATGATGTTGTAATGGATGATGTCATAATCACTATGTCATTTTACCACAGTGGACAAAAATGTAAATTTAAAAGTCCATTTAAAAAGGAAAGAAAATGGGGATTTGCAATATTTCGTTTTGACATTTGTAAATAATTTGGAATGGCCAAAATGCACCAAATTAAAACAGCAGTGACACACTTAAGCTACAAAACCTACAAAAATGCTACAAAAACTGAATTATTTCAATGTTTGCAATAACAAAGTATTTCAGAAAAAAAATGTGGAAAAATCTAACAATCGGTAAAAAATAAATAAAGAATTATTTCAATGTTTGCAATAACAAAGTATTTCAGAAAATAAATGTGGAAAAATCTAACAATCGGTAAAAAATAAATAAAGTAAAAGATGTTGTCATAATCAGTTATTTGATAGATACTATGCTATTCAGCCAGTTTCTATTAACCATAGGGTTTATCTCTATCACATATCTTGTTTATGATATCCGGAATACTAATAATACATTATACATTAATAATTACTAAGAAAACCTTATAATGACAACATTTATCACGCTAAAAAAACATGTCATCATATTACTCACTTGTTGGATTAACCCATGTCACACAGCCATCAGTGCTCAATCAATAAAAATCCTATTTAATGACATACCCTTGGCCTAGGCCTGGTCTAGGCCTGGGAACTGCCCATTAATGACCTGAAAAGAAATTAAACAACCAGGATCCAGATGAGCGTTACATTAGTTGTGCAGCATGGCAGGCAGAGATGGGGTGCTGATATGATGTGTTTAACCACACGGCCTCTCAAATAACATGGCCATCTGCACCCACTCCGCACACTTTGGTCTGACCCCACCACTCTGTAAACAAAAGCCCAGACTACAGACAAAGTTGCCTTGCACTTCCCTTGCAGTCTTACTTGTCAGCCTGAGTCGTCTTGTGAGGTCGATAGCCCCTCAAGATTGGGGGGTTAACTTCAGATGTACTACGGGAAATTAGTGCACCAAGGGACACCTGAGCCATGAGGGTTTATCAGTTGTTTTTTCAAATAAGACCTTTTTTTCCACATTTAATATGCAACACTAAATGTCTGTCAGTGTAGTTTACGGCTTTCTTGAACTGCTCTGGTTCATCTCCTCATGTACGCAATGCTGACGTGAGAAATGCTTTTAACTTAGGTTTGAAAGCGGGATGTTGTTACAGGTTTGTGCTTAGATGTCATGCATGATTCTGCACAGCATGCTTCAGAGAGTTTCACTAAAAATGAGAAGTGAAGCTAGTTGTTTTGGCGCACCCACAGTCTTGTGAGGTGCAATTTGACTGGGCTTTACACTCATCTTTCTAGGGGCTAAATAAGTCAGTCCTGTACTCTAGTGTGATGGGAATAATGAGAGAGTAGGCTTCAAAGCACCAGGAGATGAGGTGCTGACTATAAACCGTGTAACGAATCATGCTGACTAAAACCTGAGGTCTTCTGGGTGACGCTGTAATCTCTCAGCTGTTATATCCTGACTGTCCTCATAACTGTGAAATGGAAATGTTATAAGAGAAGAAAAAAAAAAAAACTTGAACATAATGAGATTTTTTAGACTCCATTGTCCTATTTGTTGTAAAATGTTCACACCATGGAAGGCAGCTGTCATTTTCCAATGGATTTTTTTTTTTTTTAATTCACATTGTCTCATTGTCACTGTCATTTTGATGTGACCGTGACAGTATACTGTTCAGCTTCACTCTAAGCAAAAAAGATATCTGTATAATAGTATAAGCTTTAAAAACACAATACCTAGACGCTGATTCTCCATCATACTGAAACCCCTTTCATCAGAGGTCTTATATATACATATATAAGGTGTAATAAATAGCCACTGACTTTACTGAAGAACACTTGAAGAACCATTTTTTTGTCTTCTTCTAATGAACACAAATGCGGTATCAAAAGTTTAGAAACCATTCTCAGCTGGCTTTTTTTTTTCTTATTTCAGTGAGTAAAGAACTGAATTTTTTTTTACTTCATAGCCAAATATAAATGGATATGATGCAAGGGGGGCCATAAGAATGCACATTCAGGTCGAATGCAGTGGTGTGATTCATCATGAGGTGCTGATAGCCCTGAGAAGCAGAAACAGATGAGTGGAGGACCCCTGGGCGGCAGCATTTACAGTGATCTCTGAGCACACATGGGGCGTGGACAGACGACGGGCTAAATAAACTCATTCACCTCCCGCACTTGTCCTGATGTTTTCCTGTCACAGGTGTTGATGCCCTCTCTGACCCAGCACTAGTTTCTATAGCGCAGCCTGCAAGGTTTACCGTATTAGTCTTTCTGTCATTAGAACTGTCAAAAATCTCTAATTTGTCTGCAAGAAGCCCATTTGCTGAGCCCTATTCAGGCCTCCTCATTTTTAGCCTCACATTTGACCCTGAAGGAATGTTCTCAGAGCTGTTCTGTGTGTTGGAGTCATTCAAGCGCTCAAGCACTTGTTGCACCCAATAATTACTCTCCCAGTCAGTCCGTGACTTAATGAGTTATATCAGCTGTTGTCACATTAGAGAGATGGACATGCTTTACAGTAACCCATCGGGGACAGCGGTAGGAGGTTTGAGAAGAAAGTGCGGAGAGGGATAAGTACCTGCGTAAGACATTATCAAGTGAGTGAAGACAGCCTTAAGCTCCCTCGCTTACTCTTTCTCTCTCTGTGTCCTAAAATCTGACAGGTTGACATAAATCTTCCATCCCTTTTAGTAGAAGCTGAAGTTTAGACATTAATGATTTGATCTGTGATGACTGACCTGCATTCTACCCTGTGTCTGCAGCTTCAGGGCTCTGTGAAAGCAAGTGCTTACAGTTCTTCTCACCCATTCACTCACTCACAGTTACAGAAATGGTTCTTTAAAGTAGGGCTGTTATTATTACAACATAATTGCCTGATCACAGTTATTTGAGTTGATCATAGTTATTTAAGCTGACTTCATTTTCCACAGTTTGAGTTTTCACAAGAAACAGAAGTAATAATTGGGGCAGCTGGTGGACTAGTGGTTCTGGCGTTCGCCCTGTGATCAGAAAGACATGGGTTCAAATCCCAAGACTGCTAGTTGCAGCTCTGAGGTACCCTGAGCAAGGTACCGTCCCCACACTCTGCTTCCCTGGCGCTGCGTTCCTGGCTGCCCACTGCTTCACTTGGTGAATGGGTTTAAATACAGAGGAAGAATGTCGTGCTGTTCACTCTGTGTGCTGTGGTGTGTTCACGTATGACAGAATGGTCACTTTACACTTCAGTATAGGAAAATAAAAAATGTGTTGAATGAAACATATATATTTACTGTTGTATGGGTGAAAACCCAAAATAACTGTGACAAACTGTTCACTTACTGCAAACTGTATGCACGTGCATAGTGACAGAAGTCTTGGCGACCACAATAAAAAGTGCACTGAAACTGTCTCTGTGAGAGCAAGAGTGAGAGAGACTGAACACTACACAGTACGCATATTCTCAGCTGCACGGCTGCTCTATGCTCATGAAAACAGCTTTGATTTGTAACTCATGCTGAAACACCTTTAGGGATGTTTGTTTATTTGAGCTCCAGCTGTGTCTGTCATCATTTAGCACCTGCTGAGGAGCTACTTAACATCTAGGACACCAAACACCTAATCAGCCATACATTAGGCTACTTTAGGCTGTACTTTAAAAGCTGCCGATCACAACTATTTATATGCCAATTAATTGTCAGCTAAAATGTAATGATAATGGCAGGGCTACTTTAAAGAAATATCCAGTGAAAGGCTCTTTCAGGAACAAGGTTCAGGAACTCACTCAACCGACATTTTGATTGAGATTTTTGACATTTACCTTTTTACTGAGATTTTTTTTTAGAAAAAAGATCTAAAAAGTGATTTCGCTAGTTTGGGTAATAACACTAATCTGATACCAGGTCTCAACATCAGGTAGATGTCCTTTGGAGTGGTTCAAGTGCTTGAGTAGTTTAGACATAAAATTCTTTTAGATGCTTATTTTAGAGAATATCTGTGCTGGAAAAGCAGTGTCATGCCAAATCTACTCAGATTGCCTTGGGTGTTTAAACAAAAATGAAAAGAAACAGTCTATTGCCATCATCAGGGCACCATCCATCAAGCAAACAAGTTAACCATGGAGGAGTTGTTCACTTCCTTTGATGTGAAATCAGGTGTTAAACTTTGTCATGCGTTAAAACTCATATTCACTTCAGAAAAAAACAGATGGTTGAAAAAACAGAATATTTGCCAATCAAGACATGCAGGAACATGATGTATTTTACTACACTGGATCTACTCATCAACCTTACCACCAATATTAGGTGTTTGATTTACATCCCTAGCTACCGTTTGATAGATCAAATTTGATCTTTTTAGTAGTTTAGTACTTTAAGTAGTCAGACTATACATGTAACTTGGAGGGAAGGAGAACTCCACAGTTATAATGTTTCCAACATCATTAGCCAAAAAAAGGGTTATTTGGAGTGATGCCATAGAAGAGCCACTCTTACTTCAAAAAAGAATCTTGGATAGTTATTTAAAGAAATGAGGTGTGAAGTACCCCCATCTAGGGTAATTCAATTCAAAGTTTATTGAAAAGTTTTTTAGACCACTTCATTGTTTTACTAGAGGTATGTCCAAGCAGAGAACCATTTAGGAGCATTCTTTTACATTTGTGTTGCTTTTAAGATGTTCAAGCTCCATATTACTCTCGTGCTGTCAAGGGACTCCTAGCAATGTGTTTCGCTGCTGTTTGCTTTGACTGATGGCTGCCATTACATACAAAATCTGTCAACTCCTCCCTCCTCTGCTTGTCAGCTTCATGCTTGAGCAGCCCGAGACAGGTGGCTGTTTGTCAGGAGGGGCCAGTTTGCTCAGGTGTTCGGCCGTGTCTCCTTCTGGCAAACTGCAGAGGACTCCGCCATTTGTCCAGGAGGAAAGCATCTAGAGTTCACACTCATTTAGATTAAACTCCTGATTCTCTTATTGTAGGCCTGCGTTGTTTCCTTATAACTATGTACATCCCTGACTTACTATCATTCTTAAAAAATTACATAATACAAAATAAAACCTCAAATTTGCCACAGTTTAACCTGATTTGACTTGATTATTTTTGTACAATTCATCATTATTTTCTTAAATACCAAAACAATTGAACCAAATCAGGCTGTGGTGGCATATATTAGAACTGGAGAAACATCCCATGCACCACAGGGTTTTTTGTGTTTGAATAGGATTGTATAGCCAAAAAAATGAGCATGCGCTTTACTGATTCTAATTGAATAGAACTGATTCTAATAACTGAATAATCTTACAATCTGAAGGCAGCAGAAGTTTGAGCATTGCAATTATTTTTGTTTAGAAGAGCAACATAAGTAATTGGACTTCTACATATAACCGTTATAATCAAGCAATCGAATTATTAAACAATCTCATTTAATAATCTAATACTCATGACGTAGTAATAGGTTTTTACACTTCTACTTCCTTTTAAAAAGTCACATGACGCTTAAGGCTGGAAAACACACTGAGCAAGATGAAAACACCTCTAGAATCACTCATTATACAGCTTCTGTTCTTGTATAAGGTTAAGGAACTCCCCATGTTGTTTGTAGAATGAGCTGTTCTCTGTGTGCGTGAGCCTTTCAGTTGCAAATACAAGTATGAAAATAAATTTGCTGTTGCTATTATTTAAGGAAACGTCTCCTTCGTACTCTTCCATCTTCTTCCTGTGTTGCCTGTGTGTTTAAAAATATGGTGTGAATAGGCCTGTGTTGATCTGCTCTTTCCACCTGTGCCCTCTAAGCACTTTCTCGGCCATAACTCACGCCCTGGCCAGCTTTGAGGTCCCTTTGTGATCGGTGTTTCCCCCCCGGGCCGCGTGTGCTCTGATTCCTCTCCTGCTGAGCTGCAGCTTTACGACCCCACTGAGCGTTTTAGAGAGAGAACGTGTGGCACGGTGGCCCTCGCTACCTTAATCCTTTGTCTACGGACAGACAGGCAGAATACAGCTCCACACATGCGGGCGCGTTTGGTGGCAGGCCAGTTGTTTACAAAGCAGCTGTGTGAAAGCTTCTTTCTGCACTTCTTTCTACACAAAAGGTGCTGATGAGTGTTATATGGAACAATGCCATAGGAACATGTCCATTGGAGTGCAGCCTTTTGCACTCTGCTGTGTTTTTCTACAGACAGAATATTTTTAAGTTGATGATGAGCAGAATCGTGGTGTTGAGTCTCTTGCGCTTACATCCCGTAGAGCAAGTTAAACTCGCAAGAGTGTAGGTATGTACTGAACAGCCCTCCACCCATCCACCCAGCCTAGAGCGACTTATTACAGGCTGACCTCTTAACACATGATTCAGAAGAAATGCTCAAAACTATTTTGATAGATATGTGGGGATCAGGGGAATACATTAAACCCCCACTTTAATGCAGATCAACAGTCGCCGTTTCAGTCCATCGCGGATTTTTTTCTGAGAACCGAACTAATACTTGTTCGCTGAAACCCAGCACTAACACAGAAACTGCAGGTATTTTTAGGCATTTGTTTTACCGTATCACAATATTGCGGTTTTTCACTATACGCGGGTGCTCTTGGATTGGTTTAGGTTATAAATAAGTATTCACTGGAACATTTTAATGACTATATGTGCTGGCTCTGTCTGTCTTTGTAGCAGTACTTCATTTGAACAATTTTACCTTATGAGTGGTATTTGTCAGTCTACCATATTGATAAATTCCACCAGAATGCCATTTTTTGTCAGCATCACTCTAACAGTGATGTACTGTTTCAAACTGCTTCTGTAACATCATTGGACAGCGCTTGGAGGGGAATGCCAACTGCCAGTTCTTGAGAGATAGGGAAGGCCATCAAACCCTTCAATAGAAAGCAAAGCCAGTTGTGAGGTCTTGGACTTCAGGTCATGAATGCAGCACCACTGAGGATCGAACTCATGATCTCCCAGTGATAGGGGCAGTGCTTAGACAGATGCGCCACTTAGGAACCCCATGCGTTGGAATGTTTTAAAATACAATACGATATTATGCAGTACCATGTGATATTACTGGAATAACATGTTAGTCTGGTAGCAATCTGCCATGCTAGCTGTTAAAAATATAGGTTCTTATTTTTAGTATGCATTCGGGCCTTTTCCTTCATATACATATAATCTGGTGGGACGTAATTTCACATTTCTTGAGAGTGAAAAAATTCTGGGACTTCTACTTCCGGGATCACTTATCAGTTTATCAATAATGATCAATTTCTCTGCCGTGAAATCAAGTGAGATTGTTCACGACCCAGAACTAAAGTCCTGGCTTTGCTGTGCTTACACACAGCAGTGGAATGACTCTGGCAGTATAGCTGATACAATCATAAACTCAGGTTTCATTTTCATTATGTTAGATTAACATGGATGAAGCTATTCTACAGATGAAAAAAGCAAATGCACTTTTAAACACACTGAAGCTTTGCTTAGCTTTTTTTCACACTGAGAAAACAAAGAGGAAGAAAATAATTGATGCACTCATTCGTAATGGTGAGTTTTTCAAGGTCAAACAGACTCTGCTAAAACGTTCATCCCTGAATCGCAGACACTCTGCACCAGGGCTGTGTATATGTGTGTGTGTGTGTGTGTGTGTGTGTGTGCATGGAGGTGGATGCTCTACTTCACCTCAGAGTTCTAAGGATGAAAAAGAAATGAACAAACCATTAGATAAGCTCTGATATGAAACCACAGGTCGTTGCCGTTGTTCTGAGATGAGAGAACCTGATGGTTAGGTGCATGCTTCAGCTCTGCATCCCTTTCAGATGCAATTTTCATGGAACTTCTGGCCATTTAACTGCATCCAACAGCAGCCAGACATCCTAAACCACTCAACTATTGCTATTCTGCATCTGCAATTCTGCAATTTTACGTTTTTAAAAGCCTCTGCTTAAAATGATCTGCCTTGGCAAGAAACTAATTTATATGTTAATGAGCCCATGATAAACAATTCCTGTAAAGGCACACACTTCCAAGTTATTGTGAAATTAGAGCCACGCATAATTTACACGCTCAACAAAACTAGCCGTAGTAAAATAGCTCTACCTTTTGATCTCTGTTCTTTTTCAAATTCATGCACACCCAGATGGCTACGTATTTACTTCCTGCTCATTGTGCTTGATACCATCTGTTATCATGTCTGTTTTATTGCTATAAGGTCACCTTGAAATCGTGAGATGAATTGGATATTTGACTCTCACAAGAGTCGCCTTCTTATCCAATTTCCGCTTGTTGAGCTCAATGCATTTATAATGGCGTTTTCTCGATGTTCAGAAGATACGGGGCAATGTTTTTGGTCACGTGCAGACATTATTCATATGCTCTCATGACATATTCCAGGCTTTCAACAAAGGTGTGTCCACACTAGTCACTCAATATCTCTACTGGCCTCTTTAGTCAGTGATACTGTGACAGCAGGGGCCATATTTCGCCCCTTCAGTCTAAGCCCTCAGTCCCCCTGCAGACAAAGCAGGCAGTTTTATGGTGGATCTTAAGGAAATTAGGGCCACAAATCTCCCTCTGCCTGGGTGCTACAAAGCAGGGAATGCATGAACGCTGAGGCCAAAAGAGTGAGACAGGACAAATGTTTTACTTTCAGAGCCATAATTAGTAACGGAAAAGCCCGGTGAATGATTTAGGGCCATCAGGATTGATGACTTCTCTAGCTGATTCTGAATCTTACATGTTGAGTTTTTCTGTTGTTTGTGTTCTTAAAATAATCATGGATTCTGATCTTTAACCATCAGAATTGGGGTCATTATTGGCATTATCATTTTGCTCGACCATTTGAATGCAATTACATAATTTACTATTATACTAAGTACACAGGTACATGCCTGTTTATCCTCCTCTGTCTGTCGCATCTCTTTTTCTTTATCTATCTGTATCTTTATCTGTTTTGCTCTCTGCTTTTATCTCTCTCTCTCCCAATCTACATCAAACACTCTCTCTCTCTGTCTCTCCATTGATCTCACTATCAGCTTTCTCTCTCTCTCATGCTCTGGTTCTTACTCCCATTTCTCTTTGTTCAGACTTGGCTTGCAGTGTCAAACCAACATGTGATTAACCTAATATCGTGAGTGCAGTGTGTCACTAGCACCTTGATGGAAGCACACACACACACACACACACACACACACACTCATCTCTGCCTGTCATGTCACATCAGTTCTCCAGTTACTGCATTTACTGTGGCACTAAGACAGCACTTAGATACATGCATATACTGTATAATTATATGATAGAATTCATAAAACCACACAATACATGCATGTATGGACACACAAACAATACCTACTGCAGACAATGCTGGACAGTGATCAGCAAACTAACAATGAAGAAGCAATGTGGAAAACTGTGGTTCCCCTTGAGAGCCTCAACTACAGCAAGAATTCACAAGCTGCAGGAACAAGAGCAAGTGTGAGAGGCTAAAACTGTCGCTCGAGTTGGAACCATTGACTGTAAATATAATTCAAACACTAAGTCTCATAGACAAAAGATATGTTGACACCTAACCATCACACTGGACAAGAAGGCCTGGCTCACAATTGGCATTGTAATACATCCAAAATGTGTTCAGTCGGGTTGGGGTCAGGGCTCTGTGCATGCCACTGGAGTTCCTCCACACCAAACCATGTTTTTATGGACCTTTTTGTGCACAGCGGCTGAGTCATGCTGGAACAGGAAAGGGATTGCCCCAGACCGTTGGAACTGCACAGAAGTATGTAACAGTCCTTTGTATGATGTTACATTAACGTTACTCTTCACTGGAACTAAGCTGAACTGAGCCCAAATCCTGAAAAACATCCTCAAACCATTATCCCTCCTCCACCAAAACTTTTCTGTTGACACTACGCAGTCCAGATACATTACTCAAATTGCCAGATACTGAAACATGATTCACTAATCCAGCCTGTGAGCACGCCATGTTTACCCACTTCATTAGGCAACAAAGGATACCCACTACAGTCTTCAGTAATTGTAACTGACCAGATGCAGTGAGTCTGGGTGGTCTAGAGCTTTGTGGCTGAGCTGTCATTGCCCCTAGACGCTTCCGTTTCACAATACTGGTACTTAAAGTTGGCAAGAGCAGATCTAACAGGGCAGACATTTCTGAAACCGACTTGTGGCAAAGGTGACATTCCCTGTTCAGACCACATTTAAAGTCACTGAACTCACCAGTATGACCCATTCTACTGCCCTGCCAGTGTTTGTCTGTTGAAACCGCAAAGGGTGTAGCTAAAACACCTATACTCGGTTATTTCCACTTCCTTTTAGCCTTATAATGTAAATGATATATTCAGTCAATACTGAAAACTGCTTCATCCTATGGAGATCACAAGATTTTCATGCGCATATTCATGTGAATCCTAAAACTAATGTTGTGTTAATTGAACCAACTAACTAATGTTAATTGTAAGAACTGCATTTTGATGAAGCTTATTTTGTCAATCAGACAAGTAAGACAAAAAAGATTGACTACACAAAAAATGTGAATAATCTCAAAGAGTTATTTTTTATAATTTGATGGCACTAGCAAATACACACCAACAATTCTAGATTCGTTATTATTTGTCATGCATAGTAATACAAGTACAACACACAGTGAAATTCTTTCTCTGCATTTAATCCATTCACCAAGTGAAGCAGTGGGCTGCCGCCAATGAGGCGCCCGGGGAGCAGTTGGGATTCGAACCCCAACGCCCTACCCACTAGGCCATCCAGCTGCCCAAAATAGTCTGAAATTGGATGGAATTTACCATCCGTTATATGGATGTATTGCAGATGGTTAATTACAAAATATGAGAATCTCACAAACATGAAACAGCTGTTTTCTTATACCAAACTACTGTATGTTCTTCTCAGAAACAAGGTGGACGGTCATTGAGTAGTCAGTAATAATGGCTATGTGTATGAGATTTTCATGGTGAGTGGTTGATAGGCTGAACGCAACACTGGCCTGTCCAGACAGGCAAAGATTGGATATCTCATCCATCTGATGTCAGTTCAGCCTGAGGGAGAGCAGACTGGTCTGTTTGATGTGGTCTAGGCTAATAACCGATCTCAGCCTTAACAGTCCTCTCCAGCCCTGTAATTCCAAAACTAACACTAACACTAACTCACAGAGCAGAAATGGCAATGATTTCACTAATTCTGTGGGCTGACTCCATGTACTGTCACCAAAGTTGTAAAACTGGCCTGGCTCTGCAGTTCTGTGAATAAGTGTTTGGGCCAGGTGAATGATGGCTTGTTTCGAGGATTTACACGACAAAAAAACATCAGATCTTCAGCTGTCATAGAGACCTGTGGAAGACCGCTATCTAAGGCAGTGCAAATTGAGTGGAATAATGCGCAGTGCAGTGAGCCAAACAATTAGAGAAAGGAGCATACTGGGGGAGTGACAGAGGCAAAGCTGCATGAAGAGGAGACAAATGTCAAAAAGAGAATGAGTGTATTAAGCAAATGCTTTTAAACTGAAAGTCAGTGTCTAAACCTGGACATACAGAAGGAGGTTTAAAGGGCTTTGGCATGTGTGAAGTCATGGGATTTGTTTGGGCACATGCATGAAATTGACATGTTCTAGCTTGTGAACTGTCATATACATCCACTCCTGTTTGGCTGCATGCCTGTTGGGATGCGCCTGCATTTGATGTTGCTGTTCTACCTCTAAGCAAAGAAAAATGGGGGTCTGCTTGGTCTACTAAACTCGTCCACCAACCCCCTGTTTTAACAGTACCCCTAGCACTCTACCCCACCCCCTATTCCCCTTCCAGCACCCAGACTGGCCTTTGAAGTGTGTTTGTTTAATGATCGTGCTGGGTCCTAGTCAGTTGTAATAGGAGTTCAGGGACAGAGAGGACTGAGCGAATGGGTTTTACTGGACAAATGTGATCCCCTGTTGTGAGTGAGGGAATCTAAGGAAGGCTGCCTCACTGCTGAGACAGCTTCACTACTACCCATGTAAGGAGAGTGCGCATATGGATGGATTCTGCCTGGTAACCTGAATCTTGTTTTATGTGATTTTACCTAAGGGTAGGCAATATGATCAAAAATCTTCACAATACTTGAAAAATTGGTCATTATATGTCATTATATTTAGTTTTTCAGGCATTTGCAAAAATGTTGTAAAGGACAAAATGCACCAGCAAATCAGTTGTGCCTTAGTTAATGAAAACCTAGTATATTACATGCTATCAAACGTTACAGCAAGACAACCCTGACTCCGCAAGACCACTGAGGGTGTGCTGTGGTATCTGGCACCGAGACGTTAACAGTAGATCCTATAGGTCCTGTAAATTTTGAGGTACTGCCTCCAGACCAGTTTGTCCAGTACGTCACAGGTGCCTAATCGGAGATCTGAAGAATTTGGAGGCCAAGCAAACACCTTAAATTCTAGGTAATTATCCTTCTGAAAGAGGACACTGCCATTAGGGAACACTGTTGCCAGCAATTTGTATTTGGTCAACAACAGTGTTTTAGTAAGTGGTACGTGTTAAAGTAACATTCGCATGAATGCAAAACCCTAAGCTTTCCCAGCAGAACATTGACCTGAGCACCACAAGCATCACGCTACTTTGGTTGCCATTTCTTCCCCATGTAAGTGAAGAAATGGCATCCGAAGTAGCGCCATTTCAGTAACCCAGTTGTCCACATGATGTAAACGAAAACGTGATTAATAAGAACAGGCCTTCATCTTCCATTGTCCAGTGGCCCAGTTCTCATGTTAACATGCCCATTGTACATGACTTTGGTGGTAGGCAGGGGTTAGCATGGGCACTCTGACTGGTTTGTGACTACACAGCCACATTCACAGAAGCCTGCGATGCACTATATTCTGACACTTTACTATTATAGCCAGCCTAAACATTTGAGCAATTTGTGCAACAGTAGCTCTTCTGTTCTTCTCCTAAGGAATTTTTCTGTTCACTTTTGTAATGAGATCAAGTCACTGTAATTCACTTCACTTATCAGTGGTTATAATGTTGTGGCTGATCTGTGTACACAGGCTGTTGTTTAAAGGCTTTCCCTAATTGGTGTAAATCTGCTTTCAATGACGCATATAGTTATGCAGTGTTCTAGAAACTGTGACAATATTCATGATGTACTCAGAAAAGCGGATCCTAATGTACCTTGTCATTATTGCCAACCCATAATTTTACTCTACAGAAGGTAAAAGGGTTTTCAGTTTAAAACTGAGTGCGTCCACTGAGACGTAGTGTGTAATGCTGCTTGTATTTCACTGTGTTGCTGTCCTCTGCAACAAAGTTTAAAACAAATGGCAACTGATCCATTTTTTTTTTCACTTTAGCTGATCTGTGTTGCAATTTAATGAGATAAATAATATGAGCCATAAGTACATGTGAGCTGGTTTTGAATTCTGCTGCCACACAATAACCAAAATGTTATAGTAGTTCGAGAGGCTGCAGATTTTTCATGCAGCAACTGGTTTTTCCATTTACAAATTTAAAATGTCTGTTTGGCCCATGATTAGGCAGGAGACTTTTAACTTCCTACCTATATTAATATAAATTAATATAAATTAATTTTTTTCAGAAAAGTTGTATAGAATCACTACTTTGTATTGATTCAGCTGGAAACACATTCGAAGGCCTGGAGTGGGTGTCATACAATAACTACAGTATATTATACAGCAGGCAGGTTTGGTGGGTTCCGCTGGAGGTACAACTAAATTACAGTGCAATCTGCCAGACAAGCAGGTAAAATTACAGTTATATTGGTTGGAGTTATTGCATTAGTCAACAAATTAGTTTGAACATACCCATACCCAAGTCTCACAGCTTGATGCCATGTACAGTCATGTCATAAAATAACCGGGGGATGTTTATAGTTTGTCTAGGTGGAGAAATTAATGCTGAACATGATGAAAAATTATGAAAGAAACAAATCATTTGGTTTGAGAGGATCAATTCTATTGAAGGAAATAACACAGGAACCCCAAAAATCAATGTGTTCACTTTCAGTGATCTCCTTTCTCTGACAGGAGGTCCAAAGCCCCCTCAACCCACATAAATTTAACTCATGGAGTGAGTTTTAGGTTAAAAAGGCCAGTTGATCAAAAAATCAGTCATCTGCCTAAAAAAAAATCAGGATCAGCCATGAATCCGAAAGATCGCTGTAAGTGTCTTCAACCCATGTTCCTATATGAAGTAACTTTAAAGCATACCAGAACAATGCAACAGTGTACGGTTCTGGCTTTCAGACAAGACTGAGCCATCGATCCTGTTGACTCATATCCTGCAGCCTGAGAGATGTCCTGGCACATCAAAGCACATTGCTGGGGCTGATATCATGTGGGGGTGTGGTATTGTTCACACCCCTTAGTCTGCACTTCAGAGCCTCTAAATCTACAGTGGACATGTGGGCAGTAGATGCATCACCCACTGTGATCATGACACAATTTGATGCTTCATCATCACTGTTGACTTCAAAACCGCCAGCAAATTAACAGTGTACCTGCAATGCTTAGCATGCTTGGACTAGATGAATAGGCTGTTGGGTATAAAACACCTGACCTAGCACTTGCAGCTGCAGTGTGGGGATTAGAACACCCTTAAAGTAACTCAGCCTGACTTTGGACTGCTAAGACCATTGTTCAGATTTTAAGCAATGGCTGGCTTTGTAGTGTAGTGTCTGTATTCAGAAAATTCACTTCAACCAGTGGGAACCGGTACGAACATGAGTATAAATGCTTGCTTGCACTTTATTGCTCCTTTCACGCTGTTAGTGAGGTGATGGAGGCTTGTGGTTCATGTTGCTCAAGTTTCCTTTTAGTGACAGCTGCAGGCAGACCGTAAGACCGGGGGTTCAGATGTGACACAGACACAGCAGTAACACCTCACTGTGTTTTAACGCAACTCCTCAGGGCAACAACCTGAAAAGAAAAGCCTCTGTAGGTCAGGGATATTCAGTTCTGGGCCAGAAGGGCTTTAGCTCAGTTTGGTGATTTCACTGCAGAAAAAAAACACTAAGCTACACAGAGTAGGAGCACTGATCTAGGATCTGTTGTTTGGCAGTTGTATAGCAGGGTACTCAACATGCTGGACACTGGCCTTTCAGGACCATGACTGAATATGCCTTGTGTGGGTACTGGACAAAAGTAAAGTAAAGCGGCCCCTTCTCTACATTTAACTCATTCACTACGTGTAGCAGTGGGCAGCCAGGAACACAGCGCCCGGGGAGCAGTGTGTGGGGACGGTACCTTGCTCAAGGTTACCTCAGTGGTGCCACTGGCAATCCTGGGAATGGAACCCATAGCCTTCCAATTGCAGGGACCTCTCCCTAACCACCAGGCCACCAGCCGCCCCAAGAAGTGCATTATACACACATCCTATGGATGGATGAACTGGCACAAAAATGATAATGATATTTATATTATTCTGGAGACTGCAGAGTTTAGATCTAACCATAATCTAACAGAAGTGATCTAAGGTCTTCAAGAGAATGTATGTTTAATCTCTCTAGAACTGCAGACAGACTGACTGTTCTATTTTGTTGGCAGGTGAAGCTGAGAGGAACGGAGCAGCAGTAGCCGTGGATCGTGCCCTGTGGGGCTGAGGGTTGCCATGGACAGGGAGCAGGGCTCAGTGAGCTCCAGCCCCAGCACTGGTGACCCCAGCAACCCCAGCACCAACCATGGCACCACCAGTGCCCCTGCACCAAACAGGCAGCAAACTCTCTCCCAGATTTCAGTGTATGGAGGAATTCCAGACAGACAGACAGTGCAGGTAGAGTATGCTGAGATAATGGTATTCTGACAAGGAAAGGTTTTCCTTAATATTTCCCAACATCTAATAGATGTTTCACAATACAGTAAGATGATGGATATCGTTGGTGTATCTTACTTCATTTGGGTGATGGAACGGACTTTTTTCATTCTCCCCATTTGGAGTTGAAGCTGTTGAAGGCTAGATCCGCTTGTGGTCCATGTAGTCCAGTTGTTGTTTCAGGACTGAACGGCACGCTCCTCTCCTGCCCTCTACAGGCAGACAATGTCAAGTACACCTTCAATCACTCTCATGGAGCAAACACCCATCCTCTCAATGGACTGTTCCAACAAGCCAAGCAATAGAAAAACTACTTTGATGGACACGCACGCTTCGGTGAGGAGAAATAGTCAAAATTTAATCAGATTAACTTCAATTATAGGATACCGATGGCAATTTTAACAAATCAGTGCAGCAGAGAAAATAATGTTTTTATAATTTCTTTTTTTTACACAGTTCAGATCCTGCACTTCTGAACTGCCATAATAAAGAAATCTAAAATGAACATTATTTTCATAATAATGATAAATTCTTCTAGTCTGTCTAGACAAGCACTCACTGTGGGTTTGGAAATGTTCACATGGCAGGAGGAGGCAGGGCTATTCAACAATAGTGGGCGGCTGAAAGGGCAAGAGTTCTTCGTCTAGATATGCGTGGGACCCTTGGGATTGTATTGAGGCACGGATGAGTGAACAAGCAGTGGATTCTCTCAAACTGACTTTACTCTTCCGTCTGCTGCTGAGCTGGCCGGGATGTACTGAATCAAAGTCGGAGGACTGCCTTGGTTCAGTCTGGGCTGGAGCAACAGGTTTTTATTCTGCTGTTACTTTATGAAGAACTTGGAATGGATTTGGACACTTAAGAGCACAGCTGATTATGTACATTCCATGTACGTAGTTCTTTAGTAAAATATTATTATTTTAATGCTGCTACGTTGCTTAGACTGACCTGAGGGGGTTCTTTGGGTGATCTTTTTTGGCTAGGTTTACCAAGCTGAAAACTTGCATAACATCAATAGAACTTCGTGTGAAGATTTGGGGATTTGTATATTTGGTCTGGCTTTCATAGTGCCCTCTATTTTCTGTTAATGTTTTAACGTTTTTGTTCTCTAAAATTAAGCCTGTGTGCATTATTTGTTTCAATTCGCCTCTTTTGCCTATTTAAAGCTATTTAAAACATTATTTAACAGCTATTATTATTTGCTGTAGGTGGTAAACATACTTTTCAGCAGTGAGGTTATGGGCAGTTCTCACAGGTTTTTATTGCAGGTTACTGTTACCTGTAAACAAGCTTCTTGATGTGAAAACTAAAAGCCAGGAGTTCCTCTATGATCATAACAGCCAGCTGTGGGGCTTCTGGGAGCTCTGTGGGCCCCGGGGGGTTTGGGGTAGTGCAGTCTCGCTGTCTCTGCTATGACTGATTATCTGCTGTGATGGATGGCAGTGACCCCTCATGCCACAGTTTGGCGTCCGGCTCTGCAGACGAAGGCCGAGTGTTTAAAGTTTATTGTTTCAGCTCTAAACTTTCCTATAACGAAGCATTTCCTTAGCCCGACAAGTAACCTCACTGGACATATTGATTGATGTCATTCTGGGGAGGGAAAGGGAAGGACATTTTTCAGGTTTGCGTTTTCCTGTCAGCATTATATTCAGTTTAATAAACTACTCTTAGACCTTTTAGACTTACAGAGCCTTACAAAGCATTAGTTGCTGTCACTACCTTTCCACACCATTCAAAAATGACACTTTATGTAGTGTGAAAATGTCACGATGAATGAGATGGTCTAAAATGACTTAGAATAAAATAACCTTCTAATAATTGCAGGTATTGTTGCCATTTTGGACACAATGTGTTGACAACAATGATATTCTGTTTTCTTTCCGAACCAGTCATGGGCCAGCCACTGAATTTCATATAAATGGAACCAATCCTGAATTCCTATCTCTTGCTTTGAAGCAACAATATCCTGTAGACTGCAGGAGTTCTGGTCTAACAGACTTGATCTAGTTAACCAAGGACTGCAAGAGCATGTGTGTTGGAACTAAACTCTTGTCTCCTGGACTGCAAACAAACATGTTTTTTACAGCTGAGCAACTCAGTGTGGTTGACTCCACTGATTGTCTTGGTGGCAGGAGGAGGTGGGAGTAATGGAGCAGCAGTAGCTGCAGTAGCTGAAGCCAAAACTTCATAATCCTAACATTCTGTTTGTAGTCATATTTATGTTACATGACGTTACAGCAGTAGCAGTAACCAGTGGGGCAGAGGGTTGCCATGGACAGGGAGCAGGGCCAACCATGGCAACACCAGTGCCCCATAATGTTACATGATGTGGTTATTTTCCAGTCCAT
This sequence comes from Hydrocynus forskahlii, assembly GCA_037974365.1. NCBI lineage: Eukaryota > Metazoa > Chordata > Actinopteri > Characiformes > Alestidae > Hydrocynus > Hydrocynus forskahlii. Next base: position 25,624,092 of record JBBPCX010000141.1, on the reverse strand, counting down.
ACACTTTAGGGATGCTCTCTTGACTTTTGACTTTTTAATGAGCTTCTATCCTTTTCTAAGGATGCATAGTAAACGTCTCCTAGTTATTGCTTTTGATTAAACTGGAATCTTCATTAGTTAGAAACAGAATTTTGAATGTGTCACATATATATCAAGTGCAAATTTCTTGGTATTTTATTTGTTAATGTGATTCGGAAGTACATTTGTGCAGTTATTTTGAGTGGACCAATGTGGACTAAAGTGCGTGGCTCTAAGCCTGTTGGGCCCAATCATCCTGCCTTCCCTAGTTAGAACAAATCATCCTTTCTCAAGATCCTTTATTTGTCACATGCACTGTTATACAAGTACAACGTGCAGTGAAATGTACCCCAAATCCCACCTAAGACTGTGCAAATAAGAGAGATAGTCCTTTCTCATAGTCCTCGTAACCTTTCAGGAGAATGAAGAGGTCAGCCTCATATCAAAACCTGTTTACTCTGATCTTTTATTAAAGTGTGCCCATGTCATTGTGCACCAGCTGGTGGGAAGAAATAATATTAACCATTAAAATTGAATTCCACTTTCCACCGAGCCCAGCTATATATATAAATGCTCAGTCAGCTCAGAGACCCTGGTACTGATGCTTTACCTTATCACTTACTTTAAGTGAATAGAACAAGGTGCTCCAAGAAATTATAAGTCCATTCAATGTGAAACTGTCACAAGACAAATTGAAACAAAAATAGTGATGACAAATCTCTCTCTCTCTCTCTCTCTCTCTCTCTCT
>JBBPCX010000141.1:25610570-25623226 GCA_037974365.1 Hydrocynus forskahlii | reverse complement strand
TCTCTCTCTCTTTCTCTCTTTTTTTCTCTCTCTCTCTCTCTCTCTCTCTCTCTCTCTCTCTCTCTCTCTCTCTCTCTGTCTCTCTCTCTCTCCAGGCCAGCATTGTGGCAGGCCGGCAGAACTGCAGTCAGAATGGGACAGCGTCTCAACAGGCCATATCCTCTCAAACCACAGTAAGCATTATAAACCCTGACACTAACATTTTACTGAATAAGCCTGTAAATCTCACTGAAATTTGATCTGTAACCCCATATTTCATCAAATTATCAGCATATTATAGTATTCTCAGTATAGGGGTGCCTGGTGGCTTGGTGGTTATAGGAGTTGCCCCTGTGATCAGAAGGTCATGGGTTTGAATCTCAGGACTGCTTGTTGCACCACTGAGGTGCCCCTAGTAAGATACCCAGGCGCTGTGTTCCTGGCTGCCCGCTGCTTCACTTGGGTGAATCGGTTAAATGCAGAGAAAGAAATGTGTGCTGTTCACACTGTGTGGGGAACATATACATGCAAAGTCAAAAAGACATCAAGTTTAAGAGAACATAAATACATAAATGTGCTTTCAGCCTGTTTATGTGGCAAACATGTAAAGAACGTTTTATCTTTCTGCAAAGGAAGACTTTATGCACTAGAATACTCAAATTCATAGTTAAGTCATTATAGAATATCCACTACTTACAAACACAAATGTAAAATGGACTAAAAGCTCCAAATTCACACTTTCAACAGGATTTTCCACTTGTTTCAGTGAGCTACATGTCAGAATTGACTGATTTATGAATTGGTACCATTTTTGTTAATGCCAGTGACATTTTGATTTACAAGGTATGCGTAAATACTTTTAAAAATTCCAAAATTTATTTCCAGAGCAAACAAAAAAGGTCATTACATTATTGCATGTCGGTTACTACATAGTTGCAGTGTTTTCATGTTATTCTAGATATTATAAATGTAATAAATGTGTAGAAGAATAAAAATCAATACGCTCACTTCTTAGTGAATGTGTCTACACCTCTTGACTGGTATCAGTGGAGGAAATAATATTTCGTTTTAAGTGGTACCTTTTCAGCGTCTAAGATTGGGTATTTTGTATAAAAGTGGGGACACTTTGAGAAACAATTCTGTAATAAACTAGAGGAATCAGAATAGCCTACAAATTGTATAGATTCTAAGATATTTTGAAAAATGCACAATTGCAGTTGTTTTCAGCCATGTCTTCTTGTATTACAATGTAAAAGCTTATCTGTATTGATCAACTATTCAACTCCAATGTATTTGTATTTCAAGGGGGGCTTGATCAATAGTTATTTTGGACTTCTGACTAGTACTGTAGTTTCACATGTTAAGTTTCCACTTACTTTCTACTTTCCTCCAGATTAAGCTGGCCGGCTCTCCTGCGGCAGCAGCCCAGCTGATCAGCCGAGGTCAGGGTGTGACCTCCACTCCGGTCAGCATTACTCAGCAGGCCGTTCTCCTGGGGAACTCCACCCCCACCCTCACCGCCAGTCAAGCGCAGATGTACCTGCGTGCACAGATGGTAGGGTGACAACCACACATATACACCGGGAACACACATAGACAAACACTGTAAAAGTATCAGTATATTTATGACCCCTAAAGCAGACAAAGGGGGCCATAGTTTTGGTTCCTTTCTGAGAAAAAAGTAGATCCATGTGGAAAAAAACACCAGCATAGGGTCCACCTCTGTTCCACATGGTTAGACATAAATAGAAGTAGATATTTGCTGTTATTTCTCATGGTTAGTCCACACTTTCTGGCGAGAGTGAGTGTAATTGTTTTTCCCTCTATATATGAAATGGGAACAGTTGCTTGGCATACAGTTTAGAAATAGAAACACCATGAGCTGTGTCCTCACTTTATAGTGGAAATCTGACCATGTCTCTCCGTTCCTGGACAGTCAAACCATGCTCACCACATTTACAGCTGCAATCCCTGCTTTCTTGTGGCTTTGGCTTTTAGCTTTGCCATGGCGGCGGTTATTTTTATAAAACAAATGAGACAGTTTTGTTGGCAAGTCCTCCATTCCCTTTAAAAGGGACTTGGCCGGGTATACAGGGGTAAGAGGACATTTTTTAGGATGATGCCAGGATATGAAATAGAACACCAACAGTTTCCATCTGTGACATTACCGCATTGAAAACCTTTTAATAAATCTGTCGTCCTCAGAATCACAATTATTGATCCTGGAGGGATTTCCTTATTGACGATACTCTAGAATGTCTTCATATTTTAAAATATTAAATAAACTGTTCTCAGAACTGTCAAAATAAAGCACTTTCTCAGTAGGATCATTTGTTTCTACTTAGATTAGAGTCGCCAATGACCCTATGATGTATAGATAAAACCAGTAATTTTTGCTATGATTTTCAGGTACAGCAAAATAACATTGTGCAAGTAGCTAGTAGCCTAGGCCGTGCTGTTCCTTTGTCCCCCCAGCTTATACTCACTCCAACTGCCACAGTCGCCGCAGTCCAGCCAGAGATCCCCGCACAGTCCATCAACCAGCAGACAGCCAACACTCAGGTACAGAACTTACACCAGTGCACCTGAACCTGCAGTAGAAACTCCAGCCTTTTAACCATATTCTGTCAAAGAACAAAAATATTTATTTTTGAAGAAAATAGACTTAAAATTGAAAATATGTTAAATAAATAGAACAAAATATATAGCATATAATTATAATATTCAACCTTGTATTGAAGGATCTGTTTCTTACTGTTCGAGGGACCAGTAGGAGAATTTTCAATGATAACTAATCACTTCTGATATAATGAGAATAAAATTCTTTTTTTTTTAAATCTAGTAGTTGGGACAGCCTTCATGCACACACGTCCATATTGTAATGTCGCCATGTCCCCCATTCTGAACCCTCACAGATACAGAACCTAGTGCTGCGAGGCCAGCAGGGGGCGGTGGTCTCCTCCCCCTCTCAGACTCAGCTGCAGAGTTTTGGTGTGAAGCCAAGTACTGGAGGGGCAGCTCCACTCACACTGCCCAGCCAACCAGGGATACAGCTAAAGACCTGCCTTGGCCCCCAAGGACCACCTGGCCCCATAGCAGCAGAAGCAAAGGCCAACCCAGCAGATGCTCCCTCAGAGCCGGAGAAGACGAATGACTGTGCCAGTGATGAGGGTGCACGAGCGGTCAGTGTGAGCCACAGTGTGTCCACAGTGGCCAGCCACCCCCTCATCAACACTGGTAAGAGATCAGGTCTAGCAAATATGGTCTTACAGTGTGTGGGACTGGCCTCAAGTTACTATAGTGACCTCTGACCTCCTCTCTCCCCTGTACCTCTAATACTGTTGTGGAGGTTTGTAGGTCTAGTTTGTGTTTTGTTTGGATAGTTTTGTGCCTGGTTTCTAATCATGCAAAGCATGAACAAGTGGTGAAGCCCTCATCCATTCAAGAGATATTGAAACTCGCCCTTTTGGTATCTATAGTCAAAGATTATGTTTAATATATCTGGCTGTGTGTGACTGTGGGAGAGAGAGAAAGCGAGAGAGTGTGGGGGTAGATAGAGAGAAAGAGAGAGACAGAGAAAGAGTGAGAGCAGCAGCTGGCCTTTAGCCCCGGATTGACGGCCGGGTTGGCATGGTGGATAGTGGGAGCTTTCAGTTTCATGACCACACATCTGCTTTGGGAACGAGAGAGAGTGAGATAAAGAAAGAGAGAGCGAAAGAAAGAAAGAAACAGGAAAAAGGAGGATGAAAATGAAAAAAGTAGGAAGAGAGAAAGATCTAAAGATGGGCACAGTAGAGAAAGAGAAAGATGCAGAGAGAGTGAGAAATGGGGCAAGAGGGCGAAAAAGATAGAGATAGAGAGTGGAAAAGGAAAACTGAAAGGAGGAGGAACGGAAGAGTCAGAAAGAGAAAAGGGGAGAGAGATATAAAGGAGATGGAGGGGGAGAGAAAGAGACGGAGAGCAAGAGAAAGCAGGAGAGAGATCAAGAAAGGGAGGAGAATGACAAAAAGAAGAGAGAGAAGGTGGGGGAGTGGAAGAGAAAGACGGTGGAGAGAGAATACACAGAGATGAAGGGAAGAGAGAGTGAAAGAAAGAGAAAGACAGGAGAGAGAGAGAGAGAAAGAGAGTGATGTTCCATCAACTCTCACTCTTAGGATATCGTTTACAGCAGAGACAGATGTACTGCCTTATGCGCAGCTCCCCCTCCACATGCCATTTGGAAAAGAGAGGCCTCTGAGTGTGCACACTCTGCATGAGCCAAATCTTGTGCGGCGCTCAGTGCAGTGTTTGACCTTGACTTTGTGTTCCTGTGAAAGATGACGTTCTTGTGCAGGATTCTGAATTACAGTTACTCCTTTCATATGAACCTCCTCATGAATCCTGACTCACTTCTGACACCCACACTATGTTTCATCAACACAAAAGGCACAGCATATGTGTGCATGCATGAGTGCCATTCATTGTGTCCTCAGCATGCTGAGCTCTGCTTGAAGAGAGGAGAGCAGTCCTGCCACCGACGTTCTTTTAGAGGACGCCTCAACCTTGTCCTTATTTGATCAGAATTAGACCTGTATTATTAAATACAGATCCAGGCAAACTGTTGCATCAAATGTTCTTTTCATCTCATCTGAATTTACACATGACCCCTCGCTGCCACACTACAATGGCTTGCGCTGAAAATAATATACATTTATTCCCACTGTGTGATCAGAGAAAAATACCTTCCAGCCATGAATTAGAACCTGTAGATGTGGGTGATACCATTGCACGCTTTCTTGAGATACAAAGATATATTACGACACAAAGATCTAGTACGCAGGGGTTACATTCCAAGAGCACCCGCATATAGTGAAAAACCTAAAACTACCTATTTTTATAGTGTTAACCCTAAATATGCCCCCAAATATGCTCCCAAAACACTTTCAACAATTTCATTTTAAATGCAGCTTAATTACTCTGAAAGAAAATGTAAAGGTAAATTATCCGTACTGTAGTTTACACTGAACTGCTGTCTCCCGCAGTGCTAGTATGTAAATACTGATGTTACCCCGTATAGACTGTGCTGTAATTCATTCAAGTGCGTTTTCTTTGGTACGCGCTGTCGTTTTATTTGGTAAAAGCAGGTAAATGCAGTAATAAATTCATTTAATTTACAGTAATAAAAATACAGGGCTTTAAGAAGACCAAAACGATAAAACAAGACCACTCAGAGAAACACTCGAGATGCGTCACAGGGCAGCAGCCAGTCAGCAGCAAGGAGAAATAAATAGCGTTTTTGGATTGGCTACTTTAAAACCTCCCATCTCTGAGTACAGCGGTATTTCATCATCCCAAGATGCATTTTCTTTGTGTTCTCTGGACAGTACCAAAAAATGTATAGTTATATTTTAGATGAAAATGTAGCTGAATTTACGTTAATATTTGTCACGAAATGAGTAAATTATAAATATACAATTTTCTTAATAATTTAGCACTAAAATGCATGAAATATGATATATTGCCACGAAAAAAGCTGTGACGCACCCTCGTCCTCGTGCTGGTTGTTTATGCTTTGGGTGCAGCGCTGAGCACCGGAGGCTCGTTCCGTTCAGGTGTCTGATTGCCTTGCTAAACATAAACAACCAGCACGAGGACAAGGGGGTGTGGCGGCCCGGACATCACAAAAGCAATTATTACTTCGGATCTCAGAAAAAATCAGCGAGAGACTGAAGCCGCGACTGCTGAACCGCGTATAAGCGCAGAGTTAACGTATATGATTTTTACTCTTATTCCTGTAAAGTAAATTTCGCCTATAATGTGATAATGTATAATCACTGTTACAGCAAAACCATATATCACAAGTTTTCGCCTTGTTTCCATGGTTTGAAGAGACCAGCTGTCTTTTGTTTTGTGTTAAAATTTCATGATGAATGGACCGCTACAGATGCTCCAACATAACAAGGAGTAAATAATTACATTAAGCTGCAGTTCACTTACAGCCACATTCTCCCCTTCTCCTATAAAGTTACAGTTTGGTTGGGGCAGCAGTGCACAGTGGTTCCCATCCCTGGTCCAGGAGGCTGCACATTTGAGCGATATTCCTGCTCTATATTGGTTTCGTTGGTTTGGGTTTGTTAGAGCAGGGAAAACAATAAAATGTGCAGAGCAAGGAGCCCTGGAGGTCCAGAGCTGGGAAACCCTGATGTAGTTTATACAGTTCTGATCGTTTTAGTACCAGCAACCTTAATTAGAATGGTGACAGCAAGAGAAATAAGACACCTGCATCTATCTAGATATCTCAAAGCCATACATCCTTCATCCCTCTGCCTCGCCCATTATATTCATAACAGCTCATCTGTCACAGTCATATTAATAGAAATGAGCTGTCCTCACACTGTTATTATACTGCCCAAGTAAAAACCAAATTGGAACCACAAGCACTGTTGGGGTGTTTGTGAGTGAGTTTCAGACTGAGTGGTGAATGCCAGATCTTGCGGCCGTATTTCCTCCTGTGGAGAGGTTTAGGAAATAAATAAGCTCAGCTATAAGAAACCTGGGGCACCACTTGAGCCGTAACAGACTTGATACCTAATAGCCACAACGTCAATCTTTATATGGAGCTTCAATCCTTGTGCCTGATTTAACTACTAGGAAACTGAAAGCTAGTGTTACAATAACAGTGGCTTCACTTTTAATTAACTCTTACCACTGCCCTCCAGCCAGTTCCTTCCTGCAGCACAGCAGTTTTAAAAGGAATCTGTTATTATAGCAACTTGGCATTCATTCTAAATGTACTATATTTAGAGAGGACCTTCAGAAAGACTAACACTCTGAATCTACAGGGAAGTGTGCAGGGAAAAAAGACCTTTCGTACCACCTATATTTTCTTCATGAGGAACTCATTAGAACTTGAAAAGGGCATAGCCAGGAGCTATGGACCTCAATATAGCATTTGGACCATGATTGGAGAGGGGCTTAAGCAGGACCAGACGTTTTCAGGCCTGACTCCTTACACCTAGATCTAAGGGTAACTCCAGTGAATGAGTGAAGGGGGTTGGGTGGAACCCTGCAGTCTCCTGTGTTATGAATGGTGATGGGTGATATATAGGTATGCCATGCTAGTTTAGGGACACAGCAACTTTGTTTTTAGGTTTCTGCAGTGTTCATAAATAATATCATTTAATAGCTTTGTGTTGTTGCTCTTTATCATTTAATAGACTTGTGTTGTTCCAAACAAAAAGCAAAATATCAGTGTCCAGATAATGCTGATTAGTCTATTATAACTACACAGTATAGTCCACATACAATTTAGTAGTACACATACAGTGTAGCACACTGTATTTTAGCAGTCTACATAACAACATAACAGTTATTAATATGACAGCTGGGTGACATTTACAGTACTGTAATACTAGCTCTTCTTTGGTGCTCGGAGCATAACAGAACAAATCAGATCAAGCTACATTAAATCTGTAAGATATTGTTTTTTTACCATCTAACTGTGAGACCATGATATAAATGAGGGTGATATTGAATTTTTTATATACCATCCATCACTGTTCAGGTAAAAAGGCCTTAGAGGTTGTTAGATTTCGCTCAGAGACATCATGTGATACTAAAGGGCATCTCATTTGTATTTATTTGCAGACCTGCTATGAAGTAAGTAATACTGATCTTAGTTCAGATATGCAGATCTGTTATGGTTTCTTTCTCTATTATGTCCATTAGAAAGGTCAAGCTTTACTGTAAAGGACTCTGGAATGATACTTAAAGTACTGCTGCTACTTCCATTGTCCTTCGAGTGTGACTCTCAATAAAAGCTGTCCTTTGCTTTCTTTCCTCAAAGCCAGGAAGTCTTACAGCCATTTCCTTTTTTTTTTGTTCAAGGGCTCCATTTAACATGAACGGTAGCCTTAAGAGCAGTAATAAATTTTTTTATCAACATGCACGCAACTTAAACCAGAGACCACTACATCCAAAGAAGGGCCCACATCTGAGGCAGGGCTGGTCGGTAAATGCTTGGCGTGAACTTGGCAGGCTGTCTGATGTATTGCATGGTGCTCTGTGTAACACTACAGAACATGGAGTAGACTGGAGTCATTCATAAACACTCCCAGCAGCTCTAAGGAGGCTTTTCAGGGCTCTTTCAGACCTCTGTCCAGTGTAAATGACTTCAAATGGAAATGAAAAAGAAACCGGGACCTCCAGTGGTGTCCAAATGTCAGAAAGGTCTGAGACAGCCAGTGAAGTCTTTTCTATTTTTCATCACAAATTACATGATCAGTTTAACAATTAGACCGAAATGTGGCATCTTTCAAATACAACTCTGGAAGTAATAGACCACTGCAAAAATGTTCTTTTTCTCAGGTTTTATCTTTTATAGGTGCAAGTATTGAACTGAGCAGCTTTGAGTTTTTAAGAACTGCTGACAATTTTTCTCCTAATTTCCAAATAAAAATATTGTTCTTTAAAGCGTAATTTTAAAGGAAATGACAAAACATCAAAATAAGAGAAATGATGCAGTGTCTACAGAACTTGATTTTTCCAGTGCTGTATTTTCATGAATTTCACCATTTCTTAATATTTGTCCTCTCTCTCTAGTGCTTTAATGACAGCGTGCACTTGCGCTGGGACTCCACATGTTTGTACAAAATGAAGAGTAGATCAGATCCACCTGAGAGTAATCACACACTTCAGTGGAAAGGATGAGACAAAAAAAACCTTTTTGGACAAAGGCCTTAACAGTGTCAGTGTCACAAATGTACCTAGAATGTGAATATTGCAGAATCCTGAAAATTGTTTTATTTATTTAACTTCCAGATTTTTTAGTGTGGTCTGTTTTGTCATCACCTTTCTTTGCTTTTACATTTGGTCTCGATTTAATCTTTGCACTTTAACACACCAAAAAAGAGAAAAGTATGAATGAGAAGACTTGCTTATAGGAGCCTGATAAAATGATACATTTTACCCAAAGACATGTATGTGCATTCATTGCATTGCTTTTTTTTTATCTATAGTAGACGTTAGATGACACTTAAATGTCAAAGGTGTATATTAAATCTTTCTTGGAAGAGGGAGAAAAAACTGAAAAGCGCACTCTAATATGGTTTCAGGCAGGACTGCACTCCACAGATTTATGACTTAAGGTTATTCGGAAATGGGAAGGTTAACATTCCATTCATATACCACAACAAAGACTAGCGGAGCATGACTGAAGAGCAGGAGTGGTGATGTGGTTCTCTCGGATTTAGTCATCCTGATGCTTCATGTGTGGACGACCAGAGACGGGCCATATTCTTCTTAAAGCTGGCAGTGATAGAGGAGAGAACTTGACTATGCCAGACAAACCCATTAACCTACAGCCAGCAGCACTGAGATGCAAGAACAATGAAACCACCTCCTCAGGGGATCCCTCCGGCATCGGGTTCAGAACACCACCAAATGCTCTGCCTCGGTTTGGATGTGTTTCCACTGAGGACTTTCACTCGCCCAGTCAGATGCTGACATCTTAGAAAAACAACAAAAGGTCTTATTTTCCTTTCTTTTCCGTCAAAACGAATCCAAACAGCTTTAAGTAAAACTGGGTGCCAGGAACAAGCTGTTTTATGGCATTAGACATTAGACTTTGCTTTCTTTTTAAAAACCTCAGGCAGGAAGTGCTGCAACTGGTTAGCTGCTTCTTGGTGCTGCTGCAACAACAGAGTTCTTTGAACACCACCACCACAACAAAACCTCACCTTATATAAAACCCCAAGGTGTGCATGTACCCTGCTCTCGTTCGCTAACCTCAGAGGCAGTCCGAGGTTTGTCTGTCACGCTCGTCTTAATGCCAGGTGTTTACCAACAACTGAAAACCAACTGAGTGTCTGGATTGGTGTGTGTTTAGTAGTATGGGGAGAATCCTGCCAGGTTTTTTTTATCATTCAACGGACAAGTTGTAAACACATCTGAAGAGTTTAATGCTTCTAAAAACTCACAGAAAGTTATTTGAAATGGTTGCTGATACCCTGTCAGATGCCTGAGGCATTATTTTATGAAAGTTTAAGAACATTTTGTCTTAAACTGTATTTTGTTATTCATGGCAGAGAGGTCTATGCAGGGCTTTATAGTACCTACCACTTTTTTAAACCTACCACAATTTTTTTACCATCAGTAGTATTACATTTAAAACAACATTACATATAATATGTAATATAATAACATATAATCGATACTCTCTCTCTATATATATATTTTTTTTCTATTATATTATATTATATTATATTATATTATATTATATTACATCACAATCACCATTATAAAGAAATGAGAATTGGCAAGTTTCTCTAAAATGAACCATTTCATATCAAATCACTCTGAACTATTTCTTGTAAAATGGTGGAATACCCAAGCTGCACTTTTTAGACCTACACTTTTACCATCCACATTTATTTTCTCAAGTATCCAGTCTAGTGGGCTATGTGGTAATTTAGTTTCCAATCAAATGTGTTTACCGCTGCAAAACGGTGTTTTAATTATACTTGTTCTTAATCCAATTAATCTGTTATTAATACTACTATTAATTCTAATTATGATTGTTTTCATTGCAAATTGCAACCTGAAGCTATTTTGGTTTGCCCTTGACACCCTCTAGCAACATTCAGTTCTTATGTGTGAAATATGATCATTTCTTGAATTTAAACTGAAAATGACTCACCAACAATGCTTCTGTTTGTTCTAGCATACACTCAGATCCAGACCCACCAGCTTCTCCAGCAACAGAAGCAGCAGTTTGTGATCCAGCAGCAGTCCCAGTTGTCTCAGAGAAGCCAAGCTCAGTTCCTACAGCCAGCCACCATCCAGCCCAGCCTTCAGCCTCAAGCCCAAACCATGCAGACTGTGGCCATCCAGCCCGCCCTAGCAGGCCAGCAGTGTGCAGTCCCAGTGCTGCCCAAACCGCCCGCTCCCTGCCAGCAGGCTACCGTCTTCCACTCCACCGTGACCCCTCAGGTGCTGGCCCACAACAGGCAGCCCACCTTGCTGAGCTCCACCAAAGCCAAACAGCTGCATATAGCATCCATCAATCTGCAGTTTCAGCTGCCACCAGCCGAAGTAAGAGGATATTTATGATGTCCTTGTTATGTCAGCCCCCATAGCTATCCCTTACAATAAAGTCACATATATTTCACATTGTACCCTAGAGTCTAAAAACCATGTTCACTAGTAAACACGTCAGTATGAAGCCTGATATTTTTTCACTTGTACGTGAGGTGTGTACACAATACTTATGTTTATTCCCAAATGACTTTAATATGTTTTTAATTAAGGACTGTACTGTACATGTGAAGAATTGACCAATGAATTACGGCATCGATGAAACACTCACTGCATGGTTTTCATAGCCCATAGTTCTGGTCTTCTCTGATTGTCTTTTTTTGATGCTAATATCCAGACAGCCACAACCACACGGGATGGTGCTGAGAATCTGCCTGCGGCCGTAGAAGACCCCACCGTCCAAAGTGAACAGCAACTATCCCTGCCCACACAAGAGCCAGCCAGGGCAGGACAATGTTGCTCTGACCGTGATCAGACCGGGAACTCAGAAGGTACTGCTCTTTCCCCAGTTACTCCTTGGTTTGACCAGTAAAATGCATTGAACGTGATTCACTTATTGCTTAGGAAAGAATTACTGATGATAAAATGATGGTTTAAAGGTGTATGTTCCGTGTGAACACGCAATTGGAAGCCATCTGTGATTCGTCTCCTCCTTAAGATCTCTGCAGAGGTTTGGCTTTGAATTAGTCTGCTTCTGCATAACCTGACATTATATTATTTCTATGATAAACATGGCTCCTTTTTCTGAATGGCTTTTGATTAAAGAACAATTCCAGCCTAAACCCCAGACCTACGCTTCTGTCCAAGTGCCAAGCTCAGTCTAAATGGCCAGGAGCACAGTGGCCACTGTGTCACTGCCATCTGTAGGCTTGCCAGCCGAAACACAAAGGCTGTCCCCACTTTATCTCTCCCCTCAAGCGGAAGAGTAGATCTGTCACGCCCCAGTGTCTATTGTCCGGCCCAGGCACTTGCTAGAATGTGACAGCTTTTGCCATAATTAGAGGCGCAGCTTTGTTATTCCCTGTGGGCTCGGGGAATAAAGGTGGACACACTTTAGCTGTCTGGCAGGTGTGGCAGAGGCCTATCCACTCAGACATTCAATTATGACTGATGATCAATTATTCTTTTATGAAAGCAATGGGTGCTAAATGCATTTTTAGGGCCCAGGCTGGAGAGGTTTTGTTAGGAGCTCAATTAGAGCATTGAAACCATAAATCATGTCAAGCTGGCTTGAAACGCACAGGACAGAGCAGCTTACTCTGTTCAATGGATTCAGCTTACTCTGTTCAAATGTTTTTTTTAATCAATCAATTTTATTAATCAAAAGAACAATATGTTAGACTTTAATTTTACGATTGATAGCAAGGCATCTGTGGAACCATTCAGAACATAAGGATTGAAGTCTAAGAGAGACAGTCTTAGAAAAGATAAATAAATAATGAAGTAGAGCGCATAACAAAACCACAATTCTCATAAAATATGTCTATTTATTATGACCAACTTTAATTTGAAAGGCATCATCAAAGCAAGTGTATACTTTTCTACCATACCAAAAAAATGGGGGGGGGGGGGGTGGTTTTGGTTTCCCTTGCCTTTACCCACAA